>BTSX01000006.1:32397763-32997763 GCA_036245825.1 Pristionchus entomophagus
ATAGCATAATCAAGCATCTGTTATAGTTCCATACACAACCAATCGACAACCGAGATTGGAAGGAAGACCAGCAAGATTTCCAAGCTATGATGGGACTAACGTGGATGATGGAAGCGGGGAAACTTCTCGAGAATAATGATCATCGCGAGACAAAGTACAAGCGAACACACGGTTAGTGTACAACAAGGGAGATGACAATGATTGTTTCATCGTATTTAATTGATATTAAGAGACCGTCCAGGAGATTTCGTAGCTTTTGAGGGGAGTCGACGTACGGCTTTTTTGCAACCCATCCCAATAAGTTGTGTGTGAAGTCCCCATACCGAATACTGATATTTGGCCCTATATGAACTGATATGGTACAAACTCCGAGAAATGCAAGACCAGGCCAAAAAAAAGTCCGAAAATTCATCCCTGAAAAAAGTACGTGCAATTTCCATCGTTTTTTGATCACTCTGAAAAAAATTTGTTTACAATGAGATTATTAGAGATTCGAAATCTACACGCAAAACTGTCCCCGATATCACAATTTGGCGGGTCTCGTGACCCGGCGCCGGACGCCGCAGCTACCTGCCCGAGGGTCGCTCGGAGGCTGATGAGAGACGATGTAGAGAGATTTCGCTATTTCGGAGCGTTACAGTCACTATTGCCTCATATTATAATTCTATTTATCGTTTCTGAGCATTTCTGATGAAATTATGGGGTTTTGATAGCAATATGACACGGGTAAACTGAAAAGTCGAAAAATCACTTTTTCAACATCTCAAAATTTCAAAAATTCATAATTCATGTATTTGAGCTCCAAATGCTGTACGTTCAAAGCAGAATCACTTGAGCTAAATAATGAAACAATTTTTGAGAGTTTAATCTCTTTGCGAATCTTTTTTGAAAATGAGATTTTTTTATGGGCAAAATATCGAGAAATTTTTCGACCAAAACTTTTTGTCTGGAAACCGTGCCAAAAGCTCGGATATTATTTATAATTTACATTCAAGTGATTCTGCGTTGAAAATACCGCATTTGGAGCTCAGATACATGACTTATGAATTTTAGAAATATTGAGATGATTTTTCGACTTTTCAGTTTCCCGTGTCTTATCGCTATCAAAACCTTATAGTTTCAACAGAAATGCTCAGAAAAGATAAATAGAATTATAATATGATGCAATAGTGACTGTAACGCTCCGAAATGGCGAAATCTCTCTGCATCGTTCTCTCATCAGCTTCCGAGCGACCCTCGGGCAGGTAGATGCGGCGTCCGGCGCCGGGTTACGAGACCCGCCAAATTGTGATATCGGGGACAGTTTTGCGTGTAGATTCCGAATCTCTAATAATCTCACTGTAACGCGAACAAATTTTTTTCCGAGTGATCAGAAAACGATGGAAATTGCACTTTTCGACCTTTTATCGATGTCCATTTGCTTCCAAACTATGTTTTTCGTTATTTTAATCGCAAAATACACCCGAAACACCTATAAGAACGTACTTTTTTCATGGATGAATTTTCGGACTTTTTTTGGGCCTGGTCTGGCATTTATCGGAGTGTGTACCATAGTTCATATTGGGCCAAATATCAGTATTCGGTATGGGGACTTCACCCACAACTTATTGAGATGGGTTGTAAAAAAAAAGCCGTCCATAGCATAGGTGCTGAATCTCCTGGAAGGTCTCTTAGAGTATGAATTATCGAAAGAAATATAGAAGTATTCCAGCTCCACACACAACCAATCGACAATCGAGATTGGAAGGAGGATCAACAAGACTTCCAAGCCATGATGGGACTTACGAGAGAGTGGATGATGGAAGCGGAGAAACTTGCCGAGAATACTGATGATCGCAAGAAAACGCACACGAAAAGTACAAGTGCACATACGGTTGGTGCACAGTAACGCAAACGATACTGGATGCGTCATTGTGTGTAGTTGATTGAGCTGACAAAATGATTACACAATTTATAAATATTATATTCCAGCTCCACATACAACCAATCGAAGGCCGCGACTGGAAGGAGAACTTCCAAGCAAGGCTCTCAGCAAGACTTCCAAGCAATGATGGGACTGACGAGAGAGTGGATGAATGAAGCGAAAAAAGGCGAACAAATAAATCTTTGGAGATCCAATTTTACGAAGATCATGTATATAGGCCGTTGTTTTCATGACTCATTGCTATGTCTGTTGTTGTACTGTCGTTTTGCTGTCGAGTCGTTGTGCCAAAGCAAGGATAACACTGTGTATCTGTTTTTTCCTGTTAGTACTTTCGTCTTCGTCTCAAGTCCTTTTCGCAGCAGTTCGACGGTAAAATTATACTGGGTCAAATATAAATATCTTTCGTCATGGTGTCCAGAGCGATTCATAAAACCAGATCTGTCATCTTTGCCGCTTTTTCCCGAGTCATCATATGGATTGATGACACGTAAGCGACGCATCTGTTCATGTGGTTTTCGTCTAAATTTCTATCTCTCAAGTCATCTGGTATATTCCTATCTCTCTCTCTCTCTTCTCTCCCTCTCGTGGGTATTTGTCTTCGCGATGATAGTAAAGTGTTTTCATACCAGATTACATCCAGGCAAAAACATTCCCAGAACCTTCTCTCCTCAGGGAGAAAAAAATGTTCTCGAGATGAGGGAAATCTAGCGTGAAAATCTAGTGAGAGATATTCGAAACAGCTGTGAGAGGTTAGTGATGTTAGAGTCAAGGAGTAAACTAAGAATTCTCAGTTTTCTCGTCCCTCTACCTCTTAGCCCCTTCCAACTTGTTGCTACGCGAAATCTAAGTGAAATACGTCGGCATTTCGAATTAGTGATGGCAAATCGGCATCCTACTCTCTTCAAATCGCTCGCCGGTTAGAGAATCAAGAGAGCAGGCGAATTTAGGAGAGTCGGGTTACAATTTGTCGTCACTATTTCGTATGCTTTTTTCAACTGGTCGTTCTCTCCGCTCTCTGATCGGTTTCCCGCTTTCACTCTCTCTCTTACTCCGATAAGCTTCCTCACTCATTGCAAACGCGCTCGCGCGCTTCGTTTAGAACTAGTCTCAGTGTCTATCAGTGATGGGATCAATCGACCAATTCGACTGGTGAGAAACCGCACGGACAACAGGGAAGATGGCCGAATCCGGAGCGATCAAGGTACGCTAGTTCTTTCGAATAGAGATCCACTCTCCTCAATTCGCGTACTTTCTCGCCGGACAGAGAAACGAGAGCGTGCGAATTGAGGAGAGGCTAGTCTCGATCCGCCATCACTAGTACGCTTCAATTCGCAATACATAGCTCTCCTGATTCTGAACTCTCTCTCATATATCCGACCTGTGATAGAGTGTGCAAAATGAGTGGACAACACCTCCAGATATAATCCCTAATGTCCAAACTGCGTGGTGAGAAAAGAAAGGCAACAACCACCACGTTTCGTTAGAGCAAACAAACACGTCCTATAGATCCACGGGGTGTGACAATGAGAGAGTGTGGGCTAATTGACCGAATTTAGCGCGGTTTGGCTCCCTTTTCAGTGATTCATAGGCAACTCTGGTGAATCATCTGTGATCTATTGCTCTATTAGCATCCTCCAAAAAACTTTTCTGTATCTATTAGTAATCGACTGATCGGACCTTGGCTCTCCTCTTATCGCCCGCTCTTTCGTTTCTCTGATCGGCGAGAGAGTGCGCGAACTGAGGAGAGTCGTTCCCCTTTTGACATCACTAGCATCTTTTCGTCTCTGCTAATTTGTGATCATTCGTGATAGTCGGGGTGTTTAACCAGGCAACCGGGGGAATCCCCCCCCCCCATCCTTCTTTGTTCTCTCTTCAGACCCTCGAGAGTTCTCAGTCACTAGTGGGAACGAAGACGAGGAGACGATCGATGGCCGGGAAGCTATGGAAGGCGACTACAGGTGGGCACATTTGTGTCTTCATAACATCATTCCAAATTCACCCAAAATCCACCCCAAGTTTGCTAGCGGATGTCCTCGAGTAGATTCGAGTGATGCCGAATCGGGACCCACTCGTTGTTTTCTCATGGGCGAGATTGGGCTCGAATTGTGAAGAATCGTATCGTAATGCAGCTGTCACTCTTTCCTTCCTGCCCATCCTTGAGTGGCTTCCGCGCTATTCTATCCGGGATAATCTCGTGAGCGATATGGTCGGTGGATTCACCGTCGGGATCATGCACGTTCCTCAAGGTTGGACTAATCATTACAAATCTATTCCAAAATCTATACAAAGTTCATTCCAAATCTATTCCAAGGCCATTCCAAATCAATTCCATGTCCATCCCAGGCATCGCATACGCCTCATTGGCCGGGGTCCGGCCGGTGATCGGGCTGTACACGTCACTGCTGGCTCCGCTGTTCTACATGATCTTCGGCACTTCAAGGCATATCTCGATTGGTGAGGAGGAGCAAATCGAGCCGCTTCATGGCCACGAACCAGTATTTTCTTGGTGGACTTTGTTCTGACCAGTTGAGAATATGGTTGTTAATTCTAAAAGAACGAATCTTCATTCAGCGTACTTTCTAGAGCGACCGAGTGAAAAGAAAGCGCGAAGAGAAGCACTTTCAGGAGTCTTCGCGGTCGTGTCTCTCATGTGTGGCGCGTGCAACGTGCGAGTGACTGACGCCTTCTTCGCTTCGAGTTCATTTAACTATACCGAAGACGAGATGAGCGAGGCCAAGCTGGATTACGCGGTCCATGTGCTCAGTGGACTCGGATTCGTCATCGGACTCATTCAAGTAATATAAAGCATCAGGGAAAGCAACTAGACATTTGAGAGCTCTTTTCAGCCTCATAATGTGTACATCCAAAAACATTTGTTTTCTCTTTTTCTAGGCCGATCAAAGTGAATTCTAAAATGGCCTGCGCTAAAGGAATACAGCCCAAACCAAAAATTCCGATTTTTAAGTACATGCTTTCAGATATCCATGGGTCTGCTCCGACTAGACTTTCTCATCGGTTTCCTGTCTGATCAAGTGAGCAATACTCATTGGAATCTTCCCAAAACCCACGCAGGTCGTTAATGGATTCATGGTCGGCGCGTCGTTCCATGTTTTGGTCGCTCAGCTAGATAAATTATTGGGAGTCACCCTTCCGAGGAGAGGAGGCATAGGAAAACTGTTTATGGTGAGCAACTCTCTAAGAGGGATGTAATATCGGTTTTGGGTCTCTTCATTCTACTTACTATCTCGCCGATCAGAGATACGAGAGAGAGAGTGCAGAATGAAGAGAGACAAAAACCGAAACAAAATCTATACTTTCTCATTTTTATGATTTCATCATCAATTACAGACGCTGTACGACGTGTTTCAATCGGTGATTGACGTTGAAATTAATCTCTATACTCTGGCTTTATCAATTTCTGCAATAATATTTTTATTCGCAATAAAAACTTTTGTGGACCCATCGGTAAAAAGAATAACGCCTCTCCCGGTGCCATACGATCTCTTTCTGGTGAGTTTCGCACATAGATCTAGCCAAATCGAATCTAATTTCAGTTGATACTCGGTACTATTCTCTCTACGGTGTTCGACTTCAACGGTACTCTACGCATGAAAATCATAGGAAAGATTCCGACTGGGTACGTCGTACTGTGAATAGACTACGGAGATGGATAACGTGATGGTCTGATGGAAGGAATTGGTGATACCATACTCTCCTCAATCCGCGTGCACTAAGATAAACGAGAAAACTTTCAATTCAGCAAAATCGGTCTAGATTCAACATCTTTAAAAAATTGTTATTTTTCTATTCGCACATTTTGCAGTCTCCCCTCCATCTCTCCTCCCGATCTCACTGTCGTTCCTCATATCATCGGCGACGCGGCTGCAATCAGTGTGGTCATTCTGGTAGTCAGCATATCGATGGCGAAAGTTTTTGCGAAAAAGCACAAATACGAGATCAACATCCGGCAGGTGAGCATGAGCCATATTTGTCCGACTCTCCTCATTTCGCGTGCCCTCTCGCCGATCAGAGAAACTAGAGAGCATGCGAACTGATGAGTGTCATTCTCGATTGGGCTTGGCTAGCGAGTATTCAGCAGATGGGCTCGGAAAAATTTTGCCCATCTCTTTATTGTGTATGTTATTTTGACGCTAGGATTTGGGAGAGCGCGAATAATGGAGGGAAAAATTGAATATCTAGGAATTCTTCGCTCTGGGCCTCGTCGAGTCTCTTGGTTCATTCTTCCCCGTGTGGCCCTCATCGACAGCTCTTGCAAGAACCCTGGTCTATGAGGCTGCCGGCACCAAAACACAGGTTCGTAAGCGAGAAAATGTTAATTTTCTGAAATTTTCAAGAAATAGTATAATGCTTGGAACGAAAGACAATACTTCCGAGTTTCTGGTTTTTCGTATTTGAACTACAATTATAACGAGAATGCGTTTCAGCTAGCCACAGTATTCTCCTCCTCTCTCCTCCTGGCCGTGCTCTTTTTCGTCGGCCCATATCTCGAGTTGCTCCCAGTGGTTTGTTATAAGTTTGTGAAAATCGGAACCCAAGCCTCCTCGATTCACTTGCTTTCTCGTTTCTCTAACTAGCGAGAGAGCAGGCGGTTTGAGGAGAGTCACTATTTAGCGGAAATCAAAGGGAGAAGACAAGCGTTTGCAGTGTTTGCTATCTTGTGTGATCGTCGTCGCGCTCAAGGGGATGTTCATGAAGCTCGGAGATATCCCCAGTCTCTGGAGGGTCTCCCGGATCGATGCGGTGAGCAGAAGACCTAATACCACTACTAAAGACACTTGAAATGTAGCTTCAAATCCTCATTTCGAATTAATCCACTATACATGACTAATTTGAATTCGTATGCGATAGTTGCCGATGTTCTTTGATATCTCCGGATATTTGAGGTGATATTCGTGATGACGCTATCCTGCACCATCTCCCTCAATGTGATCGAGGGACTGGCTTGCGGCGCGGCGGTCTCCATCATTCACATTCTTCTAGCTTCGAAAAGGTACTCGACTTATTTTCTCGAGCACTTAGAATTATGGATTTTCATCGATATAGCGAGTGAGACGATGGAATTCACTATGGAGTCCAGCAAAGTTCGGTATTGTTCACGCGCGCTCGAGTTGCGATGCATTCGGTCTAACAAAAAGAATATGAATATCTTTGTCCGATGCAAAGGTTAAAGTTGAGGGCAAGAAAGCACAGAGGAAGAGTGAAACACGTGTAGGAAAAGTCAAACAGAAGAATTTTTAAAAAAGAGCGAAAGTTCATTGGGCGACCGGGCTATCTCTATGGAAAAGAGTTGAATAGGTTCGAATGACCGTGCAGAAAAGAGGCTGGATTATATACTTTACGTAGGGAGTGCCGACGTTACTGAGGCAGTCACAGAACAACCGATCTACCTGAAATTTGAGAGAAAAATACCCATGATCACTGAGAAGATGAAAGTGAGAAAAGCTCATGAGAGTGCTAAGACTTGCCCACTTCCTAGAGAATGTTCCGCAAAGGAACGGAGAAAAAGATTAAACGCAAAGGACACACCTCCATTCGATTGAGTCCATCGACCTCCAGTAGATCATCGTGTTCCATGCAGCACACATTGATTTCTGAAGTGATTTGATCAATGTTGGAGAACCAGGTAAAACTCACTTTGTTGTTCCGAGAAGTGCGATAGTGCTAGGGAAATTCCTGCTGAGATCTTGCCGATGCCACAATGCCAATCATGAACGCTTCGCGTGCTCCGGAGGGGCTCGTAGGTTGAAAATCGGAATACTCCCCCGCTGGCGAGAGGGACGAGAAAGAGGAAGAGCGCGAGTCTGAGGACCATTTTCTGAATTTTTTATCTAGTCACTTAATCGAAATAAGGTATCATGAATGAAAAAAATGAGTGATTCCACGGATGAAGAGTGGTGCATTGGGCGACTGTGAAATAATGAACTCTGGCTCTTTCAGGGGAGGTTTCACCGAACTAGAACACCCGCAAGAGAACAGGTGAGCGGCGGAGCGATTATGGAGATGCCGAGGCAATCAACAACGTATGGGTGGGAACAAATAGTTTCACTCAGGGAGAAAAGGCCGATCAAAGTGCTGAGATACGATGGCTCCCTATACTTTATGAACATCGAAGAGTTCTCCTGCACTTTGAGAGACTACGCAAAATTACTGAACAATGAGTGAGTGATTAGTCAACTTAAATTGTAAGTGAAATTACTGGATGACTAACAAAAACGAGATTTCAGGATAAAATCGTCTGATGATTCAGAAAGTAATGAAGAGGTGAGCCCCGATTGACTCATTCGTAAAAGTACAAACGCGGTTGCGAGTGAGAGGGATGAAAGAGGATCTCAGAGGGGGCTAGACGGAAGGGGGGAAGGAAAAGAGATTGAACACGCTTGACGATACTACGAGCATCTTTGTCGGCAAACACACACACACACACTGATTGAGAGGGCGGGAAGCCCACTCAGGTTCGAGTACTGATGGCAACCGACTCTCCTCGTTTTGCCTGTTCTCTCGTTTCTCTGATCGATGAGAGATCAGGCGAATTTGGGAGAGTCGTATTGTCATCACTAGAGTTTACAACGCATGGAATCAGTGACCGGGGGGAGGGGGAGGGGGGGGGTGAATCGAGAGACATCATTAATTACAGGAGTCAGAGTCAGCTGGGAGTCTCCTCCTGGTCGACTTGTCCACCCTCCGATTCATCGACTACTCTGGTTCCTCTGTTCTCCTGACAGTGAGTAAATACGCCCATCCATTCCAAAATCCAGTCCAAGTCAACTTCCCATTCACACTTTGAAGATGATAAGCAATCTGGAGAAAGAGCGCGTACGTCTCTACTATCTCGCAACTTCCGGTGAGCTTTGGCATTCGGGCAAACTATAGAAAAAGTTGTATGAATATAGAGGGGTGTGTTCCAAAAACAATAAATAGTAGCTGAGTTGAGAATCTAGATTCCGGATGACAGCAACTTAGCGAATCATTTCGCAATATCTATTCAATTAAAATCAGAGATCGACTCCTGATCTTTCCAGAATCAATTATCCTTACGCTCCATGCCCTTCCCGACTGGCCGAACAAAGAATCTCACTTATTTGCAAGTATCGAGGATGCTTTTGAGAAAATGCTTTGGTGATCTCTCTTTCGGCTGTTTCGATTCTCCATATCGATGATCTGTTGTGCTGTTTCTGTGAAACAGGTGAACTCGTTTATCCTTGTGAAAGCATCATTAGACCAATCATTGTATAAATATTGGCACAATTGAGAACTATAGGGTTTCCAAGAATTTACGAGCACTAGCTGTTGTGGTAGATATTACGCGTCGTGAAAGCTGAGGGAACCGGATGAGATGCACTGAAGGGGAGTTGGAACAACGGGAAAACTGTCACAATCTTTGGAAATTGGCCTAGCAACGATAGAAAGAGATCAAAATTTGACGAAAATATGTTAATTATATGAGATTAATCTATGTTTCCGTTCACTCCTGGTTGGTGTCGCTGAGCGCGAGGAAGGTGTCCTCGAGGTTGCACTGGAAGGGTGAAAATTGATTTGACGGTGATAACTCACACAGAACTTATCAACTACGCAAGCGTGATTTTTCCTACTCCATCGTCACATTTTCTCTATTTCTCACCTGAGTTAGCGTGAAATCGGCGGCTTCTACTTCACCAGCGATGGCGAAGGCGACCTCGTAGTTTCTCGAGTAGTCCTGATGGTCGGACGGATTCCGCGGAATCTATAAAAAAAAAACATGTTAAAAAAATTCGATGAGGCCGATTGCTGGATCTGCAACCTACCCACTTAATATTTTGGTTGATTTGCAATGATTTATATGAGCAAGTATAAATGCTGATATTCAGTTGAAATTACGTCCATTGGGAAAACAAGGGAAACGTGAACCTTGAAGAAGTATCGGTTAATGATGCGATTGGAGAAGACAGCAGTCGGCAGGAGCTCGTCGACGATTGCCCTGATCTGAAGAGAAATCCGATAGTTCGGAATAAGGATCGCCGTCTATTCATTCCCTCCGTATACACTACAGTTGCCATATTTTGAACTACATAGTGGCCCGATAGAAGAAACATTAAAGTGAAGGTCACATCATTGTAACGCAACTGATAGAGCCGATAAACCAATATCTCACCTGATCCTCTTTCTCAATAGGATTACTCGAGGGCGCACGGAACTCGAGCTTGAAGAAATCACCGTGACTGGAAATATGATATAAAAGGAATTTAATTCCATGTTATTTTGCACATGAACATGTCGTATTGGGCACGTTTCTATCACAACTTGGCGACATGAAGAAGGAAAGTAGATGGGAAATGTTTGGAAGTTCTGACGTGGATATGATGGTCTGCGGGCTGCCGTGAGTGATGATCAGACCCTGCTTCATCACGGCCACTCGAGAGCATAGAGCCTCCACTTCAGTCCTGCAATCCGACAGCTGATATCAGTGATATTTTTCCACGCTATTTTTTCTTCACTAGCTCTCCAAATTGTAGAACTGCGACGGAGAAGCGCGCAGAATGAAGAAGATATCGAAACGACGTTCCTATTTCATTCACGGGCAAAGTGTATCTCTTCCTTACATGGAATGCGAGGTCAGAACGATAGCTGTATTTGTTGAGTCGCGGATCGAGCGAAGAAGACTCCAGATGTCGTTGCGAACCTGCGAATAGGGGAAACAAATGATTTTTAAATATTTGCCCTAAATTTTTCCATCTCATCACAGCATTCTCACTCGTCTTAATCTTTCTCAAACAATACCATGGGATCGATGCCAGTCGTGGGTTCATCCAGGACGATCAGCTTGGACATGGCGAGGATCGATGCGCACACACTCAGTTTCCGCTTCTGACCGCCGCTAAAATCAGTTCTACCGATACAAATTGCATTTTGTATTCAAATGCTGCTAGGTGAATGATTGACGGGAAAGTGAATTGCTGATAACTCCAAGGATCTGAAGTATACCTCGCCTTTTCAGGCCATTCCCGCATTTTCATGAAGGAAAAAAGCTTAACCTGACCATTTCATTTCACATAGTATTCCTCCACGATCAGTTCAGGCCTCCTAAGTGGTCTACGCGGTAAGGAACCCCTAATCTGAAGTACCTGAGATTCTTGAATATTTTTCCGCAGTGCTGTTCCATGCCGACGCAGTCGATGAGGATGACCGCGACTTTGAAGGGGTCGGCGAAACCGTGAAGGGCTGATATGCGTTTTTGTTGAGAACTAAGTTGTTTCACTGCTAAATCTAGTGTGTTAGGTTTGTTAATCCCTTTTATATGCAATACTTAGGACGTTCTTAAGGAATAAATAAGGACCGACTAAGGATAGGTTAGTACAATGTTAGGAGGCTGATCGGTGAAGTGGAATCTCACCAGCGAGAATGGCCAGATGCTCCTTGCCAGTGAGCTGGTTGATGAGAGCATCGTCTTGAGGGCAGTAACCGATGTGCTGAAAGTATAGAAGTGTTGACAAATCGTTGTGATATGCGAATATGCGAATTAACAGTATGCGAATTGAGGAAAATCATTTCCGTGTTTACAGGGCTAAATAATATCCAATTTAACATGTATCATTTGATGTTTCAGCATTGTGTGTATCAGTACAACCATATCATAATGTTATTATCTTCTTCATCATCCGTTAACTACCCCTTTTCCTCAACTAACCGCTGGCTTGGCGCAGTCTACTTCGGACACGGTCGCCTCTCCCGAGTCGGCGAAGCACTGCCCGGTGAGGATCTTGAACGTCGTCGTCTTGCCTGAGATCAGAGGAAAAATGAGAAAGGAATATACATATTTTAGGTTGCTGCGTTCTTTCGTATATTAGGCATTCGATGGAATATTTCAACCTAATTTAAAATTTCTTGAGAAACTAAATGCAATTTTTTGAGAAAAGCAAATATCTTGAGAAATCGTGTCTTTCTCCGACCTCGATCACCGAATCTCACCAAACTATCGGTTGAGACTCACCAGCTCCATTGTGTCCCAGCAGTCCGAAGCACTCGTTCTGCTCAACTGCCATCGTCACGCCCTTCACGGCGAGCGTCTTCTTGCCGTATCGCTTCTTGATGTTAACCGCCTGTCAATCAGTCATATACCAGATAGTTATTCAGGCAAAAGTAGAAAATTTCCACCCTCCCAAAACGAAGCTTCGATCGCGCAGGCTTCTTCAAATGTCCCCATTCTTTCATCGTTGCACTATCACAAGTAGGGCATTGAAAACTACGTGCTGTGAGCAATGGACACACTATTCTCACCATTATCTCAACTCAATTCGCAACTCACATCCAGCACGATGTTCCTGGTTACTCCTCCCTGGGGGCGTGCCTCGACTGACTCGTCATCTGGGCCAGATCGTGAACTGAGAGGCTGCATCTCCACGTCACCTCCGTTCTAAAAAAAAGGTTTATCGTCTCTTCTAGTGTAATGGTCTTTGGAATGGTCTTTTGAGAAGCTCTTGTGAGTAACTTGAAGAGTGGACGTTGAAATTTAAGCACGCAATCAACTGCGTAATCGAGAAGTACCGCACTGATCTCGCAATAGATTTAGAAATAGAACGTGAGTTGTGTGATTTCCGTACTACGCAGTTGATGCTATTAAACGGAGAATGCGGGAAACATACATTATTCTGTTTGGTGCCCTCGTCTCTCTTCCGGTTGTGGTTGAGTGTCCGCACGATGAACCTTCTCACTGAGCGACTTTCGAGGCAGATAAAGATGGAGAGCAGAACGACTAGTTGGCCGAAGAGGAGCGCGTAGATGTTAGGGCCTGACATTGGCATTGATTCACATCAGTATCGTTTAAAAAAACCTTCGAACATTCTTCATTTTCCATTGCTTCTCTCCAGTCAGAAATACAAGAGAGCTTGACAATTGTGCTCTCAGAGCACTCGAGCTCGTAAATTCCAAACGGCACGGAACTCTTTGGAATCACAAACCATCAGGAGCCAGGTTGAACTGGTATACGATCACAGCGACGAAAGGGTCCAGGAACAGAGGAAAGCTCTAGAATGAAATTATCTATTTTTGTCCCGTAACTCAAAAGTTTCACCTTCTCAAGCGAGAACTTTGGCGCGGATCCCTGCAGGTAGACGTAGAGGGGAAGGAGGAGAACGATCGAGAGGAACTGAAACAGGCAAGGGGCGTGATATCGGAACACTATGCATTGAACTCTTCACTCTCTTCAGTGTCAGCGTCTCTTCATTTCACACACTATCTCGACAGATCAGAAGATGAGAGTGTGCATGGAATGAAGAGACGACGATCCGAATTTCGAACTCTAGGCAGTACGGCTATCAGATCTATGTATGTTCACCGGTCATCGGAAATGAGAATAAAGATGCTCGGATGAAAACAGAGATAATGGATGATCATAAGGCCAGAGTCACTCACTAGTAGTGATGGTTTTCGACTCTCTTCATTCTGCACACTATCTCGTTCTCTGATCGGGATAAAGTGCGCATAATGGAGAGAGTCAAACCCGAAATTGCAGCCCCCTCACCAGCAGCATAGAGGCCATTCCCGCCGCCGTGTTCTTCGAGTCGAACCAACGGTAGATGATGGCAAGCTTGATGATGGTGATAAGCAGACACAATGTGTTCTGACCGATCAGCCTAAAACGATTATCTCATGAAATTCTATCCGAAAATTTCGAAACTAATGTTCTATGAACTTGTCAATGCCCTCGCAGTTAACAGCTGTTCTTATGATAGGTCAACGACCATTCGTTCAGGAGATGCATGCACTTTGTTTCTGACCGATCTTCAAAGGCACCTTATGAATACTCTGGTATAATAATAATAAATAAATTATATGTCAAAACTGACTCCGTGAGTGCCTCGGGTACAACATCGAAGTAGGTGCAGACGATGGCCAAGTAGGCGTAGATGATCGAGTAGACGAGACAATCGACGATGAAGTGACCCGTCCAGTAGAGATACTTGGGGATGCCAGTGAGCACTTGCTGAAGAGAATAATGGGTTGAAAAAGACGACACAAAATTTCATTAAAACTCTCCTTGTTATCACTTTATTCTTAGAGATTTTTGCTCACTGATTCTCACGAGAAGTGACCGTTTGGAAATTTGAATCAGAATAAAGGGGGTCCTAATCGATTCGGGAAAATCATTTGTTTTAAACGCGCTTCGGAGAAAAAAATAATTTTCGTCATAATTCTCACCAAGTGCGCGTATCCACTCTCGTGTTCAATCACGTAAGCACGAATGAAGCGCGAGATGGCGATCGTTTGCATCATGAACACGATGATCATGTACAGCTGACGCATCTGAAGGGATATATCTTCCCATTTTTGCAAGAAGATTCCCTCATGCTTGACACAAGAACTCGAAGATTTCACTCCCTCCCTTGTTAGTGAAGCTACCATCCTGCAGGTCCAGTGCCATGAGGACAGGATAAGTGTTTTGTATTGTATCCGATTCACGCCAACTGACGTCTCTAGAGTTAATATCTATCCAAACAAATAAACCAACATTATCCGCATTCACTGTGATATTGGGCTTACGCTGGAAGCTCAGCTGGATCTGAAATTGGCGAATAAAACGGTGGCAAGCATGGAATGACTCACGTCTCCGGAAAACGCGTTCAGCGCCCGGTAGAAGATCGTGGCGACCCACGGCTCGTAGATCTTCCGGTTCTGAAAAAAAATAAATTGAAAAATTAAATTTGCTTAAATTTTAACTATACGATTACAATAAAACATTGTTCGGCAAAGGAATATTACGAGAATTTCCAGATTTATCTGGAAATTATAAGGAGTGCGGCGCACTCAGTGCGCTAGGGATTGAAAAAACGGACGCCTCAAGCCAGCCATAAAAGCCGTTTTATCATCACTAACCTGTGCCATGAAGAGGGTGTAGTCCTCTCCAGTCCTCGTCAACGCTCCGATGATCGGAGGACGACGAACGTGATCGTTCTTGTGCCATGCCTCCAGGTCGCTGACCTCCTCGACCTGCGTTATTGAGGCGGTAGTACTCGTAATCCCCATAGTTTCCTTGTTTTGTGTTTGTTTCCAAGATTGCAAGAATCATGATAATAATGATAGTAATGAACACGGTTTCCAAAACTTGATGAGTCGATCTAACATGTATATGATGATTGATGATGCTCGAAACAGTAACTTACAACGAGACATTCTCCCCTCTCAGAAGCGATCTCCCTGAATCTCACACTCAACGCGGCGGCATTCACGAATCCGATTCGACCGCATTCCCGAAGCTCGAGGAGATTTAGCTCAGCTTAATTTCGGTCATTGTTCGTTTAACGTTTATAAATGACATGTATTGTACACTAGTTTGCCCTGTACGAATGTGATGTGAAAGGTATAAATATTGCATTCGAAAACCTCACCAGAAGGATTCGCAAAATTGGTGGTCCTTCGAGCACTCCACATCGATATTATGATAATCAGGAAGAAGAAGGCCTGGTAGAACTTGTTCCGCTGAAAATGGTTTACATTTTACAGCAGATGACGATAAAAAATATGCACCCATTCGAAGCAGAATCGCTTGTAGAGCAGAGCTGCCAAAGAGTTAATGATCCTTCTTGACTTGGACGCACGATTGTCTCAATCGGGCTGATCTCGATTAATGGCCGGAGAGGAAGCTCACCGTTTTTCTTGAGAAATAGCTGCACCGCTCGATCGACCTTCTCTCGTTCGACAGTGGATCCAGTCTGCTCAGCCACTCTGAAAAAGTATGAAATGACGGAATTTTTTGTCGACACTGATATATTTTAATGCTTCAATTGTAAGCAATCATCTATGTGCGCTCTCGATAACAACGAACTATCCTGTACCCGACGACTCACTTGAGGAAGACCTGTTCCAGAGGGGCAGTCGTCCAGCCAATGTTAGTGATCCCTATCCGCTCCTTTGAGTTGTCCAGTTCCCGAGTGAACGCGAGCATTCTGAAAGAATGAGATATCTGTCGAGATATAAGATACAAGACAGGGATTGCGTACCATGAGTAGTATAAATAGAAGCACTCATGGTAAGAAATGCACATCTCGGAAAACGGAGCATAGAAGAGGGTGCAGGGGGGATTCGACTCTTCCGTACCTCTCATTATCGCTCCTGGAGATCGTCAATGAGAACTCCTCTCCATGGCGAGCTCGAATGGAGGCGGGCAGGTAGTCCTGAGATAGTATCATCACCACTATGCAGAGAAAGATGAGTTCAATTCAATGAGTTATTTACCAGGGTAGCATGAGAAAAAAAACGAGCGCTATATTCATTTACTTTCAATTTATGTAAGCCGTTCGTAGTCTTGTCATGATTCAAAACGAGTATGTATCGTGATTGTCTCACCTGGGCCAGTCTGAGGGTTCTCTCTGCCGTCGCATCCAGCAATCGTCTATCAGCGACGACGCACGAGAGAAAGTATCCAGCACCCATCCTAAAAAGAAGGAATTTATTTGTTCTCAAAGTGTCTACCGTACCCTATTTGTTATCGCATGATGTATACCATTATGTATGGTGCCAAACCAGCTCTGTTGACTGTGCACTTGCTGCTTGTTGGTGTGCCATGTCAAAGTCATCAAATACCGTACTTCTCGCAGAGAAACGTAGTGGTTCCGCTGCAGGCGATCTCCCCCTTGGCCATGATGAACACTCGGTCGCCCAGATCCTCCGCTTCGTCAGTGTAGTGGGTGGTGATGAGCAGAGTCCTGAGTCAGTCCAAATGATGAAATGATCATTCCAAATGATACTAGTGATGCCAGAGCGGAGAATCCGTTGCTTTACTAAACCCAAGTCTATGTCGAAGAGACACTTACGTGTGCCCTCTTAGCGTGTTGAGGAACTTCTTGATGATGGCTCTTGACTCAGTGTCCACTCCGGCCGAGGGCTCGTCCATGAGAATGATGTCGCTCCTGCCTGGAGAAGCATTCATTTGAAACGTCTGACACGAGTTCTAGCAGTTTAGTAGAAGTGTTTGCCCAGTAGACTAGTATTATAGTATTATTATTGTATTTGTAGTATTCTTATAGTAGTAGTATTATTGTAGACTGTAGAAGTCTTATGTGTAGTATTTGTATTTGTAGTATTTGTAGTATTATTTGTGCAGTAGTATTTGTAGACGTGATTGCAAAATGGCATCAATTCTCACCACTGAGTGCCATCGCAATGCACAGTTTGCGTCGATTGCCTCCGGAAAGATTCTCAGCGTACTGAAATCATTGATTTTGATTGAACTAGGTGGGATAACAAATCGGATGGCGATTTTCAGGTGAGTTTTCACAAAAGACGGTAGTGCGAAATAATTCAGAATGTTATCATGAGACTTAGATGGGAGTCCAACCTCCAACTTGTACTGTTCCAGCTTCAGTAAGTCGACGAACTGCTCGGCCTTCTCAATCCAGCCATTTGCCCTTTCTCCTCCTATTAACGCGAAGAATTGGAGATGCTCCACAACCTGCGCAGCAATAGTTTCATTGACTCCAAGTGGCCCGAATAAGATGCGGACTTCTACCTTTAATGCATCAAACCCCGTAACATTTTCCCAATGCTTTTAATTTTTTCTAAGGCAAAAATCGAAATCTCATCCCCGATATTCGAATAAAGAATTGATTGATGGCGTAGCCCAGTACATTCACACAAGTCGTCACTACCAAAACCCTGTATCTATCGTACGACTCACAGTTAGCTTCGGGAAGATTGGGCTGTACTGCGGGCACAGGCCGATTCTCTCCCACTTCGTCTCCCTCTCGCCATATCTGTATTCTGGTTCGGGGTAGTTGATGCTGAGATGGTGATTTCGAATATAATTTCGACCAAATGCCCAGTAGCCATCCTAGTATCCCGAAACTAGTTTTTTATTTTATTCTGATTTCCAACAAATTTCCAAAAAATCCATGGCCACTGACTTGATCGTGCCTGAGGTCGGCAGGGCGCTGCCGGTGATCAGATCGAACAGTGTACTCTTCCCGGCGCCGTTCTGCCCAAGCAAAATTGTGTTCTGAAATAGAATTCATGTATTATTCCGATTTGTAATCAAACATTTTGCAAAACCTTAATCGCACTCAAGCTCATCGCATCATATGAAAATGATCGAGAATATCCACAAATGTTGCGATATTCGAAGAATACGGAAGATAAGCTGTCATTGTCTTACTTGTTTTTCAAAGATGTCCAAGTTCACCCCTCTCACTGCTCGCTCTCCACTCGTGTACGTCTTGTGGACATCCTTGATCTGTAAAGTATCGTTGTCGAAGCAATGCCCATGTCTTTCCTGGCTTCACATAGAAATCGACTTATTGCTTTTCAAACCGTGAATTGCTCGTGGAGGCACCACTCACATTTTTGTGTATATAATTGAATACTTGTTGTATGTGTGGTGCCTACAAGGGCACTTCTCGGAATTAAAAGTAATCCGCCGTTTTTTTTGTGCTGTGAGCAATTCAAACCAAGTCCTTGTGTCGAGTGAGACAATGAAAAAGTATTATGTTGGCATTCATATTGAAAATTAGTGATTTCATA
Source organism: Pristionchus entomophagus (assembly GCA_036245825.1). Classification (NCBI taxonomy): domain Eukaryota; kingdom Metazoa; phylum Nematoda; class Chromadorea; order Rhabditida; family Neodiplogasteridae; genus Pristionchus; species Pristionchus entomophagus. The sequence goes on from BTSX01000006.1 coordinate 32,416,194, forward strand.
ATTTCGAAAGTAGATCAACTGACCTCGATTGATATTTTCTTCTTAAAAGTTTCCTCGTCCTCGTGAATGTGCAGTGACACTCGTTCCTCGTCGTCTGAGGTCACCTGTCAGAAGAAATCGGTTAATTATGAAATACATCAACTAATGGATTCAAGCGATTATCGAGCGAGCGGCAGTTTTTCTCTCATGATTCTTTAGAATTTAGAAAATATACTTACTTTACGATATCCGGAGAGCCATTTCATCGGATTGAAGGAATTGGCGACAAGATGATCGAGGAAGATCGCCAGGGTGATCAAGAGAGCTGAAACTTTGAACTTCTCTAGACTCCTTTTTTCAATTCTCTAATTTACAGAAAAATATTCATACCCGTGAAGAAGATCTGCAACAAGAGAATGAGTCCGAAGGGAAGCACGTAAGGAAAGTCAGTGAACCAGGTGAGATGACCCCCTGAGTAGAGTTGTTGCTGGATATCAGAAATAAGCAAACTCGGAACCTTTTAGTGAACATTCCCTCAGAGCGTCGAGAGCGTTGAATAGGGCGTGGCCAGGATTAAAGCACGTGACGACCGAAAGGAACGCCTGAAAATGGTTGACTCGTTCGCTCTATACTTATAAAGTACAATGTCTCTTTGTTTGTTCGTTTGTCTGTGTGTCACACTTTTCAAAGCTCAATAACTCGCTTTCTACGCATCGCCAGAGGGCAAGTCCTTGACCAATCGAAGCACCGTAAACTTCTTTTTCAAAATCGATTAAAATTTTATCATTATTACGAAATATTTTATTGCGAAATATTTCATCATCCTTAGGCAATAATCCGTTTTTCGCGCCTAATTCACTTCAAACTCTACCGCAAAGATCGGCAACAGTGTCATTCGACTCAGAATCGTCAGCGCTTTTAACCGACAGAAATTATTTCCAATCTTCGATTCGTCATCATTATGAAATAGTCACATTTTCGCTCATAACTCGCTTCAAAATGATCGTAGAGCGCCGGGAGAATTGTCAATCGACTCAGAATCGTCAGCGCTTTTCACCGACATCAACCTTACGGATCACGGAAAGGTTCAGAGGGGCTTGCTACTCGCCGGTCACGGATTGGTTCGGAGGGGCTTGCTGCTCGCCGATCACGGATGGGTTCGGAGGGGCTTGCTGCTCGCCGATCACGGATCGGTTCGGAGGGGCTTGCTGCTCGCCGATCACGGATCGGTTCGGAGGGGCTTGCTGCTCGCCGGTCATGGATCGGTTCGGAGGGGCTTGCTGCTCGCCGGTCACGGATCGGTTCGGAGGGGCTTGCTGCTCGCCGGTCACGGATCGGTTCCGAGGGGCTTGCTGCTCGCCGGTCACGGATCGGTTCGGAGGGGCTTGCTGCTCGCCGATCACGGATCGGTTCGGAGGGGCTTGCTGCTCGCCGGTCACGGATCGGTTCGGAGGGGCTTGCTGCTCGCCGATCACGGTTCGGTTCGGAGGGGCTTGCTGCTCGCCGATCACGGATCGGTTCGGAGGGGCTTGCTGCTCGCCGATCACGGATCGGTTCGGAGGGGCTTGCTGCTCGCCGGTCATGGATCGGTTCGGAGGGGCTTGCTGCTCGCCGGTCACGGATCGGTTCGGAGGGGCTTGCTGCTCGCCGGTCACGGATCGGTTCCGAGGGGCTTGCTGCTCGCCGGTCACGGATCGGTTCGGAGGGGCTTGCTGCTCGCCGATCACGGATGGGTTCGGAGGGGCTTGCTGCTCGCCGATCACGGATCGGTTCGGAGGGGCTTGCTGCTCGCTTCTTCCCGTGCTCAGATTTCGTAATCTTGGTTTTCGTCATCATTACGAAATCTTCACATTTTCGCTCATAACTCGCTTCAAAATCATCGGACAGGCTCGGGAAAAGGCTCGGGAAAAGTGGGGAAAAGTTTCCGGAGCGCTCGAAGCCTCACGAGCTTTTTGCAACGGTATACGCCCCACTCGCAAGCAAGCGGTGTTTGATTAACCTTTGCTTACGACCCGGCGTACAACGTAGCAGCCGCAGGCTGCTAGTTACATCTCTAATCTACTGTTACATCAGAAGCTAGACCACATTCCAATGCATGGTTGAGATCCCCTACCCTCTCTTAACGAAGCGTCATCCTGCTGACCCAGTGTTTCGAGGAGATTATATTTATTGTGTCGTATTGAATTGTATTGCATTTGAACTCACTCTAGTTCTGCTGATGTGAGTGGCTAGTGGCATCATGAGCAGACACGGTAGGATTACGAGGAGCACTGGAATTCAGCCATGATCATTTTGGGCAGTCACTATATTCAAAATCTACTCTGGAATCATTGATTCTTCGGCAGCCTAAGCTACCCAAAGCTGTCAAGAAGAGTTTGTATCTTCACTTTGAATCTCGTCTCTCGACTACAGAGTGTGAATAGTCGACGCCTCTCAGACCACGTAGTTTCGCAAGTCAATCTATCACCGTCAGGAATGAGCTTAGGATTCTGGAGGAAGACCGTGATGAGGATGGCGACGGCGAGACAGGACAGAATGTAGAGACAGTAGGCGAGAGAGAAGAGCCAGACGAACGTGAACTGAACGATTTAGGGTGTTTTCCTCGTTTCGAGTCTGTTCCAGAAGCAATCAGATTGCAATCAAACAAGGATAGCACTGCACCTCAACCGTGGTATGGTAAACATTAAAGATGACAATTCGGAAAAAGCTCTCCTTAATTCGCACGCTTTCTCTAAGAGAAACGAGAGATAACGTGAAATCAGGAGAGTCGGATGCCGAATTGTCTTCGTTAGTAAAAATTTTGAGCGAAAACAGCCCCACATTCGGTGAGAAGAGGATGATCGCAACAATGAAGCTGAAGTAGAAGTGCTTGGCGAAAGCAGTCAACACGTGATGGAGGAGGTACGTCGTTCGAGTGATTCCCATCGTGAGCAGGTACTTCTGGAATACGATGGAATAGGTTCCGGACAGCGTGCTTCTACAGTAACCTTAACTACCTAACTTTCGAATGCCATACAGAATATTCCATATCGTACTATTCTGCACTATCCAGAGTCTACGAAAGGGATCCGACCTTTATCTCAGACTTTCGTTCATCGCCCAGTGCCGAGGCGAGATTGAGCGCGGGAAGAACAGGGATGAGGAGTATTATCATGTAGGCGATATTTCGAGTCTGTAAAGCGCTGATTCACGCCATTTTCTATGAAGAGAAAGCTAAGTGCTTCTATCTCTCACCGATGCGTCCGCCAAGTCAAACAGAACCGAGTCGCTCGTGGCATTATGCTCCAAATCTTTGAAATATTTAATGCCCAAGGTTGCAGGATGGTTGAGCTTCTGAAAAACATTTGGCTATCATTATTTCCGTAATTTCATTGTAGACTACCTTCGCATTTTTCGCCAGAATTGTGCCGTATAATCGATGAAATTGATTGAAGGGATACGGTGAGATCTTCCGCGGTTTTTCGTATTCTTCAGAAGCAAACTAAAATGAGTTGCTAGAGTCACGAATACGTATCTTCATATCTGCACACGCTGTAGCAAGTGCACTCGTGATGCCAACACGGAAATGACTCTCCTCAATTCGTGTGCTCTCTCGCGGATCAGAGAAACAAGAGAACACACAAAATGAGGAGAATGAGCTTCCGTTTTGCCATCTTTAGAGTGTAAACACATACGAGAACCTCTAAAAAAAAACACTAATGCTGAAACGTTCTAAAAACCCTAATACTGACTCCATATCCATATTATTATATCCGGAACACAACTGGGCACAATCTGAATATACATCGAAAACTCACCACGAAGGAAGGATCAGGCGCTTTCAGCTCCGAATTCGTGAAATTGGCATGGAGGTTGAAGCCGTCGAATTGGCTTAGTCGGATATACTGCCGGAAATTAGAAATACATGATTATGCCAAATTGTCGACGAATGCTGAGGAGTCAATCTCTTCATTTCGCACACCAGTACACTGAATGAAGATATTAACCGCTCAGCTTTGTCGACAATGCATCTATCATCAAGGATGAACGAATGGGAGAGAGTTGAATGAGATAATGGAAGGAAAACTCACTTCATCTCTTGTTCCTGGGCAAAGCAGGCGTATTCGGCACTGAAAAGTACTCTTCATCAAGCAATTCTTCTTCTCTACTCACCATAATTTATCGACGCTGCCCCGAATTTCTTCACAATCGGTAGCTGTCGGATCGTTGCAACTGAAAAATGTAGAATTTATACAAATTTAAAATACGTTGGCAGTCTTAGCGGGCGGCAGTCTAAATTCGCCCACTCACATCCACTTCAGTGTTTCCGTTCCCCTCTGCCGGAGTCCGATTTTGGTCTCATAGCCAAACAGGCCCTCCTCATATCTCCCCGTGGATCGGGCGGTGTCTCCGGCTTTGTAGGTGGGCAGTCCCTTCTTGATCTGGAATGGCCTAGTGCAGTGGGTGTTATCAGATAAATATTGCTCATCCCGGCCTGTAAAGCAAGGAGATTCGGTGTGTTAAGATACTTTGTGAAATGGACACAGGTTGGAAACACTGAAGACGTGATGAACGTACCGTTACATACAGACAGAAGCAGAGTAGGGAGGGAAGAGCGAGCTAAATTGAATATACTTCATTCAAATTGTTAATATCTGATTCATCATTGTCTCCTGACAGAAGCAATGCACCTCGATTAGTGATAGCAATTCTGCATCGAGCTTCCTCATTTTGCATGCATTTTCGTCGGTCAAGGAAACAAGTGAGCAGGCGAAATGAGGTGAGTCGGTTGCTGATTAAAAAAAAAACCTCGCTTCTTCGTTTTCTGACAATGATTTTTACCTCGAGCGCTAGCTTCCTCCAGGTCCTAATATTCGTCTTCAAATTCTTCTTGCATAATAATCGTAGATGAGAGAGGAACATCGTCCTCCCTGAAGCACGGTCTTCTGCATGGGGTGAGCGAGAGTACGCGAAAGTGAGAGAGAACGAGGAAATTCGGGAATATTTCCCACACAACTCATTCTCTTTATATCATAGAACTCGACAATGATTCGCAATATTTGATGCAGAAAATGTAATTTACTCTCTTCTCTATTTGAAAACGACTCATTTTCTTTCCAATTATCAATTAATATTGAAGGGGCAAATAGTAACACTAGGAAGTTGACAAGTTTGATCTTTTCCGACCGCCAAAGATGAAAATCTTAGAATAAACGGCTAAAGAGCAGGAGGAAAAACGAACACACACGAGCGCGATTCAAATAGCGCGCGGCGATCATAGAAAGAAGGAGAAGTGGAAAATAGCGAGTAGAGAGAGGGCAGCGAGAGTGAGGGAAAGATAGAGAGAGGGAGAGGGAGGGGAAGGGGGAGTGAGGAAAGAGGGCGATGCTCTGTCTGTCTCTCTCTGCCTCTCTCCACTCTCACTGTTCTCTCGCCGAGAACAGCTAGTCAGCCAGTGGCACTGCTCGGTGTGTCTAACATGTGTGGAAGAGGCGGATAATGCGGGAGGAGCACTCTTCTATCTATCAATATATCTTTCTCTCTCTCCTCATCCTCCTCCTCCTCTAACGAGTGGATGAATGGTTGCACCTCAGGCATCCATTCAAAAGACGTGATGAAATGAGTGAAGGTCTGACGCGGGCAGAAGACCACAATAGGCACAGTCAGCGCCGTAAAATTGTGTTTACATGTAGAGATGCCTCTAGATCTCGGGATGAGGACTACAGGAGTGAGGGATTATCGATCTTTGTATTGACTAATCATATCTACTGCATTTTGCCAGTATTATCCCTCGATTCCCCTCGTGCATGTCATGAGAACACATTCAGTCGTGGTGAGAAGTGCTCGCTGCCCCTCACGGTTCATCCACACGAGCAAGTACACACGGCGGATATCCGTGATACGTACTCGCTACCCGAGTCAGCTCACTCTTATCTGGCCGTATCGATTCCTCTGTTAGAGTTGGGGGTAATTTTTTTAGTTTTGTTTTTTGAGGAGGTCATAGTTTGTTAGAGCTCTTTGCGAATACTTGCCGCTAGAATGAACCTGCATCAGTATTTCTCAGACGTCTGAGTCGGAAAAGTGGTCAGATATATTGAATTTATGCTGGATCATAGTTATGTCGTGCTCATCGAAGAAGGATCGTTCCAGATGACATCAACTGCGACGCATTTTCATGATCAATTTTAACGATTACTTCCCCAACTACACTCAGTGCTGGCCGACAACCTCAGTGATACACGACGAAAGAGCACTGCTCTTTGTGAAAGAAGAAGCCGCTTTATTCATGGATGCAACAATCAACGACGATATTTTCCAAGACTATCATTCTGAAGTATTATCCGCAGTGAATAATTCGATGAGAGCCTAATATAATTTTAGCCCAGTCCATCTCATTTATAATTGGGAACTATTTCCCAAAACCGCATTTTACACAACAGTTGTCTCTCGTTTATGCTCATCCGGTATGTATCATAACCGAGCTAGTGATGATGGGTAATAACAAAAGTATCTGCTAAAATTACGGCACAGAAGTATCACTGTGAAAGAAAAGCATGGAAGTTCTCTTTGAAATTATAGCAATGTAGAAATTTATTAACCCATAAAATGTACAATCTGACCTCGGATCAATGGAATAATTGTCCCCGAAGACGTTGGCATCCAGCTGCGGTTCCTGGACGAGAATCGGCGCCAGGGAGGGAGGGGGGGGGGGGGTAAATGATAGATTATTTTCAAAAAAAACCTTCAGTCGCATAGGCTCGTCCACGTCCCAAGAACGTGAAACAAACCCATAACAAAAAACACGTCTTACCATTACAGTAGTGCGACATCTTGCGTCGACAAGTGTCTGCGAGTCTCCGTCTCGAACGCTGTTTTCTGCGCCCATTTTAGAAATAGCTTTTCTTTTTCGAGCTTTTGGCAAGATAAACAATTTGCCAAAATCTCTAGGAAAACGAAAACGTGTTGTTGCCAAATTGATTGAAGCGAATTAGAGAATGTGATATTTAGACATGTAATTGCTTTCATCAGCGCTGTTTGTGCTCGTTGTTCAATTGAACTTTGTTAATTAAAATGCAGTTAATGCCGCCCGTAAGAACCCTGTGATCCTCAGCAATCTTTGGTTTAGTGGAACAGATTCCAGTATAAAAGCCGAGCCAGTGCTGACACGACAACCATTCTCGATTCGGTTGAAGATGCAGCGTCTCCTTCTAATCGTAGTTGTCTTCATTGTCTCGGACACGATCGCAGAGGCCAAGGCCTTCAGGGAACCGTATCAAGAAAGCTCTGACAGCTCCTACCCTTCCCCTGCCTCTGACCCCGAAACTAAGGTGCGAAGAAAATACTCGATTGTCGTCAATTCTCTTAGCAGGAATATGCCAAGGAATCGTACCAAGAGAGCTCTGACAACTCCTACCCTTCCCCTGCCTCGGACCCCGAAACTAAGGTAAGTACAAATGATTTGATTGTCGTCAATACTCTTAGCAGGAATATGCCAAGGAATCATACCAAGAGAGCTCTGACAGCTCCTACCCTTCCCCTGCCTCGGACCCCGAAACTAAGGTAGGTACAAATGATTTGATTGTCGTCAATACTCTTAGCAGGAATATGCCAAGGAATCATACCAAGAGAGCTCTGACAGCTCCTACCCTTCCCCTGCCTCTGACCCCGAAACTAAGGTAAGTACAAATGATTTGATTGTCGTCAATACTCTTAGCAGGAATATGCCAAGGAATCATACCAAGAGAGCTCTGACAGCTCCTACCCTTCCCCTGCCTCTGACCCCGAAACTAAGGTGAGCACAAAAGACTTGATTGTCGTCAATACTCTTAGCAGGAATACGCCAAGGAATCATACCAAGAGAGCTCTGACAGCTCCTACCCTTCCCCTGCCTCTGACCCCGAAACTAAGGTGAGAACAAAATACTCGATTGTCGTCAATTCTCTTAGCAGGAATACGCCAAGGAATCGTACCAAGACAGCTCTGACAACTCCTACCCTTCCCCTGCCTCGGACCCCGAAACTAAGGTGAGAACAAAATACTCGATTGTCGTAAATTCTCTTAGCAGGAATACGCCAAGGAATCGTACCAAGAGAGCTCTGACAACTCCTACCCTTCCCCTGCCTCTGACCCCGAAACTAAGGTGAGAAGAAAATACTCGATTGTCGTCAATTCTCTTAGCAGGAATATGCCAAGGAATCGTACCAAGAGAGCTCTGACAACTCCTACCCTTCCCCTGCCTCTGACCCCGAAACTAAGGTGAGAACAAAATACTCGATTGTCGTCAATTCTCTTAGCAGGAATACGCCAAGGAATCGTACCAAGAGAGCTCTGACAACTCCTACCCTTCCCCTGCCTCTGACCCCGAAACTAAGGTGAGAAGAAAATACTCGATTGTCGTCAATTCTCTTAGCAGGAATATGCCAAGGAATCGTACCAAGAGAGCTCTGACAACTCCTACCCTTCCCCTGCCTCTGACCCCGAAACTAAGGTGAGAACAAAATACTCGATTGTCGTCAATTCTCTTAGCAGGAATACGCCAAGGAATCGTACCAAGAGAGCTCTGACAACTCCTACCCTTCCCCTGCCTCTGACCCCGAAACTAAGGTAAGTACAAATGATTTGATTGTCGTCAATACTCTTAGCAGGAATACGCCAAGGAATCGTACCAAGACAGCTCTGACAACTCCTACCCTTCCCCTGCCTCGGACCCCGAAACTAAGGTGAGAACAAAATACTCGATTGTCGTCAATTCTCTTAGCAGGAATACGCCAAGGAATCGTACCAAGAGAGCTCTGACAACTCCTACCCTTCCCCTGCCTCTGACCCCGAAACTAAGGTGAGAAGAAAATACTCGATTGTCGTCAATTCTCTTAGCAGGAATACGCCAAGGAATCGTACCAAGAGAGCTCTGACAACTCCTACCCTTCCCCTGCCTCGGACTCCGAAACTAAGGTGAGCACAAAAGACGTGATTGTTGTCAATACTCTTAGCAGGAATATGCCAAGGAATCGTACCAAGAGAGCTCTGACAACTCCTACCCTTCCCCTGCCTCTGACCCCGAAACTAAGGTGAGCACAAAAGACTCAATTGTCGTCAATACCCTTAGCAGGAATACTCCAAGGAAACGATTCAAGAAGGCTCGGGCAACTAACCAGTGATCCCCTTAACATTGATTCGCCCTCACAATTTACTATGCGTTATCGATTAATAGTTTAACAAATAAATAATGTGTATCATCCATATGAGACCTTTTTTCGGATCATCAAGGGTCCACCGGGGGTCTGGAACAAAAATTTCGACATGCTCAAAAATAAGCCTTTTAAAACTGTTGATTCTGAATCGACAGATGTTTTTCCTTTATTTGAGCCTTCTGGGTTATAGCACCACCTCCATTTGTTCAAAATCGTGTTCATTGATTTTTTTCTTCATTGAAGCAAAAGACTTGCCCGGAATCAGTCAAACAGTGACACTTCTCGCGTTTTCAAGCACATTTAGATCTTTGGAAATGCACCTTTGGGCGAGTCACTCTTCGTTTTCGAGTTACAGTAATAAAATACGAGTGGCTATTTTTCCCCCAGATCGCCGCTCGGGTGCTCAGACAAATGTCGACGACGGCATAGACGATGAGCAGTTGGGAGGTCGCGGCCAGAAATTCGGTGGCAAAGCTGGAAACGGTTTACGGTTTGGTGTCAGGTGTGTGTGATTTTAAACACGTCAATCAAAAATATATTTCGAAGCATGGATAGTTTGCGCACATCAACAGGGAGGGAACATCAAAAATATGGAATAGGATGGAAAAAAGTGAATATCTGTTGCGTGCAATATAGTTTGGGACATGACTAAAATATTTTCTTGATGTTTTCATAGTGTATTGTGCGGAGCAAATATCCGAGTTAAGAATTTTAATCGAGTGCAACAACACTAAATTACAAATTAGTGCATATTAAAATCTCAGGAAATAGAAAGCGGATGTGCTCGAGACACGGAGGAAAAATCGGTGTTCTTGTTAAAATTTTGATATTGTTAACAAATTATTACAAGTATCGTACTTCGTAAGCAGGGAAACTTAAAGGGCGCGACGAAATTACAAACCGAGTGGGAATGAATTGGGCAAACACGTGCCGAAGATACCCCGATGCCTGGCGAACATGCATCATTCAACAGGCCTTGACCCTGACGCTTGAATAAATGATTGATTGATTGATTGATTGAATTATTGTTTCTTATTTTTTATCCACCCCGAATTCCGGGCAGATACAAAAATCTGACGGTGAAATATTCCTAGAAATACGATTAAAAAGAGAGCAATTATTATGTAAATTGAAAAGAAACTGAGATTACGGTAGGGACGAGGGTTTTAATCGATACTACAGTAATCTTCACTATTTTGGTCTCTTTTTAATCGTATTTCTAGGAATATTTCCAGATTTTTTTTATTTGCCCGGAATTCGGGGTGGATAAAAAATAAGAAACAATAATTATAATTTTTAGTTGCGAACCAGCAAAATGCAAAAAATGTAAATAATTTACAAAATGTAAATTTGTTCGGAAATGCTTACGAAGTACGATAATGAGGAAAATGCATGTAATATTTAGAATGACATTAAAATCGGAGTTCAATGAGCTTCGATATTAGTCCAATTCTGCTAGTGAATGAAATCTACTTTTTTTAAAGTAAAATAACTCTGCTAAAACACTGTAATGATGGGGAAAAACAAAAGAGAAAATTCCAGGTAAAAATATTATCTCTTTAGCGCTATTACCGTTCTAGTGAAACTGGAGGATGGCTGACAATTCCGCAACTCGACATAATTCGATTTCTAGGAATCCTGTCAGAAGTGTCAAAATAAAGAGGAAGTTATGCCGATCAAAATGACATCTCTGCCAGGATCCTAGAGTGGCTAGAAATCGAATTATGGCGAGTTGCGGAAATGTCGTTTGCGAAAAAAAGCAAGTTGTGGAATTGTCACCCATCCGTCAAACTACAGTCTTCAAATTTAGAGACAGGATTTGTAAACCATTCAGGAACAACTTCATTTTGATGGGTCTCGGCAAATTCGCTTTCAATAGAGTTGTCCAATCATAAAATCGTGAGTTCTACCAGAAATGAAGTTGATTCTGCATGCACTCAGCGTCGAAATTTTAAGAACAAAAACATCAGCAGCAAGAGACAATAATTTTTTCCAGGAATTTTCTGTTTTACTTTTTCCACAGCATCTCACAAAAACTATAAAATAAAAAAAATAAAGGAAAAAAGAAGGTCGCATCATTCCATCGTTTTTTCGATACTTTTCTTGTTTCTCGCCCTTCTCAGTGCTTCCTACCTGCTTCTTCCAGTTTGCTTATCCAAAATTCGAGCGCCGCCATCGAAATGTGGGCTCCCACCATCTGCGTTCATAATTTGCGCACCTTATTTGTTGTTGTTACAAAACCATTTTTTGTCTTATGAGAGGTCTTATGAGAAGAGTTTCGAGAGCCCTGCGGCGGTAGGAATTTGTTACTCCTATCCTGCTGAAAAGGGAAACTTAAAGGGATCCAGTGGCCTCAAACTTTTTATTTTTATTATTGCTGCTATTTTGAAAATCCACAGGTATGACTGAATCAAAATCAATATAAAAGTTTGAAATTAAATTAAAATATACTCGATTTTTAAATAGAAGTTGAAAAATTGAGTGAATTATTTGAACCACCCGGTGTGGTTACGGTACTTTGACGACATTCGTGGCTTTGCCGGTTTGGCCGATTTTCCGGTCTCGCTTTCCAGTTTCGCTTCAATTTTTCGTTCTTTTTCGCGTTTTTTGTTGTTTCATGATTTATTGACCATTTCGCTCATTTATTTTTTATCAGAGTCTCTCCTTGGGTCTACCACGATGGCGCGAGCCTACAATTTCAAGAAAATTTGCGTGGTGCCGACTGCAGCGGTGAGTCGAAGTTTCTTCTACCTTTCTTCGATTTGTTTCTTGTATCTGTGGTTCTTATACTTTACCTTTGCTCTTTTCAGGAGCTGAAGGATATCGTCCTCTCCAAGACGCAGAGAAAGATGCCCACCGTCGTCCATCGGTTCGTGTTTTCACGCCCTCCAATAACATTGCCATTAGTGACGAAATGCAGACTTGTACTTCTCCTAGTAGCGAGTTCTCTCGTGTTTTTCGTGATATGTTTATCACTATCACGTAGCTGCGCTTGCTTTTATTCGTTTACTCACTAGATCACTGTTATTCCATTGCCTAGTCACTCGATAACGCCTGTCTTTGCTAGATGGCGCGTTCCGAGGTAGTTTCCACTCATTTTTGGCGAGATTTCTCTATTTCATCGAGCATTTGCATAATTATATATTAATATTTTATTATATAATTATCATAATTATAGACGATCGTCGGCGCTCGCGATAGCCTCGTCGCGGTGACAGGGACGAGAGGAGGCGCGATGATCGGTTAGTCTGCCCGTGATTGTCTTGTCTTCCTTTCACAAATGTTTCTAAATCAGATATAAAACGTGTGTAATATGCCTAATGCACTGATCGTAATTTTTGTGGCCTTGTGTATATCAAATTACTCCTATATCTATAATTTAAATAATAAGTGCTATTTAGTCGTCGCGATTCGATTTCGTCGACGGGATCGAAGCTCCCCTTCGCGTCGCTCGAGATCGCCCAGGTTCGCATTAACATTAGTGATTGTTGTACTATCGTTGGCATTGTCTAAATTATGGCAAGCCATTTTTGTGAGTGAAGTTATGCCGGTGAAACATACAATCAGCTTGAAATGTAACCTGCCTCGGAGGCTCAAATTGACCAAATTCCTACATCTAGAATTGCTGGGAAGCGGAAAACCCCGCCTACTGCCCGCTCATTGGTCAAAGGATCGCGTCGCGGTTTATGCGTTGTGTCCCGGCACACACTTTCCAGACACTTGAGGCTCCCGTCGCCAAATATCCATTCCATTTTCCGCGCGGTTTTCAAAACTAATTCTTTTCATGACCACGCTTACTTACTGCTTCTGAACCTCCGTGCTGCAGCGTACTGGTGTATATTTTGAGTCTTATTAGTTCACTCAGCCAACTGGGCTGTATCTTTATAGCGTACTAGAATTCACACTCTGCTGATTCAGATTTTATTTAAATAATTAAATAACTATTTTAGAAGAGATCGCTCGCCCCGTTGTGATCGAGACAGAGGAAGCATCAGGGACAGCAGGGATCGATCGAGAGACATGTACGATTAGAAAAGCCATACCAATTGCCCCACCTCGATTCGCGGTAAATCAAGGGCGCTCCCCCATGCAATTTAAATGGGAATTGACTCAAATTGGTGTCGGTCGCGACCTACTACCATAGTTTTATTCGTCTCTAATCTGCTGCGGTTAGTAAAAAAAATGCAAATCACTGGTTTTGCCTAGTGACTGTACTAGAGTTCGAAATACGGGTCGCCGTCTCTTCATTTCACACGCACTCTAACCGGTCAGAGTGACGAGAGAGTGTGTGAAATGAAGAGACGGCGACCCGTATTTCGAACTTCAGACTGTACCACTGATCTTCCTGAATGGGATGATTGTTTAATTTGGCGATAGGTCGGATGATATATTCGATATGCAGCATTTATAAACGAGAGACAACTGTTCTGTAATAAGCGATGTTCAGAAATGGTTCTCTTCCAGTAGGTTATCATCCGACCTAGTGCCATACAATTACAGTCATTACAATATTTAAATAACTATAATTACAGAGATCACCGCAGTTCACCCGCACGCAACGAGCGCGGAGATGGATACGGTCTGTCGAGGAGAGGTACGGTAATTTGATATTTCGTGAAGATGCCAATCTTCTCCACTGACTATAGCAATAGTGGGGCTGTGATTGTATCGAGAAATACGATTCGATTGGCTTCAACTAATTAGATGCCTGTCCACGCCGCAGTGACGCTAATTTGCGTCAGTGCGCAACCATATAGGGGTTCATTGTCCATGAGTGGTCAGACTTCATGACCACTTCATAACTACATGGTTGCACACCGACGCAAATTTGAGCCACTGCGCAAAAACCCGCCTCCAGAGCTGGACACGTATGACAGGGACTAACTACAGAGCGAAACGTCCCACTCATTCGCTGTCTTTATGTTTTTGTATTGCCCCGTGCATCCAAGTATTCCCATAAATAGTCCAAAATTGTCGCCGCCAGGGTTGAACTGGTATGAATGTCATCTTCAAATGAAAGTGAGTTACTAATCTGACTAAGGTGTTCGTTGTAGGACGTGCGCGTCTGGATCGGGCGTCTGTTGGTGGTGAATCTGCAGGACAAGCAGCTGCCATGGCACTACAGGTGAGAGGAGAGGAGAGGGTTGCGGCATTCGTTCAACAGGATAAGGTAGTTATCGATCTAAGCAATACGATAGTGATTTCAGAATCTATGGCATCTCGATCAGACAAGATTCGGTTCTTTAACTTGTATAGATTGTTTATCGTTAGTGCTTTCATGATAATAAATATTGTTGTACATGCTCAACTGAAGAATCAATAATGCAACGAACCCGAGCACTAATTGTGGTGAGGGTGGCATATTGAAGGGGTCAAGATTATCATGCTCATCACCAGGCAGGCAGAGTTGGCTATTCGGGCGTCGTAGTAGCCAACACTACAGGCAGTCACCAATGGGTAGATCAGACAGTATGAGTAGGCTGTATACCATATCCATCGATACTTATTGTTGTGTTAGATTCTTTGGCTCCTCAGGGACAATGAATCTGTGTAATCTGCCTCCTCAGGACATTCAATGACATGATTGTGTTTGGCGGCACTACTCCACTTTGACCAGGTTGCTGACAATTGTTTAGCTTATGGCTGATCCTTATCAGCCTAAATATGACCTAACGAAGTATTAGCATTACTTTAATCATGGACCTAACCACCTATGGTCTAAGCATGACCCTAAGCAGCCTGAGCATGACTCTAGTCAGCCTAAGGTTAAGAGTATGTCTCGGTTCCGCCCCCACTCTGGTGAAGTGAAATAGAGCCGGATCAGGATGAACCTATAAGCTGAACCTGCGGAATGAGGCGAAAGAAAAACTAGTAACTCTGACTAAGAGAGGCGTGTCCAGCTGAAGTTCAGTGAAAGGCTAGCGCTTCTCTCGGCCAACCCCTCAATTTCTTGCTCGAGAAGGTTAAGACGAACTATCCATTTCCTTCTCAGCTGTGAGTAAGCGCAGTTGCTTCGCAGGAAGCTTGCAAGTGACACAAGATCGTGTCTTTATTCAACTCGGAGCAAAACTAAGCAATAATTGCCAACTGATAAAGCTCGTGACGCAATCAAAGCGCAATCTCGGCTGTTTACGCGCCTTTTAGCTGGCAAAACTGTCTAGAATTACAATTCGAAACCCTATCAAGCGCAATGCTACACAATAAACTGAAAATAATAAAATAAAACTACCCAAAACTGCTGAAAAGTGCCCGGAAAATGGCGAAAAGTGAAAGTGAAGTAACAGTACGACATTTTCCGGCTTGAGTACCGTATTTTTCAATCAATGCGCTTCGCCCACCGTAATTTGGTATTCATAGAACACACCGTGTCGCGGTTCGAACTAAATGCCGGTTTCGTTCGGTTTTCGCGTTAAATAAATTTATTTAATTTTTTTGCTTTATGCTATTGAGTTTAATGATCAAAAAGGAGCCAATTGAGGCATACTTCATTTTTGGGTACAGGGTTAATCTAGAAATCAGAAAAATAAGTTGTGGGAGAAAATAATTGCTCGACATTATGTCCGAAAAAATGAAGTTTTTGACTATTTTAAAATTTTTTTTTTGGATGAGCTCTCATATCGATATTCGAAATCATCGCGCAAAGATACACCAGAAACATATGTATCATGGTTTTTGAAAAAAAATTTTTTGCGATTTGAACGAGAAATGTACTCTACCGTACTTTAGAGACGGTAGAATGATTTTGAGATCGATTGGAGAAATTTTTTAAAATTTCTGACCCAAGGAACTAAATCTGACCCATCGGACTAATCACTCGGTTACTGTAGTTACAATGTGATAACTTTCATTGAGCTAGGCCAACTCGCCTCCGCACCATACTCCGTTGTGGTTATGGCCGTTGTGCATTTGGCCGCCTCCCGAATACTCCAAGACACTACTCGAACCAATTTCTGATACTTTGAACCACCCGACAGCCTAAAAACACACCAAAAGATGCTTGGCTAATTGGCTAACAACATTCGCTGTTTCTCAGATCTCTCTGGGTTTCTTGCCTGAACTGTTTGCAACTTCGTCACACCGAGCGCTTTTTCATGGCTCAAACGAACGCCGATCGTTTCCTCAACCTCTACTCCATAAGCAGTTTCGAATAATGTGACCGATCCCTTTCACAGTTTTCTCCCTCTCTCGATGTAAAGAGTCTGATGAGGAGGAGGGGTATATAAGGAGAGGATCGGTTAGGAGCCGCACCTTACCATCATGATCGCTTATCTGCTCGCCACTCTTCTCCTGTCCGCTTCCTTCGCTCCCTCGACTGCCCGGGTCGTCGATCAAGACAGGTGAGAAATAAGTGATATCCAAGTGTGCCAAAACGACACTAAATTGAACCAAAATTAATCAAAATTGTGTCGAAATGCTCATAACACTGAACGAAACTATGACGAAATCTAATTATTTTCGTTGGAGTTCTTGAAGTTGAAGAATTTTCCATATTTCGGTAATAACAATAACTTTTAGCGCTCATCCCCTGTCCGCCCTCGATTCCTTCCCTGTCCCCGACGCGCAGTTCTTCGTGTTCCCCCAGCCGTCGCCTCTGAACATCGCCCTGACCTCAGACGACAAGGACTCGAAAAGTCGGCCGGACATCTTTTAAAGGGCATTGCCAAAAGTTGATGCTTTCCCCAAACTTCCTACCTCCCTGTATTATATTGTGTCCGAGTAAAGCCATGTATCTTTCAGCAAAGTCATATCGTACAGTTTAATTATCATGGAAATAACAATGTCAACGAATCTCTCCAACATCTTGAGTGCATTTGACTACTAGTGTGCTGCTGTGTTTGACGGATACCCTCGGGAGCGCTGCGAGTTAACGGGGACGGACGGAGAAATGAGGCGAGAAATGGGCGAATCGCTGAGAACGACAAAAACTGTGACTATGTGTTCAAAGGGAAAGAAGGGTTAACACGGTTTGGAATGTGTGAGTGAGATCAGCAGGCGGTGCCATTGTGAAACTGAGGGGAGGGGGAAGGAGACTCGATGGTGGGCTCGAATCCGGCCACGACACGATCGATCACGTGCTCACGGGGGCCTGAAGTTGGCTGCATTCATTCACCGAGCACTAGTTGTTCCAAACTATCTCACTCAATTTGTAAGATTTTTCTAGTGAAATTCATTCGAGGAAACCCCTTGGAGGATTTTTTCCGCATATTTCTCGGCCAGCTATGTAGTGGAACGAAAAAGAAGACTTCGAATGCGTCACGAAACAATG
Organism: Pristionchus entomophagus; assembly: GCA_036245825.1. Lineage (NCBI taxonomy): Eukaryota > Metazoa > Nematoda > Chromadorea > Rhabditida > Neodiplogasteridae > Pristionchus > Pristionchus entomophagus. The sequence goes on from BTSX01000006.1 coordinate 32,433,609, forward strand.
CAATTGACATCCATAATCGTTTTTTGAGGATGTCCCTTCTCAATGTTGAACTCACGTGCGGGAGAGACGTTGTCGTATCGGCTCATCTCCAGAAGTGGACTGTTCCTGCTCTCACTCGACCATTCTTCCACTGGAGATGACCTCTCGGCCAGAGGCAGTTCCGCGTATCCTGAAAATATTTATTGAAAATTAAATGTAATTCGGTGAAACAAAATGAGGAAACTGTTTGCATAAACTAGAAACATTCTAAGATAAATTTCAATAATTAAACTGGAAGTAATCATCATCTCAATCATAGTTTCGTGGATATAATGGCTTACTTTCGAAGGCGGTAGTTTTGAAAGCAACCCGTTTCTCTTTTGCAGTCATAAATTCTTTGAGGGATCCAGAGCAAGATGAAGTGGGAGATTCCTCTCGGCTGCAATAAATCACTTGCTAGATTATTAGAAAACTCTTTATTGGCGGAATGCTCGAACCGACACCACATTGATTACCAATAAGCTTACATGTCGATTTTCGGTAAATTTAATGAGGCGTGTTAGTAAACCTAGACTCCAACACTAAATATGTTTGAATAACTCGAAAAGTTCAAACGTTTACCCCTGAGATTACTGAATCTATAATACGATCACTTACATTCCATTGGGTCGACTGATGGAATCTACCGTTGAGACGCGAGACATCGTCGATACAGTCACGGAATCGCCCATTCTCTGCAAGAAATCCGATGGCTTCATTTTTTTTAAAATTTAAAACAATAGGCGTGCAGGGAATCTAATGCAATCATCGTCTTACTACTTGCAATTTTAGCGCACTAAACTGCGACAAAATAATGTGCTGTAATCGGACATATTTTGTAAAGTGTTCTATATAATATGTATTATCTCACCTCGACATGGGTCAGCTGCGGACTGGGTGGTGGTCGCGATCCGGGCCTCAACGAGTACGCCCTCTTCGTCCACGTCCTCACTCCATCTCGAATCTCCCCGTAGCCCTTGGTGATCATCGAAATGATCGAGTCCGATCGTCTCGCTCGAAAAGCATCCGTCGACTGAGATCGGCGCCATTTCACCTGGAAAGAATGTGTTTACTTCGGATTGTCCGAGTCTAATCGACTCTATTACTCGACTTTCGACAAGGTAGACCAGCATTTGTGATGAGAGAAAATAAGGCGTATTTCAGTTTTTTTCGCTTTTCTTTTTGCTTTTTATGCTACCATTCCATTTTGCCACTCTAACATGCGTCCTCACGGAATGATTCATGAGAAGTGCCCAGAAAGCTAATGGAAGTCCATATTTCATCCCCCTTCGCTAGTTAAGGAAAACCATTCTTCTCAATCCGCTTGCATCGGTTAGAAAAACGGAAGAAACGAGAATTTATAATAGAAAAGTAGAGTTCCGATTTGTCATCCCTTCTCCATTATAATTTATCACTTACCTTCTCCTCATCTGGATCATCAGTCTTCACGCTGATCCCCGTTTTCAGCCGGGAATTCTCCGTTCCGTTGAGTGTCCGTCGTCGATTCCTGAATCCTCCGACGAATTCGTCCACTGATTTGCCCCGGAACAGCCGAGAGAAGCGAGAGTCCGACTGCGATTTCCTGAAAGGGATTATCTCGTATCGTCTTGGGATGTATTCGCAAGACAAATCTCATCACTTTGTCGAAACAGTATGTATACATGAAAGAAAACCCATTTATTGCTAAGCAAAAAAGAAGTATTGACTAATCGGCACCGACTCTCCTCATTTTGCTTGTTCTCTCGCCGTTTAGAGGTTCGAGAGATCATGTGAATTCAGGAGAGTCGAATGCCGTTTTGTCATCACTAGTGTCAAACTCACTTCAAACTCTCATCCTCTTCGCAGATTAGTCCGTTGAAGCTCTGATGGCGAGAATGTAGCAACGATGAATTGAAATTATCGGTGTACCCGGATACTGAAAGCTACTCTGTTTTGTCGTGTTTTTCCTTGCCTAAACTCGTTCCTCGAGGAAACTTCGTTTGGCAGGATCGTTCTCTCTGACAAGACAAATTGTATGAGAGAATTCGCACCCGACTGGAAGCTTTCCTCCATCTTTTCGTCGCCAAAAATCTCATTTGTGTGTTCGATGATGAAATTGCAGAGGGAAGTGTGCACGTTGAGCCCACTGAGCAAGTGCGAATCCTGCCCGTTGATTGATGGGGGAGCCCTGGAATTTGATGATCTTTCATCTTCCATCCCTAAATTCAACCATCATTTTTTGTATCCAACTTACATCTCTAATTCACCTCAACAATAATGGTAATCGTGGCGATTACTACTATTTAACTAATCGTGTCTTTTTTTGCATTAATCGTCGTTACTAATCGTTTCTGTATTTCACACAGTTATAGTGTTTGATACCCATTATCACGTTACTGATCACATCTGTGCGCGAGACGACGACTATTTTCAAACACTCTGTTTATTCGGTTGACCGGTGACCTACCGGAAGAGATTGGGCGCCCAGACGATAGCCAGATTCCTCGACGTCATATCCGTCGACGATGTGTGATCGCACAGTCGATTCAGATGCTTCATCAGATACCGAGCGGTGCTAGAAATAATAGAATTCGTATGGCTCCTTATTTCCCTCAATCTGTCACAGATGGTCCAGATCATTTGTTTCATCATTCAAGTTCCATTGAACATGTCCAAAAAGTGTACCCTATCCAATTGTGCGTTCTACTGTAGGCTTTCTCCGATTTCAACCCTGATCCTCAGAGTAAAGTCTCAGTTCCCCTTCTGACACCTTCTCGCGCACTCGACCCTTTCGTTTGCTTTTTGACACCCCCGAACGAGAGGACTAAGAGAGAGATAGAGAGAGAAAAGACAACTAGCTGGTGGGAAGGATCCAAGGGGGTATCCGATGTCTACTACCAACCACTCGCTTTTTTTGTCTGCCTTCCATCAAGAGGAGGATTCGGTTGCATCCTTGCTGACACGAGTTTTGAGCGAAAGGACGAGTTTTGTGTGTTTTGGACTTACTTGAAATGGCCCAGCGGCAATTCGTCCAGGGCAATCTGCAGCTTACGAATCTTATCCTCCTCGGTTTCCGACTCGAACGCATCCTGTAATTGGGGGGGGGGGGGGGTGGAAAACGAGTTGGACTAGGAACAACGACGGGCGGATCATGGAGGGATTACAGCAGACAGGGAAATGCACTACTGGGGACAAATGGGCATTCGACTCTCCTCATTTCGCGTTCACTCTCGCTACTCTAACCGGTGATATGCGAACTGGGGAGAGTTGGATGCCGATTTGTCTAGAATGCACGTGTTTCCTAACTAACTCACCAGCAGGGCGTGGTAGGATTGGTAGGTGAACAGGGGGTTGGGCAGTTGCCGGAAGTACTGTTTGAGCAGGGACGAGACGCAGTATACATCCCTCACGATCGTGAACTCGTAGAGATCAGGGTCTGCCCCGCAATCGAACTTTGCCCTGCATTAAACCTGATTGACGTCAGCGACGTGATCTCCAGATGTTTTGAAGTACCCCCCCCCCAATTCACGTGTTTTCGACTTACCATCTACTATAGAAATAATAAACGAATTGAGAAGAGTCTATGTCGATAAGATATCACTAATGAAGAGTCATATGAGATCATGGACTACGACGTTAAAATGAATTAACTTTTCTGACGTCGATCACTTACCGTAATCGCTGGATGTTGCTCTGGATGCCGCACTGCCGATAGATGCCCGTCACAACTCCGTGTTTTTCGATAACATCCACGCACCTTTCGAGGATGAGAGGCACTGAAATGGGTTGGTTGGTGACTCATCACTACTCGAGTAATGACTACGATGTTTCTCTGTTTGATTGCCTAGGCAGACAAAAACACAAAGAGTAGTGGTATCAGAGCAAATAGATGTCGATTCGTCGACTTGATTATGTGATTGTCAGAGCACAAAGGAAGATGGAAAGATGTGCAATGAGCAAAATAAAATGAAACATGGTTCGGCAACTGAAGATTATTAAACTGCTTAGAAGACAGATCACCTTCCTACGGGTTTCCTATTCCATCGAATCTACAAGATTCTGGCCCACCTCTCCTTCCACTCCTCTCGAGATGCGCCTGCAGGTCGCAGCCGAACACGGGATTCCGCCGGCGGCCCCGCTTGAACAGCTGGGAGACCCGTCGCGCGGCCGAGAAGGACTTGTGCGATGATGGAGGAGAGACGTTGATGCCCTTGTCTTCGAAGAGCTGGACGCAATTGGAGGGGAAGAAGCCGATCTGGAAAACCGGAAGTTCGTTAATTATGTTTGCGTTATTAGCACTTGAGAAGTGAAAACATGGAAAACGTGAACAGTCTCTCACCTTTTTCCACCTCAGTGTTACCAATCATGATTTCCTAACGAAATGAAGAATACATGAATGAAAAAGGAAAGTGGTCACCTTGAAGGTGTTGGAGTTCTCATCATGGGCCGGTTGCCCGCCTCCTTTCCCGCCCGACGCCGAGATGGTCAACTTGGCCTTCCACCACGTCTGCTCATTCTGGACGCGCGAGCACATCTCGATAATGGAGATGATGTCTCCGACCTGTGAACGGCCGTGAATTGGAAAGAGAAGAAAGAAAGAAAGGTGTGATTCATCCCTGATCATGCGCGTTGGCTAATTACAGCTGTTTGTCAACAAGAAGTTGGCCGATATTGCCCTTGCGACACTAGATGAGCACATTCAGATTGACACTTACTCGATTTTGCGCATCGTTATAATCTAATAGATCACTCACCAAAGAAGATGGCCAGAAGTCATCTGGGGAATAGTCGAAAGGAGTCATTGCGTAGGGGGCAGAACAGCGAACATTCCCAGAAGGGGAATTGGGGGGAAGGAAAGGGGGAACGGGGAAGAGTTTAGAAAAGAGGAGTCTCGTCCCGTTTTGGAAGAGTCTCGCCTATTTCTTGTGTGAGTGAGAGATGGGTCGGATGGAGGGAGAGGAGAGCGAGAGGGAAGAGGAGGAGGGGGTGGCAGAGACACAGGTAGAGGGGAGAGAGGGGAGGAGGGAAGAGTTGGAATCCGAGGGGGTTGTTTGCAGACTTGGCCTCATTACACCTATACAGGAGCCATGAGACTACTCACTCATCCGAATTGAGAGAGTGAGATGCTATTAGGGGTATAGGGTATACATTGTTCAGTGAGTAAGGAATGACTAATGGAGACAAACCGAGTAGTATGCGTAGGTTGCTACTATCTCTCGCCTTTCGCAAGTTCGTTTATTCTACCAGCTGTGTTCTCTCCCTCATTTCCGCTATGTTCGCTGTTTTGCTTGGTTGTTTCGCCATCGCCGAGAGGATAAACAAAGTGAAATGTGAGACAGCTAGTAAACACCTTTGCTTCCCTGCTCCCCCCTCTTACTTCCGATCACAGATTGAAGGCTCTCATAGAATATGAGTGAGTGACCATTGTGAGGAGAGGAGAGTGAGAGTACATTGTTACATCGCCCTTCGCTCCTCACTTCCTCCCCACTCTTCATTCCCCTTGCCCCTCTGCCCCCCCCCCCCCGCTCTTCACCTCCGAGCTCTCTCTCTAGATCCCGCCAGTTTATCCCTCACAAAGCGCGCACGAGTGATGTAATTCGCCGGTAATCGGACTATGACCCGGTAAGAAACCAGAGCCAAGATGGAGGAAGGAGTATGAGGAAGATCCATAATGTAGTTATGGAAATAGCCTGATCTCATAAGTGCAATGATACTCTAGGTGCATTGATCCGAAATCGTGTGAGCACATTCAATAAGTGATCCACTCAATGCACGGAAAGTTATGTGATTTTAGTCCAGATTGCGACTGCTCAGAACAAGGTAGAGTGAGGGGAATGAGCTATAAGAGGGCACGCAACCGATGGCAATACTTGACGAGAAGAAAGGAAAAATCGAAGCATCTTCCCCATTCTATGCCGCGAATCACACGTGAAGAAACATAAGTGAAAAAAATCGATTCTAAAAGCAGCCATCAAACACCTACCCGGATGGTCAGTTGATCCGGCTGCGCCGCCACGAACTCCTTGGTGACGATGGCCGCGGCTATGGCGGGCGTGTTGATGGCGGACATCTCGGGAGGCAGGAAGTGCCGGCCGCGAGAATCCACCTGAAAGTGGCATTTTTACAGTCAAAATACCAACAAAAAAACACACGAAAATCCACCTGTAATTAGCATAATTAGAGCAGAAAAACACATCGAAAAGTGTTTCCGGTTGGAATTGTGGCGCTCTTTAAGTGCTATGACCAGCCAGAGAATGCGCGCGGGGAGAGAGCGGTTGGTCCAACACTTCTATATCCATAAATGAGGAGGCGTATGAGCGAATGAGCAGGTATGGATGGTGAAAAACTAATGGATTGCTTGTGCATGAAATGTCGAAGAAATCCCAACATTTTACAGAGCAAAACACACATCACTGGGGCCGCGAATAGATAGGAGGCGTGGGCGCGTGCGTGAATGAATCTAGATTAGGGTGGAGAGGGGGAGACAACATCAGAGATTTGAGGAGGCGATTGTGATAGGTCCATGATATTCTTAGTGATGCCAAATCGGAACTCGACTCTCCTCAATTCGCATGCTCTCTCTAACTTACGAGCGATCACGCAAATTGAGGAGAGTCGATGCCGATTTGTCATCAATAATTGTGATAGTTCCATGATATTGTACCTAATTCAATAAAGGAAGCAGTCATAGATCTAAACTACACCCAACATGCGCAACGAGATTATACTCATGGTAAATCATTTCAAAAATATCCATCCAAAATTAATGGTATTCTAGTTGATTGACGCTAAGCGAATCGACGAAATGAGAAGCGCTCTTGCGTTCGCTGATGACAAGAGAGGGGAGAAAGGGCAGTGAGATCATTGAGATGATGAGGAGGGAGAGGCAGGAGGTTTTGCAAGAATCGGGCAGCCAACTTCAATAGAATAATACAAAATCGACTGATTCAATCGGAAACGCAAGAAAACCCGCGCCTCGGCAGAGTAAAAGAGAACGATCCTGAGTCAGATCGACACTAGTGTTTTGTGTGGGTTTTATAGGAACTGCAGGAGTAAATAGCTATAGAATACAACAGAAAGGTTGGCGGGGTCTTGTGAGAACACGGGGGCTTAGTGGGGGGAGACTACTGAATGAGTTGGAGATGGAAAGCAAGCGGCGGTGGCGGGGGGGGGGGGGGGGGGGGGGGGGGGGGGAATGATCATCCCCTTTCCCGATCACAGATTCGCGTCCGTCTTTGTTTGGGAACTGCTGAGAGTAAACGGAGTAGTGGGAGGCACTGAGGTAACCATGAGCCTAGAGTGCGCAATTCGGGTAATCGTCTCTTCATTTCACACACTCTCTCACCGGTCAGAGTGACGAGAGTGTGCGAAATGAAGAGACGATTACCCGAATTGCGCACTATACATGAGCCTTTCCCGGCCAGAAAGAGAGAGAGAACACTACATTGAGTAATGTCAGAGGGAATTAGTAATATCGACCCAAGACAGATAGGAGAAGTCATGCATCAATCTTGGAAGGAAAGAAAAAGATGATTTGAAACTGCGGCGGCTGACTAAGCTTCTCAGCTCCGCTAACCTCTCTCAGTTATCGAAAAGCAGCATCTCAAGGTCGGGAAATCAGGTGCAGATATGCATCTGCCCCTCTCTCCTCTCTACTTCGCCCCCATATCAACAGGGGAAAAGAAGGGTGGAGGGGAGGGGGATAAGACAAAGCCGTGTTAGCTGTCTGAGGGGAGAAGATTGCCTCTGTTCCCCCTCCCTCCTAGCATAGAGAGATAAGAGATGTGTGAGAGCTATCGCAAAAAGGAGGTGTGGTGATAAGTGACAGCAGCGTGTTATTAGAGAGGGGAGATGCAATATTGGTTTGAATGTCACATCCCCCCTATATGAGTGATATGAGGGCTTTTCTAATCTTTTGCCATCTTCGAGTTCAATGCCGCGGGAAGAGATAAGTGATAGGAGATGGGATGACAGCTGCACTGGTTCTCGCAATTTCTCATACTCACTCTGGTCAGACTGACTGGGAAGAAGCGTGCCAGATTAAGAGAACAAGATCTTTCGATGGTACATCAAAAATGGAAGATTTCTCTCATAGAAGCTCATTTCGTACATTTGCGAACAATAGGCAAAAACAATGATTTGTCTAAAACAAATTCAAAATGGACTTTTTTCGAGAAAAAACTTTCCAACACCAATCCTTCTCACCTCGAGAAACTTGAGGACCGGATAGCAGGTGATGAGGCTGCCGGTGAGCCTCGACAGTCGGTTCAGGTAGGAGTCTAGCAGACGACGTCGCGATTCGCCCATCTTAGACGTCGTCGACGTCGAGCCACCACTGTCGCCAACTGGAAGAGGGCAATTAGAGAGGAGAAGAGAGACAGAAACCCGATCCCACTCCAATCCCATCCATCTACATAGTGAGTGCTTGCAAGAAATTTTCAAGAAAAGGACTTTTTGCCACGATTTGAACAAAAGGATTGCTCGAGGAGGCATTGATCAAACCTTAGCAAAACCTTTTCCCGGAAATCGTTGTAATTCAATTCATTGGGGTGTCAAAACAATATCCAAATTTTCTCTATAAAAAAAACAATGCCTTCAAGAAGGGGAGGCACGAACGCGTATGCTAATCGCAGAGCCGAGAGGCACGCGCCGATTTGCATGCGCGGTCTCTTCATTGTCCCCTTATCCCTCTCTCATTGCCTGAGCGATCAGGCCCGCTTGGCACACAGCCAAACGCTCATAGCTAGGTTTAAACGAAAATTGGTTATATGGGAGTTTCGCAAGTGTAATTGGGTAACGAATCCCCACAATCTCCCCTATAGAAGTCAGTAAGCCAGATATTCGTGCCACCCCTCCTTTCAGTACATTACCGCCACTCATATTATCATATTGAGCAAATATTGGATTGGCTTCCCTACTAGAAACCATGACGAAAGTTGAGCATGAAGAAAGAGAGGATGGATAACGGAAGCAATTATGCAACTCACTAGCAGTCTCGTCGCTCTCCAACAGCCCGAGTTCAGCCAGTTTGGAGTGACTGTAATGGGACAAAGATGGTTATCTCCCCTCCCCCTCTCGGCATGGTTTCATTCCCAAGTTGCGAGAAAGAAACCTTGCGGCTTGATCTTGCCCCTCGCTCTCACAGACTCTCACTTATTATCTACTCCTTTCAATCAAGCGAATAAAGAAGAAGAGGCAGAGGGAAAAGAAAGAAGATGGATGGAGGATGAGGGGAGAAAGACCGACCGTCGTTCGAAAATACACCGGTGTAGTTGTTGATCGAATTCGATGAGGGAGACCCACGATCGAGCTATTCGCCTGCAAGAAAAATGGATATCGATAAACTTTTACCTACAAAATAGTAAGAAATTGTATTCAGTGAAGCGTCTGCCTCCAGATTTCTACTATTGATTCCATCAGCGGAAAGCGATTGCGGCAACCTCCCCTCAAATGACTAGTCAGAAGAAAGGAAGGAGCGGGGGATTGTAAAACGAGTGTGTGTGTGTGTTTGGTTGGTAGTTGGTTACGCCGTATTAGCATAATACCCACGGAGTGAGGGGGGGGGGAGGGAAGAAGTTGGAACAGAAAAGAGAAACGACCAGCAGCGGCAAAAACTGCATGGGGTTAGGCCTGACGGGGAGAAGAGGGGAGGAGAGGCGGGGGGGGGGGGGGGGAAACAACAAATCTAAATGGATGGGCAAGATATCGGGAGGTGATAGTGGGGAAATCTCGTGAGGGATCAGAAGAAACAAATAGAAGTGAACTCGAGTAGTAGTCCCCCCTCAAACATCGATCTTTGTGCTGAGCACAAACTGTTTTTGTTGCACGAACTGAATTTTTAGCTGGAGAAAGTCTAATCCCGTCGTAGAATAACAACGGGGATAATAACAAGCAGGCAAAGGCACGTCATTGTGGCTGTCCGAGGTGACAAATTACAGAAAACATATTTCCCCTATCAATTCCCGCGATCCCTCGTTTCTCAGAGCGACGAGAGAGTGTGCGAATTGAAAAGAGTGTGATCCACTCTGACAACTACCTACCATGTTTCCCCTTCGCTCGTCACTGCAATCTGGTATCCATCCTCTGTTTCCTCCTCGATGCACAGATCGATCGGTCCGAGTTCCACGGATGCGTAGTGGAAGTGACGGCACTCAGCCAGCTTTGTGATCCTGTATAATTAACTGTGAACTATCAGGAACCTTCGTGAATTATTTGGAAAAGGTATGTTTGTATAAATTCTGAATCATCAAACGTCTTGCGTCCGTGAGTTTAACATTTGCTGTCTATCGTAAACTGACGAAAAAAATTCTCGTTTTTGTTAGTCGTCGCGAGCGGTCCTTCTCCATTTCTCTCTGATAGAGAATGGAATCCCTCTAGTTCCCCTCGTCTACTCCATCAACTCAACAAGATCGGAATCCCCATCCAAGCCGGACTCTGGTCACCGTGTGATGGGTATGACCTACTCTGATGTTTGGTCCCTCAGATACCATTCTCGTCGAGTCTCGTTTCGTGATGACTCGAGTTTGGTGGACTCAGTTCTAAAATCACGGGAGCCTTCTTCCATCATCAACAATGAACACTCTACATCAAGTCCTATCGTCCTGGATGATCGCAACCCTTTCTCCAGCCAATCTCTTGGGTCTGTGAATGGAAAGAAGACCGATCCCTTGACCCCCACCCAGACGAAATGATTCTCTCTCGAACGAAGAACCGACCCGAAACCTATCTGAAACCATCCATCCCCATCTGGCGTCAACTGCCTGACATGATAAATATAAATGTAAATATAATGTAAACTGACGTTCTCTGGCTGAGCCGTATCCGTGGACTCCTTGTCGGGCTGGTGGGGATGGGCGAGTCTTCCCGGGCCGTCGACGGAGAGAGACACTGAGCCCCTTCGAGCAGATCGATCATCCGATCTGCGACGATGAACTTGAACAGAAAATATCATTATCAGACATTATTTGCCCAATTTTGCGACCGCGCAGATTGAAATGAGAGGAATATAATGAAAATCGAGATAGGGGTAGGAGTGAAAACAATCACATGATTATCCGGGCGAGAAGTGTCTATTAGTTCCCCCCCCCCCAGACACTGGGCGATCAGGGTTAATCGTTTATTCAGACTATCATCCAGTTGAAATTATCAGGATAAATCATACATGAATGATTCATCAGAAGAAATCATCGGAATCAGAAGAAAAGGGATAGAACAGATGGATAATTATCTTCGCTTGAGGCTCAACGAGATTCGAATATGCATCGATATCAGGCCAAGAGGCTAGGGATACGGGCCAAACTTCTTTAAAACATTTTTCTTAGAAAAATAGAGACGACCATAAAGTCTGAAGAACGAGCGACGGCGCTGCTCTTTCTCTCTCCACTTCCCGTGATCAGCCCGAAAAAGTGTAAAATGAGGTCGTTCCCAACACTAGCAACTCTCAGAGGTTTCCGGAATGCGAAGATTCTAGTTAGCTATTGTTGTCATTTTTATGTGGCTAGAAGTAATTTCTACTTATCATTGCAAATTTTGACCGGAAGTATATCGTAATGCAAAAATCTCTAACACAAATTAGTGTGAAATCGGCGTAAAACGGGGTGTTGGGGAAGCTCTGGAGAACAGAAAAGGCGAAAAAGGGAGGAGTTTCTTCTCTCGGATCTCAGATTGCATTGGAAGGGGGTGCAGAATGAGGGGGGATGACCACAAGTGATCGGAGCAGAGAGACAGACTCTCTCTTTCCCTCACTTCCCCCTCTCCCCCCTACCCAGCCCCCCTTCCTCTCCTTCTCCTCTGGACACCTGACTCTTCTTCTCCCAATCGACTTCTCTCCCCTTGAGATACGAGTATTTTAAACTTACACTTGATTATTACATCCGAATCGATGATTCTCTCGCTCTTATTTGCACTGTAGGAACCAATTGGATTAAAATAATTACTCTTTTTATCTCTGCAATTTACAGAAAGCTTGATTAGCAAACGATCACAACGAGTCAAATACTGATCTTAGATGACAAACTTGGATGGAATGGGAACCAGAATTGCAACGGGATTAGGGTAAATGTGTTCTTTTGTTCAGCGGTACGAGAAGAAAGCGGGTCAGTGCAATAAAGCCATATGATACATCTAAGGGTTAGCGGGGTAACTGAGATGATTACAGATTGCGTACAAGTATTCAACAGCATCCAACATGGATTTGAAGTGAATTAGGGAAAAGACGAAAAGCGAAAAGGTATACAGAATATGTAATTAGTAGACTGAGAAAAACAAGCACGTGATGAGATATGAGGCGAGATGAGAAGCAACTAGCGAATAAGTACAGAAATCGATCCTAGATTCAAGAAATTCACTCAGATCTGAGTTGAGATGGGATTAGCATCATTGGAGAGGGGCGTGGACGGAAGGGAGGTCTGGGTCTGCATCGATCGAGTCTTTCCATCGGAGAAGGAGCTATCACGATCGACTCGCTTGCCTGCAAATAATACAATTAATTAATATTTAGTAATTGTATTTATTCCAATCACAAATCACGACAACAGGTCTGACAACTACACAACTCACTAGAGATGAGATGGACCTGATCGAATGGATGCGATTAATTGGGATTGATTAAATTTATTAAATTGATCATTACAAAATTGGCCATTTTAGAGCTCTTTTTTTAAGTCAGATTTCTAGTCCTAAAAACCAGTTGTAAAATGGCCTACCAATCTTCTTGAGTATCTTGCAGAGTCGCTCGAGATAGGCCTTGTGGAGGTGCGTGTACTCCACGCAATCCCACATCATCCCGGCGATGTCGTGATCGTCCTTCGTGCCGAGACCAATGTCCTGCGAGATATCGATTAGGCCAGGGATCGAAAAGTTGGTCGGATCCGACGCAGTCAACCCACAAATTGTCACCAAATTGGAAAAATAGGCAAATTTTTGAAATCAACCCACATTTTTTGGGTAAATTTTCAATAAATTTTTGAAATTTCGCAATATCAACCCACACAAATCGACTATATAGCCATTTTACTACTTAGGCATTCGACCCCTGGATTAGGCTTCCAAGTTGAGCAGCATAGGATGACTCCCTTGACTATTCCATTTTGTCCTATTTGCCATCGGTAATGGAAGAGGAAATGGACGACTAGCTCACGAGCCATACTAGAATACTAAATTTCACGTGTAGCTAATGATAGATTACCCGTCTTCATATAGTATGCATTGCTCCATTAGTCCCTAGTGCTTACCTTATAGTGACGAATTATAATCAATTCTCCCCATTTCGCGTGTTCACTCGTGGGTCAGAGAAATTAGAGTACGCGAAATGAGGAGAGTCTGGGTCCGACTTGGTGTACATAGTGCCTACCTTGTGGAGTGGGGCGGAGAGCCGGAAGAAGGGCACGCCGATGGCATTGCACCACGAGAGAGATCGATCCACCGGTGCGCCCTCCGTCGCTGTCACCTGATAGAGAATGAGTATGATTTATGATCGTTTAATCACCGAAGGATGGCTTTAGTTCGTCTGTCTTTGGAAAATACGTTTGATGTTGAAATACGCAATACGTTCGGTCAATAGACGAAGATATAATAAGTGAAACCACTATCGGTACATGCAACCACGCAAGATCAGAATGGTCAATTCTATCACGTTTTCGTCTCTCGAATAAACAGAAGAAAAAAACACATGACCAACCTGATCGACGAGGATCAGCGACAGGTTCTTGAACGCGAACGCGCTGGAGATGGGATTGGTGAACTCGACGTGGAGAGGGTCCATCGTGGTCAGCGGGATCTGGCCCGTCCCGAGTGAGAGAACCACCCCCACTTCCACCGACTCATCCGGCCGGTTCTGCAATGGTTCAGCGTCAGCAAGGCAACTTTCACATGGCGACATTATTCATTACAGTAGTTAACATACTATGCTAGAAAAAATATGTTTTTCTTTATCCAATCATTCACCACTAATCAGAAGCCAAAGTGGGCATCGCCAAAAACTGGCTGCTTCTCAGTCTAGTCATGCGCGGTGTTTCTGATGGAATATATAAAAGTATATTAAAAATTATTGAAGGCCCAGTGCCTTGAGGACATGATAAATGTAGTTTTTCATAATATTGTGAGATCTCACCATGAACTGGACCGTCCCATTGTACAACTGCACCTCACTGAGCAGGTCGAGGGTGGGGTTGTTGGCGATGATCCCGCCGTCGATGTACTTGTCGTCCACGGGCGAGAAGAACATCGGAGCGGCGGAGGTGCGACGCAGCGCCTTCCACGTCGGCATCGCTGCAATGAGAATATTCGTAATTTTTCAACATGTCAGACTTCAGAATTTTAGCCCACTAGCCCACTATTTTACTATTTTAGACAATTTCAAGGTCCTATATCTTTCTTCCATATAACGACAAGTTACAAATCACTTCACATTCAACGAATGTCAAATACATGGTAATCCATAATTGAGTTAGTTTCTGTCAACTACAGTAACTTCATGATACAAGGAGACGGTTAGTCGATTTGCCTTCTCACCACTGGGATCGTCGAATCCGAGATTCTCGTTCTCCTCGTTTGAGACGGGCAATCGATAGTTCCTCATGAACTCGAGTTTGACCGGGAAGAAGTCCGCCTTCACAGTGGAAATCATCAGTCTGCAATGAAACTGTTAGACTTATCGCATCCATAACCGTAGAATAATTCAAGAATTCCATCAATCGAAAACTTCTCACAGGTATCTAATGGATTATTCACTGAACACATTCGATTCATCTTATTATACTTCGTGAATTGAGAAAATTGGCTATTTTATTACACAGAAAACGAGGATATAGTCGTATGCTTTACCTCGGTGACTTGATCTCGGCGAGTGATTCCTCTCCCACTTGCAGCTTCATGAAGTGCTCGAGGAGCGCCGAGTTGTAGGGCCGCGTCCATCCATCGAAGACGAGGTCCTTGAAGCGGAGGTAGATGTGCTGACACTCCCGCAGACTCTTCCCTGCAATGGAATTGTGTTGATCTTCTAGAATTAGAATAAGGGAAGAAATTAAGAGCAATTGACTCCCGATTTGAATCGAATGAGATGGCGGAGTGTGCATCAATTGAGCATTGGTCAAGTTAAAACACGTTAAACCATGTGCTCTAAATCTATTCCTTGCATTTGAAACAAAATTGTGCAAAAACGATACACTTCCGAGATAGAAACACATCTTTGTTATAATCATGCAGTGCTATCTACAGTATCCATCTAACTACAGTATCCAAATTAACTACAGTACTACAGTATCCATCTAACTGTCTCGTGATGAGCATTTCTCACCTTGCGCGAGTGCCGTCGACACGAGGGCGCCTGTGGACGTGCCGGCCACCCAATCGAAGTAGGGATACACCGGCTCGCCCATGATCTTCTCCAATGCCATCAACATCTAAAATGAACAGAAAATAATCAAATACAAAATTTTGTACGTTACGTCAGTGTTACTGATCAATGTCGATCGGAGTTCATCAAGAAACAATTCAACACGGGAAGTAGAACATTCCTCATCAGCATTGAAAAAAAAAACTGAAAACTATGTAAGAATGTGCTCTCTAACCTGAATGATCACTAATCCTCTGATTCCTCCTCCGTCCATCGATAGGAGATTCACGAAGTTCCTCGGCTTCTCTCCCCTCTTCTCGAGTTCTTCGAGACGATCGAAGAGTCGCTTGTAGAAGACCTGATTAAGAGACCGGCTCCGTTTTTTTCGAGGTCTCGGCTGTTAGGGACATCTATATCACCGATCCGGCCCAAACTTTTTCCCTGGATACCCCCATGGGTCCCCATCACCAAACGGGACGCTATATGGTCCAGATCATTGAAACATAAAAATTTCGAAATATCGAATTTTGATAACTCGAAAATCAGATAAAAATAACCGAACGATCAGGGTCCAAAGTTAGTGTGGTAATATTATACACATGCCTAAGCAACAAAAACGTGTTATAAATTGGCTCAAGATTTCGATCGCAAACTGGTTTTTTTTCAACTTTCGAGAATGGGTTTTCAAGTTTTAAAAATCCATATGAAAAAACCGCATCACGGCTCTAACGTCAGCGTGTAGAGCATTAATTTCTGCGTCGAATCAGCTAAATGAGATAATTTAATTTTTAGCCCCCTTTTGGATCTATAGACCTGAGAGAGGCAGTTGAAAAAAAAGTTTCCATAACCTCATCAATATGTTACTCATTTTGAAGCCCACATCGAGTTCATATTTTTTTGTGTTGACAGTTTGACCTGAAAATAATCGTGGATCAAGTTAGTACCATGAAAATTCACGAAATTATAAAATTCGATATTTTACATTTTAGCCCCCTTTCCTGAAAGAGGCAGTTGAAAAAAAGTGTCCACAACCTCATCAATATAGTACTCATTTTGAAGCCCACATCGAATACTTTATTTTTTGTGTTGACAGTTTGACCTAAAAATAATTTTGGAACAAATTATTATCATGAAAATTCACGAAATTATAAAACTTTTTTAAAAAAAAAGATGAGGTTCTGGAAACTTTTTTTTCAACTGCCTCTTTCAGGTATATAGATCTGAAAAGAGGCTAAAAATATTTTAATTTCTTTTTGCTGATTCGACGCAGAATTCAATGCTCTACAACATGAGATAATTGCCGGAGTACGATTTTGAACTCTGTTTTTATTAGAATTAAAATATCAGAATATTCAGGATTTTAGAATTTTCATGATAATAATTTGTTCCAAAATCATTTTAGGTCAAACTATCAACTCAAAAAATGAAGTACTTGATGTGGGCTTCAAAATGAGTAACATATTGATGAGGTTATGGAAACTTTTTTTTTCAACTGCCTCGTGCAGGTCTATAGATCCAAAAGGGGGCTAAAAATTAAATTATCTCATTTAGCTGATTCGACGCAGAAATTAATGCTCTACAAGTTGACGTTAGAGCCGTGATGCGATTTTTTCATATGGAATTTTAACAACTGAAAAACCATTCTCGAAAGTTGAAAAAACGAGTTTGCGATCGAAATCTTGAACCAACTTAACGTGTTTTTGTTGCCTAGACATGTGTATAATATTGCCACACTAACTTTGGACCCAGGTCGTTCGATAATTTTTATCTGATTTTCGAGTTTTCAAAATTCGATATTTCGACATTTTTATGTTTCAATGATCTGGACCATATAGCGTCCCGTTTGGTGATGGGGACCCATGAGGGTATCCAGGGAAAAAGTTTGGGCTGGATCGCTGATATCGATGTCCGGCCCATACTCCAAAATAACCGAGCCGGTCTCTTAATATACAGTATCGACAATAAGTCTTGACCCAAAAATTCAAAATGGTGTAACTTTCAAACCAGGTGGGCGATGGTTCTGAGATTCTGACAGATGACAGTACATGTTCTCCTACACATGCTCACGGTGTCCGACCGTAATACGATTTCGCAATATTGCTTGGTGATGACGCAATCATGGCCTGGTTTTTCATGGTTGAATATTTGCTCTATGAATTTTTTGTCAGTATTCCTACTCGGTGTGATAATAGAAGGCCTCAATACCTATTCGATAAAAATATGTACTCACGGGAGAATGACGTACAGTGGCTTTATACTGGCTCAAAGTAGGGTCCCGAATAAATGAATTTTCATTCTTCGACGTGCTAGAAACTCGTTCAAAAGCTCAATATGATCCTTACCACAATTCCTGATGTTCCTCAAAGTTTGGTAACGATAGCTCTTAATTTGCCCTCAGGGCACGAATAAAACGAATTTTTCACTTCTTCACGTTACCCTATTTTGGATGTTTACAGGTCAGAGGGTGATTTTCGCTCAAAGATCATTCCAAGACGCGATGGTAGCAAATCGCAAATCCAATGGAATATAAGATTCCCAACATTTTAGAGCATTTGCATACCTTTCCCGCCCGCGGCAGCCGACAATCCGGGATCAATCGATTTTCAAAATTGGCTATTTTTGGTCATTATGAATTTTAACTTTTTTCATTCATGAAATCATTGGCTCTTATATCAAAATTCGGATTCAGCACACAAAGATATACCAGGAAAAAAATTTGTCAGAAAGTTCTGAGAGAAAATTTTTTTCGACTAATGATCATGGTCATTTTATGGGTTGAAAATCGATTGACCTCGGATTTTCGGTTGCCGCGGGCGGGAAAGTTATCCACATGCTCCAAAAATCTTATATTCCATGGATTTGCAACTAACCTGTGCAGGAAAAAACATTTGAACAAAAATCGGCCTTGGAACTCTGATTATCCAAAATAGGGAGAAAAAATATGTGAAAAAGTGAAAACTTCGTGCCCTGAGGTCAAATTAAGAGCTATCGTTATCAACCTTTGGGTATCATCAGGAATTGTGGTAAGGATCATTTTGAGCTTTTGAACGCGTTTCTAGCACGTCGAAGAACGAAAATTCATTTTTTCGGGACCCTACTTTGAGGCAGTCTTAAGCCACTGTACGTCATTCTCCCGTGAGTACATGTTTTCATGGAATAGGTATTGAGGCCTTCTATTATCACACCGAGTAGGAATACTGACATGGGAAGGGTCACAGGACACATTCTCTGATCGGCACCAAACTTTCAGTACCGACTAAATCGATTACGCTGATTTCAAATCCGTTTTCTATATCTGCATAATAGGTCATAGAAAAATCGATAATTTCGGTTGTGTACTAGAGCCAGTGTCGAGTGAGGTATGAGCGCTCTCAAGAGAGCGCTGGAATGTGGCAGCGTGGTAGAGTGGTTAGGAAGTGGGATCACATAGCGGAGGGTCTGGGTTCTATTCCCACGATCTGCAAACTCTTTTGCATTTTTTTTTTCAATGACTTGTGTGTACTTTGATCACTTCTATGTTGCTATACTTGCACTTTACTTGCACTCGTGGGAATCGGGCATGGGAATAGGACACAATTCCCAGGAACCGGCGGTACAAAAGGAGTAGGGGAGGGGGCGAAGCATGTTCTCCCATGTTCTCTGCGCCCCGGGTTGTCGGCTTGCTGGCCAAGTTAATTGGTATCGATTCCGACCTCTCCGCTGCCACTCGGGAGGAATCCAAGTTAGCAGAGACTTTCGCTAATCTCATTCGTGAGGCAGGCCTCGACTCACTGATCTTCGAGACGAAAGAGGTCGTTTCTATTCACTCCTTACCGTATCCCTTACCCTTGTGTTGCATTACCGTAATCCTTATCGTACCATTATTCTTATTGTGAATATCCAGGAGATCGCGTTCTCCGAACCCGATGACGCCGATGACGCCGACCCGCTGTGGAATGTCGTCTGTGACCTTCACGACTGTGACCTCGAGGTGATGGCCCTCGACATCAACAGGGAGCACCACTACGTGGCTGGCTTCGAGGCCTCTCCCTCCTTCATCACTCGCTTCAAGAGGACGCATCGGATCTGCTCGCGCCAGACCACCAAGTTCGTCTCCAAAGTGAACTTGGTGGAGGCAGAGGAGATCAAGAAGGCTGCCGACGCATTCGTGGCAGTGATTCGAGAGGAGATGAAGAGCCGTCCCCTCAACTCCATTGCCAACGCGGATCAGAGCGGTTTCCTCAAGGAAATGCATAGCAAAAGGTTCGTAACATTTCCTCTTCCTACCGTACCCCTCCCCTCCCTCATTACGGTAGTCGTTACAGGAGCCTGGCGCCGATGGGGGATCGGACCGTTGTGAGGGGTGTCGAGAGCAAGGCGAGTTTGACCCACAGCTACACAGTCATGCCGATTGTGTTCGCTGATGGGTCAATGGGGAGAAACTATACGTGAATCTGCAAGAGCCCAAGGGCGTCTTTCCCAAGACGAAGAGAGTCTTCACCGCTCACAACCTCTACGTCACTTGCGGAACGACTCACATCATGACGAAGAAGCACATGCTGGAGTGGGTGAATAAGGTGATCAATCTACTCTTTACACATAGTTTCACTAATAGAGTTCGAATTACGGATCGCGGTCTCTTCATTTCACACACTCTCTAGTCCGGCCGAGTGGCGAGAGAGTGTGTCGAATGAAGAGACTCATCGTGGCTCACCCTGATCCTGTCCTGCTTGCAGTGCATCCACACTCCATCCACTCCCTCTGATCTCCTCATTCTACTCGACTCGTGGTCCGCCTTCAAGGACACGGCAGCTATCAACGCCGCCCTTCCCACTGGCAAGACACTCGACACCCGCCAGATTCCCCCTGGAGCCACTGGACTCATCCAACCCTTGGACGTATATTTCTTTCGTCCGTTCAAGGGTCTGGTGAGGAGAATCCAGTCCTACGGCTTCAAGAACTGTCCTGATTTCATTGCTTACCAGAGGGACTCCATCCTCAAATTGATCTCCCTCTGCTATTCGATCATTCGTGCCCTCACTTTCCGTCCCCTCATCCAGTACGCTTGGTTTCGCGCTGGCTATCTATGTTCTCCCCCTCCCACTCGTTTCCAGACTCCGGTCCAAGTGTGTTTTCCCCGCTCCGTCAATACCAAAGGTTGCGCCATTCCCCCATGCACTAGGCCCTCGTTCATTCTATGTCCGAAATGCCACAAGACTCTGTGCTTCAAAAGCTTTGTGATCGCATTTCACTCTTGCTAAATTGTCAAAAGTTTGTTAATGTTGTTGTTGATAAAATTGTTTTTGTTTACAACTTCTCAAGAGGTTGCGCAAAAAGTGGGAAAAGTTTTTGCAGAGCGTGGGAATAGAACCCAGACCCTCCGCTTTGTGATCCCACTTCCTAACCACTCTACCACGCTGCCACATTCCAGCTCATACCTCACTCGACACTGGCTCTAGTACACAGCCGAAATTATCGATTTTTCTATGACCTATTATGCAGATATAGAAAACAGATTTGAAATCAGCGTAGTCGATTTAGTCGGTACTGAAAGTTTGGTGCCGATCAGAGAATGTGTCCTGTGACCCTTCCCATGTGAGAGAAAATTCATAGAGCAAATATTCAACAATGAAAAAGCATGCCATGATTGCGTCATCACCATTCAATATTGCGAAATCGTATTACGGTCGGACACAGTGAGCATATGAGAGGAATCGCGAGAGATTCGAGAGCCCTGCGGACGTAGGAAATAGTTTCTCCAATCCCGTTAAAAAGTACAACTTAAGTACTTTAAATGACGCTCTTTCGTACTGCGAATTTTTACATCAGGTCTCATCTTTGAGTATTGGTAGGTCAAATTGGGGACACTATGAAAATTAAGAGCAAAATTGCCTCAGGAAAACGACCATAACTCGCTTTAAAATTATGCCACAAACAATTCCAAAACATATTTCGAATGAGGAGGCATAGGGTACATTTTATATGTTGGTGATGTCATTCCTCGTCTATGCGCCAGTGCGGAGCAGTCGGTTTTGCAAAACAGTAGTGTAACTTTCCTAATCGGAATTAGCGCAACAATCCCCGCTGAGTGATTTGAGAAAAAAACTAGTACCAAACACCACATCTTAAATTAGAAAGATCGGAGGTTAGGAAAAAAATAATGCGGGACTTTTGTCCGAAAAACCTGCGATTTTTGCAGTTTTTCGAAGTTTTTCAAGCATAACTAATTTCATTCATGTTTTCATGAGCTCTCATATCGAAATTCGGGATTAGCATGGAAAAATACATCAGAAATTCCTATAGTCATATTTTTTCGAGATAACATTTTTTTCGACTCTGACCACTTTTTCACCCTAAGGTCCAATTTGGTCTAGACGTTTTTGTCTCAGAATCATATCCCTATAGGAATTTCAGGCTTATTTTGAGCGTAGAATACGAATTTGCTAACTAGAGCTCATGAAACCTCGAGATAAAAAGTTATGCTCCAATAAAAATCCTTAAAATTTTTTCTTATGGATTTTGGTCATAACTTTTTTATCTCGAGGTTTCATGAGCTCTAGTTAGCAGATTCGTTTTCTACGCTCAAAAATAAGCCAGAAATTCCTATAGCGACATGATTCTGAGACAAAAACTTTTCAACTAAATTCCTACCAAAGGGGGGACCACATGGTGGAAAAGCGGTCAGTCTAAAAAAAATTTTCTCGAAAAAATAATTCTATACGAGTTTCTGGTCTGTTTTCTCGTGCTGATTCCGAATTTTGATATGAGAGCTCATGAAAACATGAATGAAAATAGTTATGCTTGATAAAACTCGAAAAACTGCAAAAATCGCAGGTTTTTCGGACAAAGTCCGGCATTATTTTTTTCCTAACTTCCGATCTTTCTGATTTAAGAGGTGGTGTTTGGTACTAGTTTTTTCTCAAATCACTCAGCGGGGATTGTTACGGTAATTCCGATTAGGAAAGTTACGCTACTGTTTTGCAAAACCGACTGCCCCGCACCAGCGCATAGACGAGGAATGACATCATCAACATATAAAATGTTACCCTATGCATCCTCATTCGAAATCTGGTTTGGAATTGTTTGTAGCATAATTTTAAAGCGAGTTATGGTCGTTTTCCTGAGACAATTTTGCTAGTAATTTTCATAGTGTCCCCACTTTGACCTACCAATACTCAAAGATGAGACATGATATCGAAAATAGGTAAACGCAGTTTGAAAGAGCGTCATTCCAAGTACTTGTGTTTTACTTTTTAGCGGGATTAGAAAAACTATTTATTACGTCCGCGTATACCCCAAAACTCTCGAATCTCTCGCGATTCCTCTCATATGTAGGAGTACATGTACTGTCATCTATCAAAACCTCAGAACCATCGCCCATCTGGTTTGAAAGTTACACCATTTTGAATTTTTGGGTCAAGACTTATTGTCGATACTGTAGCTGTAAGTTGACAATACAATTGATAAAGGGCATTGAGTAAAAATTGTAGTATCGCCCTTACTGATTTTGATTCAGGATGATCGCTAGCAAAAGGAAGCTGGGAAAGCTCTCACGTCCTGGGTGTGGAATCGGATCTTGTTGTCGATCAGTAGCTTCGCCTCCTCATCCTCCAGTCCATTCAGCATCGAACTGCGGGGACTGTTGAGGTCGTCCACGATCTGGGAGCCTGCAACGAAAGCAATAGGCTCTTGCTAGAAAGCTCCAATGGGATGTGAACGAGCATTTCTCCTAACAATATATTTCGTCACTAGCGCCAGAAATAAAAGTATTAAAGTATCTGAAAAGCAGTTATACTTCTGAGTATATTAGTGATATCCTAACGATAATTAGAGAAATGCGCACGCCTTGATAATATCTACATTCATTTAATCATAATAGAGCATATTCTTGAACTGAACTAAATTCAGATTTTACTCTCGTAAAATTTTTTATTGATTCTCCAAATATCTTGAAGCCGTCCATGCAATCGTTTCATCAGTTCCGTTATCTACATTCACCATCTGTTTCCTCATCGGCAAGGTGTAAACTGTTTCTGCTCCTCTCCTAGAGCAATCACTGTCTCTCTGTGATCTTTTCATTATCTGAGATATTTATCTCACCACATCTTCTCTTCCGAAACCATCCTCCTCTCTCATCTTCATTTCTCATTCTTTTTGAGCTATACGACCCCGCACTCAGATTCCTTTCGTGCTTGTTATACATATGCAAAAAAAGCAAAATTCGCACTCTTCGAGCTTTTATTCGTCAAGTTTGTATTTGTCGCAACCAATTAAGCGTTTATTATTTTCAGAATTCTCCACATTCTCTTCGTTCCGGTACATACACAACCGGTTCGATTCGACTACTAATTCCCTATCAATAACGTTTCTTCTCTCTATACAGACACGGTACGCATAGCTTCAACTTTCCGTAATAATAACTTACCCCATACAATTAAGTGGTGACATCGACCTACTATCGAACCCGGGTTCGGGATCCCACCGCCCATTGACCTTCCCGCTTGCTTCAGGTGAGAAACGGACAAAAATACATTTCGCCAATTGTTTATGCCGATAGTTCCTGCCCTTCTTTTACTTTGCCTTACGCGTCCTAATTGCGCATCTTTATCAGATAAAGCAATGTCGCGTAAAGACGGGCTCGCCGTCAACAGTGCGAGTCAGGAGACGAACCATTCGTAAGAGTAGATCAGGTGAAATTTTATTATGAGTATTTACTAACAAACCCTTGTAAATTCATAACTAGCTTTCTTTCGGGAGTGTTGGTCCCTGGTTTGCGGTGATACTTGGGAGAACCTCGAATGTATCCATTCCATCCTTTTTCAGCCGACTCAAGCGAGAGAGCAGGCAGCGAGACCTTATCTCCAAGGAAACGTGCCTTTGTAAGTCCCATTGTAAGTTCTGATATGAGGCCGTTTGCGTTAGGTTCAATAAGAGGCTGGGACATCAAAAAAGTTCGATATGCTCAAAAATTGGTCCTTGGGGTAACTTTTCATTCTGAATCGATTGGCGTTTTCCGTTTTTCGATCTGAGCCTTCTGAATCCTGGAACGACCCGACGTCAATTTGACCAAAATCTTGTTTGGCGATAACAACTGGTCCGGAAAGGGTCAAAACGTCCACAAATCTCACGTACCCGACCAGAATTTAATTCTCTACAGAAGGAAAAAAAAGATTAAGCGCTATCTTTTTTTCGTTTTTTGAGAAAAAGTCGATTTTGACCTATTGATATGTGCGTGAGTGGTTGATATCATTTGAAAAAGAATGTTTTTCTGATCATTTTGGTTCTAAGGACGAAGCATTTGACTTGTATTGTGCAGGATTACATCACTATACGTGCCGCCAACTCGCGTTTTTTTGAAGTTTTTCGATCACAACTTTATTCTTTCAATATTTCACGATTTCTAACATCGAAATTCAGATTCTACGTGAAAAAAATACATCAGAAAAAAAAGTCGTGTATTTTTGAGAATATGACTTTTTTGGCCCAAAACTTAATCTCGACGACGTCAGGGTCGAAAAAGTCATATTCTCAAATGATATCAACCACTCGCCCACATATCAATGGGTCTAAATCGACTTTTTCTCAAAAACGAAAAAATATAGCGCTTAATCTTTTATTCATTTTTTAGAGAATTCAATTCTGGTCGGGTACGTGAGATTTGTGGACGTTTTGACCCTTTCCGGACCAGTTTTTATCGCCAAACAAGATTTTGGTCAAATTGACGTCGGGTCGTACCAGGATTCAGAAGGCTCAAATCGAAAAACGGAAAACGCCAATCGACTCAGAATCAAAAGTTACCCCTAGGACCAACAATTGAGCATATCGAACTTTTTTGATGTCCCAGCCTCCCGTTGAACCCTTGTTGATCCTAACGCAAACGGCCTCATATTTCCTAATTAGCCGTCTTTTGAGGGTGATATTTCCTACTTCCATCTATTTGGTCTTTGTAGTTTAATCGTTGATCTCAAAAATATAAAAATATGGATAAGTGCTTGCGATGAAGTAGCGCGACTTGACAGTAAAGATGATATTTCTGATTCGGCTCTCTCCATTCTGCGTATTATCTCATCGGTCAGACACAGGAGTTTGGGCAGAATAGGGAACTATGATAAACTGAAACTCGCGGAAGTTTGCGATTGTTCATTAAAGTGATTAATTTTTAGTCGAGCTCGACGAGGAACGCTCCGGCGACTCTCACCAAGAAAGCGATCGGATCAAGAACGGCTTAAATTTCAACAGAGATTTACATTAATGGTACTTAAATCATTGTTTAGATAATTATTGTATAAATGTCATCATCTGCATCTCAGTTACTTTTGTGACAGCATAACAGTATTGTTCATCGGACACCAGAGGGACAGCGCTTTGCGTTAGCTATTCGTTCTCTCGCAATGCTGCAATAGGCGCGGGAGACGAATAGCAAATTCTATTAGCGCGTGCAAAGATAGCGTTCCGCGAATATCCAACCCAAGTTAGGCACTAACTCACCCGACTTGATCCTCGCCAGCATCGCATTGTTCACGCATCCGCTCACACAGCCAGACTTGGAGATCTCGCAGCGAGCAGCGCCACACAGCAGCAGCGAACGGAGAATGTCGTTGCTGCAAGTATTGTAAAAATCAAATGCTCAGCAAAAACAATTCAGCGTTTAGCATAGATGATTCAAACGGAGCGCGGAACGTTTTATTCACGGGGAGGGGGAGACACGCGACGCGTCCTCAAAAACGCGTCGCGCGCCCCAGCGAACTGTTCTAGTGATAGTCAACGGCCGGTTACTTGTGAAACGGAATATTTTCGTACAGTACCGTACACAATTTATTTTCAAAAACTCGGACCTGTATTTGAATTTGAATGAAAGTTTACGCCTGTGTTGATTTGATATCAAAATAATGTTTTTTTGTAACATATGAATTCGACCCCGCTAACTCTATCCCATTCATTCCATCCCCATTGCCTCACTGCTTGAGTCTGGCAGCCAGATGTCTGGGCGTGTCTCCCGACGAGTTCTTCACGTTCGGATCCGCGCCCAGGCAGAGCAGCAGACGAGTCACTTTGAGATCCCTGCAGATTATCGATTGGACTGACTACGGTAGTCTATATATCTACATGTCAATGTTATTATTATTTAATTTAAATCTATAACTGTATAAAATGGTCTAGGGTCTAGTAAAAGGCGATTGGCTCACTTCTTCGAGACGGATATATGGAGGGCTGTGTTCCCGTTCGAGTCCCTCTCGTCCACATTGCATCGATAGGAGGCGATCGTGATGATCAGTCCGATTTCGCCCTACAATAATTTTAAATAACATAATTATTTTTTTTGAAAAGTCTCCCATAACAAATATGAATCGACTTGCTAGCCCATAACACTTTCCAGAATGGATAGTTGAGAATATCGTGGCTATACCTAGTTCAATTATGTTTAAAAATCCCCAGTTTGGTTCACCTCAATTCTCACTTGAGAATACACTATTTCAGAATGTGCATGTGTCGCTTTCAAAGCGCCTATCAAGATGGACCACCAAATTTGGTTCGTTCTTCACATTTCAATGTGGCCACTTTGCCTGGGTCAGGGTCGAAAACGATGACTCGTTCACCCTGTATTCTACTCTGGTTTGTTCTCTCTCGTACTGATCTCACCCCTCGTCAAAATTGGTCCCATATTTTTACTCGTATGATAAGGGAGTGCAATGCTCAGGCCCTTATCGCCCACTGAATAACTTGATATGATGACAATAAGCGTGTGCATATTATTATTGTTGTTATTGATCTAACCAAATCTCTCCCAAGCCCACAAGACAACGGACCTTCACCAAAAACAGGACAACATCGTCAATATTTCCTTAACTCCCGATCACCTGGTGGATAGATAATTGATTTGAATTGATCTACCTTGAGTGCATAGAGATGAAGAGGTGCGTGACCAGCGTAGTTCTTCGCGTTCAGATCCAGTTCAGTCCCCTGTGATACAATTACAGTAATCGATCCAATAAGGGAGATACATTATCCAGTTGTTACAAGGTAGATCAAAGACACTACCGTATCAACCAGGTTGAACACATGCCCGACGCACCTTGAGGTACAGTAGTCCCATAAGCGAGGTCTTGGAGAGGGCCGCGTGGAGTACCGTATTCCCCGAGGTGTCCCTCTCGAGCAGCAGCTCCGGAGAACCATCCAGAATCGCCTTGATGATGCTGAAATGAGCGATTTTTTTTCAGAATAAATATAATTGCAATAGTTTAATATATTGAAGAACACTGCCAAGTATTGGAGGAGATAATGGAAAAAATATAAGCTATTTTTTTCATTTCACAATTATACAGGTATGGGTAGTCAAATTCTTCACTGCAAAACTAGTCCATTCCAAAATCAATGCCAAAAACTCACTCCGTGTTCTTGCCCTTGCTCTGCATCACCTCGAACAGGGCGTTGCGTCCCGCCACTCGGATGCTCATCTCTGCCCCGTATCCCATCAATGTAGCCAGACAGCGCGGATTCGCATTACTGGAGGGAGAAAGAGAGATTGGTAATTAGTAGAGGAATGTCTTCGTTTCGCCTTGGTATCTCGCTAGAAACGAGATAATTCGAATGGACATATATTCCTTGGTTCGCTTTAAGAGACTTGTTAGTCAGATAGACAAAGAAAAAGGCCAATTGCTCCCTCCTAGTCTATTTCTAGGGCAGCCTCATTTCTGAGAGGGATTGGACATTGCCGACGCGTAATTTGGTCGCATGTCTTAGTCTTTCTATCCCCATGTGATTCAGACCAGTTTCACCCACCAGACATTCGATTAGACTAGGGGGGCGTGTGATAGGGATGGCTTCTGGGGGAGAAAGGGGAGATTCTGGTGAAGCCCCACCCTACCCCCCTAACAGAAAGTCTAATCGAAATCTCCGTCTCCCTCTCTACTAACCGAATGGCGAGAGTCACTGGGGCGCATCCCTCGTTGTTCGTCTGATTGAGCAGGCAATGGGACGACTCGAACTCCCACAGCAACTGGAAAGAAGATAAAGGATGAGATGAATAGACTGGAGTAAATTGAGAGAGAACGGGGCATTCTCATAAATAATTGTAAGTAATTGTAACTAGAATTGTCAGCTAGCAATTCTACTTACAATTACTACGACGACTACTTGATAATCTCGTTGGTCAAACATCCAAACATGAGGAAGAATAGAGTATGGCATAATTGTAAGTGGTGTATACTAGGGAATAATATAACATAATAATCTGATCTTTGATCTCTGCTCACCTCGATCATCTGCACACTGGCGAGGGAGGCGTAGTGCAGGGCACTGTTGCCGTTCACGTCTCGAATCCCCGGATCACAGCCCTCCTCCAGCATCCTCCTGCCAATTATTGATTGAAATTTCTT
The DNA here is from genome assembly GCA_036245825.1 of Pristionchus entomophagus. NCBI lineage: Eukaryota > Metazoa > Nematoda > Chromadorea > Rhabditida > Neodiplogasteridae > Pristionchus > Pristionchus entomophagus. Next base: position 32,462,295 of record BTSX01000006.1, read on the forward strand.
ATTGAATGCCACTAAATATAGTCATTTATCGATTGGCATTGACTACGGTACTCAATCTCTTTCCTAATACTGTGTCCCTATCCTCACCTCGCAATCTTCAGTCGGTGCATCTCGATGGCTATGTGCAGCGGGCACTTGCCCTCCGGCTGAGTCATCGTCTCGACCAGACTGAAAAGGAGTACAGTAACTATCGATCGTATTATTTTCTCGAAGATGAGAATCAGGGTTACGGTAGGTGGCTATCGATTGCCATTGATTTATCTGGGAACAACAACTCATAATTCTCGATTACGGTAGCTTATCTTCTTCGTCTCACCAACCTCTTGAACCCGCCGGGCACTCCCTCATTCATCAACTGCAGATTCTCCGCAGTGAATATGTCCTCTCTGAAGGGGGATTGGATTACGGTAATTTCCTTGTTCGCTCATTCCTAATTGTAATTACAGTCATTTTCTCGGACGTTCTTTCCTAATCACGATTTCCTTGTTGTCTCAATACTAATGCGGATTCAGGAAGACAAATTAATGCAGTTCTAATTAGGGATATTCCTATTGCGCTGATCACTAATGTTGTTCCTAAAATAGTAAAAACTTATAAATATAGTTATTATTTAATTTGTCACCTATTGCAGGCGATGGCGATGGGCAGCATCCTCCACAGGGGGTACGCCTTCATCTTCCGGATCAGCTCCTGGATGTGCTTGCGCGCGTCGCTCTTCTTGTCTGCAATCAAACCCAATGATCATTCCAATCTCTCAGTTGGTGATACAAAAAGTTGAAGCGAAACATCATAGACGATCTCTACTAATGTGTTAGTGCTGCGATTAAGAGAAGAAGATTATAGGGAAGGGGTGCATAAACTAGTGCGACTAGACATCGTGGACAGCTGGTGTTTGGTTATAGGTGTTGGCAAGTATGCGTCTCTTCTTGTTTCACATTCTATCAGTGCGAATATTGAAGAAACATACACACATTTGACAACCCTTGTGGAGGATTCATGCCAGAGCCGCAACGACAAAGGTTAATATACTCATAGCTCTTCATCATATCCATAAACATAATAAAAATTTGTCGATGCGGCCCTGCCATGCACCCAGAAGGCATGGGTGTTAATGGGGCGCAAACACTGCTCACTACGTATTCTTTTCGTACTCGACGATTTCGTAGATGTTTCTCCTCCATGCGGGAATTCGTACGCGGAATCCCGATCTCCTGTGAGAGGCAGAGGGGAAATCAGAGGGGAGAGATCAGGGGAGAAATCAGGAATCACAACGAGACTCAGGAGCAACCAATCGCATACCACGGAACCGAGGCGTACTAGTCAGAATCAATAATGCAATCTACTGTAGAAGAACAGGTTCGCACAAAACACAGCCAGTCTCGTTTGGATGAATCTGCTCTTCTACAGTATAGCCGATGTCCCACTTATCAAGGAGTGAACAGAAGCAACATTCTTCTGGCTCACATCAGGGCACCGAGCTACCGTACTCATCTGGCCTATCAGTCCAATCCGAACAAAATCCAGTCCACTGACCTAATCGAGTGAAGAGAAAGATGCACTCGTGGCAGCGTCGGCACAGATCTACGGCATCGTCCACCTCGGAGGTGGAAGAAGAGGTGCGGAAGATGGAGTACGTCGGCGCGTTTCGCTCCTGATTACGGTATTGATCCTAATTACGGTATTGATTCAGGCAATCAATAATCTTCAACATCCCCATCCTTCTCAATCGATTTGCTGTCACGCACCTTCGGCCGTATAAAAAAATTTAAAAATAGGAAGATAAGGAACGAGCTGCTAGGATTGGGTAATTCCCTATCAGTTATGATCCGGTCAACTCCATCCCGGATCTTTTAGCCGGACCATAGTAAGTACGGTAACTTGGAGTGGACTGATTGGGGTCAGTGGAGTATGGTAGCTCACCTCGCTGACGGTGTAGACGACGTGATGGAGGGGGATGCCGGGCCGGTTCTTCAGACTGCCCTGCACCACACGGATCATCGCCGTGCCATCCTCGGGCGGGTACACGATCTGAACCACGGGAAGGTTGATATTTGGAATTTTACTGGATTATACTGGAAGTACTGTAGCCTAGATGTACTATTGAATCACCATGCATGCGTCTTTCTTTTCTGTTCATGTTAAAAACTATACTGCTCGTTTTCCCAGGTGAGAAATTTCAGCATTTTGTCGTCCGTATGCAATATGTGTCTCTGGTGCCCTTATTCCCGACCTTCTCTATTACAGCAGCCATTTCCGTGCTTGACCCAGAAAACATGCCATAACCCTCCCCATTGTCTCTCTTTCTCTCCCGAGCAATCTCACCCGATAATCTAGGTGAGATGACGAAACAATGCCCCCTTCCATTCTTTTCTCCTTTCGCTTTCATTGATAGTTTACTCATCCCTATGAGTCATCAGTGCACCACCTCAGGAGAGATTCGCACTTTGCCTTATATTTCCACATCACTATCTATCGTTCAAAATACGGGGTGTTTTGCGAACGTGCAGAATGGAGGGACGATTCGCATTGAACTTCGACCCTTGCTCACGTTCAACTACTTTTCCAATCCGGTCTTCCCTAATCGTCTCAGAGGGCTTATTGAGCTCAGGTGTTATAACACCACTACCTTGTGCGCTCTCAGCAACTCCTGCGGGAAGAAGACGATCTCGTTGGGGTCGGAGGGGATCCAGTAGTCCTCTCCGAATATCGATTCCCTCGCCGATGACCATATCTCGCCCAGCTTCGTCGACACTTGGGCGAGCGAGAAGAAACTGAACCCTCTTATATTTCTCTCGAGGGATGAGAACGGGGAGATTTCAGAGCCCATTTAGCGGGGTTTTTCAGATTTCCCCGGGCGCATTGGTCATTACATAATGAAGGTTTGATGAGAACATTGGTAAATGCCTCCGTGCTAAACAAGTAAACACTCTTCTATCGATAACAAAGACCGGTAATGTCGATTATCTGGAGGTTAATGTGATAAATGGCCACTTCACTCCCACTGATAGTGGTAGATCAAATCCATCCCAATCCAGTCCCAGCGCTCACCTCACTCCCGTTTTGCTGCTGCTTCCGCCCGCTGCCTCTCGCTCGGTGGGAGAGGGCGGCGGCGTCTGTACGATCTCCTCATCATGGAGAAGCTCCCGATTATCCTGAATGAAGGTTTATTTATGTATTTTGTATGTATCCACCACTAAAGATGCTTCAACACGTATGAGATGAGAATATAAGTGAGAATACTAATGCGGGAAGGAAGTTTGACTGACCTTCTCGCATATCCCATACTTGCTCACGCTTTCTGACCGTTGTTTGATAAATATTAATAAGGAACCGAGCCAATGGCAATAATGGAATTACAAAATCACCTAATATGCTTGTGACTACCGTAACCCGACGGTGATCTACCTTGGACTTAGTTGTGGCAAGAACCGGAAACAAAGTCCAAACCCTCACGTGTTCGCACTGCAGACAGTCATCTGGGGTGGGATTCTCCTCGCTGGTTCCCTCTCGCGAGTCGATGGATCGATCGAAGGAGAGATGACCGATCAGCGAGGACATCAGAGGGTCCTGTAACCGGGCGATGACCATTATTGAGTACGGTAAAACCAATTAAAATAGATCATATTACTAAATACTATTGTATTAGAGTAATGAAGTTTTTTAGTCGGTCATAAGGCATCGGAGCGAACGAGGAAACAGCGATAGGAGAGGAAAGGGTACAGTGATGACTGGTCTGTGCTCGTTTCAGCGCGTTATGTGGTGGAATGAACACTATACGCCTGATAACAGGCAGGGTTGTGAAATGTGGACTGTTTCCATGAAATACTCGAGTAGTTTCGAAACGATTTGGGATTGTGTCGAGCTTGCACGAGCACCATGCGTTTCAGGCATTACCCAGACATAAATAAAAGAAGGAAAGTTATCGGGGATAAATTTGGCGTAAAAATAGGGAAGAACAAGGCTATATCACATGCGAAAGTGCAGCTTTTGTTTGAGCACAGAGAAAAGGGAACCAACCTTCCTCCTGTCTTCCTCGCTCGGTTTCACATTCTCCTCCGCGTACTCCTTCACAATATCATTCGCGCTCTCCGTGCCAACGAGTGGAAGAGAAGTCATTTGATGTGAATTAGACGATGCCGACCAGACTCATCCAATCTAAGAAGATGGTAGGGAATTGGAGGAAAGGAGGCGGTCACATTGGAGAAACACGCAGAAATGACACGCGACACAACCCATTTTCGCAGAAATGGGTCGATTTCAGCAGAGGAACAATAAGAGTTAGTCACAGAGTGACGACATGGAGACAGGATTCACCAGAATCCATTGAAGTGAGAGTAAAACAAGTGAGAAACACAGTTTAGAGCCCAAATAAGACGCAAAAAATAGGAGCATTTGACACTATCTTTGACTATGGCGTGAAGGTAGTCGGAAGGAGTCGAGTATCGATAAAAGGGCAAACAAAGGGACGAAAAGGAGTGAGTAAAGTGAGAGAAATCCATGATGAATTCGCGAGAGGAGGGCGGTAAACAAGCTTTGTGAGAATTGCCGGACGTGCCCCACTGAGGAGTACTGTAAGTAAATTCCATGGGGCAGGGATATGATTTCTCCTTTTATTTTATTTTTCAATGATATTATTATCTTTTCGTAAATCAAATTTATTTAATGCTACAATAGATAATCGTATACTCTGATAAACTTAGCCAATAAAATAACGTATTCATAGTATATCATGCTTGTCAGCTACAGTATGATCTGACGATAACGTCACATGCTCATAGTTTCAATGAACAGATAAGAAACAGGCACATGAATTGTACTTTGATCTGGTGGACTGAATATACTTCGTGCATGGAATCTATCAAACCAGATGGAATGCATATGAAATCGATGGTACAGCAGTGACTCATTGACAGAGACATTCCATCTCAGTTACGCGAGGGGGCGGAGGTATTTATTAATTACGTATTTAATATCAAAGTAATATAATCTCTTCGTCCTCATCCCTCGTCAGCCTTCCCCTCAATGCCAATCCCTCAAATGTTCATACTAACGCATCTGGATAACCATGACAGTGCGAGTATGAATGTGAGATCAAAGAAACAAGTGCCGATCGGCACACCACGAAATTGGGAAATCGCCCCATGGTGTGTCCGATTGCGCACAACCTCGGAAGGTATGAATATCAAAACCACCTGCTTCACCTTTTCCGTTTCGTCATTTTCGAATCCATTTTTAGACACATTTGACAGTTTCATTTACTTTCATCAACGTTTCAGTATCATCAGAGGTTGGCGGTTCTTGGTTCAGAGGCGGGTGGAACCCTCTCGGGTGCGCGGGAATCTCCATGGAAACAAATCGTAAGGTGAGAGGGTGGAGTCTCTCGCTCTGTGTGTAGGAAGTATACACGCCAGCAATCATCCCCCCATATTCCCCCCCCCCCCTTTCTTCCCCCTTCCTTCCCCCTCCCCTCACCCTCACCCCATTCCAGAAGGAGCGTACCTAGTCAAGCATGGAGGACCCGGCCAGCACGCCCTCTTCGAGCAGCAGTCAATGTGAGCTGATATACCGTAACCTACCGTAATCACGCGAGCGAAATTCAGACATATCGACCGGCGAGAACAACTGGACACTCGTGCATCACTCGAGAAACAAGTCAGTTCGGCTTATATATCCGCTATTCGCACACACCACATCAGTTTCGGGTACAAATCTGCGTTGGAAAGAGTAAAAGGGGCCTAAAATTGTTTGAAACAGCGTGTATTTCGGGTACAAATGTCCATGGAAATTGTAAAAATGGCCTGAAAAAATCTTGAAACTACATGTGATTATATAGTCCTCGGCACAACGTGACGCAGTTTGGCAATGCCTCGGTGCCGTCATACGACTGTCTGGTCAAGAATATCCCCGATCGAATGCTCAATGTGTGCTGCATGACGTGGAATGTCAATGAAAAGGTGAAGAAGAATTGAAGAAGTGATGATAAATTGGATTTGCTGATTGAAGCCTCCATTTTGAACAGTGATTGTCATCCCAAGTACCTAAGCAACGAACTATCTCTTAGTTTATGACTAGCTTATGATCAATTAACTAGAAAATATACCAGGTGTCCTACAAGGACTGTTCCACTGAAAACAGTACTACTTTATTTTGATGACAAAACTAAGTGGATAAAATAGTCAAAGTGTTGACAATGGACATCAGCTATTTCCAACACCTTCTATCCTTCTCAGCCCGCCACGATTCTGAAGACGATCGGCAATTTCCTCGACAAGAAGCGGACAGCGACAGCGCTGGAGGACATTGTGGCCATCGCTATACAGGAGATTCCACCTCAGAACAGGTGAAGATTGACGATTGAAAGGGCAGATGGATATGAATTAGGGGAACTGCGTACCACACATTTCTGCTTTGCTATGGGAACTACGTATTTCCACGACAATATTCAAAATGCATGTCAAGATTCTATGAGAAATAAACGAATGATCATGCAATGAAAACAAGATATTGTGGTGGTGTATTCGAGGAAAGTACCATCCCATAAACGATGGCTGAATGGTGTGCATGAGCAACAATGGACAGTCGAATCATAGCAAACAGAGAGGAATTTGCGAGATTTTTGCGTTCGGAAAGAGCACTATCCAGTCTCCATAGCACTGATTCCATGGCTACGAGAAACATCTTCAGACTCATTTGCTCAGGGTCCAACCGGATCAATGAGAGGGGGAGGATTAAAAAATCAGAAACCGTTGAAAATAACTATGTGCCAAATATCGAAGAAGTGTCTGCAAATTATATTCTGATTGGGATGAAGTTAGCAAATCGATAATCAGATTACCCTATCCAGGTCCTTCCACGAGGAGGCGCTCTCGGTGATCGAGCCCCTCATCCTCGCAACTCACACCATCTACTTCTCCCATCGAGCCTGGTCCCAAATGCTGATGATATTCATTGCGAAGCCCCACCTTCGATATGCAATTGGTAGGATATTAGTCCGGCGGCGTGTCTCATTTTCTTCCTTAGAAGCTCTATGCTCGTTCCGGACAAGTTGTTCAGAAAACGGAGATTATTCCCATGAATCACAGAAACACTAGCCAATTCTGATAGAATTGAGAAATGTAGTGGAATTCTGAATGCTGAATCAACAATCACGCAAAACGTCTGGTTGCCGAGAATAAGAGCAATTTCACACATAATATCTGATATGTTTCATTGCAGACGAGCCATCTGTCAAGTTCATTCCGTGTAAGGCGGTCGCGAAGCCGATCCGCACGAAGGGATCCATAGGCGTCTGCTTCAAAGTCTATCAGCGAATATTCGTCGTGGTCGCCAGCCATTTCTCACGTGAGTTAGACAACAGTTTGAGTGATCAGCACAACTCGTGAGGGTTTTGCAAAAATAGAATGATGATGAATCCGACAAAAGGAGAGTGACATCAGCAGGGATTATATCCATGTTTGGTTCGTCAGCTACCGTATCCATGAAATGAACTAGTTGAACAGAATATCAGTGATAATTGGCACTCAAAAGCGGTAGTTTGAGGAAATAACAGGGGCTGTCTAAACCTGCATCGACTAATTGGCACTTTTGAGGAAAATATAATTGGCGCTTGAGCATGTTTGTCAGCACTCTATGATCCACAAGAAAAAATGATACGAAAAGATAAATCGAGAGATCGCATCGAGCAAGTTTCGCATTGTACATAATCCATTCACATCACTGTCTTCACTTCTGGGAGAAGGGAAGGTAGCATATAATGGTCCTTCAATTGCTATTTCACGAAAACACGGTTCAGTTTTAAGAATCTTTTGTATTTCAGACAGCAGCATCAAGAATCGAATGGCCAACTACCACAAGATGGTGCAATCTCTCAAGTTTCCCTCTCTGCTCTACGTCACTGACGCCAAGAACGACAGGATGTTCGCGGCTGATGTGAGTAGTGAACATAATTTGAAATAAAATATTCAGAACAAGAATCTTTAATGAGAATCATGGTGGGGTTAGATCTTATAACACATGCTGATCTCTTCTGGTAGTGTAATTGAAATATGAGTTGTCTTCTTTTCTTGTCGCATATTTTCTAGAGCGAGTGTACGGTAAGAGAGTGTGACGAAACTACAAGACTGTGAACTACAACGATATTTCTGACAGTTACAACTCGAGAGATCTATGAATCAAGGAAAGAGTAGTAGTTGCACACATAATTTCATCTAAAAATTCAGCATAATCGACCTCGGTGAACAATAAACGGATCCGGCATTCACATTTTCTACTCGTATCCAAGAAAATTGAACGTGTTTTGAAAAAGTTGAAATTTTGACATAAATGTAACGCTGTTTTGCAGGTGATTCTCTGGATGGGCGACCTGAACTTCCGTCTCTCTGGAGGCTCGCTCGTCCTGAAGAACGTCCTTCCGAATCCGAACGACGCCCTCATCTACGATGAACTGACGCAGCAGATGAGACAAGGTAAGGAAAAACATCCAAAACAGTAAAATGACAGGTGCACACTTCAATTCTGTTGAGTTTCTTAGTACTACTAAAAAGAGGGAAAATAATGGTAAATGACATGTTAGGACTTCAAACCTATTGAGTTTTTTTTAGAAAAAAATTTCATCGCTGTCATCAACCACTTTCTTGGCAATAGTTCTCTGCAATATCGTATACTATTAGAAAAGGATCACTTACATTTTCATATCTGTGTGTGATGAAAAGGGTACTCGGAAAGAAACGGCTATCTTGATAACTATGAAGATAATAGGGTTCTCTTGATGGAAAATAGTCCATTTTCCAACAACGCCGAAAAAGGGGATTACGCCTGAATGTTTGCGAGAGTGTGAATGAGGACACCATCGAAAATCCAATAGCCAATTGAATCCTTGTTTGAAACTCTTTTTTCAATAAGATAATTAGAAGAAGAACGTTTATCTCTGATTATCTCTGTCATCAACCACGATCTGCGCAATAATTCTCTGCAGATTCGTATTAGCAAATCATCGCGCATTCAGTGACAAAATATGTTAGATTATGAAAATATTAAAGATTAATAAACAATTAAAGAAATATTAAAGATAAAATAAAATTAAAAAATGAATTATGTAAGAAAATATGTAATAAACGATTCTCGAGGCAACATTTTCATCGACTTTCGCGAGGCTCGCATACAATTTCCACCCACGCACAAACTCGAGTCGAACAGCAACAACTATGTCGTGGGCAAAATCCCTTCATACACGGTTGGTGACTTATATTCTCTTGCTCGTTGACCACTAGATTCTTGTTGATTCGATTCCACCACCTCTGGTTGTCGGACTGTTGATTCGATTGTTCCCTTTGTGTGCATTCCGGAACATTACCACCGGAAAGTCCACTTCGTGTTCTCTCTCATTGTAATCTTTGAACTACGACAACGTTTGGCTGAAATTTAGAGTGAACGTAGTGTATGAATTGAAAAATAAGGTTTTAACCTTTTAGTAAAATACGAAATTATGAGAGTATCTAGTTAATTCGCCGTTCCTTCAGGATCGCGTGCTCTACTGGGCCAGTAATTTCGACAATATCTCCCCCATTGAGTACTCCTGTCTGAAGGAGGAGACTCTCTCCGATCATCGACCCGTGTTTTGCTGTTTCAAAGTGGTCGCTCTGCACAATCCCATCCCAAGGGAGCACTTCGGGCGAGTGCGATGTTCAGTCCAAGATGATGACGAGCCAGGACCGTCAATTAGCATGCGGATATGATGAGATACCTTATATTAGCCAATACTGAAATGTATTCTGCTAGTCATGAAAATAACTGTATCATATGTTTGTAAGTAAGATAAGTTGGATAGAGTATTCCCATAGAGCTGTTGAATCTAATTCCAAATCGTTTTCATCATGGACCAATTCCTTCAGTGAGCAAAAAACCAACCCGGTTATGCAACCTCATATCTTGATTCCTCCCTTTTCTTTCTATTTCTGGGCTGTGCCAACGCAATACAAAATGACGTGTTTCTTACAGTTTCATTCCTATCCTTCGTCTAGTCATTCTGTACTATCTAGAGTTCGAAATACGGGACGCCGTCATTTTGAACAGTCGACCTTGTACAGAGAGAGGAAACGGCGTCCGGCATTTCGAACCCTATTATGTTCTCACCCTTATATCTCTGTTTTCTCCCCATTTGCATACTCTACCATGTTCATCGGCACAATAAACGCCACATACAATCGTTGTCTCTACACACTACGGAGAAGCTCTGTTGCTCATACAATGTGCGAACTCGCGTGGAAAAGTGCTGCGTATAATGTATCAAGTGGATGTGAAATCACACAATATTAATCTTCCTGCCATTGATCGCTCACTACTAGCACGTCGGAGGGAAAAGTCCGTACGACAGCGTGTAGAAGCCGTTGTGGTTACCGATGTTCAGAATGTTGCCGGCTGATTAGGGAAAGGGTACGGTAAGTAGGAGATGGATCAGTGGAAGATACTTACCGTACATCTCTTACGGTACGGTATGTAGGATGGTACAGTAGGTCTGAGATAGATGGTAGAGCTCACCCATGCAACCAGCCGTTTCTCCTGTAGCACAACGCGTCGGTCCAGTAGTACCGAACAAGCCCTTGTTGTATTGGATGCCCCACTGAAAGCATGGTTATGATCTGGTTAGAGGCGGATCTTTTCGATCCAATAATCGCAATTTGAAATCCCTATATGTGTTTTGAAATCATAAAAAAATTGAAATCGAAATGGCCTTATACACGGTAGATGAGTACTGTAGACCGAGAATGTTTAAGAAACCCCCATGCGCTATAAGAAGGGCAACTACCCACGCCAGGATGCCAGAAGCAGTTCTGGGGACTGGCCGTGTTGAGGGAGGTGCAAGAAGTCGTCGGGAGCTGGATGACGTAGTCCTGAATATAATCTGTTAGATTCGTATCTAGTGGTGCTGAGAATTCGGCATCGACTCTCCTTATTTTACGTGTTCTCTCGTCGGTTTGAGACTAGAGAGCACCCGAATTGAGGAGAGTCGGATGCCGATTTGCCATCACTAGTATCTACCTGAGGATATTGAACAAATTAGCGATATATTACGCTAATCGGATTTTAGCTGGCCTGCTATTACCGTTTTCTTATCCCATTTAACTCACATTGTATCGGATCATGTAGCGCTCTTTAGCAGCAGCGTCCACTGCCATCGCAAACTCCTGCAACGATGACGTTACCGTACCCTGCGACTTGAGCTTATCGATTTGTCCTCCACAGTCTCACCTGATATCCACACCGGGGCGATGAATACGAGTAGAGCGAGATGGTCGAAGTCTCCCACAACCCAAATTTCTTGATCTTCACAGCATACATGGAGGCGAGGCAAGCGCCGACCGAATTGCCAGATACATGAAAATGGATACGTTTCAATACCTATTAGTGTAGAATTTGTCCAGTCTCATCGTACAATATTGTCGCACTCAAAATTTGGGAATTTTCACTAATATTTTCTGCACTTCTCTAATATGTTTTTACTCTATAAATTTGCTCAGAGTTCAATTATGGGCTCTTACATAGATGGGGAAGTCGCAGTATTCGTCCCATGCGCTGTTTGTTGCCTCTCTCAGTCCTCCCTGCCACAGGGCGGTGAATGTTTTCGCGAACTCTTGAGCCACCTGAAACATTGATTACTCATCTCATACTCATCTCAGGAGTCATTTTCAAATGGTCCGCCATAGGCTAGTCGCACAGCCCCTTACTAGAGCAAATGTAATCACTCCGTAGGCGAGGGATTTTGAACGCAGAAAATTGAGAAGGATTGAACAAAGTCCGTGGTACCCTCTCTGGCAAAAGGTCTGAAAGAATCACATAAAACTCACACTCATTCCTTCAAAAGGCTGCACGGGGAAGTTGGCCTGCAACACAATCAATAAGAGTCAGTAGATCGAATCAATCCCAAGAGTAGATAAGATCAATCCCAAACCTGCAGCAGGTAAGAGTATCCACTGAATATGAACGTCGTGATAGCGTCGGGGCCACGGAAGTGAATGTGCACCAGCTTCATCGCCTCATTGACGGAGAGCACTGCTAGCGCTTCTCCGAAGATGGGCGCTCCGGGAACACGTATTCTGAACCGATAGAAGTTAGTTTGCCGAAAGTGCGTTTTCCGATATTGTTCTCATAATTATGTGGTTTCGAAATCCTCAAAAATGGGGAAAACCTTCTGTAAGGAACTTACACGCTGAGCACTTTCCATCCAGGATTCTTCGAGGGAACGCAAGTTTCCGGCGTGCTAGATGTGGTCCAGTAGGCTAGCGTCCATACCTGAATCACCAGTCTGATCACCGTAGGTTGAAGAACATGATATCGATTAGCTGAATCATAAAAGATCACCGTTTTCGAAGTGGCATCACTGAACGAGTTCTGATCCTGGGCGTTGACCCAATGATGGAAGGCGACTAGTAGAAGCCACGCTGTGTGACGTGACAACCACATCAAACGGGAGATCACTCTCTCTCAAGTGAGAAGAATGAGGAAGAGTCGCCTGAGGATTAGTTGAGATCGAAAGACCATGCTAAATACACATGCATGAAACACTGGAGTACAACGAAATGGTAATGAACGTAACCTTCGAAAATACGGAAATTCTGTGAATGACAGATCTAGATACACGATCATTTGCTTGAAACTAGCGAGAAATGTAGCTTTGAGAATGCGAAAATTCTGGTGACGTAATGAGAACTGTCAACACCGTCTAGTTATAAGTGGGTGAGTGCTGATTGGATGAAAGGATATCGGGGCGAGAACGAAACGTGTTACAAATTGATTGCTTTCCGTTTTCAGTTACCCGTAGATTATCCTTGCCGAGCCGGATTATTAGAGGATACGCATCGAAAAGATCTCTCTCGACTGTGAAAGAACATCATGAAAGGGGTCAACGAAGGAACACCTACCAATCTTTATTAGTTCCAATGAACGGCATGCTGTGAATGAACAGGGTGCTGATTTCACTCTGTCCAAAAACTCTCTTAATCAATTACTTACCCTTTATCTCTCTTTTTTTTCTCCGCCTTCCCTTTTCTCCATTTTTTTCTTATTCACGCCATAAATTGATAAAGAATGTTTTTCCTAATATTTTCTTCATTATCGTACATCTCAATCATGGATTCAAAAACGACCCATTCAATAATCGTCTCTACATACTTCGGTGTCGCTCCCTCATCCACAATGAACCAACGCTCTACGCATACTGTATCGAAATAAAAACAATATGATTCATTCGGCGAGGGACTCTATAGTGGACGGCTCTCACAACTAGCAAGTCGGCATGGCCAGACCGTACGCCATGCCGTAGAAGCCGTTGTGGTTCAGAATGTTCAGAATGGATCCGGCTGAAAAGATAGTTTAACGGTAAAATGACAAGGGTACAATATATCTAACTCAGACAAGACGATGTTTCTCCCGTAGCACACCGAGTTGGGCCTGTCATCTGTCCCAACCAGTTCTTGGAGTATTGAATTCCGTACTAAAAATAGACATACCTTCTGATTATACAAGTGGTTCCTACTGTTTCGTTCCTGTCACCTTCAGTAAATAAATAAATAAATATGTAATTAACCGTAAAGAGAACTCATGTTAAATCGCCTCTGACAAGTTCACCAACTCACCCCAGGATGCCAGAAGCAGTTTTGGGGATTGGCAGGGTCGAGTGAAGTGCAAGAAGTCGCCGGGAGCTGGATGACGTATTCCTTAAAATAATTGTTTTAATTATTTGTTAAAATAACGAATATAATTTTCGCTATATAATCAAATTAAATTGAATCTAGCAGTTCAGCAGCGCCGTTTCGGGCAATGCCTGTCCCATATCCGCACGCTTTCTCGTCTCTCTCATACCAGTGATAACGCGTGCATATATGCGCACATACCTCATATATACTGATAGGTACTACACGAGACGACATCACTACCGCTTACATTCATTCGGATCATGTATCTCTCGTGCGCTGCCGCGTTGACGGCCACAGCGAAATCCTGAAAGCAGATGTTGCAAGGATAGAAAGTGATTACGACGACTGCTCCGTTATTTTTGACCACCGCCCGGACATCCCTCCACGATTTTCGATTCCGTCCTCCATACTGATTGGACCTAGGGTGCCTCGGACCTTGCCTCGGGCCAATTAACATTAGTATAGAATATTCTTGTATGATGAGGTTTTGAATGTCGTATCCCACCTGGTATCCACATCTCGGCGATTTGTACGCGTAGAGGGAGATGGTCGAGTAGTCCCACAACCCAAACTTCTTGATCTTCACCGCATACATCTGAGCGAGACACCCACCAACCGAATCACCCGAAACCTAGACGAGTTGAGTTATCAAACTGGAAATTTTTTACCAAAAAGGTTCAATTGCTTATTGGATTTCCAAAAGAGTCCTCATTTGCCACACTCTATCATTGACAAACCGTGGTAATCCCCTTGATGGATGTTATTGAAAAAAGGAAAATTTTTACATAGATAGGGAAGTCGCAGTATTCGTCCCAAGCAGTGTTTGTTGCCACTCTCAGCCCTCCTTGCCACAGGGCAGTGAACGTCTTTGCGAATTCTTGCGCCACCTAAAACCATTGTTGTTTCGATATTTGTTCTTCACATTTGCGCGTATATTCTATGTTAGCACGCAACTTTAGGATGGGTCTATATATATAACTTGAGGATGGGTCTATATTCTTCGGTCGTCGCGGACCACCAATGTGCGCCAATTGATCTTGTCAAGTCATCGCGCCATCGGGTTCTTGGCTGGCCATGGGAGCGCTTCCTGCTATACGGTATCCACACAGTAGTCGCCCTGCTCCATTGCTCAAGGTCCAATCTCCTTATCTTCAGAGCTTTCCTTTTGACCGCTTCCTGGTTCCAGTCTCGTAATTTGGTGGCATCTCGAACGTACGTTCTCATTCCTCCATCGATCTCGTAATGTAATTCCCAGCATTTTTCGCTCCATCTTCCGTTGAGTGACATTCAACCGCTCTTTTTCACTTGCACGCAGCGCCCAAACTTCGCTCCCATAGAGTACGGTAGAGGAGATGCAGCTGTGGAAGAGACTCCTTCTTCTCTTCATTGGGAGGATGCGAGAGGAGAGAAGAGGGGCAAGCTTGCTCCAGGCTAGCCATCCCAATCGAATCCTGTGTTCTATTTCGTCGAAGTGATCAAGGGGGAGGGAGATCTTCCCGCCAAGATAGGTGGCTGATTCGACAAAGTTGAACGTGAGGTTGCCGATAGTGAGGGGTGCGCGAGTGGAAGAACACGAGGTCAGAAGTACCGTTTTTGAGGCGTTGACTTCCAATCCTACACGGGAGCAAGCGTACATCAGCTTCCTCAGCATACTCTCTAGTTCGGGTCGGCTCTGCGATGAGAGCTACATCATCCGCATACTCGAGGTGGCTCAAATTTCTTCCGTCGATCCTGACTCCGTCGTTCTCCCAGTCTATTTCATCCATGGCTGATCGAAGTACACAGTTGAAGAGGCGAGGCGACAGTGTGTCTCCTTGGCAGACTCCTCTTCTTACGGTGACAGGGACGAGATCCTCGTTTACTCGGATGAGGGTAGAAGACGATTCGTAGAGGTGGCGGAGGAGATGGATGAGGGTCGGATGCACTCCAGAAGACCACAGTGCTTGCCATACCGCATTCCATTCCACACAATCGAAGGCCTTGCGGAAATCGACGAATCCGATATAGAGGGGGATACCGTACTCGTGAGTGCGTTCTGCAATCTGCTTGATGGTGTGCAGGTTGTTGAGTGTGCTAAACCCTTTCCGGAAACCAGTCTGGGTGGGCGACATCGCTTTCAACTCACATTTAATCCTTCGAATGGTTGGACGGGGAAGTTGGCCTACAAAAGGAGAAAAATATGATATCATTTTGAGATCAATCGGAAAGCTCGTGAAATCGATTAATAAATATCAATTGAATTGTGATTCCAACCCTTAGTTGATCAACCAAATTCCAAGAGTAAAATCAATCGAGTCCAAGAGTAGACAAAAACAGCTCCAAACCTGCAGCAAGTACGTGTATCCACTGAAGATGAAATTCGTCACAGATTCGGAACCGCGGAAGTGAATGTGCACCAGCTTCATTGCCTCATTCACCGAGATAACAGCCAGAGCCTGCCCGAAGATGGGCGCTCCAGGAACGGAAATGCTGACAATTGTTTGATAATTAACTTGACATGACAATTGTGAGTCGACATGGTTTAGTTTTGGCTTCGTACGTTTCAAAATTCAGCAATGTTAATACTGTTTTCAACGTACTTTCTTAGATATGATTTTTCCTAAAATTTTTTCTTTGAACAGTGCAATATCAAAATGGGAATTGAATGAGAGCAAACCTAAAATTATGAACCCCGTAGTTACAGTATCGATTCAACAGGTAGTACAGGTACTCGTGAAATTGTTTATTTTCTTCCAATAATAAAATCATAAATGCATATTTTTGTCATTTTCGACTTTGAAATGAACTCACACACTGAGAACTTGCCATCCAGGATTCTTTAGGGGAACGCATTTTTGTGGTGTTTGAGACGTTCCCCACCAAGCGAGGTTCCATACCTGAAGCAGATGAGTAATGCAATACCGTATGAAATGACATGGCAATTGTTCCTATTAATGAAGTTAAAACATATCTCAGTCTGTGTAAAATTAACCCAATGCCTGCGTCAAATCATGGATTCCGATTATTCAGTACCGTTTAATAAAACGATATTTTCAATAGAGTTACCATTTTTCTGAGGATGCATGCTTACCGTCTTCGAAGTGGCATCACTGAAGGAGTTCTGATCCTGTGCGTCCGTCAACGTAGGGAAGTTCACCAGTAGAAGCAGCAGTATGAGACATGACAACCTCATCGAGCGGAAGTTCTCGCTCTCGTATGAGCGGAAGGAGAACCAATTACCCGAGGATTAGGGGAAATCGAGGGTTCATGTTCATGCTTGGTACGCTAGCACCGCAACAGAGACAGACTGGCTAGACAGTTCTAGTTTTGAACGATAAATGAAATGATGAATTTCTAACGGAAGTAGCTGTTCTGAATTATCCTAAGCAATGAAGTTTTAAAGAACTGTCAACAGTGCAATATGAATCATTGGATCAGGGAAACTCTGGTAGAGAGAGAGTTGATCTCTCCGCTTTTTGTCTCATAGCTTGTCCGTATCAAGAAGAGATTACTAGGGATTGTCACATCATGCACGTTGAATGCACACCTAGCCGTTCCTTTGAAATGAAGTTCTAAACCTAACTACATATTGTGCACACAAATGGCAAATCGAAAACGACCATCCCCAATTCTCCTGCTTTAGCGTAGTAAGAGAAATGAGATAGCAAGTAAAATTAGGAGAGTCGGCTGCCGCATTGCCAGCCCTAGTGCACTACGTGTTACACCACCAGTTGTCTACAAGAAGCTCCGTCTTGTCTGAAACGCTGATTCATAACCTGACGATCAACAAAAATAGTGTTCTATTAACGAATGAACCTAAGCTCTCCCTTCATTCGCAAACTCCATACTCCTCTACCTTGTTCATCAGCACAATAAACACACAATCATTGTTTCTACAAACTACTGCAACTCTCTCAAATTACCGACTCGCGTAAAGAGATTTGCTTCGTATACTGTATCGAGTGTGGATCCGGAAACATACAATACCCTGTGAAAGAGAGGGGGAGGGTCTCTCACTACTAGCATGTCGGAGGCCAGAGACCGTACGACATTCCGGAGTAGAAGCCGTTGTGGTTGCTGATGTCCAGAATGGTCCCGGCTGGAACGTGTGGAGGGATACGGTAGGTCGGAGGGGGGTAAGGTAGGCAAAATGATAAGGTATGTCGGAAAGGGTACTGTAGTTCTAACCAAGGCATCCAGCTGTTTCTGCCGTTGCACATCGAGTCGGCCCTGTAGTCCCCCACCACAAGCTGTACGCGTATTGGAGTCCGTACTGAAAAGAGGGTTATGCGGCGTTCTCATCATCAATATATGAAAGTCCGAAGTATCGTAGCGAAGTCGCTACCTCCCTAACTCTCGCCAATTGTGAAAAATACGAAAGGGAGGAGGGATTAGCGCCTTCGATACGACCGCCGAACAGCCAACACTAGTCTGAAGTACGCCCACTCACTCCCGGATGCCAGTAGCAGTTCTGCGGATTAGCCGGGTTGATTGAAGTGCACGTAGTAGCCGGAAGCTGGATGACGTAATCCTGAAAAGAATCAGGCTGAAAAGATGACAGATCAAAGATCACTTACGTTGTATCTGACCATGTATCTTTCTTTAGCTGCTGCATTTACGGCGAGAGCGAAATCCTGGGATGATTTGGAATCGCGTTGAAGTATCAGAAGGCGTCCCAACCTGATATCCACATCTGGGTGACGAATAGGTGTAAAGGGAGATGGTCGAGTAGTCCCACAATCCCAACTTCTTGATCTTCACAGCATACATCGAGGCGAGACAACCGCCGACAGAGTAGCCTGTGACCTGGTGAACACGAAGAATAGTTGATCTTTTGTTGCACAAAAACGGTGGACATGGCAAAACAGACTCCGCAAGCCCGCTTCACTGTTCGTAATTTCGATTTGTATCCGGCATCAAGTGTAACTGATATAATGTCATGCTTAGGTTGCATGCATCTCATTACCTTACCAAGATAGGGAAGTCGCAGTACTCTTCCCAAGCGGCGTTAGTCGCCTCCCTGAGTCCTCCTTGCCACATGGCTGTAAACGTCTTGGCGAACTCTTGTGCCACCTCAAAAATATTAATATTTATTAATACTATTTAACGAGAAAGTACTAGTAATTCGTCTCAATTTCCTGGTTTCCCCTTTAACATAAAATACAGTTGTTCGTAAAGCAAATTTCGCTCATTTGAACTCACATTTAATCCTTCGAATGGTTGCACTGGGAAATCGGACTGCAAAGCCATCAATATTCTTGGATCAATTACAATGAAATATAGTTTGAAATGATTAAAAAAAAGAGGAAACCGCATAGAGTAAACATATTGAGTAGACAAAAACACTTCCACGAAGACGCTGTTGGATGTTTAGGTCCATTTTTGGTCCCGTAAACTCGAGTTTTGGTCTCGAATTCACACAGACCAATCATTTTCGCTCTTGACCTGGAGTAAGTAGGTGTATCCACTGAGAATGAAGGTCGTAACAGCATCGGGTCCGCGGAAGTGAATGTTGATTTGCTTCTTCACTTCATTGACAGAGATAACTGCCTGGGATTGCCCGAATATCGGTGCTCCCGGAACGACTACTCTGAATCATGAATTTGTGTGAGAGATTCGTGAATTAATCTTTAACAGTTCTCAAAAGAAACCTACTTGCTAAGCACTTTCCATCCCGGACTCTTCTTGGGCACGCAAGTTTCCGGAGTTGCGGATGTAGTATAGTACGCGAGCGTCCATATCTGAATCACTAGTCTGAGCCCCGTAAATGAGGTAAAATGAGTTTGAAAATTAAAAAAAAAACTAAAATGGAAATATTAAGGGTCATTTAGGTATCATACTCAAGAGAGATGGTGCTACTACGGTACAATATATCTCAAGTTGCACCGTAATGTAATTCCATTACCGATTTAGAGGTTGCATCACTGAACGAGTTCTGATCCTGGGCATTGACCCAATGATGGAATGCGACTAGCAGAAGCCACGCTGTGAGACGTGACAACCACATCGAAGAGAGGCTCCCACTCTCGATTGAGAAGAATGGGGAACAATTACCTGCAGATAATCCGAGATCGAGGGAGATCATGCTAGATGCAAGAATTTGTTTAAATCCGCCGGTAATTCTCACAACGAAAGCGTTTCAAACGCATCCGCAATAGATGCAAATAAACGATAAGTATTGCAAGGAAAACTAAAGAGAAATCATGATTTGCAACATCAAAGATGGAGAGTTACTGCCAATATAAGCTAGTAGAAATAACTCCTCAAGCAAGCGGGTGCATGTTTCGCTCCTTTGGGTGTACACTCAACTGTGAACGGTATTGGGGGTGATTGGTCGATCGGCCAGAGATTGAAACGTGTAAATTGCTTGCAATCCGTTTTCCTCCGCACCCAAATCGGACAGGATTACTCGAATTTGTCAGATCTTTGGACAGTCGGTACTCTTTATCTCCGTTTCCACAGCGTGATGTCATGTGCTTGTATCCAAAAAGTGGTAGACATTCGAGTGCGTTGCTCGGCTACCGCTCTGTCGGTTTTCATTTCGCTCCGCTCTCGTTTCCCCTCCCAAGCCGACTAGTCACCGTGGGAGCTGTAGACTATGCTCATGGCACTTCTATCGCTGGCTACTCTAAACTGCCTCTCGCTATGCAAGGATGCAAGGATTGTGGAGCTTGAAGACGCCCTATCCAAGATCAAGGTGGACATTATCGGACTGTCAGAAGTGAGAAGATCAAGTGAGGGAGAGAAAGATCTTGCGTGGAGTAGTGGAAGACTGTACCACTGTAACCGACTACCGAATCGAACCGCCGGAGTGGGTTTCATAGTGAGTGGGGAGGTAACACGGAAGGTGATCGGATTTCGCGTTTTGTCCCCCAGGATCTGTTTTCTTGATGTTGCGGTGTCGAAAAAGGTCCTGATACGATTATTCCAGATCTACGCGCCCGCCTCTAGTGACATGATCGAGTACGGTAACTTCATGCATGAAGTTGAAAGACAGTTTCACAGTCCAGTCGCGGGAAGTCATCGGTATTGATTCGTTCATAAAGTCATCCTGGGTGATTTCAATGGAAAAGTGGGTTGTTGCGAACCAGGGGAAGTTTCGGTGGGGGAATTCGGGCACGGGGATAGGAATCAAAAAGGGCAAATGGTGGTTGATTTATGTGAGAGGTTGCGACTTGGGGTGGGTAACAGTTTCTTTAAAAAACGGGGATTTAGAAAATATACATGGGTTTCTCCGAACGAGCGCACTTGCAACGAAATAGATTATATCATGCTCCCAAAGGGAATTCGGGTACTAGATGTGGGGGTGGCTAATCGGTTTGATTTCACGTCCGATCACCGTCTGGTTAGAGCCACCATCTCCTTTCCTTTCCGATTCCGGCGGGACCACAATAGACGGGCACGGGGAGACTCGCACCTCCAAAATGACCTATTTCGATTCAGTCTAGGCTTAGAGTTGACGCGCGCAGGTGCGAGTCCAGATTACGGTAGCGTCGTGTCTGCGGTGCAGGGTGCGGGGAAAATTGCTACTACTTTCACACCGCCGGGTAGAAATGTCTCCCAAAAGACTAGGGATCTGTTGGATAGGCGTAGGGGACTCAAGATGGATACGGTTGGTGTTTCAAGGGTGGAATGGTTACTCGTCAATAGGGCTATTCGGGAGTCGTATAAACACGACCGGGATATGGCTTACCTTAATTATGTCAACGAGGCCATTGCAATGGGGAAAAGTTACAAAAGGGCAACTAACAAATTGGTAATTGGGAAGGATAGGATAATGAGGGTTAGAAACGGGAACGGGGTATTAGAAACTTCACAATTGGGTATTGAAGGGGCATTTCAATCTTTTTACAATGGTCTTTATGAAGGTGATGGTGGGTTGGGGTATCGGGAGGAGATAGAAAGGGATCCATTCATTCCCATCTGCGAAGCTGAGGTAGATCAAGTGTTACGACACTTCAAATCGGGCAAGTCACCGGGGAAGGATGGGATCACTGGGGAAATGCTGCGTGTCGGGGTAGATCAACTGCTCCCTACTCTCACTACCATCTTCAATAGTATCATAATGGGGAATATTCCACATGGGTTTGGGGATTCTCGTACAATTCTTCTACCCAAATCTGGCGATCCATCCCTCACCAAAAACTACAGACCGATTAGCCTGCTTCCTGTTATGCAGAAGGCGCTTACCGGGCTGCTCAATAGGATATATGCGCCAGTTTTGGATAGAAATAAGGGCTGGGAGCAAATGGGATTTAGAAAAGGTCACTCAACCGTAGATGCAATTCATACTCTAAAGTCCGTCATTGCGCACTGTGTCGATTACAGGATGCCGATTTATCTGCTTTTTGTAGATATTTCTAAAGCTTTTGACAGTGTTTACACAGACGCGGTGTACAGGGCAGTGGAGAAGGAGGGCATTCCCTCAGAAGTGGTTTCTTTCCTCGCGGGTCTCTCACAAGGCAGTAGAAATGTGGTAATGGTTAATGGGAATGAGGTGGAGATCAAGGTTGGAAGAGGTGTAAGACAGGGGGATTGTTTGTCTCCGAGGCTGTTCACCTCAGTTCTCGATATGGCATTCCGACAGTTAGACTGGACTAGGAAGGGAATAAGTGTAAATGGACGGTATCTCTCTCATATCTTATTCGCCGATGATGCTGTTCTCATATCACATGATGAAAGGCAGATTCAGGTAATGGCAAGGGATCTCGAGCGGGTACTGGCTACTGTGGGACTCCAGCTTAACGGGGATAAAACCGTTGGGATGACTTCTAAGCTTTGTCCCCGGGTAGTCAAAGTGGCAGGGAAAATTGTAAAATTACAGGAAAGGGTGGTGTATTTGGGAAGCTCTATCGCTGTCAGTGCAAAGGATGACTGCGAAATTACCCGACGTATTCAAGCTGGTTTCGGGGCATTTCATAAACACCGCACCTTCCTCATTAATCGGGGTATACCAATGGCACATAAACGCCGTCTTTTCAATGGTTGTATACTTCCCGCGGTATTGTATGGATGTGAGAGTTGGGCACTGACTAAAGCTCAAATGAATCGATTATCGGTGGCCCAGCGCAAAATGGAACGATGGATGGTTGGATGTACTGTGCTTGATCATGTCTCTAACCAGCTTCTGCGTGATTCCACAAAAATTCTGGACTTCGTTCGCACTGCGCAGAAAAGAAAATGGTTTTGGGTACACAAACTCTCGACTGATGATTGCTTGAAGTGGAGCCGATCTATGATCGACTGGTTCCCACGAAGGAAACGAAGGAGAGGCCGCCCTATGACAAGATGGAGCGATATGAGCGTCATCGGCGCAAACTTTCTCAACGAAGCAAGAAAAGTCACATGGAACGCCATGCACATCAGAGCTCTCATTTGACCTTCCCTAACCCTCTCTAAAGGGCGAAGAATCGTATGACCTCTTGATAAATGTGTTAAAACTGAAAACTGAAACTGGTAGACTCTAAAAAAAAGTATTCTGTCAATTACCAATGCATTATCATTCACGCGTCCCGCAGTAAGTTTGCAGTTCATCGGAAGCATCAATTCCCCAACATTTAGTTCAGTTTCTGGGCCGATTCCATTCTGGAGGTGAGTCTCGGTGAGTCTCATTGTGTGTCGAATGCGTTCTGATCAGAAGAACAAAGCGACGTGGTTTATCTCGAATGGTTGAGTAGGGTTTAATGACCAACGAGGAGAAACATTCCCGTTCCAAAGAGATAGGTGGGTGAGAATCATGAGAGAGGGGTGATGATGAAAAGGGATATGCCAGGGATACGGTACGTGGTTGATCACATGTCTCTAGAGCGTCGGGGAGGGCATCGATGGCGTGGAGAGGTAGTATGTCCAGTAGACGAGGTTGAAGATGGCGAACACCTGGAATTGGGTGAACGCCGTTTTTGGCAACAGTGCATGAGTAAATTTCGAGGTGCGACCAAATTTTTGTTTTTGAGTAGTTGTTCTCGTTGTATTTCCTGATCTTGCTTCCGCACGTAAAATTAGATGGCATATGTGCACTAGAGTTACCGGTAAGGCATTGTGATCGCTATTGCGATATCTGTTTCGCCTAACTCAAAGCGGATCTCTGTCAGTCTCTAGTTGGTAGCGAATCGCTGTTTATGTGTGGAAAAAAGGGGAGGGAACGCCTCCAATAGGGTTGTTGTTCGATGCTTGGTCTCTTGAAGGAAGTGTATAGCATAAATTACCCTATAGGCCATAGATTCTAGGCGTACACCTCTATTTAGAATCTTCACGTATTACAAATGCTTGCTCGTTTACGATGATTCACATTATGATGGCAAAATGAAAACTACTTCAATGTGCTAGTTCTATCACCGGTAGGAGAAACGAGAGATCACTTGAAATGAGGAGAGTCGAGTTCCGATTTGGCATCACTAATGTGAAATGTCATTACTCACAACGGGAAAAGCGATGCTCGCTGCTCTGTCGACCCTGGCGCCAAACTCATTCTTGGGTTTCTTCCTTCTGCTGAATCGCGTGAGAGGAGATGCTCTTCCGTCCTGCAGACTCATCCTCATCCTTGTCACATTGTCCATCAGCAACGCAGATCTGCAACACGAGACTCATCCATAACTGATGTGGTGTTAAAATCCCGGAAAAGTAAACGGAAAAGTAAAAAGGGTGTTTATTTTTCGCTGGAAAAGTAAATGGAAAAGTAAAAAGATTTGATTTCCTGCAATTCTGTATCTCGGTTCCCGGTAAAGTTAGCGACTTGAAAGTCGTTTTATAAGCTTTTTCGAACCTTATAACCTCTAGAACCGATTTTCAAGTCGCTAGCTTCAATGGGAACCGAGATACAGAAATTGCGGGAATTCAAATCTCAGTACTTTTCCGGCGCGAATTCAAATCTTTTTACTTTTCCGTTTACTTTTCCAGGATTTTAACACCACATGAGAATCTTGTCAATCAAGCGGCTGATGAGTTACGTTTCTGCACTCTTTTACTTTTTTTACTCGCAAATACAGACATTTCCTGCGAACTCATCCATGCCAATGAATCGAGTCAATCAAGAACATCAATGCTTGGCAAGTGAGTATGGATGTTGAATTAACAATTCTCATACATTCCCGAGGAGGGCAGAAACGTTTCAATCAAACAGCGGAAACCTTATTCCTCTTCATATTTTTTTATCTCATCGATGAGGGAGTGTTCAGACATTTATGGTGAACCCATCCATATCAAAGAATCGGTTGTACAGCAAGCTTGGAATGACTTGAAAGTTCTCATAAATGTCTCATCACACTAGTTGTTCATAGAATGCAAAGATTCGACGTCTTACAACGCCATTCATATCAAGGAATAGTGTCAATCAAACTAGGGAATGGCCTATATCTGTTCACGTTTTCTCTAACTGATAAGGGAGTTAAAGTATTTACTGGCTTTTGGGATGAATTTTGGGATGAATCATCAAACCTGGCGTGCCGTGAACATCTATGGTCGCCGTTGCATCCGTTGGATAGATGGGACGACGAGCCATTCTCGGTGCGCATCATCATCTGATCCGGAGAGGATTCACGATCCCTCTTCGAATGACGAATGCGCTGATCGGTGATCTGCAATCAGAGATTTTTTTCTTCAGATTTTTTCAGGATCTGAAACGAGTCACAACGCGTTAATCCGACAAACAGTCGGGGTATTCAAGTTCAGTGTAAAAATTAGAGTGAGTGCGAAAGCTAGAGGGACGTTCTTCTGTTTCGCCCTTTCTCTCGAATTACTATGAATGTGGATTAAGACTACTGTTCAACCGTGAACAGTAAACAAATCACCGTTTACGCTACACCAGTAGTAGTAATCCACATTCGTAAAGAATCTAGAGAACGGGAGAAGGAAAGATCATCGCTCCACCATTCGCACTCACTCTCACTTCGATATTCATTTTGATCAACCTCTCAGCAAAGATCAGTTTCTCGGTATACTTGTTACACAGAACGAGCGATTTTCATGGCGAGAGTAAGAGATTTGTTTACAGTTCACAGTAGAACAGTTGTCCTAATTCGCATTCGTAGTAATTCGAGAAAAAGGGAGAACGGAAAAACGCACTCTTTCCCACTTGAACTTCAGTTCCACGAGATCTGTTTTTCGGTAAGGTATTACGCCGCATGACTGCTCATGGTATTTTTCTCAGAATTTCGAAACTAGATCTCTCACTTTGTCGTTGTAAGCGACAATAGCCAGCTCGACTAGCGAGAAGAAGATGAATCTGGAAAGAGACAGGGTTGGAATTAGTCTCTTGGACTGGCTTGGACTGGCTATTCTCACCCGACACAACTAAACATCCAGATGTCGATGGCTTTGACGTAGGAGGCCTGCAAAGGACTGCTTCGCCCCCTCTATTCTTCGAAAGTTTCACGTCGCCAAGCACTTCTCGGTCCGAGCCAAATGTAAACTCCTCCACTATCGTCATGCTTTCCTTTCACTCAGCACTATCGAAAACTTATGCTAAAAATCAGAGAAGATAAACAAATAGGAACACCAAATAACATCTTACCCTCGGCAGACTCTTGACGATGTTTCCGAATTGGAAAGTGAGCGCCATCAAGGAGGAGACGGACAGGGTGATTCTAAGTAAAGCATTACTTTTTATTAAAGCAAAACACACACGGAGGAAAAAGCAAAGCAAAAGTTCACGGAAAATTTTGAAGAAATCTAGTTGGAGAAGACGTCAACACTTCCTAGAATATGACGAAATGTTTTCGAACCTTGCCGGTAAAGCCCTTGTATCCATCCAGAACGCTATCCAGGAAATGAATACCGATATGTACGTTGGGAGGTACATCTGGAAGATAGTCCTGAGTGCGAAAATTGGCTGTTTTGAGATACCTGCAAGATGTAGAAGCCATACAGTCTCTCGAAAGTGATGGATACAGATAGTCGATGCCAGATTCCGGCTGTGTATACCTGCGCAATTTGCACATTACTGATTGAAGCAACGATTAACGAATCAACTCAATGAATGTTTTTGCTTATTGCTCATCACTGAGCTATTTACTCCTTTCTGTCTGAAATTACATGGAATCGACCTAACTCTTGCCAATTTGATCCCGGCCCGGAACAAATCTTTTGGCGATTTTCTCCATGATCGATTGCTCATTCCTAGCTGACCAGTCAGTTTCATCACCTCGGTGACACTGCCGTAAGCGATGTTTGTTAGTTTGAAGTCGGGCAGGTTGAAGTCCTCCCTCACTGCACTTACGGGCGACCAGGCGAGCCATTGGAGAGTAACCTGAAGAACAACCAGGGATCTTTAGCAGGCCTGGCAGAATGAAAAAAACCGTCTCTTTATGCAGCACACTCTCTAGACCATTAGAGTGATGGGAGAGAGTGCACAGCCACTTGATCTCTAGCCTCAGAAATCTCTCCTTTGTTATGGCAGTCATGTTTTGAGCGCGACGAACTCGGCGCTTATTGAATTGGGTCTATGTGAACTCTGACCAAGCCGGCTTTGAAACATTCTCCCAACATAGCTTATCGTTTTTTCTTACGAATAAACTCGTTTCTCACTGACCTCAGCCGCATTGTACGAGTAACTCTCCAGTATTAGGTGACACTCGATTTGGTCCAGCGGGAACCTCTCCAGATTCATCGTGCACGGTGCTATAAAAGGTAAAGGTAAAGGAACATTCCGACTTCGAGACAGGGCTCGCAGGAAATCACGTTAGTTTATAGGAACTTCCTAGGACAGTGACACAAATGGCGCCATCAATGAATGAGTTATTTGATAAGAGTGGAGTTGTGATTCGAAAACGGCGCCGAACTCTCCTCATTTTATGCGATCTCTCGTCGGTTAGTGAGGCGATAGAGCACGCAAAATGAGGAGAGTCGGTTGCCGATTTGCCATCTCTAATGCGTTACTCACCCTCGGAACGAATGCGATAATTGAGCCACGTCGTCCCATTTGGAAATATCTGCAAAGAGTGCAGTCAAGAGGGAGAGACAAAGGAAGTCCTATTCTATTTCCGAAGAACCACTGGAACAGCAATGAATAACGCACCATTAGCAGAATATTCGGTTTGGGGGAATCGTGGACTTTCGTTGCCTTGGAATTGACGATGCACACGTTCGGCGACCACAACTTGGGCTCCATGTCGTGATCGAGGGAGAGGTTCTTGCGACACGGGTCGAGGTGCGAGAATTTGAGTCTGGAAGCAGACACCATTGTCCCGGGGATAATGGCTAGCTGTGCCAGCGTGTCAGATCTTTTAGACGAATGATGTGGGAGGTTATGCCATAGTAAACATTGGACATATTTTTCGGTCACGCCGCTCTTCTCCACCAAGTGTCGTTAGTTCCTCATTGTTAGCCAAGAGATTGTGGAAAGTGGCGAGACGAAATCAGACTTTTATGACGTGCCTTTTGTCCAGCCAAATGGCGCTGATCCAGAAGTCGATGACGAAGGTGCCAGTGATGGCGGAGATATCGGATATGTCCTGAATACTCGAATTGAACTTCCCCAACATTCTCAGAAGGGCGAACGACCTCTTGATAAATGTGTAGGAATTGAAAAAAAACATTAAATACAACTGAAATGGAATTTAAACCTGGATAGTGATTTCGACAGTGACATTCACAGGGTTCGGCTCGGGCAGCGCGTTTCTTTAATGGAAATTATTTCTTCAAATATTCAAAACTACTCGATTGTCTTGTTTCCGGGCGAATTAAATTCGCATCCAGTTCAGAAACTTCTAATAAGTCGCGTTTTCTGCTTGTAATTGTTTTCCATTGCCAGTAGTCTGGTCGCGGTTCTGTAGTGGGGGGTAGAGGAATAAAGGGGAGAGACGAAGAGAGGTGACGCGCGGTGCGTGAATAAGAATGAGGGAGGACCCCCTTCGGCGAGGCCCGAAAAGCAGTGGCGATTCACTCGCTATGCTAATATTGCTTCTTCCCTTTCCCCTCCCCCGGTCCCCGCTTTCCCGCCAACTCCCAGAATACCTCGAGTAGTTGGTCATGAGGACACGCGACAAATCCTGCGCCTTCGTCTCATTGTAGTTGGTGTAGTTGCAGAAAGGCGTGGGCTCCTCTGCATGGAGATGGTTGGGATGGATTTGGCATGGACACAGCAAGCTAAGTCTCACTGACCGGGGGAGGTGGGCTGTCTTATGATGTCCTGCGAGGGCGCCTGGCGCTCATTGCTTGCCGGATGCGAGGTGGGAGCGACCTCCTGACCCATGGACAGAGCCAGCAGAATCGTCTGGGATTGATTTGGAATGGACATTTCGAATCAACCTTTGGCATGATCTTTTGGAGCGGCCCACCTATCCACTCACTCACCTGAATGCTGTAGATCATGACTGCCCTCTGCTGCCGTTATTGTCGTGAGGGGAAGTGCTCAGGCATGATAGAGAGAGCTGGAGCCGGACTACCCTCTAGGAGTCAGAGCCTGGAGAGACCAAGAGTGAATGAGCGAGAGAGGGAAGGGGAGGGGAGGGGGGAGAAGAAGGAGGGGAGGAGAGGGAGGAGGAGAAAGGATTCTGGAGGAGTCGCTCGCTACCTGCAATTTCGACGCCACGATTGAGGGACGATTAAAGGGAGGGGGAGCAGAGTAGGGATATGAATGGATAGAGTGAGAAAGAGATTGAGAAGAAGAGGGGAGAAGGAGGAAGGGGGGGGGGTGGTAATGACAAGATGAAAGGAAGTAGAGACATGCATGAACATATTGGGATGAACGGACACGATGAGATGGAGAAGAAGAGCAAAGTGAGAGAAGAATAAGATTGGGTAAGGAGGAGGAGGAGAAAGGAGAAGAAGGACGGAAAGTGGAAGGACAGCCCATCTTGGAGAAACCTAGAGACATCAAGGGATAGGAGGGGCCTGTCCAGTAAACTCTTCAGCTGAGAAGGCGAGACGCTCGAGCAAGGCCTCATGTGTACAGGACTGAACAGCGGAAGCGGAGAGTGAGAGGGAGAGACAGGGGGGAGACAGCCGTTTGAGAGGTGTTTCCTCCACGGGAGAGAGAGGGCCTCACTCCCCTCTCTTCACCACCCCTGACGGAGCAATAATTGTCCGACCCAGGAGTCAGAGTAGACAGACACGTCTGGGAACTGGCACGGGTTCAGACGTGATGATTGATGTCGAATTGAATTGCAAGTTTGATGTGAACTTTTTATGGTGTCCAGAAGTATTCCGAATAATTTCTGTTCTTTCCTGACATCACACTCAAACGTTTCTCAGTATAATAATTTGCGATCACTTCAGAACTGTTTCCTGATAAATATGAATGTTGTTTGCATGCATTTTGTGACCAATACTGTGTGTCCGACGCGTTTGCGTCTCAATATTTTGGAGACAATTGTGACTCAGCAACAGTTGGCTTTGGAACAGAGAAACAAAGTAAATTTGATTTTCATGCACAATTGCAAATATTCTTTATTCCGATTAATTTCTGTCTGGAAAATTCGCGAAATGAGCGTTCAGTAGACAATCTCCGTCTGATCCGTGACCTACCACCTATCCTCATCATTCTCTCATGTATTTTTAAAGATCGGAATCCGATTCATTAATTTGAATGTTTCTCGTCTCACATACTGGCGAGTAAGCATGTGAAATCAGGAGTGTCAGTTCTGATTTGGCATCACTACTCCCGTCTCTCCGATCGACTTGATAAGCGGGGGAAGGGAGGGAGTGAGAGAGAAAGAGAGTGGATAAAAGATGGAAAGGGGGAGAAGAGTGCCAAACTCCCCGTCTCGATTCGCCGCCTTTGCCCCCCATGGATGAGGAGATGAAGTACGACAGTGACGATGAGGATCCGGGAGAATTCGTGCAGGCCAGGTGTAAGTTGCGCGCGCTCAGTTGGCGATTCATCGGTTCACAAAACTGTCCGTCGAGAAATATGCCTACGTGAGAAATGCAACAATCGTGACACTGAGGCAAACGCAAGTTTGTGTTTTTAGCAGCGAACCAAATTTCGAAAAAAATATAGTTAGTCACATGCTGAATTTAGAATTATTTTTTTTTAGTATTCCAAATTAAAATAATAAAGTTATTTTAAAATAATTAAAACTCAATTCGAATATTCAAAAAAATCCACATTTCTTTCAGTGCGCGGTCCGAATCACGACAAGATCATGGAGCAGGCCGACATCATCCATCGCGACTTTCAAGGTAACTTTCCCTAAGTTCAGTCAGCAAGGGTATCGTAGACATTACCAGCAGTCGGACTGACCGATGGGCCCGTTGCAGCGTAGTCGCTTTTCTATGTAGAACTCGCTTGATTCTGCCCTTTCCCTTAAAAAAAACCCTTTAACCTCCATTACTTGCAAGCCTGCGTCGATCGACTGGTCAAGAAGAAGAAGGAGCGACCGCACGTCAATCCCGCCACGCTCTACTACGAGGAGCCATTCCACTCAAAGGCTGTGGCAGTGCATAGAAAACTCGTGAATTTGGCTTTTTTGCCAGGTCTTTGCGAGGTTTTTGATCCCAACTAGTGTGCAAGATGGACAATACTTGAGCATGGAGATAGGGATGAGCCTGTGCCATAAATAGTGCGGAATCTATTTGCACTGCGTGTTTATGACGTTTTCGTGAACTTTCGAATATCATTGATCAGAAACTCTTCCGAGTCGATGTTTCCTTCTAATCAGGCGAAGCCCTTATCATTGTCAGCTTCACTTCTTATCCTCCTCGACTTTTCACTTTTTTTTAGCAAAGAGAGGACCTCGTTGCTCTGGAGGGACAGAAACTCGAGCACGATTTCGAAGTCAGGGTATGGATTCATCTCATTATGCTTTTCGTGACGTCACTCTCAGTCACAAACTGTCCGATTACGATTGTAACATCGCTGGCTTTTTTTTGCGGATTGCACAGCAAGCGCCATTTACTCTAGAGCTGTTAGGAACGGTTGATCAGTCAAAACCGTCCTCAATTGCAGGGTGGTGGTATTCCAGTAGTCACCGTGGCCGAGGAGGCCCGTATGATCGCAGCCATCGAGAAGAAGAAGACAGAAGAGCAGAACAAGAAGCATCGAATGGCCAAGTGGAACCCCGACCAGATGAGGAACACGCAGCAGCAGGTTAGACAGACACCGGTGAAGTCAAATGATGCTGTGGAAAATGTGTAGGAGCAATTTTGTATCTCAGCTTCCTTTGTAGCGACTTCAAACTTAGTTTTTTGGGATGTAAATGGAGTTTATACACAAGATTCAAAATTTCAAGTGTCTTTTCCCACAGCATGACTCTACACATTGCCTGTTTTCTCACCGGTGAGAGAGAAACAACTACCTTCCTATCCCCCACAGACATTTTCTCGTTTTTTTACTTTCCAAGATCAACCGTATTGGACGTGGTTTGCAACCTTGTCTCAAAATGTGGGGGACAATTGTATCTGAAACTCAATTGCGTCTAAAATTACCAATGAGTTACAATAGATGAACAACGACTATTTTGCTCTTAGACACCATTGTGTCATTTCGATTTTTCATTCCAACTCATTCACGTCTAAGAATTGGGAGCGGTTTTTGCAAATACAAACTTTCAGCCTAGCTAGCGATTTAACAGGACATGGAGATCAAGTAGCGAAATATAAAAAAAAATGATGAAAAAATCTGAGCCAATATCTTCAAAAAAAATACACCCCTCATCCCTCCTTCACCCACAAACAACTGGCCGTTGTCGCGCCGCCACACCGCTCCCCTGCTGACAGCCACCAACCCTCCGATTTTCCCGTTCCGCACGTGACAGAGGCACAGCTCTTACTCTCCTTAGTGATTGAATAGGGAGCGGGAAAGAATTGGACGAGAAAACGAGCGAGCATGTTGTTCTGTCGGTCAGTTATCGCTCGTTCTCACAGCTTCCTCGACTGCGCGCGATCGAGGAGGACTCGCCGGGCTGCACGTCGTGTGACGGTCCTTGCGTCTTGGACAGCAGACGGTCCATGATGTCGTGCTCCAACGAGGTATGTTGGCAATTTGCCAAGTTTACCCGGTTTGAATAAAAACTCGACGTTTTTCAGCCAATGATGCCGGAATTGATGGCGGACCTGCTCGGGCAGTTCTACCGAATGGGCTGGATGACGGGTGCGGATTCTTGAATCTGATGGGAAGGGGCAACTGAGTTTCCGTCATCTTGTTGTTCATTACTGTAGTTGTTCTTCTTGGTGTGGCCAGAGAGACTCGAACCTCATGGAACGTTCACAACATATGTGACAAATCTAAAAAAAACGTACCGACATGAACAAGGCTACTGTATTGCAATTGAAAATCAAATAGATATGCAAAAAAGGAGGGAACCATACGTCAAATGGGTCACGAAAAAGCGAAAGTGCACGTCAAGACCCATATCGGCAAAGCGGGGAAAACAGCGTAATGCATGTTAAAATTCGATTAGATCGAGTAGATCACGTCGGCAAACTTGTTTGGGCATATCGGCAGATAATTCTAGGCTTGACCTTCATTGACGTATGGAGGGAACCATGTATCCCACTCGTGAGGAAAAGATGTATTTAGGCTCCGGCGGTGCGATGGCGGCGATCTCTTGCGACAATCGCCTGCTCGTATCTCCGTCGAGTCTCCAGAAGGAGAGAATCAAAGCGTTAGTTGAAACCCAATCACGATTGAAAACAAATAGTTTGACGTCTATGTGAGCGAACTGTGAGAAACTGTGTGAAATAGCTTAGTGAGATTTTTAAAAAAACGTATTGTTTGAACCGTTGTGCCAACACTTTTCAATCGACGATCACGGTCTGGACAAAGCTAACTTCTCCCCGACGGATTGCTTTGAGAATATTAGGGGATTTTATGTTCTCATTTCAGATGCGATCTGTTCGCCAGTTCTCCCAATTCGATGGTCGTGAAGGCTCCAGTGTGCATGCCTAATGGAAAGGTGAAGCATTTTCGAATAGTGTTTACAGACCCTCTTCAATTATCATAATATCTCGTCTGTCAGAGAAAGAAAACAAACGATTTGAGTTGAGAGTTGAATTGAGGAGATTCGAATTCGGATTTGACATCCATTTTATTTAACTGTTGGTTCATCACACTCGTTGTCATTGTCTTCCGAAAATCACTTAGTCAGAATGATTTTGAACAGTTTATAATCTAGTTGAATTAAGATTCATAATTGGTTAAACCCAGAGGAAACGGAAATGTAGCTGAATAATATATTTCAGCCAACAGCTTGCGAGGGCATCTTCAAGAAGATCATGGCTGCAACTGGTGAGTACCTGAACCTTCTACTTTTTGAGTGATTCTTGAAACCTTTGAAGCAACTTCTTGATAAATCGGCAATTATCATTGCTCTGCTTGTTTCCAATGATGTTTTCCTTCCAGGAGCTCAGTGCGTGATCCACAGCCACTCAAAGGCCAGCAATCTCGCTACGAGGATCATCCGAACTAGCGAGTGGGCCATCTCGGGACAGGAGTACATCAAGGGTAAGGAACGCTATGATTAGGTTCGCTGAATAGCCATTGCCGGTCATACACTCGATACGGACTTTAGAAGTTATTTTATAGAGTGGTAGTCCTGTTCATGAGCTAATCTGTATTTCACACGTAACAGCAATCAAATACAAGTCGTACTTCAGGCATCTACAACTTCCGTACGAACAAGGCCATGGGCAACGAGGACATCCTCATCGTGCCCATCATCGAGAACATGCCCACCGAGGAGGATCTGGAACCGGTGAGTGCTACTGACGTCGTTGCATCTTTCAGCTCTCTCAATTATGCACACTCTCTCGCCTGTCTGACCGCCGAGACAGTATGTTGAACCGAGAGTGCACGAACGGCACCCCAATTGCGTTGAGATACAGATATTCAGCCTTCGAATATTAATACTCCTACGAGATGTTGGAGGTTGGATGGGCGATTATTTTCGGAGTTCACAAACTTGTTTTTATAGTTCAACCACACCAGCACAGTCCCTTGTAGATGACAATTCGCACGATTGTGGTTTAGATTTACTTTTAAAATTATATTCCAGCAAATGGAGGCGGTCCTCGCCAATCCCCAGTTCTCCCACATCTCCGCCATTCTCGTTCGAAGCCACGGCGTCTTCGTGTGGGGTCCGACGTGGCAGAAAGCCAAGATCATGTAAGCACACTTCCCCCGTTTTATGGCTCAATATGAAAACACCTCATTCCCTTTATGTAGGATACTTTATGAATGATCATCCTATTTTGCAAACCGGTCACCCCCTTCGAAATCTCTTTTCTCAATTTTCTTTCAGTAGAAACCTATCTGGAAATTGCAAGATGAGGAGAGGGGGGGGGGTTCACGTAAGGGGATCAGGAAGCGAGAAAAATGGTCAAGTGCCACGGTCAAGTGCGAGAAGAAGGAGGAAAGAGATATCACCGAGGAGCGATAGTGTTGACTCTCAGCCAGTTCTCCAGATGGGAGAGATTAGCTAGACATTTCACGTGGTAATCTCTGGAATCCTGTCCAAGAATGTGTTGATTCCAGGGCCGAGGTCTACGACTACCTCTTCGAACTCAGTCTGGATCTGGTGAAGTTGGGAGTGCCGCTGATCAGACCGGTGAGTTGTCGCAGAGACGCTTCAGAGTGACGTGCGAACGTGTCGACTGAGCTAATAATACAATACTACGCATTACATAGCAGCAGTACTTGAGTTCTGTCATTCATTCATTCATTCATTATTTATTCCGTCATTGGGGCACGTTTACAAGAGAATATATGTGAGTTGTCGCGTAGAACGGTTAGAAAGAGCGGCCACCATTCAAAGAATCCTGTGTCAGAGCTTTATGAGGGGCGCACTTGATTCGGAATTGCAGACAATGGTAATTTCAATACTTGCTTCAGGAGGATCTGACTCGCGCTGTCTCCATTGGCTTCCTCAACCCGACCGCAGGACAGAATGCTACCCATGAAGCCACCGCTCCCTCTGCTCCTCCTTCCGACTGACATGTGAGAAGATTCACTGAATATCGAGAAAATCACTAAATTTCAGTATTTCAGTGCTAGTAGAGAGGTCAAGATTATCTAGAAATTACTACCATAGTATCTGAGAGATTCGAAAGGCCATTCCACTTCCACATCATCACATTTCATCTACGCAACTGGTTCTTCAAGCTTTTTCCCTGGTGTTTCTCAATGATCTGAATAAACTTACCGAACTGACATTGTAAGAAACACAATTCAAGAGTGAATCACACGGAATTATCACGTAGTTGTCAAGGTGATTCACAATGATGTGAATAAGCATACTGGATTTGATAGATCTATTTTTTTCTCAACTTTCCCCCTCTTTTAGTTGCTCAGATTAGAGACTCCTTGTTATTAATTGAGAATGTTTTGAAGCATTTACATTGTAAGAAACACTTTAAGAATAAGTCACAGGGAATTATCGCGTAGTTATCAGGGTGATTCACAATCTCCCATCGATTACGCCGTTCCTTTCTTATCTGCAAAGGGAACAATCGCTTCTCCTCCGTCTCTTTTCCGGAACACGGAGAATACACCCTAGTCTCAAGTACCCCACAAAAAGTGGGCGAAATGGAGGAACGTTGACTCTCGATCTTTTATCAGATTCGTTTTCGTGGAATGCTTCCACAATCAACAAGATCATCCCAAATCATTCCTGAGATCATCCCAGTGTTTACCGTTGTGTTCGATTGCGTCAAGTGTGAGATGGTTCGGGAATTAGATGAGACGGGGGGGGGGGGGGGGGCGAGGCTTGAGTGTACACAAGGGGGACCGGAGGCTGTGGCAGGATTCCGAGAGACGAGCAGAGAGTGCACGCACGTGAGAGAGACGCAAGCGACTAGAGTGGGCGAGATAGTGTGCAGATCGGAGAGACGAGGAGGGAGAAGCAGATGAGAGATCCACTCTCTTTCTCAACTTTTCCCCGCTTTTCACGAGTTACGCAGATTAGAGGCGCCTTGTTATGAATTGCGAGTGTTTTTGAAGCATCTTGTGATTAGCTCAATTTTATGCTCAAGAGGCTTCAACCCCTCTTATTCATAGATGCTCTTTATCACCATTTGTCCCTTCAATCACGCATTATGACTAGTGCAGGAACCCATTGTCACGCCTCTTTTCCTCGGATGAAAAGGGGCAATCGAATTAGCGTCCAGAGGCTTTCAGTGCTAATGAGAATCCCACCCTTTTCAATCATTCATTTGCCAGTGGGAATGTTTATCCATCAAGGAAGATGGCAACCTCTCCCGTTCTTTCCTCTCTCTCTCTCTCTCTCTCTCCCGTCCACAATCATCGTCATCTTCTCCCGTTCTCATCCCTCTTTTCTTCTTCTCCCCCTCCGTTTTCCTATCATTTAAATTCGCCCGCGGGAGAGTGTCGATCTCCTCTGCGATGTCTAGTGTGTGTTGTAACACATGTTCAATACCTCCCTCACCCCGTCAATTCATATCCGATTATCGATCGATGTCATTGATCTACCCGCCCGTTCTTCCGAATCCACCAACTGTTCCTTCGATGCCCCATCCCCCTTCATTTCCCACATCTCTCTATCAATCTCTTCCGACCCCGTCCAGTCCTCGTGTTCTTCATCCTTTTTCTCATCTCATTTCCCTCATTGCCCCTTTCTCCTCCATTTTCCTTCCAAGGATACCCCCTTCCTTCCATGTCCCTCTTCCCCCGCTATTTGTCCTCCAACTAATTCTGGCGCATGCTCTGACCATGCTTGAAACCTTCTGCAAACGCCGACACTAATGTGTCCTGTCTCGATTGCTCTCCCTTCTGCCACTGCTAAAATTACTCCCTGATCCCTCCAGCTTAACTCAACTCAACTCTCGCTCGAAACACACCAGCTTACAGAAAGGTGTGAACGTCTCGAGGTACTTATCTTTCTCCTCCTCCCTTTCTTCCCTCTTCACCCCCTCATTTCGCACCGTTCTTGCATCTTCCCCCATTTCAGCGCGTGTCATTCCCTCTCTTCCCGATTCAATGAAATGTGAGTAATCCTAGGTATCAAACCCCCCATTCCCCCTCTTCCGTTCCATTAGTTCGCTGTGTTTTGCGCCACTGCCCACTGCCAGAAATCATTTTCTCCGCGAAAGACGTTTGATCATCTTTTCGGTCAATACTGCCCCCTCGTGCGGTGTACGGTAGTGATTGCAGAATATTTTGCCTCGGGCTGTTGTTTCCTCCATGAGTTGAGAGCAGCAATGGTTTTCATCGGATCAGCCGAGCCTTCACTCATTGCAAGTGCCATTCGAGTGCCGGAATCTTACCCCGCAGGTAAACCCAACCAGCATCCTTTAATAATATATTTTCATATTCAGATTAGGTTTTCTACCTTCTGAACGGATTTCTAGATTATGATCAATAATGGAAAGGGGTTCTATTCAATAGTAACATTTGTTTCTCCCTTTTTCATAAAATTCGTCCGGATTCTAGCAGTTTATCTCTCTCGCTCTTTCTTCTCTAGTCGATCCCATTTCTCCTATGGCTACTGTGCCGTTTTTGCATTCCTCGGATTCCTCTTGATGCTCGTTCGTTATGTCTGCCCACCTCCTCCATATCTCGACACAATTCTCTGAATCACAATCTCATACAATCTCCCCCATTCTTCTCCCAAGGGATCTTTGTGATTGTTAGATCGCGATCGATCGGACACAGAGACTTCATTGTGGGGTCGAAGTGGCACAACAGTTCCATCGCCTCCTCTCTTCTCTTTCTCCTCCCCTCCCTCTCCCCCTCGCTAACAAATATTCAGCAGTTACTCTGAGATTTTCCTCTACTACTCTTCCCTCTTCTCTCT
Source organism: Pristionchus entomophagus (assembly GCA_036245825.1). NCBI lineage: Eukaryota > Metazoa > Nematoda > Chromadorea > Rhabditida > Neodiplogasteridae > Pristionchus > Pristionchus entomophagus. Next base: position 32,500,651 of record BTSX01000006.1, read on the forward strand.
ATCACTCTAATACTTTGTCCATGTGATGGGAGAGTTGGAAGAACGACGATAACACTGATGAAGTCACTAGATAAAATATAGGGTAGCCGTAGGGAAGGGTCACCGTCAAGAATTATCGATTGAAAAAAGACACCATACTTTCAGATAATGACCTCCCTCCCTTCAACCCCAAAGAGGTCGTCAGGATACGAACCAACGCCAAATTCGATGATTTCTACGAAATCTATGGCGAACCACTGGGAGAGTACGTCACTTTCTCAAACAGAAAACATATGATTCCGTCTCATTGATTCGAGGGAGGGAGAGATCGGTGAATGACGCCACTGGGTCATTGCTAGTGTGTTTGATCAGGGTCTTGTTCAAGAAAGATCACAGATCACTGATTTTACTATGAAATATTCTATTTTAATATTATAATATATTTTAATATATATTATTCAGGGGCAAGTTCGGAAAGGTCTTCCAATGCCGGGAGCGATCTACTGGCTTGGAACTGGCCGCCAAATTCATTAAGATCCGCAAAGTGAGAGTGTCTATTTGCGGAAAATCGTTCTGATTCACTCTTGGTAGTAGTATTTGTAGAAGAGTTGTATGATTCAAGTAGAGACGATTGACGGAAAAACTACTATTAGAGAATCCGAACGAATTTGACGAAAATGAGAGAGAATCAAATTTTACTAGTGAATATAAACCCTTTCAAAACTTGGCCATTATCTATCAATCCGTTCTGTAGGAAGAACACCTTCCTGGAACATGAAAAAGTAACATAAAAAAACCATTTGAGAAGCAAAGCTACTAGTGAATATAAACTTTTTTCACATCTCAGTTGTGAATCTATTAATCAGTTAAAATGTTTAAAAAGCTTTCCTGAATAATTATTCAAGGATGCGGACAAAGCGACGGTGGAGAGGGAGGTCTCCATCATGACCCAGATGAGGCATCCTCGCATTGCGCAAATCTACGATGCGTTCTATGCGGGTACCAACGATGTCATTCTGCTGATGGAAATGTGAGTATACTAATGTTTTTTTTTTTTAAATCGACTCTTCCGATTTTGAAAACTCTTTAGTAGCGTCCCGATTCAAGTTGTCATCTCCCAAAAGAGAATGAGAAAAAATTTTTTTTTCAAAAGGTGAAAAATAGAGTGACACTGAATATCGAAATTTGACAAAGAGACTTCCTAAAGCAAGGGATTACATATTTCCAATCGTATCTATTCCATTCAGTGTCCGAGGCGGAGAATTATTTAACCGCGTAGCGGAGGACAGCTATATTCTCACTGAGAAGGTCAGTGTTTAGTGAGTAAAAACACTAGCGAACATGTCCAGCCATCAAATAACGCTTGTTTGAATATGGTTGAATTCAATGGCGTAGCGATGAATTTTGTGTAATTAAAACTTGAAAATCTTGAAAAAAAAAACTGAAAATGAAATGATTTTTACAGGCCGTTGTGATGATTGTGTGTCAACTGTGTGAAGCCATCGAGTACATTCACTCTCAACATATTATTCACTTGGATATCAAGGCGAGTCTTGGCCCCTCTTGATCTCGACCAAGTTTTCTCAATTCGCCTGCTCTCTCGTCGGTAAGAGAAACAAGAGAGCATGCGAGTTGAGACGAGTTTTACTCTTCCCCTCCTCCTCTTCCTCCCTATGACTTCGTGGAATCTCGTGGAGTGAGACAATGAGGCAGAGAGAGATGGGGGCAGAGGGATGGGGGCAGGGAGGGGATGGGGATTCGGCGGGGTGAATTGCGTAGAAAAAAACGGAAACAGCTGACAGTGGGAGAGTGCACTAGGATACGAGTCTACGCCCCGATAACCCGTGAATAATGAAAATGAATGATCTACACAGAATACAATTAGTTTATCAAATAAAAAAGTACAATTATTTAAATGCATTTTTCTGTTTGGGAATTAGCGTTCGGTTCTTGTATATTTTCAGAAGGAAAAACATGTAATATGCGCCATTTAAATGATGTTGAGTGTACCCGTAAGCACCCTTGTTATTTGATCCCGTGACTTCAGCCGGAGAACATAATGTGCGTGTCGGAGACGGGTAATCGGATCAAGTTGATCGACTTCGGCCTCGCCCAATACTACGACGGGAGCAAGGATCTCTACTACATGGCGGGAACCCCGGAGTTCGCCGCGCCCGAGGTAGAATATTAGGAATCGTCTAAGACTTCTATTTGTCGGTTGCTTCGCAGCATCTAGTTAAAATCTTTGAAAACAAAAGTGAAACTCGACGTATTCTTTAGTTCAACTGCTCTGACACTGCAGTAGTGTCAGTTAGTGTTATGAGTTGGACTGGAACGTAGGAGTAAGATGAGTAGCAAAGATGAGGGAGGAGTGAATCAACAACGTGACTGAATCTCCCATCTGATTTGAGGTCATAAAATACGAGCCGCTCGACTTCCGAACGGACATGTGGAGTGTGGGCGTCATCACGTACATCTTGTGAGCAATGAATCATCCCTTTTTATCGGAAAATCGGAAAGAATAGGAACAAAATATCTGGAAAAGGCACGAAAACGCTAATAATACGAATACAACTGAAATAACCGGTAGAGGTGAGTTTATGGGGGGGGGGGGGGGGGGCTGTTGCGAGATGGCTCTATTCCACCTCGATTTACTTAGAAATAACATAGAGATAGCATCTTTCGAAATCGAAGTGAGGACTATTGGTACTGAGGTGATCACTTCATTGCTTTGGATGACATAGTAAAACAGTTGCGAAGGGAGCATAAAGTGAAACATAGCAGGTTATCCGGGTACTCTCCCTTCCTCGGAGACAACGTGGCCGAGACGTACGTCAACGTCGAGAGGGGCGAATGGGAATTCACCGAGGAGTTCGACGTCGTGTCTGACGTCGCCAAGGACTTCATCAAGAATCTGCTGTCTTATGATAAGAAGTGAGTACTTTCTTACAATTTAGTCTCCTGCCGATCCCGTTAGTATCCACGACCTCACCTTTTTAGACTTCCCTATGGTGTATTCATCTTGCTAGTCTTTTTCCGCCTCCCAAATAGTGTCTGGATGCATTGCTCATCTCATTTCCCATTCTCTCTCTAGTCCTTTACGGTCGTCACTTCCCATTTGTCGGCGGCCGCCCGCTCGTTCTTCCCCTATCTCTATCTAGTGTATGTCCAACTCCGGAATGCATGGTTCTTCCTGCCCCGTTTCCTCCCCCCCTTGTCCTCCTACTTCTCCAGTCTCATTCTTGCCCCATTTCACCATCATGATCCACCTCGCAGCAATCGGATGTACCCGCGGGAATGTCTGAAGCATCCCTGGATCGCGGAGACTCGAGCCTCGGCTTCTATTGATACGCTCCTCGCTCAGGTATGTTTTGCCTATTAGTTTCTATAAGACCGGCATCACGGCTTAGGAGAACAGTTCTGGATCTTTTTTTTGTGTTATTTTAAAAACATTTCCATACCAAAAGTCATCCCGTTAATGAAGGAACTTGCATCCTGCGGGATCGCACAGCTAGGCAAGTGTCTCTCCCTTTCATACAGATTATTTTCGGGTCGAAATTCGGGTCGTTATCTCTTGATTTCTCGGATGAGTGACTAGGGAATACGCGGAATGAAGAGACAACGACTCGTATTTCGATCTCTAGTACAGATTAGCGCGGTCAGCGAAAATTAGATCAGTCCAATGTAGCCAACCGATCCCAATTATTAGCCCATCCCGATCCCGATCCCCGTTGTGAAGAAGGAGGAAGAGGTAACACGGTAGTGAGAGCACACCCGCCTCTCTGAGTGGTCTTTGATCTTTGATCTATCTCAACTAACTCTAGCAGCCGTGGCCGTTCCTCCGCCCAACCAACACACTCAACCCACCCCTCAACCCCCGCTTAGAATCCGCTTCTGTTACGGCTTTTGTGCCTTTCTTCCGTTTTGATGTTATGAGTCGTGCAGTGAGTGCTCTTTGATCTTTGATCTGCAAATTCCAGCCATCAATCGACGACGGAACCCAACTGAGCAACAAGCAGCTCAAGCGATACGTGGTCAGGAGGAGGTTCAGGGTCAGTTGAGTCGAAATTGCTGAGTGGCAACAGAAATCAAAGGAAAATGCTGTAATTTTGCACTATTGTTATTAACGCAAGTAGCGCGAATAAAGCAACGGGAATAGGGCAACGGTGCTACCATTCTAGGCGATAAACAGTGCTCAAATAAATGTTCTTTCTCTCAATCTGCCGGTCGTCGTGTGACCAATTGCCTAATGATTCCAGAAACTGGCCTTCGCTGTGATGTGCTACGTGGACTTCCGCAAAATCCTGATCGATCTGCGCCGACGGAACAGCGTGAAGGGAGAGGAGTTCTTCGCCGTCGCAAAGGTACCCGACGCCCCCGAGGAGCAAGAGATGGGATCGCTCCTGGCCAAGGTAGACACTACAAGATTTTGTTTACCACCGTATAAGGGAGTTGTGCCTTGTAAACTTGTCTTTCGGGGATTAAACTCTTTGAGTTTGCACAATTGTACTGTTGTATTAATTTCAGAAGCACCGTGAGGACGAGAAGACTCCTCTGTCGGATCCGTCGACGAGTGATAAGGTACGAATTTTTTTCATTCCCGACGCTTTTTCCGTGTCTGCGAACCGATTCGCACGTGGTTTTCACTGGGATCCTTGCCTTGCAGAACCAGGCGACGTCCGACGAGGGAGCAGAGGAGAAGAACATCGTCAAGAAGAAGAAGAAGTCATCGACGACGACGTCGAGTGGAGCAGCGGAGCGACCCAAGACGAAGAAGGCAAAGAAGTGCGTTGATTAGTGGAGAGGAGAGAACTATGGGTGAAACATGGATTGTGCTTCTTATTTGTTATAGAAACAGGTCTACGAGTGTAATCCATAAGTGCCTCTCTGTAACTTGGACCAATGAGTATCTTGAAATGAAAGGAACGAGCCCAAACAGGAACTCGTATTGTGCCCAGAAGGCGGCAATAATAAATTATGATTCTCCCAATATCTTTTTTTCCTTTAGGGAAGAGTCGCCAGAGGAAGTGGCCGTCTTCTCTCCGTCGGAGGAAGAAACGAAGGAGAAGGTGAGAGAGAAGCCACTTTCTAATAGAGGGGATTCATTCATCCAATATGGCACAAGCACATGTTAGCCGTTAGTGTGCAAAATTTGGTGAAATTTTTTCACACTAGAATGGAGGAGTTTCTGTCAAATTCAGAATATTTGTTATATTCCTCACCTTTGTAGCCCTGCAATATTTCTTGAGGACCAGAGAACACCCAAAAACGATTTCCACCTATTCTGACGGATCTGCACCCAAAATATTCCGTCTTTTCCTTCGAAATCTGGCCATTTCCTCTTTCACTGAAAGCATTTCTTTTAGCGATGTCAAGTCGGTACCAGATTCTCCTCAATTCTCTCGCTCTTTCGTTTGTTTACCAACGATACATAGGCCACATAGAGCCGTTTCCGAAGTGGTATCACTAGATTTTTTAAAATTTCAGAGTGGCCATAAGAAGCGAATCAAGAAGGAGGCAACATCGATGGCCACTTCCTCTCAGGAGAAACCAGCGAAAATAGTGAGGAAGAGCAGCTCGGACGAGTACAAGGTGAGTCGCGCATATTATGACTACAATAAACAATCTAAATAAAAAGATAGTACATTTTATTGAAATTCGAACCATCACAAATCGCAAGACTCGAGAGAAACCTTTTTCTTTCGGGCGTGATACTTATATTCTCTGGGAATTCGAAACAAGAACTCCCAAATCGCTGTTCTTGAGAGAAATCGTTTGCTTTCTAATGATCAAAGTTCCCACATTTTTTTGTAGCTGTGCAATATCTCTGAATTTTCGATGTTATTGCAGCTGTTTCACCCAATAGAAAATGGCATGTGCACTAATCCAGGCTGATTTCCAGACCAAGCGACGTATTTCCAAATCTCCTTCTCCTGCGTGTGTCGAAGTAATTCCTGAGGAGACGAAGCCAAAAAAGAAGGTGAGAGTCTCTTCAGTTTTATGATTATAATAGCTTATCAACGCCCTCCATGTCATTCAGAGCGCGAAACCTGCATCTTCTGATTCTGGAGTAGTCGCAGACAGTAAGAGGAGACAGAGCAGCATGGATCAAGGTCAGTCAACGCTTATCTGTACGCATTGATGAAACCAGCCGTTGTCCGCCTATTCACGAATAATTTGCACAATATCCTATTTATCAGTGCTTCAGCAAATTTAGTTATTTTAGATTTTCGACTCACTCTTGTTCACGAATCTATGAATCTCTAAAGACGTGCTTAATGCAAATTAATCATTTCAGAGAGCGTCGTTTCTCGGAAGAGCCAGACCACTCTCTCTCCTCCCGAGTCAATCGCCGAGAAGCGAGTGAAGAAGACGAAAAAATCGTCATCAGCGGCAGTTGAGAACGGAACAAGTCAAACCAACAAGGTCCGCTCGGCGTCCCTCCCACACGTGTTCTCCACAATAACAATCCAAATCGAACTGATCACAATCAAACTCGAACAAATCCAGGAAGGTGAGAAATCAGTCGAAAAGAAGCCAAAGGCCGCAGGATCGGTCGTGGCGACGAGATTAGCGCAGATTTCGAGGACAGGTACGGGGTGTGAGACCTTCATTAGAGTTGGCTATTCGACAATCGTAGCGCCTTCGCTACTCCCTGCGCCTTGCTAGGCTAGGGAAGGGAGGTAGCGAAGTCGCGAAGACCGCCGAATAACCATCACTAGTTCTTAGATTTATGCGTGGAATTCCTTATTGTGAACTAACTTAGTTCTCGCATTACTTCTCTGATCCATAGAATCATCAGAGTCGAGTCCACTCAAAATGCCGGTTATCCACATCCAACCGCCCACTCCAGCAACGAACGTGACTAGTGACAAGAAGAAGATGGAAAGGTGAGAAAGAGATGATTACCTCAACTGAGTATACTGCTCAGGTCCGCTTCCCCTCTGACGATCAAGATCCCGTCTCCATCGTCATCATCCCTTGCCTCCCCACTGTCGAATGCGCCAACTTCTGGCATCTCCTCGCCGTCCACGGAGACTCTGCAGGTTAGGGATGCCAAAGAACTACTCGATTCAAAAGATATTATTCTTCCAACTACAATTTCGCCACCCAATTCCCAAGAATTGTATGTATACGCAGTGAAAAGTTATCGGCAAATCTTCTTCAGATTGAGGAGAAGAAGAGGGTTCAGGAGGACGAGAAACCGACGAAGCGACGCGTGTGGAAGCAAGAGAAGTACTCGGCAAATGAGGCATCCGAGAGCAGGAGGAGTACCGAGGTGAGCAATGCTTGCTTGCAATCAGTAACTAATATACATGAATGAGGGAACAATCGCGAAAAACGTGCTGACGATTCTTTCAGTGTAAGGCGTCCACGAACCCAATTCAATGTAACTGTGTTAGGCTTGTACACGCAAGGCTGATCGTGCCACCCCGAAAAATATGATAGAGTTATGGACTGCAAGAGCATGCGCATGCGAATCACGTTCGTAGCACACCACAACCACTGCCCGGTCTTGCAATCCCTAGACTCATGGATGGACGAATTTTCAGGTCATATCCGTGCCCAAGAACCAACTGCCGCCGTCGGTGGAGACGGAGCGAGCCGCTGCGGTGAGCAAGACTTGTTCAGCTATTGTATTGTAGAATTTAGCTTCAGTACAGATTATAGAGAATTCGACTGTAAAATACAACTCCAATATTGTAGAATGTACCTCGTTCCGCTACTATGATTCCTACATCTTTTCTATTTTGTTTTGAATGTAAACTACTGTTTGGGTATGCCAGTGAAGCGGAAACAACGTATTTATAGCTCACCCACAATGCCCGCCGAACGGCGGTAAACCACACTTATTCCATTTGTTACGGTCGACTAACCGTCTTCTCTCGCAGGTGAAGAAGCGCGCCCTCGCCAGTCCCCTGGCCGAGCGTATAGCGAGAATGGAGAATATGGCTAAGGAGAGGCAGAAGGAGCAGGAGAAGAGGGGACGGCTCAAGGTTCGTTGCCAATCTTAACAATCTAGGGTTTTCCTATCTGTGTAGGCGACCTAGGCGGCTTGACATGATCTGGGAGAACAAGTATGTGAAAATCAGAGGAGTCAGGTCAAATTGCGACCGTTTTTCCGACCTGAAAGTTCCGGAATGACCTGAGAAGGCGAACCCTAACCTAATACTCATCGTCTTGAAATAAGAGATCTTTAAGACATGTGAATGTTGATGGAAATGTTTTCCTCTTGTGACTTTTTTGTCTTATTTTTTTACACGCACATTATTTTTAATGCTTTTCTTTGCAGATCGATCGAGAATCTTCTTCGTCATCGTCATTCAAGAAAGAACCGTCTCCCGCTCCCCCCTCGAAGATCTCCATCGTCACCGAGAAGGCGGCCACGACCACGAAGACAACGACCATCACGACGAAGAACAAGACGGAAGAGAAGGTTAGAAAGATAAAATATCAGTCCAAGATCATTCCATCTCAGGAGGCCGGATCCACGGTCACCACTGGCAAGAACAAGATCGAAGTACGAGATAAGTCCGAGAAGGAAACCCAGGCTGTAAAAGTTCACCAGGTACGGCTGATTCTGATGCCACAATGATCTTTGATCTCTGTCAGATGGAAGTGAAGGAGGAAAAGTCGCTGAGTGAGGAAACCCCTAAGAAGAGCGTCAATAAAACGGTGGTGAAGAAGACCTCGACGTCAACGACGACCGAGAAGGAGAAGAAGATCAGGGGAAGGAGCGAGAGCATCGGTGAGTAACGAATTCAACTTGTTTGCTGAGGAAGTAACCACAAATCTGTGATGTATCAACTTTATAAAAAATAATTAAATTTCAGAATCATCAGTCTCCACCGTGGCGAAAAGCGACAGGAGCGAAGTCGAGTTTTCAGCCAAGCACGTGGTATGCGAAGTCTAGAAATCCCAAATACGAAATTGAATCGATATCACACATTCGACCATCAAACACTCGTATTACATACAACATTATTGAGCCCTGATTCAGGCCAACGGCTCAACTGTCACTGATGGTGAGGTGAAGCTGGGATTGGAGACGAAGAGGAAAGTGAGGATGGAGAAGAATGAGGAGGGCAAGCACCGGGTCGAAGCATCGGAGAAGGATGTCGCTTCACTACAAGTCAGAGTTAGTTTAATTCAATCTAGAATTCTTTCTCCGAGCGTTAAAAAACATAACACAATGTTTGTAGGGTAATGCTTTGCAGTAATTGCTAGCTGTACTCCAATGTCATGCATTAGTTATGAATGACTCTTACGATGCGCTTTCTTTCTCTTGCGCAAGCGTTTTTCATGTCAACCTCGTAATTGTTCGTCTTTGAAGGACAAAGAGACGAAAAAGAAAGTGAAGAAGACAACGCTGACTACGATGGTGGCAGATGATAGGAGAGAGGAGAAGAGCACGAGTAGCGAATCTACCCCGGTCAAGAAGAATACCAAGGTCAGATTCAATAGGAATCTGGTAGAACCTTTCAAACAGCCACAGATACTTGATCTGACAGAGTCGTTTCTGAGTAATCTCTGGTCAATGCCGAGTACTCTCAGATACTGATCATATTGACAGAATTCGTACTAAGTGATCTGATCACTCCTGCTTGTTTTTGTTGCATTTTTTTTCTGTCAATTCGAACTTTTGCAGCCCAAGGTCCCGAAAGAGAAGGAGATATCTCCCCCAATCTATGAATACCCGGCCGGACTCGCAGGCGACATTCAAAAACTGAAAGACGCCCGAGCAAAGGCCAAGAAGAGGGAAGAGGATATGCAGGTTTGCTTATGTGGTGTTGGTTGTCAGTAAAATGCCTGGTAGAATGAAAAAAAGGATGTTATGTGAAAGGGTGCTTGTTATTTGTCCTCGACCTAACACCACATCAGTTATTATGCTTATCAGAAGGTTTATTGATGATTCTTTGAAGAATCGTCACGTCCGATTTGCCGACGAGACCGCCAGTGCTCCTCAGCCCGAACCGCAAGTCAAGGTACCGTACCCAGCCAGTCTGACCCTGATCAAGCCCTCTCAGGTGACCCGATCAACAAAACTCGAGCTCACCTCAGAAGAGGAGAGAGGAGGAGATGACAGAGCAAAGACTCGTAGAAAGTGGGTACCGAAGTTGTTCAAGTGTCTAAACCACAAGAGGATTTTCAAGTGGAATGTGACCAATTGAAGTCTCACTCGAAAGAGAAAAAAAGAGAAAGAAAGAGAAAAGTTTGAACAAGTGCATTTAAGGTCTTCATTCTTCGAAGTTACTGAGGAAGAAAAAGACAAACTCGAGAGTATGAAGGAAGACTTCTCATTTGCTAATCTCCGACAGCGTTTGCAAAAGCAACTATCGAAGAAGGGATCGGACGATTCTGATGAAGAACCGGTAGAATCGAGATATATTATTGATAAAAATCAATAATTTCAGCCGATCGAGCCAAAGAAGGAAGTGATCGTCTGTCCATCGACGAATTCGCTTCTGAAGAAATGGAAGAATATCGAACAATCAAATTGTTGATCATTTCCCAACAATGTCAAGTCGCTACGTGTATAATTATGTCTCGCCCCCCGATGATACGTTGTCTATCCCGCCCCGCTTCCCTCCTCGAACCGTTGCATAATAATTCCATTCTTTATTCACATTTTTTTCTGTACAGCCGTTGTGAAATCTATCCCTGTGTCCCGTGTCGGAATAATAATTGAATTGTGAAAGAGTGCTTGCCAATCAGTGTGTACACATACCGGTATATGAGTCCAAGGATGAGCAAGATGAATGAGCAAGAAGAAAAGAATGGGGAAGAGGCTTCCTAATGCCAATACAATGGGCAGTCAAAATAAGGAAGCAGAGATGCTTTCCCTTTCCGTCCTTGAATGAGGGCTATCATGTGGCCCCTCACTTTTTGCCGTTCTTCACACCGGTTTGCTGTTCGCTCTCGACCCCGCGGCAAGGTAGGGAGAAAGATGGAAAGGAACGGGCAGAGAGGGAAGACCCGCAGAGAGGCGGCGCAGCTCAAAAAGTGTGAGGAGGAGGAGGGAGTGAAGAAAGAACACGGGGTGAATATCCAGTTTGAGAGCGGAGGCAGCGTCTTGCATATAAAGCCCGCGAGGGCGGGCAGTTCTGCATCATTCCTCCTCATTCCCCTCTTGTACTCTCTGTTTACCCATTCCTCTCCTTGCAGGATGGATCTGGAGTCCCGCATCAAGGCGTATCGGTTCGTAGCCTACTCGGCTGTAGCTTTCTCGGTAAGGTTTTCGCAACCTGATCAGCCCTATCAATAGTGATCACAAACCGAGAAATCGTATCTACAATCTGTCAATGACAGAGATGGTGTGAAAAGGAATTTTCCCGTATTTCGATCACTGCGTATCAATATCCTGGAACTATGGCACACCCATTACTACTGTTTCATAGTGTATATCCTATTCGCGGTTCCGGTCCTCAATTTCCTCATTCCAGGTGGTCGCAGTCATCTCGGTGTGCGTCACCCTCCCCCTCGTCTACAACTACGTGCACCATGTCAAGCGGACTATGGGCAACGAGATCACCTTCTGCAAGGTACGGTGCCATATTGGTTCCTGGTTCCCCGTAAAAGTCCTGATTTGGTTCCTGGTTCATCAGGTCGTCCCCTCCATAGTACGAGAGGGGCATGCGGACAGAACAGGATGAGCGCGACATTAGATTGCGCGCAGTGAAAGGGGAAAGAACAAAAAACTGGCTCTATTCACCGGTTGAATGGCTCATCCCTCTCTCCTCCTCTATACTAGTGATGTAATTGGCTCTCTCAATTCTGCACACTATCTCGCTGAACAGAGAAACGAAAAAGTATGCAGAATAAACAGAGTCGAAAACCGAAACGATACTCATTGCAGGGGTCCGCCAAGGATATCTGGTCGGAGGTGCACCACCTCAAGTCGCTCCCAAACGCCAACAGAACCGCCCGTCAGGCCGGATACGACCTCGGAGTGAGAGGCGGCCAAAACGCCCAGGCCGCCGGCTCCTGCGAGGCCTGCTGCCTGCCCGGACCTCCCGGCCCATCCGGAACGCCCGGCAAGCCCGGTCGCCCCGGCAAGCCCGGAGCGCCCGGACTCCCCGGTAACCCCGGCCGTCCTCCCCAGCAGCCCTGCGAGCCCATCACTCCTCCTCCCTGCAAGCCATGCCCACAGGGACCTCCCGGCCCTCCCGGAGCCCCCGGACAGCCCGGAGACGCCGGAGCACCTGGTCAGCCTGGTGCACCCGGACAGGATGCAGCTCCCGGAGAGCCCGGACCCAAGGGACCCCCTGGACCTCCCGGAAACCCCGGAGCACCTGGAGCACCTGGAGAGCCTGGAATCCCCGCCCAGAGCGAGCCTCTCATTCCCGGAGAGCCCGGACCTCAGGGAACGCCCGGACCCCAGGGACCTCCCGGATCTACCGGACAGCCCGGTCTCGACGGACAGCCTGGATCTCCAGGGCCCAAGGGACCTCCCGGCCCCGACGGACAGCCCGGTTCCGATGGAAACCCTGGAGCGCCCGGACCCGCTGGACCACCCGGCGGCCCCGGAGAGAGAGGAATCTGCCCCAAGTACTGCGCCATCGACGGTGGAGTCTTCTTCGAGGACGGAACCCGCCGTTAAGCCGGTCTTCTGTAGACAGATTATTTATAGAGAACGATTCGAGTACAAAGATCGAAAGAAAATCAGTAATTACGATAAATGGTTGTCACTCGAATTCAGTGTTGAAGCTCATCAGACATGGATCAACAATGATTCAAAAATGCAGGGACATCGATAAGTACGGCGTTAATGTGACGTTGAGGATCTCATAACATTTTGTTCTACTTACACGACTAAATGACATCAGAGAGAAGCATCACAAGGTCAAAAAGTGAACTGGGTTGGGCTATGAACGATTCAGCGTGTTGATACACTCACCGCTAACTCCCAAGATCTCAAAATTTTTCGCTCCGTCTCTTCCTCTTCCCTTATCTCTTGCCTTTCAACAGCGTCATTATGGTCACCCAATGCTCTTACTCTATCGGTTCGCTGAGCGAATGATCTAGATCTTTTTCGTATAAAAGCTCAGTGAGCCGGAGTGAGAACACCAGCATGGGAAGTCGCACCAGTAATATGTTCTACTTTGAATCTCATCTGTTACTTTGTTCACCAGGCATCAAAGTAACTATAGTTGGATAGACATCGTTTCAATCTCGAATTCTCCGTATTTTCCCTACTTGCTTACCGTTCGTCCTAGACTGATTCATTTCACTTTCATGCTAACTATTCTACAAAGAGCCTTCACAAGATTAATAGTATCATTTCCCTTGCCCTTTTCATTAAAACCCCTCCTCTTTCAGATGCTCCGCGTGCTTGTTCTCCTCTTCGCTCTCCTCGCGCTCTCGGCCGCCCAATATGGCGGGTATGGGGGATATGGCGGCTACGGTGGTGAGTGAAGGAGAATCGAACAAATAAAAAACTAAACCTTTTTTCAGGTTACGGTCACCATCACCATCACCGCGGAATGTACGGAGGAATGGGCGGATATCCGGGCATGGGATACGGCGGCTATGGCGGCGGCTACCCGGGAATGGGCTATGGAATGGGCGGTATGGGCATGGGCGGAGGACTGCTCGGCATGTTGATGGGATGAATTCTACTTCGAATCTCTTTGAATTGATTTTCTGCCTCACATATAATGTGCAATGATAAACGAATGACTCCTTTGCTATATTTTCGGTTGTGACGTGACAATCAATATTATATCGGAAACGATCACTTGACTAGAGAAAATAAAAGATAAGAGATAGACGAGTCAGAGAGAATAGCCTAGTGGATAATTTGTGAGAGAATGAAACCTCAGTTCGGAAAACAAACATCGAAGAATAATCACGGTCCAACTGGTATCTTCATTTTTCAATCTGACCATTTTGAGTTCACTTGCGCCCTGAAAAAGAGCAATGATCGCAGACCGCGCTGTCTCGCCAAACGATTGAGTTGCTCCCCAAATGAGAGCTAACGTGAGAGATTCAAGAGAATTGAAGTATATGTGGTATTAAAAACAGGAAAACGACGATAGGTTGCTTTGAATGATACAAGAGACTGTAATGTGCATTCGAACGTTGAGGCAGAGGCCGCCATTTCGTCAGTGAACCGTTTAAACAAAAGTAAAGTTATGTAACTTCATAATAAGTTTTGAAAAGCTCCCGAAAGTAATCACCTTCTGAGACCTACTACTAACTCAAATCAATCTCCCTAGTTGGCGCATCCTTTTTTTGCGAGCAAAGACAACAGCATAGTGCATTTTGTGATAAGTGGTTAGCTCATCCAAAGCTGAGCATAGTACATCTACTTTACGTTCTGGTTCATTCTAAACATTTCAGCGAAGTTTCCGAAACAATATTTAAAACTTTTCGATAGAAAATAATAAGCAGGAATCTCTGTATGATCCCGGACTTTTATTGACTTGATCATTTGATAATCTTCATGGACGGGAACGGATGCCTCCGTTCTTTTCCAGATCGGGCGCCTCCGTTCTTTTCCAGATCGGGCGCCTCCGATCTTGATTTCTTCTATTGGCTGCAACTCAAATGATCACATGGGTTTAATGCGATGTTACAAATCGGCGAAAAGATTGGATCTTCGATGTTGGGCCTGTTAAAATATGCAAAGATCCGATCTTTGATTTGAATTCCCGCATTTTTATATCTCAGCTCCAAGAGGAGCTAGCGACTAGAAACTTGAACAGTAGTTTGAAAATGTCGAAAGAAGTCCAGAAAACAAATTTCAAGTCTCTAGCTATCCTAGAAGCCGAGTTATTCGTAAAATAAGATTTTAACGTTGTAATTACCGTATCTCTACTGTTTCATTGCAAAAGTTTCTAGTCGCTAGCTCCACTGGGAGCTGAGATGTAAAAATGCGGGAATTCAAATCAAAGATCGGATCTTTGCATTTTTTTTTAAACAGGACCAACATCGAAGATCCGATCTTTTCGCCGATTTTTAACACCACATAAGTGAGTGGGGTGCGAGTGGAAACCGAATGTGTAAATTAGAGCTCATAAGACTACGAGATAAAACAATTATCCCCTAACATGCTCTATGATAGGAAGACCGGTCTCATGAAAACAGAAATATCCCAGCACGATAGAGATCCCATGATGGTATAAATTATTACAGAACATGGGCAAATAACAGAGAACAGAGGACCAATAGTAAACACATTCAATTGTTGTCTTTCGAATTTGGTGTTGAAGTTCATCAGACAAGGATCAACAATGATTCAGAAAATAAAGAAAATGAGAGAGAGAGGGGCATCACAAGGCCAGCCACCGAACTGGGTTGGTCTACGAATGATTGAGCGTCATGATTCCCGCTCTACCACCCAAAAGATCTCAACCATTTTTCGATCAGTCTCTTCCTCTTCCCTTATCTCTTTCCTCCTAACTTCGTCATCATGGTCACTCGATGCTCTTCCTCTATGCATTCGCTGAGTGAATGATCGCGATCTTTGCCGTATAAAAGGTCGAGGCGGCGTGCGAAACTCACACCATCGCTTCTCTGCATTGATCCTTCTGAACTCTCCAGGCACTTGCAAAATCTAGCTAAATTCAAACCATTTAATCACTGTATCTCGATGAGTAGTATCATTTTAGCCAGCTTCACCACTTAATTATTTTCGCTTTTCCCTTCCTCACTCATTATGATCATCATTTTCATCCCAGATGCAAATCCGTGTGCTCGTGCTCCTCTTCGCTCTACTCGCGCTCTCCGCCGCCCAGTGGGGTTACGGTGGATATGGAGGGTACGGCATGCGAAGACGGATGATGATGTCGCCTTACGGCATGGGCGGCTATGGCATGGGCGGATACCCGGGAATGGGCTACGGAATGGGAGGAATGGGCGGAATGGGCGGACTCGGAATGCTCGGAATGTTGATGGGATGAATCTCCTTGCGTTGAATCTCCTTTCCTCCTCACTAATAATATGCAATGATAAACTAATGAATTCACGGTCCTGCGTGTTTGTTGTAACATTAGACGTAAAACGATCAAATGATCACATGTGAGAAGAGAAACTCGAAGATTTCGTGGTGATTTGATCCGATCAGAGAGGAAAAAGTTGTTTGATCTGATCTCTTGTCTGCTCTCACTCATTTAATCTCAACCAGCGATCATAGATTGTGGATCGTCTTCTCTCGCTCCTCGTGAAGTATGACATTAAACACGAGTTTCACTAATGTAGTTTCCATCAAACTTATCCCCATTATCGTATCACCATTTCTGTTGCAACACTGAAACACGCGTATTGATTTTTAGTTTGATTTATCAGTTTATGATTGTGTTTTGATATCGATAAGATAGGGGAAGGTGGGGTCATCGGCCCGTGTGGATTGGAGGGACACAAAGTACTGTAAGAGCGATGCGATTACTGTCCGTGTGGGTGTGAGGAGTAATCGATATTCAGAGTAAGCAGTATAGGATAGGGGATAGCGATCACAGGCAAAGGGGGAGAGCGCTCGTTGAATGACCGATACAATAGACAAGGCAAATCACATACAATCTGAAGATAATTTTTAATCTGATCTCTATAATAATCTGTTCGAACCTTGCTCTATATGTGGCTACGGTATTCTCTAAGAAAAAAAAAACAAATAAATAGACAAGGCGGAAGGCGGAGAGAACGGTGTGCACCTAGGAGGGAGAGATTTCCGTTTCGAGAGGGTGGAGGAATCGAGAGATTTCGGTCGAATAAATTGCAGTCAGAAGCATCATGAAAACGATGCAAGGAGAGGAGGGGTAGGGGTGATAAGGCAAGGCAGAGTAGGGGTTCCCTTAGAAGATTGAAACAAGTTAAGAAGTGATAATTATTAGAGCGTCAATTAACCGGAATGGAATGGAAATGATAAGTATGAGAGTGGAAAAAAGGCATAGGAATTTCAATGCACACAGGAGTCGGATGGGTATGACCAATACAAAATGATGATGAGCAGCAAATAGTAAGTGAAGTAATGGATACATACGATAAACGACGTTTGATGGTGATATACGAGGTGATTGAATAGGTTTGATTGGACACTAAGAGACATTTCGTCTAGACGTCTCTCACAACAACGACAGCTTCCTCTTAGAAAGGACGGCTTGGATTCTCTGGAAACGTTCGAGAAGTTCGGCGTCACCCAGTCGATCCAGTTCGCTCTCCTCCGACTGGCCGCGCACAGCGTGAAGCCACTTCTCGACTTGGGATGAGCGGACGGCCTTCTCAAGCACTCTGAAAGCATCATGGTAACATGCGGTTGAATTGTTGTTTTTCTCACTAGACTGTACTATTAGTTGGATTATTTCTTCAAATTGTCGATTTTACTGAAGGATTTTTTGAATGACTCACTCGAACTGCTCAGTAGGACTCTCGGTGGGAGTGGCTTCCTGCAGACGGGCGTTCACCCACGCCATGGCAGTCTGCCAGTTGGTGTGTCGCTCGGCGACGCTGAGGAATCTGCAAAGGAGGCGTTGAAAATGTGCACATGATCAGGTGACAATACTTTGAAATCGAATTAATGCCTTCGTGTCCCTTGCACTCACCTCTTGGCGATCTGCACCTTAGCCATCTCCACTCGGACGATCTCGTAGAAGAGATTGCGAGAGTTGCGAAGGGTGACAACGTGCTGAAAATGGTCCACATAATCGCTGTATAGGAAGAGACAATGGCGCTTAGGACTATCGAACATCGAAAAATCAATACATCAGAGTGATACAGTACCTGCACAGCCTGGACGGCCTTCATTCGCTCCGCTCGATCGTGGAGGTCGGCGAACTCGGCGATGGGCGCTCGGTAGGGCTTCTTGAGCTGCTCGCTCTTCTTGACGATGAGAGCCGAGAGTCGGAGGGCCTCGGGCGACTTGGCTCCGTTGAGTCTAGTTTCCTCCGCCAATTCCTTGTCCAGCCGGTTCATGATCTCGTCGTTACGCTTGTAGAGGGAGAGTATCTTCTCGCCACGGAACTTGAGTGCGACGATGGCCGTCGCCTCGAGGACACCTGGAAGGGGATTATTATGTGGTGTTAAAATCCGGGAAAAGTAAACTTAAAAGTAAAAAAGGGTGTTACTTTTTCGCTGGAAGAGTAAATGGAGAAGTAGAAAGATTTGAATTCCCGCTATTTCATATCTATGTTCCCAGTGAAGCTAGCGACTGGAAAGTTTTAACACCACATTAAGAGAGCGTCAATGTGAATGATAAGGAGGCGATTCATTATACAAGCAGTCGAGCAATCAGATTGATGCATCCATGTTGAATCATCACGGACCTCTGCAGGCATAATGCAAATAGACTGCAGCTCACCTCCGCGAGACTCGGAATCGGCAATCATCGTGATGAATCCGGGGTTGATCTTGGAGTCGAGCACAGCCCAGGCGCCTCCGCGAAGCTCGCCGAACGTGGGAAGGTAGATCATCACCTGCAAACAAGAAGTTGAACTTCAAATAATTAGTCAACCTAATTGCACGATGTATTTTCACGATTTACTATCTCTACACTAGTGCGATCGATACAAAAAGAAGAGAAGTATTAGTATTCTGGTGATTCGATACTCACGGGCTGCTTGTACTGCCTGAGCGCGTCTACGATCTGGGCGCCGAACTTGAGGACCATGTCGAACATGTCCTTCTGACCACCGGAGAAGCCGCGCAGCGAGGCGATGAACAGCAGCGGCAGGCCCTCGCGGTTGAAGTCGCCGATCACCTCGGCCGTCTTGAACGCCGAGTCCGGGTACCACACCTGCGATGATTACGGTATATACAGTATACGGTAACGTTCGGGCATCGTAGTTACTTGTATATGGTCGGATATATTATTACGGTATCAGTACCTGTCCAGCCTGGTGGACGTCGATGGCCTGGGAGTTGGGCGTAGCGGGGTCGGCGGGGAGGACGGAGCAGACGTTGCGCAGCTCGGATGAAACGACTCCGACGGGGATTCCGCAGAGACGGGCGCGACCGGCTGAAATTACCTCATTAATTGATTTGTAGAGACGAAACTCAATAAATTGGTTCAATAAGCGAATGTTAGGTCTCACTATTAGTTTGCGAATATTATGTCTCGACTCACCGACGATAGTCTTCGCCCACTCGTTCATGATCTCATTGAACGAGTTCTTGTCGCAGATGCCGTCGTGATCGGAGGAGTTCTTGGAGTCGATGAGGTCTCGGACGTCGTACGGCTTGTTCGGCTGGACGGTGTACGTGACGGGACGAGGCTCGCTGTCCACGCCGAACGGCTCGATGTACGGGAACTGTGGCTTCTGAAGAGCATCGATCATTGATCAATTGTAATCTATAGTCTCTTGAGAAGTTATTCAAACTGAGACTTTCAAAGCACTAAATAGGAACTAGAGTGGGTGTATGGACGATTCTGACCTCCATATCTCTCTATAGTACTCACCACGTCCGGCAGGTAGCTCATCCACTGCAGGAGAATGGCGATGCCCTCGGCGTCGTTGTCGCACACAGCGTGCGTGACTCCGTTGTGGTACATGATCTGCGTGCCTCCGAGCTGGTTGTTGGAGGTGTACACTTCCTTGCCCAGCACGGTGTTGAGCGCGTCCTTGCCAGTGAGGATGATGTGCGCGGATTTGGCCTGCAGAGTGGTTTATTACACTCAATCACCTTCTGATTTGCACAAGTCGAAGCCGGATTCTCCCCATATGTTTTGCTTTATCTTTTATCTTAACTTCAAGAGATTAAAGAGAGTCGACAGTGCCAATTCACTATAGAATGCTTTGCAAAACACGAATATTGGGGGATAGGCCATGCTTATTTCAAGAGAATTGTCGTACCTGCACGATTCTGTGCGCGAGTCGCGCCGTGTACGCGCCGATGCCGACGGATCGTCCGGTGACGAAGCAGTAGGTGGGCACCTCGTCGTAAGCGGCCGACGTCTCTCCCGCGATCAGTCCCGATCCCTGCAGGTTCTCCACGCCGAGCTTCTCCGTCTGCAAATTGCAAACATTGATCATGTTATTATTTTAAGAAGCTACAAGCTGATGAAGGAGTGATACTGAGTTACTTCATTGTTGTAGTGGATGGTGTGGTTTAATTACCCAAGTTTGCGGATAATTTCACCACTGGTGATGAGCATTAGCCCGAAACGCATCTGAGCGATGATGTTCAACCATTACGTCATGTTCCTTGGTCATTACTCAATATTATGACTTCATCTATTTGCTGATCAGTCTGATTAAATGGTAGGGTACGGTACCTCCTTGCCGATGATGGCCTTGATCTTGTAGGTGTCGTTGGGCAGCCGCTCAACGACGACCTGCTCCTTGACCTTCTCGTAGTCGGCCGACTCGAGATAGAGGTACTTGAAGCCGTCCTCGGGTCTGCTCTGGTCACGGAACTGTACCCGGAAGAGCTTGGCGACGTCCTCGGCCAGCCCGATGCGGGCGCCCGAGTTGGCGGAGACGTTCACTCGAGGAAGCTGAAAGGGAATATATTGAACCATGAAAAACTCTGGAAAATTGTTTGTCCCATTCGATGTTTAGAATACTGCAACGTAATCGGTATATCGTGCTTTATGAAGTTACATCTATACTACAGCGATCAGCATACCTTATGCTTTCTCGAGTACTCCGACGCCAGAGCGTACACCGTGTCCTCGGCGGTGGCGAACGATCCCATAGTGAAGGTGATGTCGTTGGCGATGGTGATCACCGTGTAGCCCTGCGGCTTCTCCGGCGTGTAGAGGGTCAGCTTCCAGGCGACCTGGATCGGGAAAATTGAGCACAATAACATCCATTATTGATTTAATTACAGGTCCGTCATCTGCACTACGATTGGCTATTCGTTCCGACCCCCCTACCTCCCCCCTCACCTATTGTGAAATTAGACTAGGGGGGGGGGGGGTCGCGATGATTGTCGAATAGCCTTCGAGCCAACTCACCATTCCGGTCTCGTTGTTGCAGTTGTCCGCCCTGGTCTTTAGCTCGGTTTTGTCCTCGACCAGATCCAGAGTGTCCTGACCGTCCACGTACACCAACTCGGCCTCATCATAGAATCGCTTGTAGTCGGAGCGGTGGAAGGCGACCTTCTGGTCGTCCTGGAGACGATTGAACTGCGCGCCGAACAGCGCGCCGTTCGTCTGCTCCAGGGCCTTCCACGTCTCGAGACAGGCCCGGCCGAACAGCATCGGGTAGTCGTAGACGTAGGTCGTCTTGATGCCTCTCGTCGCCGAGCGCTTCTTCTCGATCTTCTTGATGGGATGGTGCGCCTCGAGCGTCTTCTTGTAGAGTTGATGGGAGAGCGCGACGGGGGTGATCTGCTTCTGGTACTCGTCGAAGATGCCGAATTCGGGAGTAACGCCGGTCTTGTCGAGGAACTTGACGCGCCTCTTCATCGCGGTGTCAGTTCCATTGATCTTATCAATCTTCGAGTAGACAACTTCCACCTGCAATACGCTTGGATGTATCCTGAATGAGATCTGGCCTGCACGAATAGTGAAGCGAATAACTCACCTCGGTGACCTGATGCTTGGAGAGGATGGGTCGCATCGTCTCGATGGTATTGATGAGCACGTTATCTAGCTCCTCCTCGTTGTTCTTCGTGAAGGTGTTGGGCATCTTCGGGAAAGTCACGGAGAGCAGCAGGTGATTTCCGACGAATTCCGCCTGAAAGAGACTTATTCATTGGGACAGAAGGGACGCAACTAGTGATGCAAACTCTCATGCGTTGCAAGTCACTATGCACTACCGGACAAGTTATCAGAAAAGAGGGTACATGCTTTGCACACCGAACAAATGCCACTCCGAACACTATCGGATACCTGCGGACGATCTCTCAGATCTCTCTCTGCTTCAGTGCAAAAAATACTGGCTCGACGCTAAATGGAGATTTTAACATTTTGATCATTTTGTTAATTCATACTGACAGCAGTGTAATTTTGATAATCGGCAATATTTCACTTTTACTGTTCCACTCACATTCTTGGTGACCTCCTTCTTCTGGCCCATGGTGACGTTGATGGCTCCACACGCCCTGTCCATCTGGTTGAGGATCGCCTTCTCGATCTCCTCGATGGCATCGTCGTTCTCCGGCCGGATGGGCACCTCGACGATCTCTCTCACGTAGATGCGCGAGAATCGCTTGTCGGTTGGGTCGTCGGTCTGGTAGACGTGTAGCGAGGACAGCTTGTCCGACATCAGACGCTTCTCCGCGGGAAGACGCCACAGCTCCAGCTTCTCGGCTCCGAGAAGATCCACCTGCAAGTGCAGTTGCGTCATCAATATTATTGCAACAGCACTAGTCAATCGATAATTGCATCATCTCTAGATAACGCAATGCACCTGCATGAGGGGCTTGTTCTTGTTGCAGACAAGAACGTGAGTGACGACATCGACGGAAGCGAGGTCAGTAGAGATGAGTTCGCGAATCTTCTTAGCTGCCTTGTCGGCATCGTCCACCAGCTGTTCGTCCCTCTTCGAGTTCACGGGCAGCTCCTCGAGTTGAGCCTCGCGATTGTAAGCGGTGGCGGAGAGGCAGGCCTGTAATGCATGATTAGGATGCATTACATTATAGTCATTCTCCATTAATCATTAATACACTATCTGGATCAACTCATACCAAAGGGACTAGGAGGGGACATATGATAATTCTCACCGACTCCTCCTCCGCTCGTCTTTCTTCCTCCTGGAAGTCGATGACGTCGACGAGGAAGGTGACACGGAGAGTGGACCTCCTGCCGTTCGACTTCACTCCCATCGCCTTGAACTTGGAGACGAGGCCGGATACCTGGAGGATCATAAGTTATCTCGGGGACAAATGAATTGTGCTCATAAATGCGCAAAAATGTGAGGAAATGCACTGACAATATCCTTGTGAGTGACAGCCTCGTGGAAGTCCATGTAGTTGACGGAGAACTTCACGATGGAGAGATACTGGTTGTTCTCGCTGCTCATGTAGTGCATGAGGTTCGAGTTGTCCAGGCAGAAGTCGTAGACGGTGGCGTTGTTCGACGCGAGTGAGGATCTCTTGACGTCGTCGATGGCGAAGTGCTGGCCGATGTAGGCGCGGATCGCAGCGTCAGACAAGTTGGGGTCGAAGAAGAACTCGTGAATGACCTGCAATAAGAAGATTGATGACGCGATCTCCTCAAACGATATTATACCTTGTGACTCCAGGGCGAGCAGTCGAAGATCTTCTCGTCGGGCGTTATCCGGAGCTTCTCTGCGAACCTCTCCTTGAGCTTGAGGATGGCATCGGAGACGGAGAGAACGTCGACGGAGTCGCGATCGGGGAGCGCTACGTTGGTCACGTCCCACAGCACCTTGTTGGCGAACTTGCGGTATTTGACGGTGCTGTTGAGCAACATCAGGTCACGACAGCGCCGAGAGACCGACTCTGTCTGCTCTGTTCTCGTGGCAGGCTCGTTCTTGAAGAGGTTACCTGCAAGTGGATGTATGACTATCGCAGGAGCAAGCTGAGGATGCAAAATAGTCCGGCGCTTCTGCTGTTGGCGGGGCTATTCTTCACCTAGCGGGAGAACAATCCCCTAGCGAGGACTTCTGGTGCGTCAACAGATTAGTAACGGCAGAAGAGCCAATAGTCCGAGCGAGTGTTGCTCGATTTTGCTTACCGATCTCTCTGAGGTTCTCCTCTAGCGGCGCGACGAGGTGCATGCCCTCCTTCTCGACCGCGTTGAGGAGCGAGATCATGAACTTGTTCTTCGCTGCGAGTTGCGTATGCGAGTAGATGAGCGCGACCACCTTGTCCTTGTCGGCGCCGTGCTGAATGAGCATTGATATTTTCCATACATTTTAAGGTTTCGTCATCAATTGCAGGTCATCCTCGATTGCTGCGTCTACTGCTACCGCGCTTAGGCCGCAGTCCGTACGTACCACTTCGCCATCGATGACGTCAAGATATACAAACTATGCTCACAGCCTCATTGATCTGGGCAACGGCGTCGGTGTACTGGTCGGTCTCGAAGAACTTCTCACAGTCGCGGTACTCGACGAGCAGCCGGTTCACGATGTGCACCATGTGCGAGATGGAACCGCCGATGAACCTATGTAGAGATCATCATTCGCAATCATTATTATGCAATTATGGCGCATCAACTGAATAGGTGTAACTCACTTGTCGCAGACGTCGTAGACGCCATTGCAGATGGCCTTGGCTGCTTCGAACTCCGACACTTGCAGTTGGTTGAAGTACTCGTCGAGGACGTCTCTCACTTTCTTGAACTTGCTCACGGACTTGATGTCAGCGGCAGCCCTGACCTTCTCGGCAGTCTTGGGAGGAAGACGGCTGACCATCTGGTCGACGGCCTTCTGTAATGAATCACTGTTAATATATCGAATGAGCAAATACACACCTTTGCTTGTTAACTGTGGGCTTGTTAACCTACTATCCTAATTTCGCCTGTTCTCTCATATCTCAACCCGACAAGAAAGCATGCGAATTTAGGACCCAATCGGTTAACTATTATTTTTCCTGCGTCAAATAATAGAAGGTAAAATGAGATCTTAGTCCGATTGGGCACCTCGAATGCGTACCTTGAGCATCTCATCGGGCAGATCCTTGCTTCGGAGCAACTCGAACAGCTCGCTGACGATCTCATTGGTCTTGTTCTCCATGCCAGGAGGGATGGAACCGTTGAGCATGTTGATGCATCTCTGAATGCACAAATTTTTCGTCTTTATCAGAATCATTCAGTGGATAGGTCTTATCTACTGATTTCTCTACTGCATTCACTCAATGAATGCTTTCAGGGTTGCTCGGGATTAAGTGCAATGAGGACTCACGTCGAAGGCGGCCTGGAATCGCTTGATGTTGCTCTGCTTGGAGTTATCCTTCTTCTCCTCAGTCCATTCCTCGAATATGTCCGTAAACGGCTTCGGTCGGTAGTCCTCGGTGCTCTGAGAAGAAAAGTGATTTAATGCACAAATTAACGCTCGTTGGTATCTCTTTTCTACTTTTTTGACTATTAAAGCGAATCGAGTTACCTTCTGCTCGATAATCCTTGCAATGACCGATCCGGGATAGAGCAGGTCGCCTTCCTTAGCGATTTGCTCCAGACGTCCGGGCACCTTCTTGACTTCGACGTTGAAGACGAGCTTCATCGACTCGACAGAGGCGTACACCTGACCGACGTTGACAATTTCCTTGTCCTTGGCCTTGTAGGAGAGCAGGCGGCCGGTGTAGGGCGACTTGAGGATGGTGGGGTCGTTGTCCTTCTCGAAGGTGACGATGGACCGTCCGATGGTCACTTTGAACTTGTCCGAGGTCTCCTCGAGATGGCACATCTCCGACTTGTCCTTGTGCGTCACGAGCAGAGAGTTGTCGCCGAGCTGGCGAATCTCCACGGTGGTCGTCGCTCCATTGAGATAGATGATGAAGGTGAGAGGACCGGATCGGGTGACTTGCACCTGCAAAAGGAAGCCATTTGATTAGAGTTGAGAATAAGAATGATATGGAATGAGCGCGATGGAAAGATCTGTTACCTTGTAGATCTTCATGTCCTTGATGAGATCGAATAGGAATGTTTCCGTCAGATCCTCAGTAGGTAGCACCTGTCCTCGCTCGATCGCATTGCGGAAATTGTTGAAGGCCGAGGTGACTCGGTTCTGTCCAATCACAGCAGAGGATAGTGCGATCAACTCGTGGTTGGGGATGGGGATGCTCTGAAAAGAAGTACGATAGGGTCATGGTAGATGCAAGTTTGCGGCAATGTTGTACTCACCTGGGGCACCTTATCCGCGATTCTCCTGTCCAACCACTGCGTGTTGAAGCGGTTCTGCTTGAAGTCCTCCTCCTTGAGCAGGTCGACGAGGTAGCACACCTGTCAGGCACTCGGTAATCAATCAAAGTCAGGAGCAATGCCGCACCTGCGTGGTAAAGGTGGAGCGCAGCTCGAGCTCCTGCAGAGCGCACAACATGATCGAGATGGCCTCGTGACTGCAATCGTTTGGTTATTCAACGTGTCTAAAATTTCCAAATTTTAAGGAACATTTACCTAATCTATACAATATAATAACTATTGGTGCCTAATCGGTACCTTCTCTCCTCAATTCGCTTTCTGTATCGTCGGATAGAGAAACGAGAGAACATGCGAATTGAGGAGGGTCGGTTGACGATATCACTAATGCTCACCGAGTGCGTCCTCGTGCGAAGAGATGTCCGAACTGGGAATCGGCGAACTCGTGCACCTTTCCACTCGACGAGACAGAGAAGTATCCCCAGACGTTCTGCGCCGAGCGGAAGTTGAGGTCGATGACCTGCCCGGTGGAGGGACGGAAGAAGTCGTCGGGGTCCTCGGAGGTGATGCGAGCGGCGATGACCGAGTACTCAGTGTCCGTGAGCACCTTCAATATGTCAATTCGAATATGAACAAATAACAGTAGATTCTACATGATGAAATGTATCCATGATGTTGAAAGAGAAGAGAGAGAGAGCCACTACATAGTGAATGAATGAATGAATGAAAGAATGAATGAATGAATGAAAGGTAGATCACCTTCTCCTCTGGTAGCGGGTCGGTGCCGTATCGCTGCATGCCGTAGAAGAGTCGGATGTCGGTGATGCGGTTGAGTGGCAGACCCATGGCGATCTGCAGCTGGATGGCCGGGATGTTGATGTTGGCCAACATCTCCGTGCACGGGTGCTCCACCTGAATGTATATTAGTCAGTTGGCGATCAAAGATGATGGCTAATCAATTCTTCTATGCAGGATGAAGGAATCGACCCGAAATACTTTACTTTTCTGTGAGGAATTAAAAATTGATTAGACCTTCCTATTCCCTACGATTCTGCGGAAGGTGACGGTACCTGGAGTCTGGGGTTGAGCTCGAGGAAGAAGTACTTGTCCTCGTCGGGCAGGTACATGTACTCGACGGTGCCGGCGCTCTCGTAGCCGACCAGCTCGGCGATGCGCACCGCGTCCTGCTGCATGCGCTTGAGCACGTCCTTGGAGGCGATTGAGGCGGGCGCTTCCTCGATGATCTTCTGGCATCTGCAAAGAATATATGAGTAAAATCACTTGGATAAAACAGCATATATAGTATGATTGGTACAAAAACAATGAGTAGTTTACGGAACGAGTAGGAAGGAAAACGTAAGAATATTGAGAAGGGCTACAGTACCTCCTCTGGATGGAGCAGTCTCGGGTGAAGATGGGGATGACGCATCCGTATCTGTCGGCGATCAGCTGAACCTCGATGTGGCGAGCGTTCTCGAGACATTTCATGAGGAAGATCGGAGAGCCGGGAACCTCGGTCTGAATATGACATGAGTTAGGTAGATCAATCATTCACTCCCTCGAACCTGGACTTGGCCAAAGTTCTCCTTGAAGTCGGTCTCATTCATGCACTTTCTGATGCCCTTTCCTCCTCCTCCCTCGGAGGCCTTGATCTGCAAGAGGTATCACGTGGTTTGCTGCTCGAGGAATCGCACTTGGGGGTCGAAGGAACCTCGTGATCGCCCCCTCATTCACATCATAGAGCTGTCACCGATAAAAAACCCTCCTTATCTCTGGCTATCACGAGCGGAATTAATACTGGATCAAGAATCGCTGAATGACAGGTACACGTGTTTTGAACCATATTGTGCTAATCCTGGAGAAAACTAACCATCATGGGGTAGCCGATTTTGTGCTTCTGCATCGCTTCGAGACCAGCGGTCAAACTGTCGACGCACGCCTTGTTCGCGAGCTCCTCCGTCACCATGATCTGGTCCTGCAAGGAAATCGATGGTGTTCTCTAGTAGGATCGAATATCACTCTTCTCATTCCATTACAGACTCTCGCCGCGTGGAGAGACGAAATACTGTACAACATGGAGAAAGCTACTATTCGATACGGTATCACTATTTTTTGCAGGGACTTCCTTATTTAATGTATCTCGTACAAACTTACTCCATTTCTGCAGGCGGCGTCGAGCGTCAGGCCGGATCCCGACCACTCGATCGTCGGAATTCCCACCGACTGAAAATGTTTAATTACCCAAGTTTGAGGTATTAACCGTTTGATGATGGGGGTTCACCCCGAAACGACTCGTAATCGATAATTCCATCTTCCCGTTCTCACTCTGATCATACAAAGAAGAACATCAAACGTGGCGTTGAGTCACGCAACGATTTGCAGAGTCTTTGCAATCGCTTTCTAGTTTCTTATCCTCGACTCTAGTCGTTCGCTGACTTCAATTCGCCCTTTTCCTCTTCCGCCTACTCTAGATGCGATCTGGAAGCTGTTTACGCCTGAGCGCCCCTGTTTTGTCTCCTGTTCTTCTTCTTCCCACCTTCAGCCACCCTATCGACACTGCTCATCTCAGTTCCTTGACTTACCTGGGCAATAATAGACGATTCGATCTTATCGCCGAGCGCCTTCATTGCGGCCGAGGGAGGACCGATGAACACGATGCCCTTCTCCTTCAGCTTGGCCGGCAGGCGCGGGTTCTCCGAGGCGTGGCCCCATCCCGCCCAGACGGCGTCCACCTTAACAGATTGTCTCAAATCCAAACACTCAGTAGTTGATCAATCATTCCAAGTCGTCGATCAATTCCAAGCTTATTCTACGAACCTGCTTCTCGACGGCGTGCGAGACGATCTCGTCCACGTTAGCGTAGTTGTTTCTGTTCTCTCCTCCGGGCGAGAGCACGTAGCTGTCGGCGAGCTTGAGATACTCTGGAAAACGCCAGAATCAATATCTCGTATCTCTGTCTCTCTAACTTTCGTGTTGACGGGGTCGATCACAATCTCCCGACACCATATCTGACCCGCTTACTTCCTGTATCTACAGCATATCTCTCTACTGTGGACCTCCCCCAGCCCCAATGGAGCAATGTATGGATGGTCCTCTCCCTATTTTCACGAACGACCTTGGAGTCGAAAGTGAGAAAGAACGCGAGGGGAGGGGAGCCTACGCATTGCCGCTTTCGACCCATAAAGTATTGAAAGAAGATAGAGGATAGCAACAATTGGAAGCTCGGTGGATGATAGGTGGGTATCCCGAAAGGGAGGAAGAGTTCATGGTCAAGGAGGGGACAGTAGTTGTTCTTATCTCTGGACTGGCTCACGGTCATACGCATCCATCACTAATCGTTTAAGGAATGGGCATGATGAGTACTGACCGGCGTTCGAGAGGATCTCCTGCTCGGTGGTGATGCAGATGAACTTGATCTCGCGATCGTAGTTGAACATGTGCTGGAATGGGCTCATTCCAAATTCAGTCCAAATTCGCGGAAGCCGGGTCTCTCACCTGCAGCACCCTTCTGATGGAGAGCATGCATCGGACGGCGGCGATGCCATTAGTCGCCACCAGCACCTGAAAGAGTGAAATGATAAAACATCACGTGTCTTCTTGTCGTTTCTGCATACTCTGCTTACTCGACTGTTCCCCCCTTTATCACTATGTTTTTCTGCATGCTGATCTCTTCCAGAATCGTTCTATAACTTGTTTGTCTCGTATTTCGCTGACGTTGCCAAAGTGTTTGGGAAAATCCCCCCATCGTCTTCACTTGTCTGCCCAAAACTCTCTTGCTCTCTCCATTTCGCACACTCTCGCCGCCGGAGAAAGTGGCCTGATCGGAGCGCGCGCACGGGACAGGGGGAAGGGAATGCTGCCACTCTCACCATCCCATCCGATATGAGTAGAGAATGAGGAAAAGAACCTGTTAATACTCTCTGCCCAAGGAAGAGGGTGATCATCTTGTTTATGGAGACTAGGCCCATTCAAAAGTACCTTTTATGCTATGACCGACTGATCGATTAGAAAATCGAGAACCGATAACTGACTTTTTTGATGGGTCTTCTCTTTTCCTTGCATTCGACGTGGTAGTCGACGAAGTCATCCACACTCTTGAATACCATGTCGTGATCGGTGAGGGTCTGGATTAAGTATTTGGAATGGATCGCGGAAGTTGGGTAGGGCCAAATTGGACTGATTGTGACTGATTAGATCGCTGACCCTGTCCTTGCTGGAGATCGTGTATGTCTTCATGTTGGCCTTGGGACCCTTGGCGTCTCCGGAGGAGGAGGACGATGAAACACCGGCCGAAGGCATTCTGAAATAGGGAGAGAAGATTAAAAAGTGGGTATACAGGCAGAGAACAGGGTCACATGGAAGAAACACACCCCATCCCGATAATTGACTATGAATGTACGTCTTAGGATCATTACTCCGTCAAACGATAATTATTGATGAAATAGAGGATGGAGGAGTAAATCACAATGAGTAATCGGTGTCAGATCTCTTTACACTGCGAAGCGAACTGTAGGAATCCCGGAGGTAGGATAGGAATGAGCTGGGGGAGATAAGAGAGAAAGAGAGAGAGGTGGAGGCTCAGGGATGGAAAGAAAAGCCTCAACTGACTTCTCCGCCTGCCTAAGACCCTTCATATGGTAGAATCGCACACCGATTCCTCCTAATTTTCACCCATATTGGCCAAATCGACACATTTTTGCAAACATTTCATGACAAATGTAACGGAACGACAACTAATCATCATTTTAGATCCCATCACGCATTTTTTGCACTGACTGCAGAATCCGCGACGCACATGAACAATATCTACTGAATGCCGCTAAAATAACAATGCATCGAAGTTGCGATAACTTTGTATCATATTTCGCTCCGTTTTTGTCTTGTTTTGACAACTATACAAGGTTGCAAAAATCATAATGGAAAAATCATAATGGAGGACCAGGAACTGCAGTAAGCTGATTAAAGGACAGCATTAGTTTTGGGTGTGAATTGATCGGCATGAGTAAGTCATAGATCACAGTGAATGGAATAAGAAAGAGAGTGAATGGAAGAGGAAGAGAAGAAGATGGATAAGAGAGATACGAGATTGGGAGGGGAATTAGCAGATATGTAGAGGAGGAGAGGGACAGGGAGAGCACAGAGAAGAACGCTCTTAGATGAGACAATGCCGTACCCAGTGAATGAATCGGGGAGTGGTAGATCACTCCCAACAAGAATGATGGGCAGTGAGGGCGATCTATGTGAGATGGGGGCGGAAGATCACTCGGTGTGAAATCACCCGACATAGTCGATCAAGGTTCCATCTAGATTAGACAACCCCCTTTTTCTTCTTCTGGTTGGGCGGGGGAGGTAAATAACTGGTGGCCCGTCGTTCGACAAATTTCTCAATTTTCGACGACGAGGCACGAGGCGCGCGTGCACTCTGCCGATCGATGAAAAGTGATGAGTGAAAGAGCAGAGGTCATTTTAATACTATGTAATGAGACCCAACATAACTAAGGTGGGACCCAACATGACTAAATCAGAAGCCTCCTAATTATTAAATTAACTCCTATTAGATGTTCCCTAATCATGAAAATTCTATAGACTATCATTCGGATCAGTTGGGTGAGGGAGACGTTTCCTAACGGGGCTGCATACCGTAGGCTCACCTCTCTAATGTCGTCTGATATCCGCCAGGGATGGTTGGCTGATGCTTGTTCAGCGAGTGTTCCTAATCGCGGGGAAGACCGAGTAATGACAGGGCTTATCTCCTCCCGAGATAGAGACAAAAGAGGAGGAGAGAAGTGGAAATCAGGCGATGATATGATAGGATTCTGGGGTGATAGGGGTGATATGGATGGGGAAGAATGGCGAGAGAGAACCACCAGGAATGGGTCAACACAGTCCAAAGCTCACTACTCACAGTTCCCCTCTCTCCGCTACAACTACAACACTTACTGCAGCGCCTCTTCAAAACATATCGTAAGATTCGAGTAAGGGACCAGTTTATATGGTATATTTACTTCCTATTTCCTTTTTTATTTTCGAGACAAAGGTTTTCGTTTTGCAGATAAGCATCGCTTTGAAAGTTTCGTCGACGTGCACTAAGGTGCATATCACACAAACCATACGGGAAAGAACTCACTGTGATTGTTTTTCGTTGTCGTTAAGCGGTAGAATGACTGCTAGAGGCTTCACAGAGCCATGGATGAGCGATGAGGAAACTGCTACTGAAATGGAGGAGATAATACTTTAGAGAATTTAGACGATAATAGTTATGTATTCCTTCAGTCACTGAGCCTGAAGAAACGTGTATTCGTTTAGTTACCAAATGTTTCGACAAGTGAGAAATATTAGAGATCAGAACCAATCGATGGAAGAAGAGTGACAGGGAGAGGAATCTCGAAAGAGAAAATAGTGGTCGGTATCATAGATCTGATCTGGGATGACCTCCACATCGGAGACTCTTTGGAATGAGAAAGAGGGGCTAGATGCAAGGGGAGATGCCGCTTTGAATGCGAGGGAGTAACAACTATTTTTTGCTAACCGCTGGAAATTTGACGAAAATGCACTCAATGAGTGAGACATTGAAAACAATTCAGTGAATGACTAGAACGATGTTACTTTCTTTCATTGCGCGAAATGCGTGATCTGAAAACCAAGGATATGAATATTATATTCATCAAGCCCTCCAGACTCTGGGCAATCAGGATGGTTCAGATAGGGAAACAATGATATTCAAGATTTCAATGTGTTGAAAAATGATAAATAGAGGAGATAAGAACCAAATATGAGGTGTTTTTCGGAAATGGGTGGCTCGAGATGAGAAGAGCAAGGAGAGGAGAGGGTATCGGTCTCTCTCGCCCTAGGGTCAGCGAGGGGACAGGTATAGAGGGCGAGCAGAGTGAGGGACATGGGGAGAGGAGGAGGGATGAATGGAGGATGCGAGACTGACGGAGACAAGTGAAAGTTGCGAGAATCACTTTGATTGCACTCTTAGAGGAGAAAGAGTAAGGAAGGACAGACTAGTGTGGGAACGATGATGAGCGGGGAATGGATGAACTAATGGGTAGCGCTCATTTTGAATATGTTTCGGAGGTATTGGCTAGAAGCTGACTATCAAGTTCAGCGCGCAAAATGGACCAGACTGAGATGGGTGAGTCATTCCCAATCCTGAAAAACGCGCAATCCTCGCTAATGTGAACGATACTGATCAAATTCCCAGGCAACCACATTCCAGAAAATAAGCAGATTCCAGAAAATTACACTACGAATGTTGACCAAACCCTTTCAAAGTGCAGAAGAATGTGATATTTCGTGTTTAACTCGATCTACTACAATGAGGGACGGAGGGATTAGTGGGGGTTGAGGTAAGAATAGATAGACCGGGTCCGACGAACAGGCGTCAATTATCCGAACAGCTAAATGTGATCGGTGGCGTCAGAAGAGCCACAGGAAATTCACGTGCGCGCCTCCCTTCCCCCTATCGTTTACGCACTCGGTCCTCTCTTCCTCAGAAATCAGCCGATAATATCGCCCCTCTCCTCTCGCCATTCCTCCTTCTCTCACAACATAAACAACCAATGCGATGATAATCGCTGATCCGAGACAGGAATAGTATGTGTCGTTTTCGAGGTGAGAGGAGGAATGCACTCTTCCCGAGAACGATACAAGGTGAGGAGGAGAAATTAGGCCGAAATTCGAGAGTTCGAGAAGGGAAATGGAAGAATGCGGGGAAAGAAGCGGTTGAGTGTAATGCATTGATAAGTAATCAATAAGAAGCAATTGCGATCGATATCGGAGATCAGTGATAAAGTGTGGATGGAACAGAATCGAGCTCTTGCTGCCAATTGTCAGAGGAAGAAAAAGAGAGAAGAGAATGGAACAGCTGTCAGCCTTTCATCAGAAGAATCACGAGTAGAAAAAGCAAAAGTCACTTGATTATTCTTGGATCAGCGAATGGAACGTAAAGTGGTACAGAATGACAAGGATGATTCTGGTATAAGTGAATGAACGTATAGCCGTAGCTGAGAAGGAGAAGCTGAGAAGGTTGGTGCTTGCATCAGTGAATGGAACGTAAAACGGTACAAAGTCAGAAGGATGCTTCTTGGATCAGTGAATGGAACGTAAACTCCTACAAAGTGAGAAGGTTGAGTAATTCTGATTACTGAAAAGCGCGCAATCCTAGCTAATATGAACGATACTAATCAAATTCCCAGAACATTACATTCCTGTTATTCTTGGTATATTATTCTTGGATGGATCAACGAGCATCCGAGAAGCGAATCAATGAGATAAGAAGGAGGGACGCGGGGTCAATAATGGAGGAACGGTTCAGCGACAGAGAGTAACCAGCGATTGTTTAGATTAATGAGCACAGGGATGGTCTAAGACAGAGATAGTGTATGGATGAGAGAGAGGTGGGAAGCGAAAAGGGAAGAGAGAGACTCACCATGGTTTCCTCCCTTCTTGTGTTTGTTCTTTCTCTTACGGCACATGGTGACAGATTGATGGTACGTGAATGGGTGTGGGGAGGATTCGGAAAGGAATCGTGATCACTGATGATCATGCGACGGACTATCTGTAATTGTAAATAAATGATAATGTCGAGATGACATGAACTAGCACGGAATCAACCTTGTATAAGGAAAACTACTTTTTGGAACAGAAAATAGTAATTGCAGAATCATGCGAAGGACTATCTGCGATTATCAATAATTGATACGATATCAACTAGCACATTATCGAATTCATACGCGACCGAGCCACATCAATGTAAAAAGTGTGTTGATTGGAAGAGAAGCGGGGTGAACATGAATTGGGCAGGGGAAACGGCTTGGATTTCCCACCCAAACTCCACTGGCCTGACCAAGGATCGCGAAAGTCGCCATAGCGAAGTTAAGAGAAAGAGAAAAGAGGAAGAAGAAGCAGTAGTAAATCGTGTGATTTCTTCCCGCAGGTTTATGAGTCAGGGAGTGTGCAGAAAGTGCGATGGTGGAGAGAAGAGATAGGCCGAGTGGGATGGAATGACCTCGTTTGAGTTTATTGAGAATATCCCCACCAAATGAATCGAGAGAAGGAGAGAAGATGAACGATCAAAGAAAAACAGTCGCGAGGAAAACGAATCATTGCGGTTATCAAACACCGAAAGTGCTTTACACGCGATGAAACGGTATACTACTATCAGGAAACCTATTTTGAGGCTAAACCGACTAAAGCGGGAAGCCTTTTTACCAATGCAAAGGCGATTTGTAGCCACAAGCTGTGAAAAGAAAGAAAAAACTCGAGAGAGGAAAAGAGAACCGGAGAAAGGGGAAGCGCGATGAGAGGGAAGAAAAAGAGCGACGAAACATCAATGAACAGCATAGCCATTTCCACCAACTGACCCTCTTCCTACCCAGAAGCTGCTTGAAATCGCCCTCCTCTCGCCTCTTTTCTTCCCAATTCCACTATCATTCATTGTGTTCCCTCAGCCCCTCTTAGTCATCCCCATTCCTCTCCTCTCCACTTCACAGTAATTTTCATGCTCAATTCGTTGTATCATTCATCTCCCATCACACAAATTATGCATTCCACAGCCGCAACACGCAGACAAAATTGCACAAATAGAGCACGATAGCAAACGAGTTCGCTCCCCCTCCGCCCCTTCCTTAGCTCATCTGCCCCTACCGTAAGCTGAAATTCCGCGCGAGACCCAGTGACCCCGCGCCTATCTAGCATATGCCAACTCTTCTACGCGTTATTAGTGTGATTAACCGTCCATACCTCTCTGCATTTGAATCCTTATGACACGTTCTTTGTTCCTGCTAACTGGTATGACGCTAATTACTCGTTATCATTGTTGTACTGTATATTCATTAACTAATGTATCATTTCAGGCCTCAGTCCCGCTCGCGCGACTACAAATTCCACCCAACTCCATTTCTGGAGTGTGTATGCCTCTTCTAGCGATGACTCCTTCACTTCTTCCCCTTCACTGCATCACAAATGGTGACATCTTCCCCTCTCTCCCCTCTCCAACACTGATAAGGAGCCTGAATATGTGTGCGCTCAATGCTTGATTCTCAGTCTCTCTCGCGATCGATTGCGCCTTTCTTCCACTTTTCGCGTTCTTTACTCTTGAATAACTCTTTATTTGACTAAAAGTAGATGCAATTAGCATATTGTTTGCAAAGGATCGTTTATGGAGTTAAGACGATCTTTTCCAGGCGATGGTGAAGTACAGACTGATCTACTTCAACCTCCGCGCTCGAGGAGAGGTAGCCCGTCAGTTGTTCGCCCTGGCAGGGGAACCCTTCGAGGACGTGCGAGTCGAATTCGATGACTGGTTCAGTATCGTCAAACCTCTGGGAGGTAAGGACTCTTTCTCATTGCTAGCACAGTTTTAGAAAAGTCACTAAACGCTGCCAGTTTTGCTTAGTCACCTAGATTACCCATCGGATTATCGAATTGTAGTGAACTTTTCAAATAAGTCCACGTCACGCTTAGGAATGGTTGTAATCTCACCATTGATCGGTGCCTATCAATCGTAAAACGGGAGGCGAGAGCATAGCCAGAGCAAAGACAATATCGTACAGTTCAAGTCATCCTGAGAACGTTGATACTCTGTCACAGAATCGTGGAAGTGTTTCGCGACAGCTTTTTCATACTGCGAAAGCATTAGAGTATAATCGAAACGTATTGGCCATATTTCTGAATGCAAGCTAAGCAAGGAGTATATAGATAGAGATGGGTTGTAAAACAGAGAAAATAGACAGAAGCAAAATCGAAATGGAACCTGTTCTAATATCTTTTCTTTCCAGACATGCCCTTCGACGCTCTTCCCGTTCTCGAGGTCGACGGAGAGAAAATCGCTCAGTCTATCACCATCGCCCGTTTCCTCGCGCGCACTTTCGGTCAGTTACAGTAAATTTTGATCGAGAGCGGTGAATCAGAATCGCAGCTAGGACAACACTATGAAGCCAATAGATGGACGCCAGAGAAACAATGCACCAGCAACGCAAACTGAAGAGTATTGAAAAGGAGGGTTGATGGAGAGTTGGAAAGAATGTTATTAGACACAGTCTAAAAAATAGAACAAGGGCTGTTAGGATGTGGGACAGTCCTCAGAATATTCAATAGGGTGGTAAAGAGGAAAGAGTATATATCATATAGTAAATAGTTAGTGCGTATAGTTAGTGCAGTTAATGATTCACCCATTTCCTATGTATTGGAGTCCATCTTGTCTATAACTTGAGGAAGCATTTCTGGTCACCCATTGGGATAGAGACAGTAACTGCAAAAAAAACCTCGCAATTTGAGTCGATTAATGAACAGGTTTCGCTGGCAAGTCCAACTACGAGCAAGCAGTCGTTGATTCGGTCGCCGATCAGTACTCCGACTTCTTCCCCAACGTCCGCCCCTTCCTCCTGACGCTTCTCGGATTCGCCAACCACGATCTGGTAGGCGAACATTTCCGTTTTCTGGCCCATTTTTTGACCGCGCATATTGAAGTGGTAGGGATAGAATGGAAATCGAGAAAAGGGAGGACGACAATCGCTGTAATTTCTGAGCCAGAACTAGAAATAGTACCGGCGCATCAACTTATCTTGTCATCCACAACTACTCTCGATTATTTACAACATATACAATTTGGTGAGGCTAACTCTGATACAATTATACTTTTGAAATTGAATGTGCGGTTGGTTGTACTTACATAATCTAAAAATGTGTGGGGTGGGTAGATGACAACAATTGCGTTTCCAGGACACTCTCCTCGTCGAGAAAGTGCGCCCGGCCAGAGACGAATTCTTCGCCCAGATGACCAAGCTGCTCCTGGTATGTATTGAGAACCCTGATGACAAACCGGAAAAATCTCTAATCAATTCGCTAGGTTCTGTGGCCGGACATAAATTAGAGAGTGATCTTTGATCTTTGAGGCGAGCGAGAGCGGATTCCTCGTCGGACACACCGTGACCTACGCTGATCTCCTTCTGGCCGAGCACGTTTCCACTTTCAAGCAGTACGACCCTCATTACGTCAGAGTGAGTGATGTGCTTGGTTGTAAAATAACGAGCTGAAAATTGATTTGAAAGGATAGGATGTACCAGTATGTACAAATTTACAATCTGTTCAGTAGCAATTTGACACCGTGAGGAATTTGTGCTTTTTTGTCTGCACACTCTCTTGAGGGAATGATAACAGATCATGCAGCATGCATAGAAGACGTCATATTTGACAACAATAGTAATAATCAAAAAGTAATAAAAGAAAATTGCAGGACTGGCCGGAGATCCAGGAGCACTGGGCCAAAGTGAGGGCCATTCCGAATCTGAGCAAGTGGATCAACGACAGACCCGAGTCCGTCTATTGAGAACTCTCTCTCTCTCTCTCTCTCTCTCTCTCTCTCTCTCTCTCTCTCTCTCTCTCTCTCTCTCTCTCTCTCTCTCTCTCTCTCTTTCTCTCTCTCCTTCTCTCCATCCCTTTCGATATCTAGTATCTGATGGACAACAGTAGTAGCATCTGTTCTGTAGCGATTAATTGGAGGAAATTTCAAATTTGACGAATTCTTCGCCCTAGGAAATTGTAATTTCCCACATTTAATCGCTACACAACCGATAATACTGATAATAAATCAGATATAGAATATGTTCCGACTGTGATAAACCAACTTATGTGAATAAATCCATATATAAATTGTAAATAAATGGGTCAGTCATCCCACAGTATCTCTAAAACACATCGAATGTAATGATGAACATGTTCATTCACCAATTATCAGGGATAGAAGTGGTATGAATGATGAGGGTACCGCCACTGCTTCGAGTGGATCATATATTTGTGATCTGGCCGATCCATGCCTTGAAAGGATAGCACATTACCTCATTTCGAAGCAAAGCAGCAAAGACATTGTTGAATTTGCAATGGTACGTCATTTCCGCTCGTTTACGGCTTGTATTGTAACGCACTCAGTCTTGTCGGAAGTACAAAAGCGTAGTCGATGTCGTAATGGCCAAGGATTCGAATAGACCGCCAATTCTGCGTCTGGAATACACAAATCTTGCTGAAAATGCGGTGAGAATAGTATTTATGGACCTCACTCAACAATTTGTTTGACAGGTGGATAATGATTACTATTACACAATAGTCGCATCGAACAGGCACGAAATGTATCAAAATTTTGATACGCTACGGCCCTTTGTCAGATATACTGAAAGGCCTCTGCCAGGCGAAACGGTGAGCAACTTTTACTCGATTCGCGTTCGCCTTGACCAATCTGAACAGTGATCACGATTATCAAAGCATATTTGTCGTTTCAGAGATTCATATTACGCCGGAAGGTTTACACGAACGACGAGTGCTCGAGAATTTCCCAAGTCATTCCATCAGTGCTGAGAATATACGGAGAAATACGGCCCGCGCTCGATATCGATAACATATCTTCATTTATCGGAAATGCAAGTGTCGATGAGTTTGAGATCAATACGCAGTTCTTCGATGAAGTTCACAAGTGAGACAAAGATTTGTAAAGTTTCTTTCTAAAAAAATTAAAAGCCATTGCAATTTCTTTGTTATTTGCATTTTTGTTATCACATTAATCCACTTCAGGGATGCTCTTCTACGATTCTACAATCAACGTAAAGGTCGTCATGTTAGCATCAGCAGTAACATCCTCTGGGATATCAAGGACCTTGGTGAGTTCTAGAGATGTAAATGCGGTTTTGTCTCCCTCCATTTTGCAAACTATATCTCCCGTCAGAGAAAAAAACCGAAACGACATCACTGAGTTCACACTCCACGTGTTAGTGCGATGAAATGAGAAAAATCTGAACTTCTTCGGTTTCTGGCCCAGATGAAATGGGTGGAATGGAACTAGATATAGGGTAGGAGAAGAATGAATTCACAGCTGAGCCAGAAACGGAAGAAGTGCCGCTAAATTATCCTTTACAGGTCTCTCCATTATCCGTCTTCTGGAACACGTCGACGTCACTCTCTATCTTCGAAATGTCATCAATGGAGTTCCGCGGATCAAATGGAAAGAAATATTTGAAAGGGTGTCCGGTATGGGAGTAAAAGTTGAGGTTGATGGAAATGAATGGCCAAATGATAATCTAGATAGCAATCGAGAGAAGGTTGTGTGCTTCTCTATGCCAAATCGTTGAAATGTTTAATTCAGTATTGTACGATCGGTATTCATCGATATAGTTAGTTACACCATGTGATGTGCCCATTATAAAGAGCATAACAAAAGTTGCCATTCTGGTATGATCTCGATGTTGATAAACATGTATGATTGTATTGTTAAAAACGTTCATTGTTCGATAGTGAGCAATGAAATTCTTAGCATCCAATGCAATGTAAGTCGACTCTTCATGTCTGCACTTCCGTTCCATCACTTTTACTTTCTTTATCTTGTCTGACGGCTTTCTCTGGCGGGAACTAGGGGCTGGCCCATCGTGAGGTAGGGAGAGACTGGGAAGCACAATCCTGCGGGTTATCTTGCCAGTTCGTATCCGGTAAGCAACACAACGATGGATACAAATTATGCGTGATTACGATTACGTTTCCTCATATTAGGTTGTGAAAGAAAAATATCGGTGCAGTACTTGTGTAATTATGATCCCAGCGTTAAATTAGCCACCCCAATCTGGTCAGAAACCAATCAGTGAAGATTGTAGAGCACATGATTTATCGTCAGTATCAACATGGCATACAGAAAGAGTGAATTCGTCGATCATTTCCTCCGCTTCTTTCCATCCCGGCATCCGAGTATCTTGAAAGGGTCGCCATTCATACACGCCTCGGTCATCATCGGGTCCTCTCCGCCCGGCAGTGAGGGGAAGTTGAAGCAGGTCTGATAATAGTAATACTAAAGTATTTATGTAATTTCATGGGAGGAATGCGTTACAAAGATATAAATGGAGACCGATAGCAATCGATAATTAGTACTAGGGATATGACAACGAAAAGAGGGTTCTCGAAGGCACCGGTGAGAATTTTGGTTCTAGCGCAAAGTCTTACCTGATCGACGTTGTCCCGACACGGCCGAGTCTCGAGAAGAAGCCGAGAATAGACGAGGGCAAGAAGAGAAAGAAGAAGGATGGTCAGTCTCATCAAAGAAGAGCGAAGATTTAGGCGGAGTGTATCCTAATCAGACTACATACACGCCAGATGTGAGGTCATTGGGAATGACCAAGCCAAGGATAGGGGGAGACAGACTGTCAATGGTGACTGATGAATCATTCAAGATAGGACATGATTCTGTTGAATGAGAGAGTATAATACCGTCATGTGATGAGGTAGAACGTGACTGCATATTAGCTATTCAAAAAAAAATTACACAGTCTGTGATTAAAGCTACACAAATGTCCTCTGATATTGCTCGATATTGGGAATCAAAAGGAGTGAATTCGTCGATCATTTCGACAAAGAAGGTTCAACATGAAGAGGGGGCGGCAGATAATTCCAATCTGCCAACAATTTGTAGCCTACAATCTCTCCAAGCGTGCAACATCACAGATTACATTTACTCGCCCTAGGGAAACCGCCCGATCTCATTTAGCATGAGCGATTCTCGGTTTAAACGTTTAAGCTCTGCGCTTAATCTGCTTTCTTTTGCAGGAGATAGGGGAAGTTTTTGCATCTCCCTTTGCGTATAAAAGTAGCGAATGAGTACTATTTCACACCTCTTTCCCTCTCTCGAAACATGCACTCTCCACTCCTCCTCCTCCTTATCGTAGCAGTTGCTGTCAGGGGCGACGACCCAACGTGGAGCGCCTGGACCGAGGTACAGTATCACTAGCAGTTGAAAAGTCTAGACGAGGTAGTTAGTTGAGGCAGAACACAAATACGACAATTTCCATCTACAAAACTGATTTCTTGCAGACCCCGAATTCAGCCTGCTCGGACAATTGTGGTTACTGTGGCGTGCGAGTGACCTCCACGAGAACTTGCTCGGAATTGGGAAAGTGCTCGTAAGCTTCAAACAGACACAAATTCAAAAGCGTTGCGAATGCATCCAAGATTTTCGCATATTTTTAGTGGCATCGCACAGCGATACGAGGAATGCGGACCCGCTATGTGCAAGTTCCCGAAAAAGTTGGTTTTCAACTCCATTTGAACTGAGTTGCAAATCATTCGGTGTAGTTTTCACAAGATCGAATGACGAACAAGTAATCCATACTTTTCAGCACTTGCTGTGCGGGTTACGTCAAGGGACTCCTGCCGGGAGGGACGTTCGAGTGCACGGCAAAAGCATTGCTCCCAGTGAAGACGAGACTAGCCTGATTAGAAACATTGAATCACTAATTTATTCGAATTGTTCTTGCTACAGTAGTAATTTATACATAGCCCATCTCAAACCTGCCACAATCTTTTCACCCACTATGTTATAATAAATTATCATATTCTATCCTCTTTGCTTGACCACCGATTCTACTCAGTGGATAGTAGAAGTAATACATACGATTTGCATTTGAAAGTTTATTCGTTAAAATTGCATAATGGAAAGGTTGACATCCAACGACTGATGGTTCCCCCACAGTTCTTAGGCTGAAAATAATCACTCATCGATTGTCATTTCTCTACTTCTTACCGTGTCTGTACTGGATATCGGCACGAAGGGATCCCTCATTGTTCCACACGAGGATCGGCAGTTTGTTGGCGTCGGACCAGTAGGACTTCTTGGTAGGAGACTCGCAGAATCTAAATTGTAGCTGTGAGATTGAAGAAGTTCGAATATGTTTAGTGCTGGCTAATCGGAATTCGGTTTTCCTCATTTCCCACGCTCTTTCGTTTCACTGAACGACGAGAGAGCATGCTGAATGAGGAGAGTCGATGCCGTTTTGTCCTCTAACCTGAATCCTCTCTTTGTCATCTCCGTCTTGGTCTTCAGTTCGATGCCTCCCATTCTGCATCCACTGCCGACTCCAGACCAGATACCATCAATGACCACCTCGACTCTCTTGCCGGCCGGAGCCTGAAGAAAGAATCATTCCACAGAATTGCAAATTCTATGTGAAATTAGCAGTAGAATCTAAATTATAGCAATGGCCCGGCTCTTAGGACTATCTGAGCTTGCAAAAGTCTGATAAACGGAACAGTAAATTCCATTAAGAAGAAGGAAAGAGTGCAAAAGCTATCAGACACGGCTAAATGATTGAGCGCCCCGCTTAATGAGCTTTCTTTTGCAGGAAATTACTGCAGCTTACTTCCACACATTCAATGAATGTGAGCAAAATATCAGAAGAGATTGACTCGCCTTGACGATGTACGCGCAGTTGTTGTACTTGAGCTGCGCGGGCTGGCCGTACTTGCCCATCTAAAAGATACTGTAAAGCATAGGATCGATAGTCGAAGAAATCACCTCGATGGTCCTCTTGGTGTAGGAAGTAGTGGCAGTCAACTCGACGACGCAACCCTCGGGCTTCAATTTTGGAGTGTTATTCGGGAACTAGGTCGCATACAGACATGTGGATGATAGCCTACTGGATTTGCATACATATGAGAAGGTATTGCGAAATAATTCTCATCCAGTTGGATATCATTGAAATGTTCTTATTCCATCTAGAGCCGTTGGAATGCGAATAGTGGAAAGATCAATACGTTTCCCGTGCAGTCAGCTCCTCCGAGTCCCTCTGGGCACACGCACTTGGCGCAGTTCCTCACGTCCAGATATCCTCCATTCTTGCACGGATTTGCCTTATTCGCGCATTTCTCTGAATAAGATTAAATATTTATCGCACGGCACTGACAACGCGTCAACGCGTACAAGATCTAGAAGATGGGAGATATGAAGTGAGAACACAAAGATTAGATTAGCTGACATGTGATGAAGACAAGCGGTGGCTTGAGAACAAGAATAGTAGACAAATAACTCACGATCGCACTTGTAGTACTTGTTCACTTTGAGCACGTCGAGGAACGAGGGCATGTGACCGCGCATCGAATTCTGATAGTCGACGTACGCACCGACAGCGATGAGCGTGGGCACTCGGTAGTCCTTTGCAAAACTGAATGCAAATATGTGTTCTAAGCGTATATCTGGAAATATTGGTGGTTCCATGTATGCTAGTATCTTGTTTCTCTTCTTCAATATGTGAGGAACCTGTCCGCGGTGTAGTGCATGTTGCTGCCGAAGTCGTAGGGCAGTCCCATCGCCGATGTGGTTTGATATGAGTCGAAGTTGTGCTGGTTTTGCGTCTGCAAACGCCAATTTGAAGTATGTTAGGGTATCGGGTGGTAGAAATGGTATCACTAAACTCCAGTGTTTGAAATGTGAGAGTTTGCTACAATTTTAACAGACACATACGGGGATGTTGTCCTTGTTGACTCGGACGTAGCTGTCTCTGTCTGCTCGGGACTGCTCGTGGTAGACACCCAGTGCGTGTTCGAGTTCATGAGTTGCAGTCGAGATCTGGGATGAATAGATAAATCATTTTAATATAAGGTTATTATTCGCTTCATTATAATCTGAGACAGAGTTTCGAATGATGCGGAAGATATTACCGAGTTACATCCGTTGTTCTGCAGGGACAGTTCCTGGGTCTTTCCGACTTTTCCCACAGACGAGTAGCAGCCTCCCTTGTTCACCACGAGGATCCTTAATTTGTATAGTTACTCTGATTCTCGCTTTCATCCTACGGCAACCGATTAGTCAAAGTCAGCTCGATCCGAGCGGTCTATCGTAATCACGAAACAGTTATGGCAGTTGCATAGAAATTACTCACTTGGCCTCTCCAGCGCCATTCTCTTGGAAGTTCACGCAGGTGTTGGCCGTCCAGAAGGCCGTGGCGGCACGGACGATGCCCTTCATCTCCTCGCCTCAACCGGATAAAATATGCTGACGGAACGTTTCAGATCGCTCTTTTAGTAGTTAACCGATTTCTTCAGAATCTAGTTTCAGACCAAATGAGAGTAAGGAGTTAGCGTTGTTGCTACCAGTGTTTTATCAAGTAGAGTGAGACTTCGCATTTATATAGAAATTCGAACGTGCGTTTACTTTTTTCAATCTTTCAATCTGTTTATGTTATTTACTTGAAGTCACACCCGCTATGGTGTATA
This sequence comes from Pristionchus entomophagus, assembly GCA_036245825.1. Taxonomy (NCBI): domain Eukaryota; kingdom Metazoa; phylum Nematoda; class Chromadorea; order Rhabditida; family Neodiplogasteridae; genus Pristionchus; species Pristionchus entomophagus. The sequence continues at coordinate 32,545,358 of BTSX01000006.1, forward strand.
CAATAAATACATGAATACTCACTGACTCCCGCAGCGAACGAGAACGGAATTGGGGTGGATCCCCAGATGGCCGTGTTCATCGACGCCTGTCTCTTGGCACGCTCCGTCTCGTTGGCCATCACGTACGAGAGTTGCTCGCTGGAACGAGACTACGGTAGTCACCGCACTGGGAGTACGATAGCAAGGAGACCGTATGGTACCGTACTTAGTGAGGACGATGTCTCCCTCGAAGAGATCGGCGTTGTTCTCCGAGTTCACTGCCTCTTCGGATTTCTCGGCCTGCGCCTCGAGTCTGGGAACCGACTCGACAGCCTGCAAAAAATTAACTAAATCCAATGGTGTTTTCGGCTTTAATGATGATTTACGTATTATAGTGCACGTCGTTCTATACAATACGGAATGTTGTGCCGAGGCCCATGAGTGGTTCCTCGGTCTTATTAGGTTTGCGGTTCTCACCGCCAGAAGTGTCTGGAGTTCGGCGTGCTCGGCATCCGTCTCCACGGCGAGATGGGAGTCCAGAATCTGAAGAGGACCTCTTCGTTGGTAGATGAAAATGGAAGCTTGTGATGACAAATTACAATCGACTCTTCTCATTTATGATAGCGTGTTCTCTAGTCCTTCAGAGAAACGTCAGAGTACACGAATTCAGGAGAATTGGCTGCCAATTTTCCCTATACTTAACTAAAATTAGCTGTCACCTTCATGTCCTTCTTGAATTCATCGACGTTGAGCTGCTTCTCGATTTCCTTCTCGAACTTGGTGTGCGGAAGCACCCCAGCGAGAGCGAGAGAGACCAGGAGAGGGAGGAGGACGAGGGAACGCATACTGTAACGGATACTGTAACCGATCCAGGATAAGTTGGGGAGAAGAAGTGAACTCACTTGATTGCGGTGGATGCGACCGCTGAAGTGCTGATGGAAGGAATCCATGCACTTTTATAGTGAGAATACCATGTTATCCGTGTTTGCCATGTCGAGAAAGACGAACGTTTCCTCCACATATGAAGCTGAACAAACGGCAGAGACTAAGTCATGTTTTGCCTGCAAATGTTACATTCTGACGAAACCGTATGAATGCTGGTATGTTCGAGATCTATTGCATGTTATGGCACACTTGATCTAAGAGAACACATAGTATTTTAAATAAATAAAAAAATTGAATCGATTCATCTCAACCTTCTGACTGTCACAAAACGGGGTCTAATTGTAGTTGCGATTCGCAACTTGCGAAACACTAATCCGTTGTCCAACACGACTTCAATGTTCTTCCTTCTCAAACTCCAAGCAAATCTAAATTTTGAGGTAAAGCTGCAAGGCCTCGTAAACCCTCGTCGGTAGCATCTCGCAATACGGATGTGCTTGTGAATATGCTAACTTGTATAGCGCATTCATAGTTTTATCCTATCGTTTATCTGAGCTACGAGAGAGCGTGCGAATTGAGGAAAGTCTTTTCTTATTTGTAATCACTAGAAATAGTATCTCGAGTTATGGTTGAATGTCTCTCCATATCTCAGTCATGAATCGTTAACATCCTCTCTCTTTATTAATTCTTCCAACAGTGTTGTAATGCGCAGACGCGCGATGTTCCTATCGATTGTATTATTGGCGGGTTTCTGATCTAAGCATGTCGTTAACCCATTCTCTGATCTATCTTGTTTACCTTATCTTCCCCCTTTGTTCTTTCTCCCTTTGAAAAGAAGGATCGTGCTAGGTCACCATCAGTTTATGGCAAGTGCCAGTCTCTCGTCCCGCTCTCACAGGGAATGATCGCCCTGTGAGGAACATCTACAGATGAAGATCATTCCCATTAGCCGTAGTTCGTACATTCAACGGTGCTCAATGTATATTTCCAGTAAGGCATGTTCTACACGCATGCACCGATGCTACTCATGATACCATACCAACTAGCACAATCCGTTGAGGGCCAAATCGTCAAGACTCATCCTTCCAATTCAGTAAGCTATTTAAGAGGGATCGTTCATATTTTTTCGAAATAAATACACTACTGACATAAAACATATTAGTTTATCGGATTGTGGATTACAGCTTCCATGATTTGCTGCTTAGATATTATCAATTTCATTTTAGATCCTCACGAGGCTGAATTCATCCACTACATGCTCCTGGAAATGTGAATGGTCCCGAACAGAAAGTGCATATCGCTTTGCTTTTGTGCATTATCTCAGTAGGATATGAATCCGTTCGCGTAAGAGTCGGACAAAGTCGCCCTAGGGCTAACTGTTTAGCAGATTGGGATATTTTTACGTTCCATGCCCTGTTGAAACTTTTTGATTCTTAGGCGAACGGGCTCTTATAGTATGTTTGCCTTGATTTTTCTGTTCTTTTCAGTCACCAATCTTCCAGTAACTGTTTCAGGTCGCCGTACTCACACTCTACGGCGTGGAGAGTCCCAGTTGCTCCGATCTCTTCTCAAAGAAGGAATAGACGTCGTCGTCGAGAGTGTAGATGCGGCTGTCGGCCTTCAGGCACAACGTGTGATTCTCACGCTGAGTGCAAACAGGAGGAACGACTACAATACTGACACGGGCCGAGTCCTACACGCCCACCGTTGTACCCATAGGCGGACCCATATTGTGTACAGTATCTTCCTCCTATCTCTTTGGTCACCATCTGTTTATGTCTCGGGCCATGTTCTCGTCCCGCACTCTCAAGTAATGGTCGTCTTGTGCGGAGTATCCCAAGATAAACAGTATTTCACCCATCCGAAGTTCACACATCCAATGCCACGCAGAAGGTCATCATCGTTGGAGATCGGACAGTCTTCGCGCCTATGCGTAGATTTTGAGCAAATTCTCTTGTTGATTGTATTATTTCTGGGTGGGGTGAACATGCAATATCTATATCTATTCATTTTGGTATCTCGCTGTTCTAACAACAACAAATTTCACTCTAGTTTCCTCGTTAATTGTATTCAGCCATTATTCTTTTTCCCGAGCTTTGACTCTCCATTAGAGGTCGAGAAACGATACTACCCGATACCACGGGGCCTCGCGAATGAGGAATGAGAGGGCAAAGAATACGGGCCGGCCCGTGAAAAATCGCTCGAGACCCGATACCGGGAAGTCAAAATATGACTCTTTCTCCATTTTTTTGATTGCAATCACTTCGCAAGGTCATTTGCTTCATTATTAATCACCTTTCGTCGTTCTTTGCTTTGAGAAACTGATGGGGTCGAGTTTAGCGTGAAACGCTTTACTTGTGAGAGTGAAAAAGACTGAGAAAATGACTGAAAGTTCTCGCATCGCGCTGAAACTTTGTAGAGAAGATCGGGAAGAATTGTGCTTGCCTCCACTAAATTTCTGCGCGCGAACGTCCACTTCGCGCACAAGTAATAAATTGAAACACGGGAATTTGATTAGGATGATCCCGAGAGATCTCCTTAGAGATCTAGCTATTTATTCGTGCCACAAGTATTGTTCGATCTCCATTGCATGTACTCTTTCGATGGGCTAACAGGGGCTAACAGAGTTTCGACGGGTTAACTGCTCCGAATCAACATCTTCTTTGGTTCTGTCGAGTATGATCATTAGCAAGAACGTTTAAACACATTTAGAGCATGATTTTTGCATGCATATCTTTATGAGTTGTACTCTTCACTCTTCATGAACTCTCCGATGTTATAGACTGAGTGCGGACATGGATTATTCATGGATTGTCTTGATGAAATGAGTTTATATAGACAGAAGATCAGTTCACCGAGGCAATTAAAATCCAATGGGCGGGCTAAAAAAATGCTGTGGAAGCGGATCACCGCATGTTCCCGCTTACGATTGGATGTTAACGCCTCAAAAACTGTACTTCTGACCTCGTGTATCACCACTCGAACGCCCCTCACTATCGACACACTTATTTTCAAGTTTGTCGAATCGGCCACATATCTGGGCGAGTAGATCTCCCACTGCCTGGGCCTCTCCGACGAAATAGAACACAGGATTCGACTGAGATGGTTAGCCTGTACCAAGCTTGCCTCTTTTCTCTTTCCTCGCCTTCTCCCAGGAGAGAGGAAAGAGTCAAGAAGATAAAAAGGCGTCTGTTCCAGTGCTGCATCTACACTACGGTACTCTACGGATCGGAAGTATGGTCACTTCGAGGGAGCGGAAACGAGCGGTTCAGTGTCACCCGAAGGACGATGGAGCGTAAGATGCTGGGAATATCATTACGAGATCGATGGAGAAATGAAAACGTGCGGAATGCAACCAACGCACGGGACTGGAATATAGAAGCTCTCAAACGGAAGGCTCAATGGGTGCTGAGAATAAGAAGAATGGAACTAGAGCAATGGAGCACCTTGTGGATACCGTATGCGGGAAGCGCCCCAAGGACAGCCAGAACTCAATGGCGCGATGACTTGACAAGATCAATTTGCGCTAACGGGTGGTAGGCAACGACCGAAGAATACAGACCCATCATCATCTAGCGTCAATCGCTTCACATGATGAATATTGATTAATTGATTGATTGTAATTGTGTTAGAGTATATTTTGAACGAAAAAAAACTTCGACGTTTCCCCAGAATTTTCCGTTCGCAAGGCCGTTTGCGTTTGGATCAACAAGGTCTGGAACAGGTATATGGGATGAAGGATTTTATCTTTGCCTTAGTGGTTTCCCATCGATTTTAGTGCGGTCAACTTGCGCTTCTAGCGGTTTTTCGACTGTAACTTTTTTATATCGCTTTTTCATGATCCCATAACTGTCGAGGAACTCCGAGGACCATCGTATACAACGCGAAGCTAAGTGACCAAAATAGTTTATTTGACCGGTAAAGGAGTGCCAAAACTAACAAATACGATCACCAAGGAGAGATTAGCTGAGCAATCGTGCAGAACGTGAAATTAGTCACCGATAAAATAAATAAAACACGGGCGAAAACAATCAAAAAGGGGAGGGTACCGTAGTTTTGAATACCGTAATTGAACTTCGGTTAATCGCGCCTGACAAGGCACACCGGGCACACGCAGTCTTTACACTCGGTACCAGAGCTACAGTATTCCTCGCTTATTTTTCATTTTACTCCTTAAATATTAAAATTTAATTTTTAATATTTTTTCTCTTTTTGAGTGAGTGAAACTCTATTATATGAGACATATTCATTTTTAGCTGCCGACTCCTTTTCTACTTTTTTTAAACTCCTTTTTCCTTTTTTTTGACTCCTTTTTCTTTTCTTTATTTAACTGAGTTCTAGAAAAATTGCGCTTACAAACGAAAATGTTGCTTTCGATATGTCAATGCTTACTCAGTTATCGCATAGTCCTCATGTCGCACCCGAACGTACTCCTCCCAATCCTCGTCCGCAAAAGTCAACACATCAGGATTCGCATTTGCAGAAACCCTGATCATGATATACAAGCAAATTCGAACGGATGCCATCTTGGTACGTTTTGAGGTGTTTTTGAAATGAATCGGCAAACGGACCGAAGGAATACTGAAGTACCATTGTCCATCAACTCGCTGGCCATTCGAATTCGCAAGTTGTTGTCGGGGAATATCTTCCACGACGAGAATCGGGTATTATTGAAGATGAGAGTAAGCTCGTCGCTCAAGAGATCGAATTTGTACACGTTGTGGTACCTGTAAGGTTCTTTCCCATGCATTGCTCCAACCCCTTGAGCGGCATCACTTGTATTAACTAACCGAGGATTGTCATCATTTATGCCAATGAGCAAAGATTCAGATTTCCGGTCGTTCTTCATGATTATTGATTTTACTCCTGTCCTGTTTGTAAGACTCGTGGGAGTTTTCGGAGAGGAGCTCTAAATCAGAATTAGCTGAGCAAATTTGACGCGTCGATGACGGAATTGCAAGCGTGTGAGAAACTATTGAATAATTGATTACTCTTTCGTAATCGTCATAATACTGCAGTAAACCGAGTATCTTTATTAACCTTCGACCACCTCTGATATGTTCAGCTTACAATACATTGTGTTCTCGTCCCCGTTGTTATCTTTAGCGTAGATTATGATGTCCGTTAGGCCTGTCCATTCAAAATCTGAAACGAAATGACATATATTCAACAAAATCAACGGATAAATTTCCTTCTAATTGAGAATGTTCACTCGGAAAGATAACGATATGACACACCATTACAAAACTTTTAAATCCATTTACTGTAAGAAGTTTCAGAAACAATATGAGAGGAATCACGAGAGATTCGTGAGTTTTGAGGTATTAGCGGCGGTAGGAATTAGTTTCCCCGATTCTGCTGAAAAGTAAAACTTAGGTACTTTGAATTATGGTCTTTCAAACTACGTTTACCGATTTTGACATCTGGCCTCATCTCGGAGTATTGTTAGGTCAAATTAGGGAATCTACTAAATGTACGACCAAAATTGTCTCATGAAAACAACCATAACTCACTTTACAATAAAGCTAGAGACGATTCCAAAAAAGCATTCGAATGAGGGGGCAGAGGGAAACATTTCTTATGTTGATGATGTAATTCCACGTGCATGCGCTGGATCGGGGCTGTCGGTTTTTCAAAAAAGTGATGTAGCTTTCCTAATACCGATTTCTCCAACAATCGCCGAAAAGTGATTTGAGAAAAACCATGTACCTAACATCCCTTTCAATAGCAGAAAGATCGAAGGTTAGGAAAAAAAAGGCGGAACTTTTGTCCAAAAAACCTGCGATTTTTACAAATTTTCGAAGTTTTTCAAGCATAACTTTTTTCGTTCGTGTTTTCATGAGCTCTCATGTCGAAATTCGGAATCAGCGTACAAAAATACACCAAATATTCATATAGTCATATTTTTTTTAAATAAATTTTTTTTCGACTCTTGCCGCCTTTTCACCATGTGGTCTTTGTGTTCACCATGTGGTTCACCATGTTTTCACCTCCTTTGGTCCGATTTTAGTCGAAAAATTTTTGTCTCAGAATCATGTCTCTATAGGAATTTCTGACTTATTTTGGAGCGTAGAAAACGAATTTACTAACTAGAGCTCATGAAACCTCAATATGAAAAAGTTATGACCTAAATTCAAAACAATTTTTTTTTTTTGGAATTTTCTTTATTACATAACTTTTTTTTACTTTGAGGTTTCCTGAGCTCTAGTTAGCAAATTCGTTTTCTACGCTCAAAAATAACCCAGAAAATCCTATAAAAACATGATTCCGAGACAAAGAAATTTCGCCCAAAATCGGACGTAAGGGGTGACCACATGGTGAAAAAGTGGTCAAAGTCGAAAAAAAATTTATCTCTAAAAAATATGACTATATGAATATGTGGTGTATTTTTACACTCTGATTCCGAATTTCGAAATGTGAGCTCATGAAAACACGAAAGAAAAAAGTAATGCTTGAAAAACTTCGAAAATTTGTAAAAATCGCAGGGTTTTTGGACAAAAGTCCCGCCTTTTTTTCCCTAACTTTTGATCTTTCTGCTATTGAAAGGTGTGTTAGGTACATGGTTTTTCTCAAATCACTTTTCGGCGCTTGTTGGAGAAATCGGTATTAGGAAAGTTACATCACTTTTTTGAAAAACTGACCACCCCGATCCAGCGCATGTACGTGTTTATTGCTCACCCCCTTTTAAATATTTTCCAAATTATATGTTCAACTCGCCGATGACATCTCTCCGCTCAAAAGTGACTTGTCTCCTCTGCCGATCAGAGATCCGCAGTGTGAACACGTTTCGGGTTTTATTGACATCAGGAGAAATGAAACCAACAGCCTGCAGAAATGAAGCAGAAGAATGAATGATTGCCAAAAGGGAAAAAAAGCGTCACTAGAATTGTATGAATGCGTTCTACTGTGGAGATTCGGATTCCCATTTATCATTACTAGTGAATACCTTCCCGTCTGGTGACATTGCAACTTGTAGGCAGACGAGTTTCTCCCTCGATGCTGCAGCGGTTGCAAGCAGCAGCAGCAGAGAACAACGCAGCAACTGCAGCATACCGGCTGAAGATTTAATGATTGCGAGAAGTGAAAAGAAGCATCGCTATCGTTGAACTGTAAACAATTGCTAGCTTGATAGCTCAAAAAACGAGTGCGTGTGCTTAGTTTATCTCCGTCGGTATATCAGCGTAATCAACGACATTACGTAATAATGGAGAGGGAAACTCAATTGCATGGTTGTAAGATATTTGGTGGTTATGATATGCATAATAATCGTCATCGGAGTGACCAAGGCTCAATGTGATGATTTTGTGTAAATTCGTTGAATGCTGATCAGCTGGTGAAAATCAGGCTGAATCAGGCTGAAAGCTGCTTCTTCGAAATTAGAAGAATTCACGTTTCAATTCGTGGGGGGATTAGAGGAATAGAAGAGAGTATTACTTTACCTCATGATCTCTCATCGATATCCGTTTCTCTCTTTGTTCTATTGGCTCTGCGGTAGTTCACTTTTTGTGATTGGCTTTCTCTTCTCGCGGAATAGCACGTTCAACCCCTCAGGTAAAGACGGCATCCTTTATCTCTCTTCCAAAAATTTTCGGAGCCCTTTTTAGTTCCTTGTCAGATTTGAACCTACCACCGCTCCTTCTACAGGATTGTCTTTGGCGGTGCTTTATGAGCCAGTTCGCCTAAGAGTCAGTAAAAGTCCAACAGCGCCTGGAACATCATAAATATCGGACATGCTTAAAAGTTGGTCCCAGGGGTAACTTTTGCTTCTGAATCGGATGGCCTTTTCCGTTTTTCGCTCAGAAGCTTCTGAATCCCGGTATGGCACGACGTCAATTTAGTCAAATTCGGTTTCTGCGATAAAAACTGGTCCGGGAAGGGTCGAATTGGGCACAAACCTCGCGTACCCGACCAGAATTTAATTCTCTACGAACTGAAAAAAAATCGAGGCTCTATCTTTTTTTTCTTTTTTGAGTTATGGCCGTTTTTTGACAAACAAAAAGGTAAATGAGATCCCGCTACCAGTTTGCAGAGAATTTTCTGCTCATATACCAAAATATACCAAAATGATCAGCAGAAAATTCTCTACAAACTGGTAGCGGGATCTCATTTATTGTACATGTCGCAGAAATCAGAACGCTCACCGAGCGTCACGGTACAATCTGCGGGTTTTCCGATCTTTGCTAATAAACAAAATTAAGATTTGTGGTCGTGCTTATATTTTTGCGCATGGCCACTTTGCCGGAATCGACCCGGACATGCACGGTAAAATATTACTAGAAATCTATATTTGAAATACGTCTCTTTTATGGTGCGCGTTACGGTAGCTCTGTCGAGGTTTATCATTTTAGCTAGCGATAGTGCATTGAAGCCTTTCCTTTAATTTTCTCATGTTATTTGTCACTTTTTCAAAGTTTAGGGCAGAAAAAATAATCACAATATTAAAAACAAAACCTTGAACCTCTCTAATGCAATCGCAACCCAAAATGATAAACCTTGACCGAGCTACCGTAACCCGCACCATAAAAGATACCTACTTGAAAAATCGATTTCTAGGAATATTTTACCGGGCATATCCGGGTCGATTCCGGCAAAGTGACCATGAGAAAAAATATGAACACAAAAACAAGTCCTAATTTTAAGTGTCAACAAAGATCTGAAAACCCGCAGATTGTACCGTGACGCCCGGTGAGCGTTCTGATTTCTGCGACATGTACGATACCTTTTGTGTTTGTCAGAAAACGGCCATAACTCAAAAAAGAAAAAAAAGATAGAGCCTCGAATTTTTTTTTCAGTTTATAGAGAATTAAATTCTGGTCGGGTGCGCGAGGTTTGTGCCCAATTCGACTCTTCCCGGACCAGTTTTTATCGCAGAAACTGAATTTGACTAAATTGATGTCGTGCCGTACCGGGATTCAGAAGCTTCTGAGCAAAAAACGGAAAAGGCCATTCGATTCAGAAGCAAAAGTTACCCCTGTGACCAACTTTTGAGCATGTCCGATATTTTGTATGTTCCAGACTTTGTTCGACTCTTAGGCGAACGTGCTCATATAGCATCCCGCCCTTTTTCCTCCCTATTTCATGTCGGTTCGTTTGAGTTATCTCCATCGCTTTCACTTGTCCTCTTTAGCACACGTCCTATTGCAGTAGCTTGGGATGTTTTATTCTCTCCAAATCGACGGGTATCTGAGCGTCCTGTCGTCCATGCACGCCCATGGCCTTATCGATTGGAACTTCTACCTCGAACTAGGAGTCGAGGCAATGCAGCAATTGGAGTGTGAAGAGAGGGAACAGGCCAGCCCTTTTGACCACGGACTTCAAACACCACCCCGAGATCAAATCTTCAGTTCAGCGCCACTAACTCCATCAAGGGGCTTCACCTCACAGCGGATGATGAGGTTGGACAATTAAATAATTTGTTTCCTCCATATCATATAATCTTCGTTGATAAGCGATGTTCGTTTCGTGTTCCCATTACTAAGGAGTTCTGATTGAATTTTAGTGCGTAACATAGAACCACATACTCTGAGTGAAAATGATAACAGCATGGGCTAAGCTGAATTACGTACTTGATGTTCAGCACCGACAGCAGCTACGAGCGAGTGGTCGAGGGAAGACGGCAGAGGGAAGATCACGAGACAGTTTTGCACGGAGGGATCTCCTATATCGATCATTCATCTGCGCTGGCGGACGCTGCAGCAGCTGTGCCTTCTGTACAACCAGCACGTGATGACATATCCTATTCGCAAGACGCGGATTCGGAGTTCGAAGTACGGTGGCGTGGAGGGGTTCATGAAAATTCGATCCCGATCTCTGCCATACCCGCTCCCGATAGTGCTTCCGATGCCTTCATCGCCGAGCTGAAGGCGGAGAACGAGCAGAGGTTCTTCACGTTTTGCATAATTTGATTTGCAATTCGAACAAGGGAATGGGGAGACTGATCAGGGAACCAGGGATGAGTTTCAGAACACGAACAAGATTGGGATCTGTTTCGTCTTCACTTTACTCGCCTTTATTTCGGGATTAAAGTCGTTGAAACAGGCCCAATCTTCGAATTTTCTTTCAGCCCCTCTCAGCGGTACTCTCGATCCTGCTGCGTCTGCCTAACCGCGTCGCCTCGTCGACAAGTCGTCCTGACAGCGTGCGGGCATCTGATCTGCAGGTACGAATTCTAAATAAATGCTCTATTCCTCACTCAAGTACTTGGGTTCTGTTACTCCATTCAACCCAAATACTCGAGAGAAAAATAGCGAGGATTTGATTCGCCATCTGATTCGCAGGGCTTGCGCGGAACAGATGAGCAGGGACGCACAAGGCGGGATCGCATCAAGTGTCCCCTCTGTCGCAGCCCGTCGGAGTACGTGCCTATCTTCGAGGATATCATCACAGATGTGTCTGGACGATCGGATGCACATGAACAAGAAAGCTGTGAGATTCAGACAATTATCTCTGGATTCTCCAAGATGAAGAGCGAGATCATCGTACGCTCTAGACGCGGACTGTGCAGTCAAATCGCTAAGTACATAAACCAAATAAATTAATCAATTATTCCAAAGTTATTATGATATTGCTTTCACAGTTATTTTTTTTGTATGAATCTTCGTTCATGGTAAAATGGAAACAGTTCATATTTGATGACAGCTCAGAACATGTGTTAATATTATTCCACCGATATTTATTGACGCGATTAATTGATCGATAATCATAGAATTAATACTTGAAATAATCTGATTAACATAATGTCCTCGGAGGCATTGATACTCTCATCATCGAAAGTCTCATTCGTCATCTCATCATCAGTGGTGGCTACATTCTCTAGTAGTTTCTGGATTTCATCCTTCACTAGATGATCTCTCTTATGCAATTCCTCATTGAGATAATCACTCTCCAATATGTTCTGTATCCTATCATAAGACTCGGGTAGAGCCGGATATTTTCACGGAGCTAAAACACTGGTGTTGATATTCATTGTGGAACATTTACTAACAGCGGAGAAGTCGGCTGAGTGAAGAATTATGTCTCTCAATTGAAGTGATGATCTAAGAATCGGACTATCTTTCCGTAATTAATATAATTTCTTACGGATCGCGCTTCAATTCATCTATAGTTCGAAATTCGCAAAGATTTGCTGTTTATTTGTGGCAAAGGAATAGCAAGATTGGTTATTTGTACAGAATGATGTACATGATACAGACAAGGAGTAGAAGATAGATTTAAATCAGACGAACTCGGGCTTCATCTTCTTGTATTTATTGCCGTGAACTCTCGCGTGAGCCTGTTCGATCACTAAAAGGAATTGCGTCAACAATCTTCTGGATTGAGATTTTTGTAAGCATGCATGCCTACGTGCGCATCACAGTGTAATCCACATTTCAAGCTAGTATTCTGATTTATTATGTTCATTAAAAAAACGGCGTATCTTGTTGTCTTGATCATGATTTTTAAAAAAAAACAATTTTTGAAAAAATCACTTACATTGTCTGCTGATCTCATCCAACTCGGGAAGGATGATCACTCGGTTTCTCCTCTTCATAAAGCAGATCTTGATGCTGAGAACGAGGATGAGAGCGACCAGAGCAAAGCACTGAATGTTTCGAAATTCTCGTTTTAAATGTTAAAAAAAAAACATTTATCGCAATCCTCACCAGAATAACAGCGAATCGAATGAGCGGGTCCATACGGCCCATGACCTCCGAGAATGAATAGTGGTCCTTCTCGAAATTGACCGGAAGAGGACGATAGCCCCCGATGACCTTATTATATAATTACTACAGTCGTTCCCCGTACATATCCACCCACATAGTGTATAATGAAGAATAAAAACTAAAAATACAATATACTTGCTCCTCACTTTCGATGAGAAGGGGTCAGCATAGTCGTCGATGAGTTCGTCACTCGAGAGAATCTTTCTCGTCTCCATCTCGTATCTCTTCATGCCCTTCTCATTGCGCCACGCCTCCTTTCGTTCGCTAATCTCCTTCCTTAGCTCTGGAATGGGCACGCATGTTCATGATTCCGATACGATAAAAATGGATTTACAATGCAAAAAGTGAGAGAAATGTTGCTATCACTCACCCTTGGAGATGTCCTTGTCGTCTATCTTCGTGATCTCCTTCAATATAAATTATGAGCCGATTTGAAAACAAAACAAGCTCAAAATGCATCTCACAGGCCCGATGATTCTCCAGATGTTATCCCTATGCAAAGGGTAGACACGATGATCGAGCTCCTCTGATTCTTCATCTGTATTATCTTCGGCTTCCTTATCTTTAATCTTGGAATCGAATGGATCTGAGGTCTCTTCCGATTCGAGAGGAGCCTAAAATAACTCAAAATTGAACACAAAAATGGTGCATAAAAATCAAATAAATCCTCACTATTACTATCACATCGCTGTCTTCTTCTTCATCCTCAACCGTTTGTTCCACGCTGTCTTCATCCTCGACACTCTCGTTCTCTGCTTCATTGTCCCTGTCCATCTCATCCATTTGGAAACTCTGAAAACTCTTATTTTTTCAATTTTGTATCGATTTCCCGCTTACCAAGGCGATCACTCTCTCGGCACGACTTCTCCACACAATTTGCGTTTGTTCGAGCTCCGCTTCGGCCGATTGCGAATCTTCCTCGGTTTCCTGAACGTAGTGGATCAACGACGTCATCGTCTGATATACTGATGACAAAAAGAATTCGGTATGACGGCTTAAAGCCGGCTTCAAATCCGGATGAAAAGCCGATTTGTCATCACTAGTCTGATAGGATGAGAAGCTGAACTCACGTCGACGACGACGGGCTCGATCCCGACGGGCTCGTCCTCTTCTTCTTCCTCGTCGTCCTCCCAATCGTAGTCGTCCTTCTCTTCACTGAGCTCGTCGTCCATCTCAGCAGACTGGAAGGCATCACATGATCATATTGTTATTCAATTTCGAAATTCGTGTCGCTGTGGCATCATTCCTCACACACTCTTACCACTTCAATTCAGTTCAATTATTTATCACATCAGGCAGTAATGCTGAGGATCTTACCCTAGCCTGGTCGAATGTTGGTGATGACGGAATCGCAACTTTCGAACTGTTGCTAACAATATTGCTGGAAATAGCACAAACCTCAGTATTCTCCGCATCTTGCAGCATCTTCTCTTGATCGGCGAACATGGAAGACGAGACGGATTCAAGTTTCAGCGGCTGGAGTTTAGGCTGAATATATGATGAGAGTGCCTGACGTACTAATTAATGAACCTAAATATGTTCTCGGAATTATCTTTGTCTGTTCATTTTTGCGCGTAGTTAGATTTCACCGATCTTGTGTTAGTTTACAAATTTTCCCAGTACACACTCATGAGCCACCACCCGCGTTTTTCAATTGCGCTTCTTAGATAACGATGCAACCGTTAAAAGTGCGAGAAGGAGCGTTTTCATGAAGACGCTAACGTCGAAATGGCGAAGTAGAGAAAACGATAATGACACTTACAAAGGAGATATCGGGGAAGAGGAATGGAAGTGTCTTGCACTTGCGGCTGAAATGATTCTGATGATCTATGGGTTTCGAATAAAATATATGTTTTTCTTTCTTTCTTCACTTCAAATTCTATCGAAAAGTACATACAAAACACAACTCATAGGCAAGTTACCATATTGATTGAAAGAACTGTGGACTATTCGACAAGCGACTCTACTTTGACAAGATTATGCATGCTAGAACGGTACCCCACCCTCCTCACAACGTACTTCTCCCCTCAGATTCAGTGATACTCACTAAAGTGCGAACTTCGGGTAATCTTCTCTTCATTCTTCCGCACATACTCTCACCACTCGAGAGTGTGTGAAAAGAAGAGACGTTTACCTGAATTGCTCACTCTAATACTCACAAGAAGTCCACAGTCTTGGGCGTGTTCCTCATCCATCCGGTGGTGCAACTGGCGCACACCGAGTCCATCTGGCCACTGCATCCGATCAGCTCGTACTCGTGAGGATGGCACACAGTGCACAACACGCAATCAGTCGATTCCTCCTGAATGTGATGGTAAAGGTCAAGGTTCATCCCGACTTCGAGACTGGGCTCGCGGGAGATCACTGCTAGGCCAATGATACAATTTGTGATACAATTTGATGGATTGTACTCGAATGCCTGAAATGAGCCAATGAGTGCAGACCTTCATTGACATTACTCTACGGTTAACGATGATCAATACTATTAACACTTCATTTGAGCAATGACTATTAATATAGCAAGACAGATTTAAAAGCGATCCATTTCATGGTAGTTTCCATGAGAAGCTCATAAATCGTTTATAGCCTGTCAGTCACCCATCGATTTCTCAATGCACGTAGCTACCCCTTTCGATCAGCCGACACAATATGTTTCCGTTTTTGCAGTTGTTATTCCTTTCTCTGGGTATCGGTCACAAGACAGAGGACATGATATCAACCCGGGGCCGACGACCGATTAACCAAGGCGCAAAAGGGTGCGAAGAGCCGATTAAAGGGGCTAAGATAAGAAGGTGTTAACCGACTCTCGGCATATCGATCCCAAATTCCACTCCGCGTTTCCGGATCAACTAGGTATTGATCGGGTTATGGTCAGAAAAATTGCAATGAACCAAGGATCGGCAACAGACGACAGAGAAACTGCCTAGATGGACTACAAGAAATGGATAGAGTGGCAGAGAAACTTCCTTGAATTGATAGTGGAATACGTCGGTCAACTGGATTGTATAAACCCAACCGCGCCATGGTGGTGTGAAGTGTTTTAATGACCTACCGATTCTTTGCTGCATAGTCGCACCTTGGGACGGGCTCTTTCAAGTCTGTCGGTGATTTCCACGGGCAGTTCCTGTTGGATCAATATTCGATCATGAACAAGAAGGCTCCGCCCCTTTTTAAACTTACCTCAACTTTCGAAACGAAACGCCACGCGAACGTGGCTGGTAGCAACAACAACAATAACGTTGGAAGTAGGATCAGTGACTTCATGAGGGGGGGGGGAGGGATGGAAAGGGCCTCTCTATAACACCTTATATGACGGAGTGATAAGGAGGAAGAGGGAGAGACGATTGTACCATCCACTGTGAGGAATGAAGACCGGCCGACAGGGAACGTATTTATCGCAAGAAATACAGAACCCACAAGATAACGGAAGGATGATCGACCGGGTAGATCATCAGATAAAAGACGGAGTGACTAGACTGTACAGTATGATGTGAGAAAGATGGGGCATTGTTAATCGTCGACAAATCAATCATATTGATAGCTTTAGCAAACTATAGATTTGGCGGCAAATACAGGCCCTTTGATCTTTCACTCTTTGTGAAACGGAGATGACAATGTCACGTGGTAGATGGATGATGCATGTTGTTGTTCACTAGGGGATCACTATGATATTCGAAGCAGATCTACATATGAGGGGTGGTGCTATGCCGATGGTTGTGGTGCGGTGGGGTGAAATACACGGTGGTTCTGAGTGGAATGCATGGTAGGCTCGAATTCGATGAGTGGTGGGGGGATTGGCTGACAAGAGTCATCGGGAGGAAACAAGGTACATACTCTTTAGTATTCATTTTGTACACGATATGGGGTGGTGGAATCAGGCGAGATGCTCCTCGACGGCGACCTCCTTCGCCTCGTCGACGATCTCGACGGAAACGTCATCGGCGTGCACGGGGGCCTCCATCTCCATCGGTTTGGGGTTGAAACCCGAATCGAGGTAGCCTTCAAAGTCGATGATGGGCAGTTGGTCCTCCGCACGCCGTTCGACGCCCCTCCATGAGGGGAGGGCGCGCGGACGGGTGAGGCGCTGATTGTCCAGTCGTCGGCCCTTCATCGAATTCGCCCTGCAATCATATAAAAGATGATAAATCGGAAACCGAATCTCCTCAATTCGCATGATCTCTAATTTCTCTAAACGGCGAGAGACAACGTGTTTCAATGTGGGGCTGTTCCGTTTTGTCATTCCCAAATCAGACCCTGTTTACTCCTCTTCTCCTCTCCTTATCGTTCGTCTCTACGACTCTCAAGTACCCTGCTGATCCGTGACATTCGGTCACAGATAACGCCGCTTTTCTGGTCAGCAAACCCGTCATGGGCCATTTCGACTCATAATTACTCCATTGCGCGCAGAGTCAGCTCAATGACAGGGGAAGTGAAGGGGTTTCACCAATGCCTGATGGCGAATCCAGCAGCGACAAACGAGAAGAGACCGGAGGCAGTGATGAGGAAGAGACCCGGACCGATGCCGATCTGCAATTATTGATTGAGTTATCTAGACTACTGCTCGGGGCTTGTAATAATTATGTTTGAAATTCAATACTCTTTGTTTCGAGTAGCCATTCGTTTCCCCAATTGACAGAAGAGCAGAGCCTATTGCTATACTACCATGAACAGCAACATAGAGTGTGCCCGGATGCACGTCAAAATTTCCAAAGGCCGCCAAAAGTTGTCTAGCCGGAAGTGTGAGCTTAGCGAGCTGGATAAGGGCACTGACATCATCGTGAGGGCGCAGCTCCTGCAGTTCCGTCTGAGCGAAGAGAGCACAGATGCAGGCGGCAAGAGTGAGCAACACTGAAATATCAGCTGTAAGTTTGCAGTAACCACTATGATTCTATTGTTGGATAAGATCAATATAATCAACCATCTCATCTCTGTTTGCTAGAAAGTTTGAGGAATAAGATATAGATTCAACACATCCACTCAATTTATCTCTATTATTCAAAACGCAAGCCGCCATTGATCGGCGGCTTGCATATTTTCCTCGGTGTCCTTCTAACAGTAGAGCAAATGATAAGGAATGCATGGACTATTCACATTCTTCTGACCTACAGAGAATACGCAATGTATTATTCAAAACATGGCTTTTGCGCGAAACAATACGACTGTTTGTCCTTGTACTAACAAAATAATGACTTCACTGACTGATGCACATCTCGAGGATGGTGTTCCTTCTCATCCAGGCCGGGAATCCGCCCTGGGGCGCAGCGATGTGCAGGAAAGAAGCGGCCGATCCGACGATTGAGATGGAAAAGGAGATGCCGATAAGGGCATAGAAGAGCGTGGCCATCGTCGGATTGATGCAGTCGACCAGGACTGAAAATAATTGGTTAGTTTTTTTGCTGTTGTAGACAATCATTTAGGACTTTACTGTAGAATTCAATTGAAGGATAGCTCCGTGAGAAATGGCCTCATCATTCAGCGCAGCCCCTCGCCGACTTCTTCGTAAAGAAAGAAAATGAAGAGATCATTTCCCACGAAGCCATCCCTACTCAAAGCCCCTCATTATCCCCATCTCGAAATTTTCAACAGGGAAACTGAAGTTCTATTAGCATTTTCTTTCACTTGAGACTGAGGAATTCACGTGAGTTTCCCTTCCACCAAGTTCATCAAACGTGCACCTGTCCGGCTGTTTTCACGCGCTTTCTCTCGCTTTACACCACCGCTTCCTGTTCTTCAACGATTGGAGGTTATTTTCACGCCTACGAGGTTCGAATGAGAATAGCCTCTCCACTCGCACTCTACCCCTAGATAGTCACGCCGCATTTTGGTCCGTTCTTGTAGTGACGTCTAGTGTCTCTCCATTCCCACACAGTGTAACTGAGAACTCCAAAGACAACACCCTCTTCCTCCCCCGCCCTTCATTCGCTGAATTGGTAATCTCGTTGCGTTGTGTGGTCTCTAGAGACCGCTCTTCTTCCTTCTCAAATTCAATTTTCTGCGAGGCTCTTCTCTTATGAATGCGAAAGTCCTCTTTTGAGCAATAACTAAGGGGAGACGAACAAGGGTCCTATTGCTTTTTCTACACAACGAGGATCTCGTCGCATTGAGAGGTCAATTTCTCGTTCTGAGTAGCGATGACAAATCGGCATCCGACTCTTCTCATTTCGCATGCTCTCTATTCTCTTTGCCCTATAAGAGAGCATGCAAATTGAGGAGAGCCGTATCCGTTTTGTCGTCATTAGTTCTGAGGACTTGGCTCATCCATTATGCACTCACTTCTTCCCGGGGCGTGGAAAATCACGTGAGCCTTCCCGTCCAGTCCATTGTATGCGCCGATGCGGATCTGCTTCCAGAAGTCACGCGCGCCTCAAAATCAACGAATTAGAGTCTCACAGCATTTGATACATTCTTAATCATTCTGAGAAGGGCTATCACTTTCTACAGGGTTTTCACAGAAGTATTCTAGTCTCAAGGGAGCGAAGAACTTGGACGAACTACCTGGCTGTCACCAAAGATCTGCCAACATAGTCTGACAATACTGACAGCTGACTAACATGTCCTTATCTCAATAGAAGTTCAATCACGACTCATCCTCCACTCGATTTCATAAATAGAGCAGTTCAGAACCTTCGTTATTGGACTTCATTTAAGCAATTCAAACAAGGGGACATAGAACTGACCGATGTTCTCGCAGGGTTGCGCCCTGAGAGGGGGCACGCTAAGGTCGATCAATCCGTCCTCAGTCATCGTCGCATTCACTCCTCCGTTCTCGATCATCAGCCACTCATTGCTGCCCAGCGCCGTTATCGCCTGAATCAGGGTTCTTGATTACGGTAGATGACCCTATATCACGGATATGACCCATCCGTCCACTACTCCTCATCCATAGTGATCTATTGTCTACACATGAGCTCGTAATGAGTAGCGTTTCTGAATATCAACTAAATCAGAACATGAATTCATGGCCTAGATAATTCAATTTATTCCAGCGATGCTTGAGGAAGGGAGCCTTCCCGATTACATTTCTCCCATCATTAATGCGCATCAGCAATTCGTCCCTAATGTCGAATCAAATGAGCGTAGCCGTGCTTACTCACTTTCTAACCCGACTCTCTTGCTTCACCTCACATTTTCGTTTCTGATTCATCGTTGGTATGTTCCTCATCTGTTTCTCATTTCAAGAGAATCGGAATCACACTGATGTCATACATATTTCGATGAAAATTAGGAAATATTGCGAACTAACCATAGTGGCGGCAACCAGATTGAGAAAGGCCGACGAGAAGTTGGAGTCATGGTGTCGCTCCGCGAAGAGGAACCGGAGACGACCGCGGAGGACCATGAGAGGCGCCCTGGAATCACAATAATAATTATATTATTTTTATCGTACATTTCTTGAATTGAAATTGAAATAGTTAAGTGAGTAATTGGGAGAGGATGAACTGCGAGGTCTCGACTGGGCGAAAGAGGGAGTTAGGGAAACATTGGCTCGATCGATAGTCAGAGAGGATACAGACGGAAGTGGAACATATTGAAGGAACTGTCCAGAGATTGGCTTGATTCTCGACGAAAGAGGAGCAATATGCAAGAGACAATATGAAGGGAAGAGGATGAGCACACGTCACCGGGCAAAACAACAGAATCCCATACTACTTTCCAAATAACAACGACTCAAACGAGAAGAGGAGTTCAAATTAACGAGAGGGAGGCAAGGATTCGAGAGCGAATCGATTGGAGAGAGGAAAGGTGTTGAACACAAAGAGCAGGACAGCAGAGTGTGTCTGGCACGAATGGCGAGGGGGGGAGAATAGGGTAATGACAGGATGGAGGATAATTGAGGCAGCACAATGAATGGATGTGAGTCCATTCACTATGCAAACAGTTGGAGGAATCGAACACATGACCAGATCGAATTGTCCTTTTACTGTGATAGTGAAAAGAGAGGAAGAGGAGGAATGGGAAATTGAGAGCAATAAGCGCGGAGGGGAAGTCAGTCGATGGAAAGAGAAGAGGGACGAGAAGAGAGAGAGGGGGAAGGAGAAAAGTGAGCCGGCTGGCGCTCTTTCTCTCCTCTCTCTCTCCCTCTCCTCTCTGCTAGTCTCCCCCCCCCCCCCTTCCTCCCCCCCTCCCCTATCCCCCCATTCTCCCGCACATCCATTCCATCTACTCCCTTCCCCTCGTAGGTACACACTCGTTGTTCGATTGGACTGAACCATCTGGACGGAACATACCGAACAGTTACGTTTCCGTTTCTAGTGAATTGAAAGTGATGAACGATAATCCCGAAAAACGCAATCAATAATAATATAATGCAAAAAAAGATTTATGATTTCCTCAATTGTTCTCGAATGAGAGCAAAGACGCGAATTCGGAAACGATAACAATATCATCACATCGCAGAGAAACGGAGAATGCACTGCGCCGAGTTTTGTTGGTTGGCGTGGCAAAAGTGCTGGCGCGGTTGATGTTGGTGCGGGAAGTGTGGGAAACTGACTCACGTCTCATTTGAATTGTCACGACCACATTGTCATGTTAAATTTAATATTATTTTCACCATTGACCAAATATTTATTTCAGTGCAGTCATGGATGGACCTGCTCCGAAACGGTAGCGAAATGATGCAGTAGACAATTCATCTAGCAACTTCCTCGAGAATGAAAACTCGGACAATGTCGAACCGCCGGTTTCCCATATCCTCAAACTTCCCGATCTTTGTCTGGAAGAGATTCTAACGAACTTGAAACGTGAGGACACCAGCGAACACGTTTTCAACTTCGCATTGGTTAGTCAATAGTTACACTCGGAAAATAGTAATAGAGAACTCAGACATGTAACAATATTTACAAACTAGCCAATGATTTCATGGCCAAGAAGAATATTGCATATTCCCGAACATAGATAATTTTCTAACGCCGCTCTATTCCAGGAATGTTGTGAAACTTTCGATTTCGTTGTAACTGTGGAGGAGCGGCATGGATGGTACCAGCAATTTCCACGTATCAGAGATTATACTGGAAAAGAGTGGCACCACTATATAACCAATGGAACGAGTGTGAGTTTACTTTCACAACTCTAAATATTGTTTGAAAAAATGCTCAATATTTTTTTCAGTCATTGAATGTATCTTGGAGAGGGAGACCCGATAATGATGCCGTATTGAGCCAATTCAAACAATATCTCGGTGAATCAATGAAAATGCTGATCGTTGATTATTCCCAAGTGAAGAATCTCGCTGATGTAGAGGCACTCATCGGAGAAACTAACGTCGACGTTTTTCGGCTCAGTTCTATTACGCTTGATACAAAATTGGCGTGAGTACTCGTTTCATTCGGGTTTTTGGACTAATCTTACTCAATCAGATATGTTTCATCTTCCACTATTTCAGTGATGATCTTATGCGTTTTTATGAGAAAAGGAAGGGAAGGAGAGTGGAGATTAATATATGTCGCATGCCTCTCACCAGTGACGAAATTACGTTGTTTATCAGGCGTCTCTTTCAGCATGTTGACATTGTATTTAAAGATATGCATGTTAGAAGGTTTGAAACTTATCGAACTTTCAAACCTTCTACTTTTGAAAATATTTCTCAGTGCATTCTCGGAATGTCAGGTAGAGTACAATACTATAAGAATGCAAAACATAGGTTTCTTCCTGCCGAATAGAAACTGTCTTTCGAGGTAGTCATGATTTTAAATGAACGTGTTCTATATTATTGTTTCGATGTCTTATCGGCGAACACTCTACCATCTTTGTTATGGTCAGAATAGCATCTTCGACAGTTAAATATTTATGATAAGCAGACTTATTTGACAACCTTACCAATGAAAGCATTGATAACAACTCACCTCTCCTCACTTCTCTCGAATTGATGAGGAGTAGACATGTTTATTACTGATGAGATAGATTAGAATGAGGTGAATCCAGAACAACAATCCAAATAAAAGGGCTGAACATGCACATAATCAGATGATGATAATTGATACGAGTCATTTATGGACATTCACGTCGAGGGTTTGGATGATGTGACATCTTTCACAGTAATCGATGGTCTACAGAGGGAAATTGGATGGAGGACTAGGGAGTAGAGAGCACGACGATAGTATTTGAAACCAGATATGATAAGGAAGTAGTAGACATAAGGATACAATGAGAATAAAACTGAAATAATTTTTTTTTCTCTTTTAATGTGGAATAACTGACTATTTGTAAGAAGCGTGAAGAAGATGAGAAGACCTGATGTAGAAACGAGAGATGGAAGAAGGAAGGGAATGCAAACGAAAATTCCTGAATTAGGACCATAATCAACTTTCCAACGAAATAGTCGTACCTGTCGGGAGAAAAAAGAATGCCATAGGTGTGAGATCAACGATAATGAGCAGATGAGAGAGTTGTTCGAGTATATCGAAGGTACGAGGAGAAAGAGATGGACGCAGCTAAAGATTTATACGATGATTAGAGAAGAGACTATCTCACCTCTTCCAACTCCTTCCAAACACTTTTCTTTAGGAAGAAAACCATGAAAGCATAGAAAACAATGAAGAGGAGAAAAGTTCCACCGAGAATCTGGAATGTGCTAAAAATGAATCATTACACAGTGTTCCATACTTCGAGAATTCCCGACTTGCTCTTGAAGTTTATCATAGCGTAATTTTCTCTGAGATCGTCAAAGATTCCATCGACGAGTGAAGGATCCTCGAATATAAAAATCGTAATGATATTAATTTCAAAAAGGCCCAGCACTGTGCCTGAACGACGAGCAGTGCATACCTTCTCTTCGTCAATGGAGAAGAAGAGAGTGGCACATGTTATGAGTTCAATTATTCCAACGAATATACAATAGAAGATCATTCGTCGAGGAATCGATTGATTACGGAAGAATTCGAAGAAGATATTGTTTTGCCTGAATTAAATTATTTTTTTAAAAAAAGGTTCGTTTTTTTTGCAATATTCTCTATTCAAATTCCACAATAGTCTCGATCATCTAATAAGACGGTAAGCTGACTTAAATTGCTCCATCGTCTCTATGTAGTGATTGAATGAAGAAGTAATTGAAGCACATGAGAGAAAAGACTGATTGCCAACCCTGAGATAATACTTCCTTTTCCTTCATTATGAAACAAAGTTTTTATTAAACAAACCAGATTATGAAAAGAATGGAGGACGTTTCGACTCCGAAAGTACGGAAGGGGCCAGTAAACATGATGACCTCAAGAATTATCTTTGAATAAGGTTATTGTATCATATAATATTTATCCATATTTTTGACTAATTTTGGCCGCTGTCACTTTTGTGGAACGGAATGAACGTTGTCTGACCTTGTGAGGATATAGAGGGAATGGTTGAAGGAGACAGAATAGGAAGGAATTAGTGAAGCATCCACCCAATTGGACAAGCAACATCACCTTCTTGCTACAAAACTCTTCAGGGGTGTGCCTTAAATATTCAGATTGGAGAGTGGTTGATAGATTCTATTTTAAAAAATTCAAAAAAATAATAATAATCCAAATGCGCTCACTTCTCCACAATGAATGCTAGCAGTAGACAGATGGCCAACGATATTCCTCCCACCACCAATTGAATTGTGTGATTCCACTCTGCCAATGGGATGAGAACAGACAACGTGGAATTGAAGGAGACGACGTCCATGGTGACCTTCTGACTTCCTTCCCTCTAAGGAAGGCACTTCTTCTCACTCAACAACTCCGGTCTAATGAGGTTGGAGAAACGCGTGAGGAGAGGTGTGCTGGAATCGGTGGAGGAGGATAAAATGGGAAGAAAATGAGCGTAAAAAGGGACGAGACCATAATTGGAGTAGTGAAAGATTTGTAGTTGATGATTACTGAAACGACTTCTAATTCTTCAATACAGAAAGAAGGAAGAGAGACTGTGTGGAAGGGAGAGAGGCTCTCTCTGAATTGGTCTTTGATCTTTGACATAAACAAAACCAGGCTGAAGAAGGAAGAGACTGAAAAAGGAAGAAATCGTTCTCACCAAAACGCGCAGATCGGTAGATCAGTGACGGTAGGTCAAGAGAAGGAGAGGGTCGAGATAGGGCCCCGGCACCGGCACGGCCCATGGTACAAAAACCCCTTTACAAATTATTCATTGTGATTGCATCATTGATGTCATAAGAAGTACACCATTTGTTCCAAATTTGCGGAGTGGGGAGATCATATGAGAGCACACAAACACAATAATATCAGATACGAATCAGTCGCAACTCGTGTAATCATTTCAAGTCTCAATAAGTGATATCTGAGCGAACATAACGAGATTTATTTGCAAAATGTAGATATGAAAGGAAAATTAATGAACGGGATGACTGCGTTTTAGAAGAGTGAGACGTCGCGCAAACAATGGATCATCAATTCTTCCCATCGGATATATCAGGATACTCAATAGCTATCATACCAACCTCGTTTATTTTCTCAACCGGTTGAGACCTCTCAAGTACTGTAGACTCGATCAGAATTGTATTTCTGCTTGGTATGGCAGAGCAGTGCCCCGTTAGAATAATCCATTTTTTAAAACATGTTTCTTCTGTTATTCTTTGAAATA
This sequence comes from Pristionchus entomophagus, assembly GCA_036245825.1. Classification (NCBI taxonomy): domain Eukaryota; kingdom Metazoa; phylum Nematoda; class Chromadorea; order Rhabditida; family Neodiplogasteridae; genus Pristionchus; species Pristionchus entomophagus. The sequence goes on from BTSX01000006.1 coordinate 32,570,476, forward strand.
ATATATTGATAAAGTTTATTCTGTAGCTAGTTAGCCACTTATCATTAATGAATCACAGGCCGGGATGCATTATGTGTTCTTTCCATTAGTGGTGTCAAAATTCATTCATACTTTTCAAACTTAGATTTTGCATGTACTTTTGCTTTCGCTTTCATTATGTTCCATGCACGTTCTTCTTAAGTTTTGAAGAAATGTATTCATAATTTTGCAATCAATCGAGAAAAAAATCAATAAAAGTGGAGAGAAACCGTTGTGTTCACCGAGAATACTTTGTTTTTGTTGATAATTGTGACGAAGACAGGGGCGGTCGAAAGCAGTTTCACGTTGAATTGCTCCGGAAGTTTGGGAGTAGCGAAGACGAACCGTGGAGTGAGGTCCTCTCCTTCTAAACAGTATTACATTATTACTATTTGATTGAAGAAAACAGTTTCGAGACAAACCTTAGAAGGAACTACTTTCCCGATGCTTCAAGGTAATTTGTAAAACAACAAATACCACCACTGATATGTCTTTTCACTCATTCGTACGGTGGTAGACCTTTCCTACCGTTATGGGCTTATAAAATTCCCACTGGATAGTAAAATGTTGTTCAATCTCACCTTGTTCGATCCAAGTTTGGATCTCTCCATCGGTCATGAACTCGAAAGCAAGATTCCCGCATCCCTCAGGAACTCGGAACTCGTGCCTGCCGGGATTCAGAGGTTGTCGATCGGGTAGATCAGTGACGCCAGCGTCTCGCCAGAACTTCTTCACGTCCTGTCATATTTATTATTTTGTGTGGGATTTCATCAAATGAAGACGCTGATCTGATCCATAGCACAACCGCTAATACACATGTATTGAGGACCTTAGTAACAAGACAATGATCAATTGATTCGTAATCCTCCAAATCGCCGAATGAATTTTGTGCGAAACAATATCTACTTACCAGATCATCCGAATCCGTGATCGGTGCAGCTTTTACACATCCATTGCCCTCGTACTTCCCCTCTCCGGGCGGTTTCCACGTTCCGCCCAGTCCTATTGGGATCGCGGAGAGCGAGAGGAAGGGCAACAGCTGCTGCGGGTAGCGAGAGGCGAAGTGGAAGCGGGAGTGAACGCGGGAGGGGAGGATGAACGAAGCTACCTGAAGAATGCGCTTTTGGTATCGTTGATGTTGTGGGAACCTCCCAATGTATCATCCATCAACAACTCACATCATTTGAGCTCTGATTGTCTATAATCTTTTCCCAAGATAGCTTTATCTGTTTTGTTGCACATTGAAACGAGTGCATCTTTGATAAGGAGAGTGAACGTTCAGTGGCTATAACCCGACTCGATTAGTCAATCAGACAAAACGGGTTGAGAGATCGAGAAACGGAGAACGGAGAGTATCACTCGGATGAGAACAGCGATCGAAAGTGAGAGAAGCGAAAGTCTCACCTTCCAGATCATTGCTAGCAATCGTGGAGGATTGATGATGACAACGTGCCGGAGAAGTTCCGAGTAGAAGTCGATCCAGATGTGGATACGCGCCTGAGAACTTGGTATTGATGAGGAATATAACCATATTTGAATCAAAATGGGACCAGATACCCTACAATCGCTTTTCGTTGCGATGAAATATGGCACCTGCATGAGATTATTGATTGCCGAATTGAGGGACATGTAGGGAGCCACGCTCGCGCCCTCCATGTCGAAGATGCAGATTCCTGTAAAACTATACTGGTTGCGGTGTTTCATGTACCTATCGAGTTCAAGTACCCTAAACTGACCATGCGATTCCTTGCCAGTTGCCTTTTCGTGTTCCAGTACCATGTGCTGGAAGTATTCGCACGAGATAAAGAACGCTTTGAGGTAATCACCGACGCGGACTGCTTTCATGAACTAAAAATTTGTTTGTTCATTAATTGTAATATTTCAGGAAGTTTATGAAATTTCAAAATTGCTAGAATGATGTCATTCACAAACTCGACATTCGTGGTGCTATGAAAACAGTGAATTGCACTCACCTTCTTCGGGTCCTGAATGCTCATCTCGACGAAGATCATCCCGTTGTCCTTCTAAAGGCACTTTCTTTATCATCGATCACTAAGAAAAACCTCACCTCATTGATCCAGGTGGGCTCGAGTCTTGACTGGCTGACCAGTCTCGCGCAACTCGTTGTTACATTCCTCTCGTAAACTTCCTTGATGGTCGTCGGGTCATTAGTGCCCATCAACTTGCGAATCTTGCTGTACTCCCGGTACTTGGTAGCCGCCTGCTCGACGTTCTGCAATATACTTTCAGAATTTATCAATGCTGATGCCAGGACACGCGAGGAAGATACTATTTTAATTTTTGAGTTGGAATACTTCATTAAAAATTTCAGATACTGCTCATTTTAAATCGTTTCAAAAGTTCTGCAACCGCAAGAGTGCTCAATCAAGCGGCGTGATCTGCTCGCGCCGTGCGCCCGACCGCAAACCCGTTTAGCGATCGCGATAACGTTTGCAACAACATCACTCACTCCGTTGTAAGCTTTGAGCCAGCGGCTGAGCAGGAAGGGAGTGTCATGGTCGGGCGGGAGGACACCCTGCAGCCTCTCGCGCAGTTCAGCCATCTGAATGGGGGGATAGATATACTAGGGACTAGAAGGATGGGTTGAGCAGAGTGAAAGGGAAGAGCGAGCGAGAGAGGACTAGATCTGAATAGGCAGTGCATGAGGGGGGAGGAATACCTCTCTCGCCTCCCTCTGGGCTAGTTGGACAGGGGATGGGATGAGGCTCTCCTCATTTTCGAGTGACCATTCCGTAATTGGTCGAGAAAGGATCAAGCTTGTGCGAATCATGTGAAAGAGATCGGGTAAGGATTGAGACAGTGTTCCTAGTGGAGAAATGGATAGAAGGATGGAGCGGTCCTATTGTGAGAGAGAAGAGAGATGACCTCGATTGGAGAACAAATACCGAGACTTCTTCCTTGTTCTAACTCACGGTCACACTAGGAGATCAAATATCAGAGTATTTGTTTATCCACCCTCGCTGCGCACTGCAACATTCCTTTCCGAGGTTGTTTTCTGTTTTGACTGGGTAAGTTTTAGTACCCAATTCTGTGACCCGCTCCTATGAAGGATGACTATCTCTTAGGCTTATTGCCACCCGCTTGCATACTGTTGGGTTTGACCGCTCATTTTCTCCCGCCACGACTTTTAGCGTACGATCGGAAGGAAGCTTCATTCAAATGTAGCTTTCAGCACTAACCCTTATCACTGTGATCTCTCTTTGTTTTCTTGGAAATGCCGTTCTGATTGTGAAATAATATCTGCGAAGTCGTTGCAATGCATACAATCGATGAAATGGAGAGCGCGTTGCGCAATTTGAGTGCCGCCAGCAATTTTTCCTTTGATATTGGTCAGTTTTTCTCTAAATGCATTAGTTTATTATTAATATTATCAAAATATAACAGTTCTGTTGGGTCCCACCGTGAAAATGCGTAACCCGGAGTAACTCGGGGTGACTCCGGGTGACTCCGGGTGACTCATCGTGACTCATGGATTTTACTACCTCAAGAATTTATTTAACCACAACAAGTCTATGATATTCTTGTTCAGCACGTCGTCCTCTATCGATCCATATACTTTATTAATTAAATATCGACTTTTAAAACGCTAATTTTAATTAAATTTTAATGTGGTTATTATCGCGCTCCGCGTGGAATACCGTAGTTAAGAGGCTCACAAATTTTGCTGGCGAAATTTTGCAAAAATTTTTGCTAAAAAAAAAAGATTTTATTAAAATAAAATTCAGGTTTTCTTGCTTTTTGATTGATGTTCGCTTGTATTTTAGTTTATTTTTGTTCAAAAAAGCAGCAAACATCAATCAAAAAAAAAAGAAACCCCGAATTTTATTTTAATAAAATTATTTCACGATCGCCAGCAAAATTTGTGAGCCTCTTAACTACGGTATTCCACGCGGAGCGCGATAATAACCGCATTAAAATTTAATTAAAATTAGCGTTTTAAAGTCGATATTTAATTAATAAAGTATATTGATCGATAGAGGACGACGTGCTGAACAAGAATATCATAGACTTGTTGTGATTAAATAAATTCTTCAGGTAGTAAAATCCATGAGTCACGATGAGCCACCCGGAGTCACCCGGAGTCACCCCGAGTTACTCCGGGTTACGCATGTTCACGGTGGGACCCAACAGGACTGTATATTATTTAAGGTCTAAGAGTGATCAAAGTCGTTTACACTTCTCGAATCCCTCGACATCCTGCGATTGTCAATGATGTTAGTGCTCAAAACGGCCTTTTGTGTTCTCAAAACGCGTTCGTTATGACTGAACAAAGTATATTTAGCGCCTCACAAAGGACGACGGGACTCGTCTTCACTGTATCCATTTCCCTTTCACGGATCTCGACAAAGTTTGCGAATACATAGCTCAGGTAGGAACGGTTTTACTGAACAAACAACTGTTTGTTGTTCGATAAACCCTCAGTCTGGTTTCCAGAGAGTGAAGAACCTCAAGGGAAAGACTGTGCAATTCACGAGTACACACCAGGACTCGGAAGCATGTGTAAAGCTGATCAGAGACACGCTCGGGGTGAAGTAAGTAATGATCTGTAGTAGAGTATCTGCGAATCATCGTGGCTGATGCAATCTGAATGGAGAATATCAAAGTTGTTATAGAATGGAACGAGTAAACGACATGACTTGCCATGTGAAAGGAACCAACTTCTTGCTGAACAACATTCTCGATGAGGTATAGCATGGGCTTCCATTGGCTTTGGTTCACGAAATGTGAGCAATAAGTTGATGTTGATATGTCTTGCTGTTCAAAACATGAAACAAAACTCAAAATAAAGCATGATGCATTCAATTGAGACAGACTATCGAATATATTGATCACTAATTCCTTTTTTCCAGGTGTTCGTCTACGATCACCACAACGTCGACTGCAGATATTTCTTCCAAACTTGCCTCAACTCGCCCCACGACTCCGTCTTCCCGTATGTGCTCGTGAACGTCGGCACGGGAATGAGTATCGTGCGAGTGAGTCCTTTGACCGTATTGGGTATACGGTAGATCGATCTGTCCTTTGGTATACGGTAGATTGAGTTGCAATGGTACGGTTGACCGAGTAGTACTGGGTATACGGTATATGTAATATTATTTTTTATCTTCACACTCGGTAGTTAGCGATATGTTTATCTGTAACTGATAGACTTCTCTGATAATACGATAATGATTCCAGGTGAACGGGGAGAGCGACTTCGAGTACATCGGAGGCAGCCATTGTGGAGGAGGGGCGTTCTTCGGACTGGCAAAATTGCTGATCGGAAGCGCAGGTCATTATTTTTTCTAAACTATCTGAAATACCGCAACGAGGAGAAGTAGTTCAGAAAAATGAGGTGAGAAGAAAATAATTTTTGAATGAATCATCCCGAGAAATACATCCATTCAATGTTATGATGATTGAGAATATCAGCCCGGTATTTCGGCAAAGAATCTGTAACTCCCCCTTGTTCAAAATTCTCCCATGCAGACATCGACGAGCTGCTGGTGATGGCGGAGGACGGTGATCACAGAAAAGTTGATTCACTCGTCTGTGACATCTACGGCAGTGACTACAACGAGCAGCTGCTCGGCCTGCCTCCCGATCTCATCGCCGGTAGCTTCGGCAAGTGCTCGAACAATGACTTCGCCGACCAAGTGAAGGACGACCCCGAATACAGAAAGGTTCGTACTGGAGAAGTTGTATGAATGACAAAAGAACAATGAGCACGAATATCCTAGGATCATCTTGTTGGATGATAAATTTCAAGAAATTTAGTCTGTTCAACGGTATTTTTTTTAATTTATAAAAATTATTGCAGGACTGCATCCGAAGTCTGCTTCTGATGATCAGCAATTCGGTGGGGCAGGTTGTTTCTCTCGTCCTCAACAACGAAAAGACGAATCGGCTCTTCTTCAACGGGTTCATGGTCAGAAATCATCCGATCATCATGCGAACACTATCATACGCAATCAACTTCTGGAGTCGAGTGAGTCATCCTGAATTAAATATGACATGTTTTGGAGCATTAGACCCCCAACTGTTATCTTAGATTCTTGATACGGTGTGGTCACATTCATTTGTCAAAATTTTTTGATACAACTTAGAATTTTGTTCAGGGCACTCTCCAAGCGCATTTCTTACGTCACGAAGCCTTCATGGCTGCCATTGGAGGAATGGTGCTGGGGAAGGAACGATTAGAGAAGCAGGGCGAGGGTGAGTGCCATCAGTTATGACTCATATTAGTTCATATAAACTCACTCTTGCTTCTTTAATAGTTATTGTTATTGTAATTGATGATTCATGTGTAATTCCCATCAGAATTAGCAATGCGAAAACTATTAAACTTATCTCGAAGGTCAGATGAGCGAGAATGCGATTAAATTAACGGTCGACCCTATCCGATATGTATTTCGTGTTAATGTAATTGTTACAGTGAACATCGAACACTACTCCTGGCGGGAGCACTACGCTGGTTGCTCGGATCTCGGCCGATTCGTGCCCCGACGACCCACCGACGCTGCATTCCGAGTAAGACAAATAGCTGATTGGGGAAAATAAAATCTCTCTTTCGATCTCCGAAATTCAGAGTAGGCAAAACCCTTATCTCCCCTCAGTCCACTCTCTTCATCACCCCACACTTGTAGGGAGAAGTGCTGGAGTTGGACTGTGCGGACATCCTGATGCGTCCCTTCCCGCTTCTCTCGCCCGCAGTCGAGTACGATCCGGATACGGTGGATCTCAACTCGGACTTGGCCGCGAGAGAATTCTGGCTGACGATCATGGAGGAAAGTGTGCATAAAGTGAGTCCGGTCATGATATAATCAATAGGTAGATAAGGGCAAACTACAATCTGAGAGTGTTAGTGTGAAAATGAGTGTTGATAACTACATTGGTGCTAACATAATCGTGAATAATGAGTAACATTGTGTGAAAACTTCCATAAATGTTTCAGATAGTAGGAAAAACAGTACGAGTGAAACGGGAATTGAAGAGATTATTTCTCAGATGTGCACGAAAGCGATTGAATCTCAAGCCGAGTCTCCAACAGCAGCGGAAAGGGCAGATGTAGTGGCTAAGAAATATTTAGAGCAACTGCAGCTGCTTAGAGACAAACCATTGTGAGTCGATTTAGTCGTCATTCTTTGAACACGTTGATTATAATCCAGAAAGGGTTCAAACGAAACTATTTCGAAAAATCGATAGTTTGTAACTCGTTTCTGACTATTATCAAATATTCTCAAGGTACTAATTATGAAAGTGAACAGAAAAAAACGAAAAGTTTTCTTCAGCGCCTACGGTACCTGCAATGTGCGAAATCTACTCGATCTTCGTGAGCAGATCTTCCAAGAACACGAGTTCGATGATCCTTTCAAGCTAGTGAGTAATGTTCCCTATGTCAATCACATTAATCTATCCCCAATAAGTGATACCTTTACATTATTATTGATTTGATATCTCTATTCGTGCCATTTTTTAGCAAAAGAAGCTCGAAAATGATCTCGCCGTGAGGGAACTCCCGAAGGTGGTGGCCAAGCTGGATTCAATGGACGATGCCAGAGAACGACTGGCTGAAGCAACCAAGGGATTGTTAGCAGGTCAGCACATCAAGCATGATGAAACAAAAACTTTGTAATAGTTTTTTGCATAACAAACACAAGATTAATTGTGGTCATAATTGACTTACACTCTTTCAATAATATTACAATTAAATAATTATAGGAAATGTCTTCGACTGGGGAGCGAAGGAGGTGGTGAAGTTAATGGAGGGAGAAGAGACATTCACCTTCCAGAAAGCGATCGATGTCATTCCTGGTTAGTTAAACATTTCAGACTCAGCGTCCTTTACTGGTCGCTTCTAAAACGAACTGAGCAAAAAAAAACGATGTTTCGATTTTTTAGTTTGAACACGCTTCTGATAGAAATGGGTTTATTGTAAAAAGATGAGAAGATGGCATGTTAGTTGCAGAGTGCGGTAGGATCAGGGGATGGTGGGATACTGTAATTTCATGAACAGTCTTCAAAATTGAAAGTGAGATAATAAATAATTGCCAGAGCGACCATGGCTGCACGACTCGTTGGACGAGTTTCTCGACGAAACATTCAACGGCAGCCACAAGAGCATAGTTGTATTCGTGGACAACAGGTGAGGATCTCTCAATGAAACATAGCAAAGGGCGAGTACCAGAACAGGGGATAAAACTGACTTTCCGAGTCGAAAACTAAACAATGATTAGCAGCCGTATGAGAGGCGCATATCTCTGAGGAAACAAAAAGACAATTATTGCAGTGGTGCCGACGTGGTCCTCGGTGTGATTCCGTTCGCAAGGGAGTTTCTCAAGTTGGGATCTCAGGTGAGCATAAACGTCTGCTCAGGCAGAACGCTTATGGAGTGACGCCACGTGAACTAATTTCGAAATAAATAATTTATTTTAATTAAGACACTGGCTCTGTTATTTTCGAGGACTCGGCCGTTAGTGCCGGACATCGATATCACCGATCCGGTCCAAACTTTTTCCCTGGATACCCCCATGGGTCCCCATCACCAAACGGTATACTATATGGTCCAGATCATTGAAACATAAAAATGTCGAAATATCGAATTTTGAAAACTCTAAAATCGGATGAAAATAACCGAACGACCTGGGTCCAAAGTAAGTGTGGCAATATTATACACATGCCTAGGCAACAAAATACGTTATAATTTGGTTCAAGATTTCGATCGCAAACTGTTTTTTTTCAACTTTCGAAAATGGTTTTTCAATTTTTAAAAATCCATATATTAAAAAAACCACATCACGGCTCTAACATCATCTTGTAGAGCATTAATTTCTGCGTCGAATCTTCTAAATGAGATAATTTAATTTTTACCCCCCTTTTGGATCTACAGACCTGAACCTAAGCCTAAGCCTAAGCCTTGTTTTGTTAGTTTCTATAACCTCATCAATATGCTACTCATTTTGAAGCCCACATACTTAATTTTTTGTGTTCATAGTTTGACATGAAAATGATTTATGAACAAATATTTATCATGAAAATTCTCGAAATTATAAAACTTTTAAAAAAAGCTAATTTAAATTTCAATTTCAGAATATTATGAATTTTCAAGGTACTAACATGTTCAAAAATTAATTTCAGCTCAAATTGACAACACATAAAATGAAGTACTCGATGTGGGCTTCAAAATGAGTACCATATTGATGAGGTTATGGAAACTTTTTTTTCAACTGTCTCTTTCTGGTCTATAGATCCGAAAGGGGGCTAAAATTAAAAATATCGAATTTAGCTGATTCGACGTAGAATTCAATGCTCTACAACATGAGATATTCACTGGAGTGCGATTTTAAACTTTTTTAAATTAAAATAAATATTTTTTTTTTTTTTTAAGAAATATTTTTTTCGATTGCCTAATTCAGGTCTATAGATCCGAACGGGGGCTAAAAATTAAATTATCTCATTTAGCTTATTCGAAGCAGAATTTAATGCTCTACAAGTTTACGAAAGAGATGTGATGCGGTTTTTTCATATGAATTTTTAAAAATTAAAAAAACCATTTTTGAAAGTTGGAAAAACCAGTTTGCGATCGAAATCTCGGACCAACTTATAACGTGTTTTTGTTGCCTAGGCATGTGTATAATATTGCCACACTAACTTTGGACCCAGGTCGTTCGGTTATTTTTATCCGATTTTCGAGTTTCAATGATCTGGACCATATAGTGTCCCGTTTGATGATGCGGACCCATGGGGATATCCAGGGAAAAAGTTTGGGACGGATCGGTGATATCGATGTCCGGCCCATACTCCAAAATTACGGAGCCGGTCTCTTAACCTCATCAAAAACTACAATACAGGTAACAATCGTCTCAAATCTCCTGCCCGCACTTAACGACATCACGTATGGAGAGCTAGAGGAAGTAATGGCGGAGGTGGCGCAGAGGGACGAACTACTGAAGAGAAGCATGACTGAGGGAACGCTCAAGATCATGCACTCAGGGCAAGGATCGCCATGCCTCGACTTGAGGTCAGACCATCTCAACAATGTCCCAAGAAAAACTGCAGAATTACGAGATCATAGTTATGATATTTTTAAATCAAAATATGCAATATGTTTGATAGGAATAAATAGATTCTATTCGTGGTTACTCTTCGATGGTCGTTCCTTTCGCAATCGATGTCGTTACACACGGATTTTCTGTAATTTGGTAGGAACATCGAGACCTTTTACTACAGAAAAAAATGTATGTCTTCGATTTCTCTGAAACTATTTATATTGACTAGTGAGGACGGGGAGAACGCCTATCTACTTCATTTGGCCAAAAAAAAAGAGTTTGTGACCTACCGTTTGAAAGACTCTATCTCGGTCAGTTTTTGATCTACAGATCCCGATTTTTTTCCCATCGACTCGTCTTTCTGAGATCTACAAATAACTTCAGAAAGGATACGGTATAAAATGCTGTCTTCGATGTGTTAACATTGAAAATTTTTTGAGTATAAAAGTCACCTTTTCTCGAGACTTTCCTCTAAAGGATACGGATTTTATTTTTGAATCTGATTCCCCACCCCCTAGTTGAGGTAATACCATATTCCATTTGCGATAAAAGTGGATCCTCTGTTGCGATCCTCAGAGGGGGAATCCTGAGGAATCCTGACTTAGCCGAAATTACTTTCAAAAATCGTTCCAGGAGTAATTACATCACCAAATTATGCAAATTTACAAATTAGGGTGGTCAAACGATAGCTCTCATAAAGATAAAGAGAAAAGGTAAGGGTACTCTAAGTTGTGAAAATCGATAGTTTTCAAGTTATCAGGCAAAACAAATCAAGTGGTAAGGAAGACTCGTTTCCTGGCAAGTGTGGTTTAATTCAGTTTGTGCCTGATAACTTGAAAACTATCCATTTTCACAACTTAGAGTACTAGACCTTTTCTCTTTATGTTTATGAGAGCTATCGTTTGACCACCCTAATTTGTAAATTTGCATAATTTGGTGATGTAATTACTCCTGGAATGATTTTTGAAAGTAATTTCGGCTAAGTCAGGATTCTGCAGGATTCCCCCTCTGAGGATCGCAACAGAGGATCCACTTTTATCGCAAATGGAATATGGTATTACCTCAACTAGGGGGTGGGGAATCAGATTCAAAAATAAAATCCGTATCCTTTACAGGAAAGTCTCGAGAAAAGGTGACTTTTATACTCAAAAAATTTTCAATGTTAACACATCGAAGACAGCATTTTATACCGTATCCTTTCTGGAGTTATTTGTAGATCTCAGAAAGACGAGTCGATGGGAAAAAAAATCGGGATCTGTAGATCAAAAACTGACCGAGATAGAGTCTTTCAAACGGTAGGTCACAAACTCGGCTCAATATGCAAATTTGCAAAATGAAGTAGATAGGCGTTATCCCCGTCCTCACTAGTCAATAGAAATAGTTTCAGAGAAATCGAAGACATACAATTTTTTCTGTAGTAAAAGGTCTCGATGTCCCTACCAAATTACAGAAAATCCGTGGGTAACGAGCTTGATTGCGAAAGGAACGATCATCGAAGAGTAACCACGAATAGAATCTATTTATTCCTATCAAACATATTAAATATTTTGATTTAAAAATATCATAACTATGATCTCGTAATTCTGCAGTTTTTCTTGGGACATTGTTGTGATCGTCTGACCTCAAGTCGAGGCATGGTCCTCAAGTTTTTTTCTGTAGTCAGCGTTCCTACAAAATAAGAGAAAACCCGTGTACAGACGCATCGATAGCAAACTGTGCGAGCTGGTGCTGCGGGACAAGGTTGACCTGGTGGTGATCGAGGGAATGGGACGAGCACTCCACACTAACTTCAATGCGCATTTCTCGGTGAGTTCGTTGATGATTGTAGTGTGAGTAAATTTGATAAAATCACGATTCTGTGCGAAAAAAAGAAGATTTTGTACACTAGGGATGTCAACCCAATACCTTTTGATTGCCTCTCTGCCTCTTCTATCCCAAAAAAAGGTATTTAGGGAGATAATTGGTTATTGTTTTGACATCGCGATTAAACACTTCTCTTTTGAGGTGCCTTCTCTCAAAGCAGCAGTGATCAAGACTCGCTGGCTCGCAGATCGAATGGGCGGAGACATTTTCAGCGTCGTTTGTAAATATGAGAAGAATCAGTCGAACCCGTCGCAATAGTTATTCGTGTTGAACAGAGATTTTGGAATAGATATTATAGCCGTAGTTGCAGCCATATCGATATCTTTCCAAACGAGACATCTTTGATTTTGAAATTCATATTTCTTGTACATTATGTGATCTGCTAGTGATTTGCTCAAATAGTCATGACGCGTATTAAAGTTGTCCATTTCATGCGATTCCGAAAAATGAATAACCCTTCTAAAGTGTTCATTTGCATAACAAACATACGAATTTTTCATACGTACAATATGAAAACTGGGAAGACGAGTTGCATTTCGGTGAATGAAATAACAGCAAAATTATTCGCAGCCGGCAGGATTCGAACCTACGCGGGCATAGCCCAATTGATTTCTAGTCAATCTCCTTAACCACTCGGACACAGCTGCACATACCCTTCCCGTATCCTTCAACGCTCATAAGCACGAGGCAAAGTCCCCGTTCGAGGAAGATATTTCACTAGTAGAGTTTTATGTTGTTCAGTTAGCAATATTTAATCGGATTAGAGAAGATCTGATCGACTATTATTAGTGTTCCAGTAACGGTGCCTCGTCGAATTTGCATATTTCCAAGCCATTCATGTTTCAATCCATCTCATTCATTTTCACTTCTAACCTGAACTATATTGAGAAAAATAGAGAGAACTATTTTGACCCAACTGTACAAAATTACATTGAATGAAAGTGTACGTTCTTTGGTTCGAGGCGGCACTGACTCTCACGCGGAATTTCAGCATACGGTAAGGCTGGCGCGTCCCCGGCGGTCAACTGTCCAGTGCAGTTGAGCGAGGGGCGCCTAAAGAGTGAAAACAACCCCGCCTATCACTTTCTCTGTGTTTTCAATCACCTCGTTATCGTCATCCTCATCACTTCCCTTCGCATTCAACCAGCCCATGAGTGATTCGCAAGGCGATTTCAATCGATTCGTCAAAAACTTCTCCACCAGACTCATCCAGACCGTCGTTCAGGTTCGTTCTTTGATAATCATCAGTTGTTCAGCAGAAGATTAGGTTGAAATTACAACAAAGCGAGGTTCGGAATAGGGAGGATTATGAAAACTAAAAAAAAGTAATGCTTGTTTGAAGGAATACCACCATTAGTATGTGAAAATAACCATCAAAACACAAATTGTTTGGTATTCCAACATAGTTAGTTATTGTTTTTATTTAATTTGTATACTTAATTCAAATTGGTAATTCAGTCGCGACTCGGTCGTCCGAATGACACGATATGCAGTCAACCGAACGACGAGAAAGACTGGTTCAGTTTCAAAGTGGACGAATTGGGAGAAGTCGCGGCATATATTGGGCAGAGCCTTCAGCGGTTGGTTCATTTCTTTTCTATTTGCCTGCAATGTCTATCCTGTGCTCAAGGCACTGGGGCTGGGTAGTCACGATTAGGGATCTTATAGGATCATCATTGATTTCAAGGTTACGAGGTCAAAAGATGGGATAAATGTTGGCTTAAATGTTTGATTAAAACAATAAAATAGTGAATATTTTATAGGTTCCCTCCGTCCATCGAATGTTTCACTCTCGAGTTCATTTTGTACACAGCGAGTGGCGATTATCTACCCCTTGAGGAATGGTGAGCCGCATTATGGACACTCCTTCTTGCTATCTTGTGAACTCTGGGCATAGTCCAGCAGGCTCACTATCTTTTACCGACTCATGTGGCCAATTTCTCTAGCAGATCAGTTGAAAAAAAAAGATCACCTGGGCCTCTTTGTTAACTTTGAGAATGAAGTGGAATGAGACAAATATCTAAAACATTAAACTTCCAATTATATCTTTCTCTTTTGGTGGTTAGCACAAGAACCAAGGTCGATCATGCTGAACACGTCGTAAAATGCTAACCCGAATGACTTCTTTCAGGCAAGTATCGGTCGATAGAGATGACAAAGATCTCACGGTGACCATGAGCAACTTGTACCATCAGGTGAGTTCTCGATCAACTCTTGTAAATAAATTTAAAAACAGGTTGTCAATACGATGATGATCATCATCTTCCATTCAATGTTTTGAATATCAGAAAATTTAGAATATCAGATAATGTGCTTCAGATTTCGAGATAAAGCTTGATACTTCTATAATTTGAGTGAATGATTGGCGAATTTAGAGTTCTGCGTTTCTGAATATCACTTCCAAGGGATCAATGGAGAAAAAGGGAGAAAATATTGAATCAAATATATATCTAATGTTCAAATGTTCATTCTGAATGCAACAACATTCTGTAATGTTCAAATCTCCATTCAAGTTCGGTATTCTGCTCCGATCATGTGCGATTGCTGCCAGGATGACTCCTTTGTCTCGATACTATGTGAAGAAACAGAGCTCGGAGTCATTCGTCGTGTTATATAGGGTAACAACTTCTTTTCTATAAGAGAATTTTGAGGAAACCCAAGTTGAACAGTGCTGCTTACTAGGGAAAAAACGCAAAATATTCATTTAAACAAAAATCCAGATAATCGACACGTTTGGAAGTGCCAATCAATCTAGTGACGAGTACATCGTACGACATCTAGCCAGACTGCCGTCTCCATTTGGAACGGTCAACGTGCATTTGTTTTTCAAGTGAGTTTACGGAGCTCACTTCAATTTGATCAATTGCAAAAAAGGAGCTCTAAATCCGGATTGTTCAGTGAAACAATGTCTTTCCATGAAGACCACCCAGAGACCGGTGCAACATTTTCTCAATGGAAAGATATCATGTTTTTCAGTTTTATCTGTGCTCAAATCCCGTTTTCAGGGAGAAAGTGGAGACAACTCCCCGTAAAAGCGCATTGCCAACTCCATCAAGGCAACGCCAACCCTCCTACTCCTCAGCCATCCCCGTCGAGGGATCGGAGAGGGTGGAGGCATCGACGCCGATCTCGGATCACCTCCACATCTTTCGAGGAAGTCCGGCAACTCCCACGGTGAGTCACCTCTCTCGCTTTCTTTGATCCCGCATCTGTGGGAAATCTGGCGCCCACATGCTCAGATTCCCATAGAACAAGAAACTCTGTGGGCGTGAGTGCATCCTTCCCAATCGCAGTTCAGATAAATCAAAGAACCATGTCGAAGTAGGGTAGGGTGAAAGTTCTGATATACCGTTGTTTTTCTGACTGATGTCCACCATTTCAGAGTCCAAAAGCTCCATCGGATTTTCCTGATAAGAAGAAGGGAATGGACGATTCGTTGTGCTCATCGTCAGACGAGGAGGCCGGTCCGTTCCGCGGGCCCTGCCAATGCCACTACGGCTCGGGAGTATCGCTGCCCAACCTGGTCGAGGTCAGTGATTCGATCATCGGAAGAGAAGACAAATATGACAGGGAGATCAGTCCAAAGAGCAAGTCCAATGCATCAATGTTCAGAATTTGCCTTCGACAGTCAACAGGAACTCATCATCGTTTCCCTTCGCTGTTCTTCTCTCCTCATCTAAATGCAAATGCTCCTTGGAGAAAATCAATTCGCCTCGTAAGTTGTTTTCGTTTTTTACTATTCCTTCCAGTTTCTATCAGTTTTCCAAATCTCCTTTCTTCATACCATGCGTAACCGAAATATTAATATTTGGACATGACGTTGTGTAAAATTCGTATAACTAAGTTTCTCGAAATAATAGAAGAAAAGCAAACCAAAAGTATAAGTTATAGAAACTCATTACTTGGATTCAGAGTGCCAGTTACTGTATTATCGTGCAAATTCACCCCCCTCCCCCTGCATCCCTCTTAAAATTCCTCATTTGCAGCCGTCGAGCCAGTTCTCGTCGAGAGTATGCACGAGGAGGAGGAGAAGCGGCAGTTGACTCACTCCTCCGAGAGTGATTCAGAGAGCGAAGAGGAGGGAGAGGATTCATCTGTCGATCCTCTCGCCAGCGCCAAGGTGACTCAGCCAACGTATAGCAAACAAAACGTACTAGCTTACTATCAAAAAGTTGCTTGTATTGTTGTCGAATTGAATAGTAGTCTCTCCTTATTGTGTACGATCTGGTCGGTTGGAGCGAAAAGAAAGTGCGCGTATTGGAGAGATATACTATTCCATCCGGCATGGCTAGTTGCAAGGGAGACCTATTAGGAAGTGGACTGGCACCATCATCGAAGTCATCGAGACATGGTGGATAAGATGATTTCTTCAGATTTTCTCCATATCTCCATCAACTTCCCAAGTGGCTCCGGGCTCGAATCTGGGCGAATTCCTCGCTCAGTGCAGACATGCGCCTGTTGATATCATTCACGGGTTGACAGAGACGCCAAACCTCCTCAAGCATCAAATAGATCAATTCGCGAGCCATATTAATGAGTTTGACCATTTCGTGAAGGAGGTTGAGGAGAGAGTCGATCACGACTGATGATCCAGTATTGTATATTGTAAAATATTATATCACCTTTCAAGATCTTCGTGAGATGTTTATCATGTACAAAATCAGTTCCGAATCTCTGTTGGTTGCCAGTTTCCGGGATGTAATTCACTTGTGAATAATCGTTCCCTCCCCCAATCAGGTCATAGTGAAGAGTGTACACAAATATGTTGAAGAGGTATCATCCATTCGGCGCGAGATAAATACTTTGAGACATGATGAGATCTTGTTGCATACGAACGAGGTATATGCTCCTCGGTAATACTACATGATCTTCGGTGCTTCCAAAAACAAGATGTTAGTGCCAGTATAGATGGAGAAGTGCACATCCACCGATGCCTACTTCATGGAGGAGGTATCTCCAGGGCACCTCCAGAAGAAACCTCTTCGCGCAAGTGATGCTCCCTTCACCATCGAGGATCTGGAGGCGTCCGGATGCCTTGCCTACAAGGTTCGGTATGGGGTTTGTAAGATTGGACCTGTAACCTTCGGAGAAAGTATGGAGTGCCTTTCACTGTAACAGCATCAGATCAGTAACACATTCTTCAAGTGAGATTATTTAATCAGGTGGACATGTCTGGCGCCTGGGAGAAAGCAGTAGAGAAGTACTCCGAGGACGTCGGAATGAAGAACAGAGACGTAGTCAAGATCAACCCTACCTCCATGCCTAATTATGAGGAGAAGGTGTGTGAATGGTTCGTGAAAATGTATTTATGTTGCAAAATTAGTCAAAGTGTGCACGAAAAAATAGTGTTATTCAAGAGTCACTTCTGAACACACGCAACAATTTTTGAGAATATACCAAATTAGTAGTACTGGCTATCTGAGACATTGATATTAACTAGGCACCGGGAAACCTGGATACTGTAATAAAGCATATCTCATAGGAGCGTTGGGAAAGTCGAGAGTATAGTTCAACTCAACTTTCGACTTCTTTTCAGCTTGCAATCTTCTTCGAGGAGCATCTCCACACCGATCCCGAAGTGCGATTCATCATGGAAGGATCGGGATACTTCGATATTCGTGATGTCAAGGTTGGAAGCTCATGAGACGATTCAAGTCATTTTGTACCTACCCATCGGATGACTTTTTACAACCACTTCCAATATCCCAAGCCTAGGGTGAAATACTGTGATGAAACACCGTTCATTTTGCGACGATGCTCATGGTACACATCCCCATTCAAGGATCGCTGGGTGCGCATTCCCGTGGCGAAGGGAGATTTGCTGTTCCTCCCGGCGGGAATCTATCATCGATTCACAACTGATGAACAGGTAATACATCATCATCGTGTCAAATGAAATATATATCGGGTTGAGGAATAAGTAACGCTCGTTTTTCCAATTTCAGATTATGACCTCTCCCGTCTTTCTAAATTGTGCAATTATATTCCGGTTTTTGATGATCAATAAGGGCTTGGATACTCTCTTTAGCGCACACTATATCATATATCTCCGATCATTTAGGCGATCACAATGGCTGGCTCAATTCAAAGTTGTCGCACCTCACCCTGAGATTTTGACAGGTCAGCACTGAGGGAAGAAGAATCATTGAGCCACAAATAAGCTGCAGTAGTAAAGTATCATGGTTATACATTACACTGATGATATTCAGAGGAATATCCAAGTAAAGGCCTGTGTGAGATATGCGCCTAACGAGAGTGTAGGATTTTCAGTTACTGACCGAAAGAAGTTTTGCTAGCCGCGTTTTCTTAGCAATAGATCTAAAGACTTCAATTATGCTTGAATGTGGAGTACCTTTCCTGTTGAAAATATGGACGAATTTTGCTAAGTGTGGAGCATTCTCTTTATGAGTTAAATTGCTCGTAAGTCCGATATAGAAAAACAAGCCTCGAAATCGACATTTATTGCTATTTCCTGTAAACCGTACTAATTGAATGTAAGGCCTTAGATGGTTAAATGGAAGAGCAACTTTTGCACTATCATCCACCAAGTGGCCACAATTATAGAATGGCTACTATGTCTTGGGTATGGTTTAATCCAAAGTCCTCAAAACACGCATTTCTTTTGATTCCGTCACAAAATAATATTTTTGGAAAACTGTTATTTTTCAAATAGGAGCATAAGTAGCACCAAATGTTTATAGTGATAATATAGCTCCATAGTGAGTGACTGGAGCGCACTAGTGTATAGGCCAGCACCTTCGATCTTCAAGGTAGACAAATAAGTTAAGTGAACTGCAATTTTTCACGAACGTTCCCCTTGAAACGTCTATAAAAATACAACAATGAATCGAGCACCATTCTCACTTCACCATGAAAGAGGTGTGGTATCGGGCTGCTCACCTGAGAATGTGTGAATTTACCGCACAGTTTCCACGTTAAATTACACAATTTCGAAAAAAATCTAAAATTTTCGAAAAATATCAGGTACATTGAAATCTAAATTTCTCTCCTACACAGGAAGCGTAATATTTCTAATAATAACGGCTATGATACTCGAGCATACCCTGAAAAAATGCTATAAAGTCAGCTCGTTTAGATTTGATTGGCGGGAGATATATGAGCCCAAACATGATGCTCAAAAACGAGCGTTACTTATTCCTCAACCCAATATATATATATATCATACTCCTATATGAAGCGCTAGCGTCTGTCTGTTCAGACTCCGCCCCCTTTTGGCCCCGCCTCCTCCTCGGCCCTCAGGGTCCCCGATCCTAGAGTAAAGATCAAAGATCAAACTACAAAGATCAAAGACCAAACTACAAACTAGAAAGACCGAACTACAAACTAGATAGACCGAACTACAAACTAGAAAGACCAAAGATCAAAATATAGACCACAAACTAGTGGCTTCCCCCGCCGTAGGCGGAGGAATGCCGCTGGTATATATATATATATATATAGTGTATGGTAGGGTAGGTGATATTTTGGAAGCTCGGGCGAGCTTGGATACTTTCTTGTATCTGAAAATCTGAATAAATCAGTGATTCGTGCAGGACTCTATCGTCGCGATGAGGTTCTTCAAAGACGCCCCTCGATGGGAGGCATTCAATAGAAGAGATGAGGGCACGGAGAAGATGGAGGAGAGAGTCGACTACATCAAGGGCGTCAAGGCTAACTAGACGCATATCGGCCTTTGCGGAATTGTCACTCCTCCGGCATCACTAGTGTCTAGTACCAGATATATTACTAGAACAGACAAAGCTAATCGCTTAAAAGCTAGTCGACAGTTGCATTTGTATTTTTGTTGTTTCACATAGGGTTATCTTCAGCTGGTCCGCCTGACATTCCATATCATTGGTATTCCGCAATAAAACGTTTATATATATATCCTCCAGTCTTTCGGTTAATAGGATGCCATAAAACGACAAGAAGCGTCCTCTTACTCGGTTTCTTTTCTCTCTCACCTTCCCTTTCCGCCTCATTACCATTTTCTTTTCAACAGTATCATTGAATTCCGGTCTGTGAAGGTCGTTTGGTAGCTATGACCATTGGCAAGAATGCTAGTCCACATAACCGTCTTTTTTCGATGGCTTATAACTCAAATTTCTTTACAATCATCTCTGATCTTTAGTGCATATAACGCAGTCGGTATTTCGATTCTTCTCAACAACCTTCTTTATTATCAATGAATAAGTTAGAGTGGTGACACTGAGTAACAATTGATTAGTGTATGGGAGAGTACTGTACATGTTTCGAGTGCGGAGAGCCGACTCGGAAGTAAGAGGGAGGGGGGGGGAGGGAGGGAGGAGAGGGAAGGGGAGGGGAGAGGCGAGAGGGAGGGGGGGGGGGAGAGGGAAAGGAGAGACCGGCAATGATGATAAAGCGACACTGCCTATCACTATGATGAAGTGATGAGAGGAGCAGAACCGTCAACGGGTTTGGTGATAACGGAGAGAAAGACATGGGGGAACTCGAGAGACGATGACACACACTATTGATTCAGAAGGCGAAATCGCCAATCTTCTTGAACATTTTCTTGAATTGCGATACACGATTGGATGGGAACAACTTGGCTACAGTCATCTCAAGCAGTGGACCGACCCGTCGGAAGCGACGAGTTGCCTGAGGAGAGACGATTAGGAAAATAGATAATGAAGGAGATGAAAAGATAAGAGTAACTCACCCCAACTGGCAGGACATTGTTGTCGATCGAAGGATGGACTTGCATGTAGGAGATGTTCAATGTGAGCACATGGTGTTTTAGCTGACCCAATTCGATCATGTTCAGACCTGTAAACAAGGGTTTTTCACTTGGAGAATTATGATTTCGAAGTTTCGAGATCAAAGATCAAAAAACGATAAAATACAGATAGATTATCGCACCTTCATTGCTAGTCGACAGAATAGCGACATCGGGAGGGAACGTATTCGGTCGCAGAGTGATGAAACCATGCAGCACTCGGGTGTCCTCGCCGAACCAAGAGGTACTCCTGTAGACAAGTTAGGAAATAATAAGAAGTACGAAATTTGCGGCTCACGTTATGTTCAACGAGGGAGGTCCGAACATGGGCACTTGGGCCGGAGAGATCTCGAGCACTTCCTCATATTCGCCGGCATAGAGATCGGTGGGGTACCTGACATTTGTTAAAATTCGTGCTAATTTTCGTGCAATTTAGACATTTGTATAGAAATTTTGCACTTGAGACGTTTCTCGGACTGGGCTTTGCTTTGTCATCAATTCTCTCTTCGTGTCCTCGCTTTACCTGTATCCCTTGGCTGCTTGTGAGTACCACTTCCCGAGGAATAGCTGAAGGGGTTCGAGTGCGGGAGGCAGAGGTATGGACGGGAGATCTTAACTAGATCTTATTAGTATTGCATTCGATTACCCACTGTCTCTTGCCATACTCCATCTACATGAATGGGCGAGGTATATGCCAATCCAGACTGGGAGGTCTCGTAAATGGGGAGAGAGGAGGGAAAGTGAAACTACTTGAGCATGAGGGAGGAAGGAAGCCATGATATGTGTGTAGGAGGAAAGGTAGACAAGATCTACTACCCATTGAACGATTCACCGATCGAAGGGCAAAATTAGAGAGGGTTGAGGGGGCAAAGGATAAAGGAAAGTGAAATCGGCACTAAAAAGGCGGCTGGATAGAAGTGCGAAAGTGAGAATAGGGTCAACCGAGTGGCAAGAGTAAAAAACACATCAAAAAGACGTCCCCGGTCACGAGGATATGTATGGATGCAACTTCCAGGTTTACATCGTAACATGTGATGGCATACTTGATTGACATGGCATAGCCATCGTTAATCTAAGAGTTCGATACGCGCAGAGATTTACTGTTGGCAGAGTGCGGAAAGGAAGTCACAGTAGGTTTATCGGCAAGGATCAGCTACTGATGCAGTATAGGCGTTCAATGATCTACTAGGCATTGCGGCGCTCTAGTCATTAGGCAGTGAGTCGACCACTCTTCAGATGGGAGAGATGAGGGAATGACTCACCCATCGACTCATCGGGAGTGCACATCTTGCATGCGAGCGCGCAGTTCACGTCGAAGAAGTTGGTTTGCGTCCGCACACTCTCACACTTGTCCTCCATCGCCCACCGATCGCAACTCTTATAGATGTTGCGGCACTTGCCTGAATTCAACATAAGTGATTAGTGCCCAATCCGATATAGAAAACTAAAAAAGTTAGTCCACCTAATCACCAACTCTTCGAGATAGGCAAAACTCAGACAGCCTTAATCCAATCACGTTGCGATCCTCTACTCTTAACACAAGAACAATCTCGCAAACTGGCAAGGCCGTGTAACTACTCTGATTGAACCGGGTTTGTTGGCTCTATCTCGCTCGCCGGAGGTTACGAACTCATGGCATGCGCGAGGATTGCGAACGTAATTGAGCCGCGCTTTTTCGGTACGTTCAAGGCCGAAAAAAATGCTTCTCTAGGCTATCGCTTCTTCATTGCGCTTGAAGAAATCTCAGATATTACACTAACAGAACATCGACACGAATGATTTAGCCGAGTATGCGTTATCACACGGGATCTAAATTGGGCTTGGTGATTTGTCAGTTTGAGTGAAAGCTACGTTTAGTCAAATATGATCAAGTAGAAACTTACGATGGCAGTATCTGCCCATCCACCCGGTGGTGCATTCGCAAGCAAGCTTGCCCGGTGTACATTTGCCGTTGTTCAGGCACGGATTGGTGGCGCAAGTCTCAGCCGTGAATCGCTTGTACACGAACTGTGTGTCCACTGAGACCATCAAAGGTAAGCAGAACATCGCTGATTGATTGATTCTCGTGAACTCTAGTCAATGCTAAGGTTCAATAAACATCGATATTTGTGCACGAAAATGACAGAGAAAAAGCGACTGACACTGCGTGATGGCGACCAGTAGCCAGACTGCGACTCGTCTCATTGCTCGTGCTCGTGCCTCTCCAGAGTGGTCGTCTCCCGAGTCTGGACCTACTTCCGCTCCTTCTCTCGCGCTGGTAAACGGTAATGGGTGAGAGAGAGATCGGAGCGGGGTAGGCAGTGACTTCTCTGAACTGGTAGAGGAAGCAATGGAAAGAAGAAGGAAGGAGGAAGACACCGGTATGAATAGCAGAAAAGTGCCGAAAGCGAAAGGTGAAACATTCCATGTCAATTATACGGGGGGAGAGGAGGGAGGCGAAGCGAGTAGAGGTAAGTCTAGATAAGGGATGGAGGAAGCGACACAGAGGATGCATACTGTCTTACTCATATATCGAGAGATCACTCTGTCTCTCTCTACTGCCTCCCCGCCCCTGCCAACCTGCCAGATCCCCTTAACGACCTTAGGCAAAAAGGAAGAGCTAGAACATGTTACAAAGAGGTACAAACGGAATGGGGAGGGAAGGTCATCAGAGATCGCTATCGATTTATCTATAGGGGATATTGATGACTGCGACTCTCTGCATTTTGCGTGATCTCTATCCGGTGAGAGACACGAGAGAGAATGCGAATTGAGGTGAGTCGGATGCCGATTTGTCATTGGGGATAGTTGAGAGGGGGAAGGGGGGGGGACTCAGTGTGTCAATCGAACGGTCGAGAGTGCTTGAGAGGGGGAAGTCTTGGGCCCTTTTGATCGGGGGCTCCCTCTCTTCTGGTCAGGAATAGGTAAGTGTGTAGGCTCATATCGACGATGATCACCCATCTACACATTTAGCCAATCCCAGATCAGAAAAGGAGAGAGAGGAGCGGGGAGGGGGAAGACAAAGGAACGGGGAGGAGAGGGGAGAGGAGAAGGACACCGAGCTAGCTTGACGGCAGACTGGGGAGTGGAAACGAAACGGAAAAGGGGAGGAGAGAAGGAGGGGATGGACGAACACGTCAGATAGGGGAGGGGAGGGGGAATCACGGTCTAAACAAAGGAGGAGGAGGAGGAGAGCCAACGGCGTCCCACAACATTCGAGCGCTGTGTTATGGGATGATCTGTCGGTTATGGGAAGAAGAAACGGCTAGAGAGGGTGTACGATCGTGAATAAGCATCCAGACGAAGGGAGAAGGGGGATACTGTAGCTAAGAGCATGGTAAAACATAGATTGAACAGTAGGCACTTATGATTGATTTAGCCCATTCCATCATAGTTACATGGTGTCCCGCGACTCATTTGGCATGTATCATTTCCCTCCTCTCGACCTACACAACAAGTTGCATGCCAACTGCAGTTGTTCCTGTCGTTTCTGAAGACTTTCTGATTTGGTTTGTGTGTGCAACTAACTCGTTCCCTTTATGGCACAAACTCAATTGGTTGTGTGCGTGTGCCCACTACTTCCCCCTCCGCTGCCCTCACTCTAATCACGCCGTTATCCCCTTATCAACTCAGCCTCTTTACTGCTTGCCGGCGCTCTTTTATACTCTCAAGTCCATCACTTGTCTCCTACTCGACATCTGGCAAGGACGAAAAAACTAGAAGAAGCGGGCGATGAGAGATCGACTCGGCTTTCTCTAGTCGCATTGTAATCTCGAATGAACCTCCTACGCTCTTTTCTTCTCTCTTCTCCTCTTCTTCTGCACTTCTTCCTCCTTCCCCTGACTCACCAATTAGTCGTTGTTCCTCTATCATCCCAATCAGTGATAGTTCCGTTTCCGACTGATAGTCATCGACTAGAGATGATGGTCTTTATTAGTGATGCCGTTTCGGTTTTCGAATCTCCTCATTCTGCATACTCTTTCGGTTTTCTGACCTGCTAGATAGTGTGCGGAATGGAGATAGTCAAAACCGACATTGCATCCCAAGTGTTTATATTCGGGTTACATTCGGTTCGTTTGACGGATGGAAATAGGAGAACCTTCCGGAA
Organism: Pristionchus entomophagus; assembly: GCA_036245825.1. Taxonomy (NCBI): domain Eukaryota; kingdom Metazoa; phylum Nematoda; class Chromadorea; order Rhabditida; family Neodiplogasteridae; genus Pristionchus; species Pristionchus entomophagus. The sequence goes on from BTSX01000006.1 coordinate 32,595,233, forward strand.
TGCTCATCACCCATTCGTTGTTGTTTGTGGGTAAGAGTGAGAGAGAGAACAGCCGCCAACCCCCTCAACTCTCCGCGATCCCCTCTGTCCCTCCACCCCCACTCTCTCTCTCTCCCCTCCCGATCACCCCCCCCCCCCCTCTCTCTCTAACTGATCACTCAATCCTCTCACTCAAACCTTTCTCGAATTCTCTCCCTCTCCTCTTCATATGGTTTCCTCCGCTTCCTTTGTTTTCCATCGATTGCCCCCTTCTAGTCAACAACTGATCAGTCTTCCCCTTCTCTGCTCTCTCTTACCTTCCGCTCCCCGATTCTCATGAAATATTGATGAAATGTTGGGCAACTACAGATTCCCATCGGCTTATTCCCTACTCAAACAACGCGACTGTCTCCTCCCTTCTTACTCTTCTCCCCTCTAGTCCATTCGGTTACTCCTCCGTGTATACTACCTCCTTCTCGTTCCAAATATCGCTTGATCTCTCTCCTCCGATGCAAACACTCGCCCTCTATTATTCCCTCCTCCTAGTCACGTGATCTCGCGTATCTCCCCTTTATGATCGACCTATTAGTCTGTCCCGCTTTCCATTTCGATCACACCCTGATTCTCAAGGGCGTTCCATCATCCCTTCCCTCCATTTTCCTCCCTTCAACCCCCCCCCCTTCTCCTTTTCTCCCGTCCCTATCCACTCGCAGACCAAACTAGTGATGGTAAATCGGCATCCGACTCTCCTCAATTCGCGTGCTCTCATGTTTCTCTTACCGGCGAGAGACAACGTTCAATTATGAGTATCGCTGCCGATTTGTTATCACTAGTCCAAACCTATTCTTATCGCTCTGTTTCATAATCGCTCGTCGCCGTCGTGTCAGTAAACAGTCGTCGCCCCCTGCCTACTATCATAATCCCCCCTCCTACTCCCCCATTCTCCCCCTTCTCTCATTCCAGAATAATGTCGCAGTACGGCGGAATCCCGGAACAAAGAAACATCGACGTTTCCCGCTCCAACCACTCAGTTATCGGTGAGTGACTGCTACTTCCCCCTTTCCAGCCATTGAACGCCAATTCGGCCTAATCGGATCTGACACAAGAGTCGAATCACTGACATTTTTTTGCAGACAATGAGTTCGGCAGCATGAGGGATCGATTCGAGGGAGAAATGAAGCGAGTCGAGGACGAGATGAGGAGACTCCGTCAGGAGTTCGAAGGTATTCCATTACTTCGAAAAAGTGGACCCTTAGGCCCTTCCCTTATTCCTTTAGTCCCTCCGGCCTTCGGCATCATGCAAAAGTCTGACGGATGATAATTATATGCAATAGAAACAATCAGATGCATGTCAATAGTGTTCGAAAATGGGGGCTAGCCCCTATTCCTTTCAGCAATGGCACAGGGGGAATTGAAAAGGCCGGCAATTGGATGGACCATTCTTCTGACTGGGCGATAGTGAGAGCCGACCAAATAGTCGCCACCTCTGCAGTATCTCACCACATAGAGTAATCATCTCCTTTCGCTCACACTCCCGACAATGTTTTGTGTTCGGGCCTTTCCCGAGATGGGGAAGGCTCCTCCTCTTCCATCCTTCTTTCTCTCTTTCATTCGTCTTTTCGCTGTTCCACGCTCGGTTTCGTAGAACATTTCTAATGACTCGAACTCTTCTCTTCTCTCCTCTTCAATTTACTGCTCCTTCCGTCTTCTCAGTCGAAAGTTTCTTCCCAAACCTCAAATTGTTTTGCTATTTTCTCTCCTCCTCCTCAAGATGTCTAACATTGCGCCAATCTTTCCTATTATAACTGCCCCATTTTCCATAGGGAATCGCAGGGGGGGGGGGTGCCCATCCATCTCTTCTTCTTTCTCGAACACTCCACTCAATTGCAGGTTATACGCCTTCTTCTCGTGGCCCAGCCCCCATCTCCAACGCCCCCTTCAACGACCGTCGCTTCGACGCCGGACCTGACCTCTTCACCAGTTAGTATTAATAGGGTTATAAAAAGTATATCTCTCCTATTTTCGCATATTCTTCGGTATCTATGAGCGATAGAATGAGCAGTGCTCACTGAGCTCGCAGAATGAGTTGCATTCTTGAGTTACCAACTATACGAAGAGGTGGCTCTGTCACTTGAACAACTTAGTCTTCTGGAGACCATCTTAGAATAGAGATCATCTGGTTCTGGCCCGATTTTCGTTAATTTTTTGTTGGGTGACTCGCGGTCTCGTTTTCGTATGAGTAATGCCCCAAATCCCCACTGAGCAGTGAGGGAGGCCGAAAGTGTTGTCTATTTGCTTCCTCTCCCTCTTTTCTCGCACTTCTTTTCGAGAATTTCCGAAGAGGTCTTCTCGAACCTCTCCATCCTCTCCTCTCCGTTTATTCTAGAGAATTGCGAGGCTTGCGCCACTTTTCCATCTTTCTCTTTCTCTTGGCATTAATGCGAATTTTGGGTCGTGTGAAGCGAAAATGAGGTTTGTGAAAGCGAGGCGAATAAAGGGAAGAGGAAGAATGGAGGAAATCTTCTTCAGATTCTCACCACTCCAACGGAAATTCACTCATGGCTACTCGTCCCACCTACGATCCCTACCTCGATAACCTCAAGAGCCCCCTTATCAAGGACGAATCCGATGGAAAGACGCTGCGTCTTCGGTTAGTGGTTTATCATAATGCAAATTGGTCTATTCACGTGTTCTCATCGGTTAGATCAGACGCTCAATGAAAATATGATGATTTTTTCACTCTGACAGTACTATTAGAGGTCTTTGGTCCTTACCGGGCGATGTTTCGTCCCTAAGAGCCAATTACCCGACCGTGAGACTAGTATGCGTTGGCACGTTTCGAAAAAGTTTTGTCTCCTCTCTTCCCTTCCTTCCTTTCCTCTCTCTTCTTTCTAATCCATCGCGCGTTCTCTTCTTGCTCGAGCGGTTCTGGAACAGACTCAACAATAGCCAATCCTCCCTCTCTTATCTCTTCCCCATTCGAGACGCGGCACCGAAAACAAGGCGAATTTTGAGAATCTGAGTGAAGGAAATTGGTGATTTGTGAGAAGCCGGCAAACAAACAAGGCAGGGTAACGGCAGGAGTATCCTCAAATCAAGAAAAAGTGAACTAGAATAATATTTGCTACATGAAATGGATTGCAATTATTCTTAACGAAAAAGGAATGCGTTCAACCGGGTTAGATACGATAGTACAGTACTTTGAGCGGTGTTTGCATATATTCTTTTCAGTTTTGACGTTGCTCAGTACAAGCCGGAGGAGGTGACGGTGAAGACGATCGACAACCGTCTGCTCGTTCACGCGAAGCACGAGGAGAAAACGCCTCAGAGAACCGTCTTCAGAGAGTATAATCAGGTGAGAGAATGAGAGGGTTACGGTAACACTGCAGATAAAGGTTTGGTGAAATCCTGTAGTACTGCTCCGTCTCACGACCAAACCTTGAGATAAACATGATTAACGTGGGTATGTAGGCAAATGGCAGCATTCAATCAGTTTTGATGCGACAGTACTGTTTCGAGCACAAAATGCACAAGAAAGCGGATTAGTGTGCTTCTGTGCAAAGTTGCATACAAATGTGCTCACTATATTTGATGCGCTTTGAACCTTGACTAGACATGAGAATACATATTTCTTCGTCATCTACACATATATAGGGCGACATGGAAAAGTGCGTCTGCAAAAACAACGCCTAATGAGGCTGATTGGTGCGCGAAGCCAACGATTAAGCAATGGATAAACAAGCTCGAATTGCAGGAGTTCCTTCTCCCCCGTGGCACGAACCCCGAGCAGATCTCCTCGACGCTCTCCACCGACGGCGTCCTCACCGTCGAGGCGCCCCTTCCCCAATTGGCCATCCAGCAGTAACTTACCCCCTCTTTGTCATCTTCTTGAATCAAAACAACCATCCCCAACTACTGGCATAATTCTCTCCTGGTACAACCATCCCAGTCCATGGCCTCCCTGAGGTCCAAATCTCTCTACTTCTTTATTTTATCCCCCATCCCTCCGACTTCTTGCTGTAATGCCATCGTTTATCTCTCTAGTAACGCCGTCACCGTCGCAGCGTGTTTGAAGTAATTTCGGAACATTAACGTTTGGACAGTAGTAGAAGTGTTCTCATATCAATTATATTCGTCTTCTAGTTTTCAAGTGTCGCCAGTAATGTCAAATTCGCGAGAGAGAGATGGTAGAACCGTTCAAATAAAGATTAAACACAACCGAGCAAATGACTGGATTCGGGAGGGATTTGGGGGAGGAAAGGAATGGGGCAGGGTAAGTGACCATCAGAAACCGAGAAAGGAGAAAAAAACAAAGATGAAAATGCGTGAAAATCGTGATAACCGCGTTATGAGAAAGAGAGGTGGTAAGGCTATTCTCTACCTATGGGAAATGTTGTTCATTCTTCAGATCAGTGGCAGCCATTCCGGTGTCTGGGATGAGGGCAAGAAGGAAGTGAGGAGGGTGGTTATAATAGAGTAATCGCGAGAAGCACGGGCTGGAAAGATCAAAGAGCAATGACGATTTAGGTGCAATATCGGATTGCCGATCCCCCATACCTTGTGATCGCCCATGCACGTGTGGCGGCCTATGCTCTCGTACATTGTCGTGTGCTTCTCTAGCGAGCTGAAATGAGGTCTGGTGAATAGGCAACACAATAGAATCCCATCGTGTTCAGTACGTAACGATGCCCATTGTGATTTATTTTTTCCTTCAAATCCACACTGACTCATAAGCAGTCTTGTTCATCAGTACTCGGTCGCACCAGGCGGGGGCGCGAGTCTTCATGAAAACACCCGAATCGAGCGGATCCTCGCTCCAGGGATATCTGCAAGTGACAGGGGCCATTACGCCTCCCGGAACGCCCCCCCCCCTCCTCAACACTTACGTAGGCGGGAAATCGATCTCCATCTCGTAGAGTTCCGGAAATTCAAGCACCTGAATCCACATTGATCTTTGATCTTTGGTCTCCTCCCTTACCTCCTTGTCGTCTTCAAGGTAACTGTGCCAATCTGTCATCAATTTCACGTGATTGAAGTAGTCGAAGCGCTTCTTTTCGATGCGGAGAACACAGCTGAGAAATGATAGGATTGCTTGATGAAAATTGATCTCTTGAGTCGACTCGTGACTAGGCATACAAATCGGCTCAATTTTTCACGCAAATCTATTGTTTGCCCTAGAGATAACCCCCTTCCCCTCTTCCGCTCCCTCGCGTCACCCACTTCTCATTTGCTTCTCCATCATCCTTCCTGAACTCTACCGCAGAGACGGTTCGACGCAGTTGCTCGGAAGCGTTGACATCATTCCGGAGCGTTACTCGATCGTCCTTGAGGAGGTCCTAGAGTGAGCATTGCACATGATGCACTCTGACAGACACTAGGTCGGATGGGAACATAATAATACCTACTGGTACAGATTTATTTTGCAATACCTTATCTAACATGTTAATTCTCGTGTGGAAATCCATTATGCAGTCCTCCTAATGCTATTCAGCCTAGTGCCACACACAGTACCTGCGACCCGTGCTGCGTGAGATCCTCCATCTTGTCGCGTCTCGCGGCTTTTTCAGTCAGTCTCTGTGAACGAAATATGTAGTCAGACGGGCTTATGATGATATGCGCGCGTAGTTCAGACTACAGACTACAAGTTCAGATGCCGATGTGAGCAACAGCGGCGCTTTCTTCCTCCCTTTCACACTCGTGTTTGTTCAGAAATAGATTGTGATTCAGAATGATTATTAACTAATTGTAATGATTCAACTATTAAAATGATTATTTATTATTGATAAATGATTCAGTGACTCTTACATTGAGGAATGTCCTGCTGTCCAATCGAAAGTTGAGATCGCCAAAGATGAATCTGTAGTTGAAAGTAGTTAATTTCGGGTTCGGTTCTCTCTATTCCGTACACTATCTCGACCGTCAGAGAAACGATAGAGTGTGCAGAATAAAGAGGGAGTTTATCGGTTGCTTCCAGAACAAAGCGTCGTAATCACACACACGCTTGGAAGCAGTGCATGTCAGCCCATTTCGTCTCTCTTCCATGACTGTTTTACAACCCTCCCTCACTATAACTACCGTAATCAATCGAGCAGAAACAACGAGGAGCTGACGGGGAGAGATCTTTGGTCGAATGTTGCAGGCACTCACGGCACTAGGTCGGAACATTCGGATGATAGCTCACTGGATGAGCACGATTTGCATACGAGAGATAAATGTTATGTTGGAGACGAAATTTCAAAATTTTTCTCATCCAGTAGGTTATCAAAGCCTCAACAGACTTTTCTCGTCAGACCTACCCACCTGTTTATCCTCGAATCGTCATCGTTATCCAATACGCACTCGTTGATCACGTAATCGAGGGCTCGTTTCCGATTTGAGCTGTAGAGGGACGGATTCTGAATTGTTCACAATGTAGCGCCTCCACATCCCTTTCATCAAGAAATGCGATATCTAAGACGAGAAAGACTAGCATCCTAGGCTAGTATCATGTATACACTTTTAAATGTAACGAATCAACCACATGCGTAATAGAGAAATATACCGTTCTGTCTACAAGATGCTAAGATTAATGAGGAATTTTCACATTATGCAACCGAGTGCTTGGATACATTTCTCAGTCATTGTAACCCGAGGCTCGAAAAAAGACAAACTTCGTGGATTAGCGCCAGATTCGATTCGTCATGGAAGAGGTGGACATTGATAAGATCAAGGACTCTGAAATGGGATAATCCGTTTGTCACCCCCTGATCATCCCCTCTAAGACGAATACTAGTGATGCCAAATCGCCTTCAGACTCTCCTCCAATCGCACGATCTCTCGCAGCTCAGAGCAACTAGAGAGCACGCGATATTAGGAGAGTCAGATGCCGATTGGCCCTCGTTAACGATTACTTCTCGCCGACGGCCCAGCGCGTGTGCAGGTATCCCTTCCTTCCCCACTTAATCGCTGGCCAGAAGTGTTTGGGGAACTTCCTCTTCACTGCCAGAGATTCATTCTCCAGTCCGTCCGCCCGGATTTCCACCTGAGAAAACAGCCGGTAAACATTTTTAGTACTTCCCCCCCCCCCCCACTTTTCCCGCTCGTGTGTTTGCGTTTCTGTTATAATTCGTCCAGGAATACTTACGGAAATCTCCGTAGGAAGTGAGACGAATTGTTTCCGGGCGAAATCGAACTGCTCAACAAATGAAAGAGCGTGCTTGTGCACGAAGAAAATCGAGCCTAGTGCCTGCAAACATGCACAACGAATCACATGGTAGATGTTATGATTTGTCACCGGGGAAAAAACACGAAACGAACAGTTGAATAGCAAGAGACATTTCGAGGAATACTCACAGTGTAAGCGGGTGAGGTGTAATTGAGATCGAGAAAGGCCCGGCACATTGGGTATGCATGAGCAATGCGATTGGCGAGTTTCGTGATGAGAATCGGTACCTGGAATAGGATTCAGATCACATTCCGACCCGAAGATTTTATAGCCCTTTTCATCTCGCGCTCTCCACCTTTCGCACACTGCCTCAGCCTGTTCTCAACTGATTCCATTGTGTCATTCTACCCTTTGGACCCCTCCGAATCCGGAACTTGTTCTCGAAATTCATTTCGACCGTTAGATGAAAGAGAAGGAATAATACGCGAGATATGAGAGGAAGCGCATGTGTTAAGCAAAACAATCGTGAAAAAGCGTGTCACGAACTTGTCCGGAGCACTCGACGTATCGCTTGCCACCCGTTTCCTGCATGTGAATCACACTGAGATCCGCGTCTTCCGACAGAATTCTCTGAAAAAAAGAGGAGTTTAAGAAAGTAGAGATGGAAAGAGAGAAAAATCTAGTGAACCTCGGCAATCACATCGAGCCAGGACTCCTGAAGACGTTGCCCCTGCAGATCAATCAAGTGGTATTTAATCAATTTTTATCATGCAATAGGTTGATCTTTGATGCGGTAGAAACAGTCAAATGCACGTGATGTCACTACTAGACACTACAATAACTTCCGACAACTGGGGAACACATACGTGTGGCTGATTACTAGTTATGCCAATTCGAGATCGCTCCCTCCATTTCTCTGACCGGCGAGATAGTGCACGAATCGAGGAGAGTCAGACATTACTACTGATTACCTCCTCGAAGAGACTGCCGACATTGGCTGTCATGAGTAATAGTCGCTGACGACGCGCCGAGTCCCCATTCATTCTCCCTGAACTGAAAGTCGACGTGGAGTGAGGACGAGAAATGAAACGCGTAGAAGAGGAGGAGAAGAGACAGTTGAGAGGACGACCAAACAATTCGTAACTACTTTATTGTGTTGTCGATCGACGGAGGAGGCGGCAAGTGAGGGGGGGAGGGGGTGAATTGGATGAAAAGGAGGTGCATTTGATGGGAATGACTGAAACGACGAGAGAGACGAATCGTTATCAGGATTGATGAGAGAGGCGAGAAATGAGTGGGGAGAGGAGGAAAGGGAGAGAAGCGGAGATATAAGAGGAAGTGGAGAGAGGCTAGAGAGAAAGATGAGAGAGAGAGGAAGAGTGTGACTCTCACCTCTCTCTCGATTGATGGTGGTGGTATGGAACATCGAGGTTAATTGAGGAAAGGGAAGAGAGGTGGGGAGGGGAGGGGCAAGAATGTAATGGGAAAACGACACCAATCGTCGGTGATCTGTGGGGTGTGAAGAGAGAATGGAAAGGTAGGCGAGGGGGCGTAGTGAAGAGATGAAGCAGAGAACGGAGGGAACGAGAGTGGAACCAAAGCGTTGTAGAAGCGAGATTTCAGAGGAAGTCAGCACAGAGAAAGAGGATGAGTCGAAAAAGAGAAAAGGAGGAGAGATGATAATAGGGTGAGAAAGTGAAGGAGAAATACTCGAGAGTTTTGAGAAAAAAGAGAAGTGCATGCGTCGTAAATTATAATGAGAAAGGACCAGTAATCAATGGGAGGATTTGATAGACATCTGGTCGCGTTGGCACCCACCCTCCCTCTCCGTGTAATTGCATTGCCATCCATAAGTGGAGAATGAGCCGCGAAATGAGGGCGAGGGAAGGGGAAGCATCGAGACTGAATACAGACTCTCGGAACAAGACGAGAAACAGGCGAGAGGGAGAGAGGGAGGGAGGGAGGGAGGGGGTGAGGCAAACGTGAACACGGTCGGCAAAACAGAGCCCATGAGATCGTGTGCGTGAGGGACAAACTGAATTTCAGAGGAAGAAATCGACGAAAGGGAAGGCCAAAAATTGCCATGGTCCCTCACGGCATCCAATTCAGAAGGATGATGCGTGACTAGAAAGACAAAAGAAGAGGGAAGAAGACTCAATTATGCAAATATATTTGTCATTTCAGTACCAACTCATTTCATATGAAGCCAATTATTCCGCCCTCTCCGCATAATTGAAATGGACTCTCTTCCTCTCCACCCATTTACCCTTTCGTTTCCTGGATGCTTCTCCTCTTTTTTCCTCCTCTGGTATCAATTGATATCCCCCCAGTGTCTTACCCTCCCCCTCCCTCCCTCCATCCCCTCAATATCCCCTCTCAAGGAAAGGAGCATCTGCTGTCCTGTTGAGATGGCCAGACGTGAACCCTCTTGGTATCCTCCCCCTCCTCCTCCCCTCACTCTCTGAATAGGATAAGGCACGCGAGTGGATCACCCCTCAGTCTCTTCCACATCTCTCTCGCAATTAGGCATCCCTGATCCCCATCGGTTCTGGCATATCATTCGCTGCACTAGAGCTGCTATCGTTTCGGTTTTGACTCTCTCCATTCCGCACACTCACTCATTCCTCTGACCGGCGAGAGATCGTGCAAATTGAAGAGAGTTTCACTAATTCTCCGAACTTCGGGACATTCCCTCATCTCTTTCCTTATCCGATCATTAATCATAATCACTATGGCATGCGCTGCGCCAGTCCAGTCCATTTCATCTCCGCATTCCTCCTTCTTCTCCTTTTCATGCCTCGATTCTCCAATTGTATTCTTCCCCTTCAGAAATGCCTCCAGAAGCCCGAAGGCTGCCGCTGCACTATCGTCGCGTATCGCAGCCGACATATGCCCATCGGCAATGGCGATCCATCGAGATGACCTACTCGGTCACGCTCTTCATCCTATTCCTGATAGCCGGCCTCTCCTCGGTCATCTCCATTTTCGTGTTCGACTTCCCTCACTGGGTGGTCATCTGCATCATTGTCGGTCAGTTATCTTGTCCTGTTCGCCCGGTAGAGCATTCTTTCAAAAATGATGCGCGATATTCGGACTTGGGATAATGAGGTTTTGGACAACAACTATTTGAGCGCCATATTTTCTGGACGAATAAGCACATCTGGTTGTAAGAAAAGATGTTTCTAAGTTTTGTTTCTAAAAATGTACCCTCGCCGCTTGATGGTTTGTGGTGCTTGAGGCGACAGGCGAGTGCAGTCGGTTCACTAAAACACGCATAATCTTATCTGTTTCTGCCCGGGTCAGAAGAAGGGACCAGAATAACTCTCGATCTCGTGATCTCCTTCACTGTTATCTCACAGCTTGGGTTGGGTGCATGAAATATCGAACGTTTTACGGATTATCTTTCTTCTCCATGAATCATTGTGAACGAGGTCGTTTCGGCGTGTGCATCTTGTTTATTTGCTTCTTCCCTCCATTCATTTTGCAATCCTAGTGAAAGCGCTCTCTCATTGCATCTGGAAAAGCTGCTCATGGACGCTCGCACAACATGGGATTGGGGGAGAGATGAGTGAAAAAGAGAGGGAAAGATAGTTTCCAGCTGGTGCTGCGACAAATATCGGCGTAATCCATCTCTAGTCCAGTAGATATCACAAGACATCTGGCCCGGGTTGTCGTAAAGTAAGCAGGCGCTCAAAATTGGAGATAATTTGAAAGAACGACGTTTTCCTGCATGAGAACATGGTAAAATGGGGTGGGCAACAACCACCCCCTACCGATATGATTCAGAACTTGACGCAAATATTAAACATATTGCAATTACCAAACTCGTTCTCACACTAACTCGTTCTCAAACGGTCTCTTTCTTCATGCATGATTTTTTTTCAGGATTCGTCATCTCCGTAGCACTGCTGACCATCGCTTTGGGCGTTCTCGGACAGCGTCGCCGGATGATCAGGAGGGTTAGGAGGCACCAGCTAATGCAAGGACGAGGCGATATCTACACGATCTCGGCGCTCTTCCATCCGCCTCCGCCCGCCTACCCGCCCTTCTACCCAGGTATCGTTCATGTATTCTGATTCCATCGTATTGGTGGATTGAGGAGTGTATACCAAAGAATACACAAAACAAGGCTTGGTTGTTGTGGATTATGGATGTGCCATGGATAGGTATACGCTCAGCTAGCTCAGGTATGTTCACGATAAAGCCAGATGCAGGGTTAGCGATAGTTTATGGATATTGATGACTGAGCAAGTGCGAGGCACCTTACACTGCACCCCATCGTAAAGGCGCCCGAGACCTGACATTGTGCAATGAACAGGCTGCTCGGGTTCGAGGTCATTTAGACCGTTCGAATCCCCTTGTTGTTCGGGGACATGCAGGCAGCAAGCAAGCGCGTAATCCGTCGCTCTTTGTCTCGCTCCTTTGATGTCAATGGGAAGAGGAGAAAGTGAGGGAGAGAGCGCGAGCGAGAAGTGACAGATGGTTTGTAGATGAGAGCATGAGCATCTGTCAGTAGATAGAGAGAGAGTCGAGAGAGAGAGAGGGAGAGTGGGAGACAACCACCCCGGAGGCGAGGGATAGACGGTAATTGAGGATGCTCCCCATTCAGGAAGAGTAACAACAATAGTCACAGATGGAGTGAGGCGCCAATTTGAATATTAGGATATGAGACGGTGATTAGGGAATTAGGAAAGGTCATGATTCAAAGTTAATGATGATTGTCGTTCCAGAACCAATGCGTATTCCCCGACCGGCACTTCTCCGTACTCATCGATTGCTGACCCTTCCTCCTCAATATGAACAGCTATTCGGAAGTTCTCGACCATTCTCTCCGCCTCCTTCAGGGTGCGTATCCTCACTATTGCCCTCACTGATCAATCAAATGCACTGCGCCTAGAGTTTCATCTATAAATCTTCATGAAATGGAACAATGAGTGGAAAGCAATACAGTACCTATCCTGACTCAGTCGGCCTTTCTTCTGATCCCAGATTCTGCCCGCCCTTATAAATATTCCAGCAGTCCCCATGATCTGTTCATTGTCCTGTCAATCGGATCGGTCTCTCTTCCTCCCCTCTACCCCCACCCGTTTTCTCTTTGGCGGTGGCGGGAATAATTGAATTGGTGGATTCATTGCGCAATGAGGCTGAGAGAGTAGGGGGGAAGAAGCCAATGATTACAGGGCGCCTCTGAGCAAGATACGGTTGAATAAGCACAAATATTAGAGTAAAAAATAAAGCGGGTTGGTGCCATAATTAGGGAGATCAGCAATGGGATGCTGCGGACACTAGGTCTCATCCGGATGAGACCATTCGTATGATAACCTACTGGATATTTCGGGTAAGCTATCATCCCAACATTCTCATCATGAGGGACGTTGAATTGTTGGTTGAAGGTTGAAGCCAATATTTACAGTGCGCCTCCGAGCTACGCCTCGATGGATCGACCGACCACGAGGAACGCAGCCGATCGGTCCAGCTTCTCGCCCCCTCCAGGCTATGAGGAGGGAAGGGAGGAGGAGAGGGAGAGGGAAGAGACCGTGATCGAGATCGAGGAGGAAGTGATAGAGGAAAACAACAATATGTGAGTCCAATTATAATCAGAAGATTGTGAGTATAGTCAGGAGATATGGCAAGTTAGTCAGAGTCTTTTCTTTTCAGCACAATTTGCGTCCAACATATTTGAACCTCATCTATGCGTATTCCTAGCCCATGTATCTTCTTCCAGATCTCCGCACATCTACCCCACAGTCGTGCAAATCATCGACTGCTCCAAGGAGATTCCCCAACTCTTCGAGATTCCTCAGCAAGAGTCGATCTGCTAACCCCACGTGTCATTCCTCCCCTCCCTCGGGTCATCGTCCACTTCCCATCACATCACGGTTCCTCCCTCAGCCCCTCGCCGATCTCCCTAATTATCACACCACGTCGCTTTAAATTATCGACTGCCCCCTAATATTTTTGTTTATTCAGCCATATCTTAGCCCGCGCAATATACGAAGTAATAATTATTATGCACGAACGATAAAGTGAAGCTTTGAGCAGGGGCAAGGGGTGCAAGGGGCAATCTTATGGGGTGGGTAAGGGAAAGGAGAAGGGGCAAAGACACAAGCGGCAAAGGAGCAGCGGGCATCTCCTTGACAACCGGGTAGGGGGAGGCAGGGGGGTTGTGTGAGTAAGAGCGAATCCCCCCGTTGCCTCCCCCGAAGCCCCCCTATCATCCTCCCTCTCTCGCTCGTAGTTTCTGCTCGTCCTAGTTTATAGATATGCCTGAATTGTAATATTCAGCAGGAATGAAGAAGGGAGACACGCCTGTCGCCATGAAAGGTGAAGTGAAGCCTGAATTCTCATTATATCCCCCTCCCGTTTGGATGGGACTTGATGCGGTTTAATGCGATAGTATTTTGATAAATAGCTGATTGATCAGGCAAGCAACTAGGTCTGGTCCATCTCGAGGACCGCCTGAAGCGAGTCAAACTCTTAGCCGAGCAGGCCCATTTAGCGGTGAGTTTTCCACATTATTACTGTGTAACTATTCCGAAATCGCCTGTTGTCGTGCAAGAACTGGTTCATCATGTCGCCGGTCCAGTGTGTCTTCCGTGCCACTTTGCTATTAGGGTCGTGGCCGTGTGGGTGAATAATGGATGGATTCCCCTCATATGCAGGAGGAGGGCCGCCGACGCCTGAAATCCTCCCTTCATCACGCGACGACCGACGGAAGGAAGGAGAAGGTGGATAGTCGCCGGACCCCTGCTGCTCGTCCCTCGCGACCGGCCACCGAAACCGGCAAGAAGAAGGAGGACAAGACGCGGGACAGCTCCACGTCAGCCAAGCCGACCGTGAGTTGTATTTGGAACGATTTTGATTGTTGTGGTACCAATTGAGCGAATAGTACATGGTCCCAGTCTTAGAAGTTCCGTCTTCCCTTTTTATTTTGCTTTACTATGACCATGAACTATACGCTCAATTTGAACCACGGTTGTTGTCGAGAAAATCACCACCATAATTGGAGCGAGCCTATTCAGACACAACCGAGCACTTCGATAGATCCGTTGAGGAGTGAGGTGAAGAAGGAAGAGAAGAGAACGGTTGAGCGACGACCTACAGCCAAGAATCGAGAGATGAACAGAGACAGGAGCAAGGAGACTTCACCGTATGCTAAAAGGTGAAAAACTAACTTGATCAATCGATATCGTTCCAAATTATCTTATAGCATTTCTTTTAAAAAAAATAATTCAGAAATGCCTCATCACCGGCCTCTTCATCCGATTCAATTCAACGATTAGTTGACGAAGTGAAGCGATTGAAGGACGAAAATCAGAAGCTGCGAAGCAAAGCCGACGTTGATCTCACTAACAGCCAAGGCGAGGAAAATGTATTATCTGGTATTAGGAAAACCCTCTTTTCTATCAAACTCATTAACGTTTGTCAATGAATTTTCAATCTTTCGTGTGTCACAAGCATCATATCCACCCTCAGAGTGAAGATATGGTTAAGTTCTCTTGAAAGAAATGAAAAATGTATGTTTCTAGAAGTGATATAGATTTCCACTGAAGCCCTTCGTGAATTATTCGTAGCAATATCTCTAGATACTCTTTCCAGACTTAAAAGAATGGCCTCGGAAGGATCTACTCAAGTTGATTGCGCAGCTGGAGTCAAAAGAAGTCAGTGTTGCAAATTAGGACGATTGGATTGTGAAATAGAGGGCATTCACTCAATTGAGATTAGACCATCCAGGCCTCGGGAAGAACAAAATAGCACATATTGCATTATTTTTAAATAATGCAAAGTTTGTAGTTTTTTCCTTTTCTTCTGTATGATAGTTCGTATTCGATAACTCCACATCGATCACAATGCATTTGACCAATCCCCGACTAGGGACTGAGCGTTCCGACTAGTTCATCTTTATTAGACATGACAAAATCTACAATGATCATTATATTATTGTATTTGGATTTGAATTACATATCTCCTCATTCATCATACGATCGCGCGAACGGCCCATGTCTTTGTTAGATTTCCAGAAATTCGTGGAATTTCATCCGAACTAGAGAACCTTTGTAAGAAGAATAGAAAGGTAGGAATAACAGTTCGTTTATGACGCATTTGGTTATTTCAGTCCATTGGGTGCGTTTATACCCAAACTCACAGCGTAATGGCGATTATCTGTCTGACTCTGAGCAATTGTCCCCTCGCTCGGCGTCGTTTTGATGCCACACTTCTATAATCTATCAAATTGTATCGCTCGACTAAGGATTTGAAATTATGTTGAGTTGTCGGACATACGGTATAGAAAATGGAACTTCCCTGTTTTTTGACCAACTCCTTGACGAGAGCACTTCCTCATGTCCTCCCTCTAGGGACATATTCTACAAATATGATCTAGCCCTAAGACTGTTATGCATTTTTTCAGTATCTAGTTAGCGTTCGTGACAAAATATATTTGATTAATGAATACTTGTTTTGAAATCCACTTTCCAAGTCCGGAAACCGATGCAGGAGTAAGGGTACGGAGTAGGACAATGGTGTTAAAAAAAATGAAGGCAAAATGCGGGATTCTCTTGATGGAACTGTATTTGGAATTTCATTTCAAGTGAAATCATCATTATTTCTCATACTGAGCAGGTCCGGAAGCCGGTGCAGGCGGCCGTGAAAAAGCTCCAGGAGATGGGCGACACCATGAGTCTGCACGACCAATTGCAACTGGCGAGGGAGACCGTCGAGGCACTCAAGTGAGCCCCCAGCCACAACCATACCAAGAAAACAATTTGTGGCGGCCCGAGACAGAGAGCAATTTGGGATACATGCCAAAGTTGGAGTGATCTTTGGCCTGCGGGATAGAGAATAAGGGAGAAGTTGCAGGCATCAGAACGTCACTCTGCAAGAGCAATTGGCGGAAGCCCAATCGACCCCCACCCCTCCCCCTCTTCCTCTCATTCGTCACAGACCCGCGTGAGTGATAGTGGTGCCGTTTCGGTTTCCGACTCTCTCCATTCCGCACACTGTCTCGTGTCTCTGACCCGCGAGATAGTGTGCGGAATGGAGAGAGCCAAAGCCGAAATTGCATCCCTAGTGAGTGATGATTCCCTCAACGAAAAGAAGTATGACTATTTATCATTAGAGTAGATTCTGCGTATTCATAGACGTCGACTTCATACTTATAAGAACGTATACTTTGAATCTGTAATGAAAAATAGGCAAACTCTCGGGTACGATAAACATATTTATTATTCTGTGTCTGGATAGACCCATGCTGTGCCCTTACAAATACAAATGTGAATATTATTGATGCCGTTTCGGTTTTTCCTCTCCGAAATATCTCTCGCAGACCAGACGGACAAGATAGCGTGCGGAATGGAGAGAGCAGAAAACCTAAAAGACGTGACTATTGAATATGACTCTCATCAATCTAAGAATACATGTTTTTTGTGCTTTCAGTGTGCCTCGGTTGGACATGGACTGGCTCCACAACGGCACCGACTCAGCGGCGGAGAAGAATGGGTGAGTGAGCTGTGGTCGTGAATTATTTTCTGCTCCGAGAAAGGATTAATTCTGAGACATGTTGCAGATCGGGAAATACAGAGGGTATGGACGAATTTTTCGAAGAGACGAACGACCAGGTATAGTCCCTTCGAACGACGGGGAATCACCAATCACTGCTTAGAGTCAAAATCTAAAACTTAAAACGTATCACGTTGTTTCCGAACAAAGTTCTTGTTCTGAAACTCACATGAATCTCCCTCATTTCATTTCCAACTCTCGTTCTTTTCTGTCTCACTATTCGGAAATCTTCATCGAGCCCACTCCAGAATGGTCACACGACGGTCGTCGAAGTTAACGAGCCCGAGATGGAAGTAATCACCGATCCCGCTCTGATGCCTAGGGTTGGTCGCTCCCCTTCCCCTCGCTTCGCTAGTCCCGACGAAAACACGGGACCTTCGTGACTCCTAGTGCTTCTCGTTTCTCTTATTCTCGAGATGAAGCCCTCACCCTTTACAGTCCCTTTTCAGTGGGAATACGACCAGATTGCGTGCGACATTGTCCATGCGACTCGGGCTGCCATTCTGAGGAAGCGATTCATGGAGAGATGGAAGAAGGATCGAGCAGATGCCGAGGAGCGAATCCAACCGAGGAAATAACTCAGTTATACGCACAGAAAGGAGGAACCGAGAAGCAGTCGCTTGTAAAAAAACGTGTGTGTGCACATACCGCCTTTACACACTCATTCGATTTATGACACATGTGAAAAGAAGCAACAGTATAAAGAGAGATATCCATTCATATCGCGTGAAAATAAAATTTGTGTTGGTGTGTGAAAACAGGGGCGAAATACATCGTAGTAAGGGGTAGAATACCGAGAACCAGTGCGGTGAAATGATAGTTCGAAGACGGGCGAGAGAGATTCGTCACAGAAGCAGATAGAGAGTATGTCGTTGTGAGATTCAGTAGATGTCCTGCGGTTCCAGCTGGACGTTGCGAGACATTTTCTGAAATGGGAACACATTAGGGAAGCGGAAGGAAGGGACGGGATGGGGGGGGGAGGATGGGGAGAGGGGCAGAGCCTTCGCTAATGGACTAAACCATTCCTATGAACGGAGAAGAATAGCTCTGGCTAGTGTGGTACGGGAGTCAGCACATGCATGGGCTTGCGACAAGGATGAGAGAAAGGGCGGATCTACACTCAGGACAGTCGGTGATATCCGGTCACTTCCTTGAATCGCATTGATCGGGAGGAGTAGTGGAAGTGACATGGCTCTTCTCACCGACTCGACATGAGACTATGGAGGGGAAGAAAGAGGAGAAGACACACGGCAACACACTGCAGAAGAAGAAGAAGAAGGAAAGGAAAGGACAGGGCCGGATAGTTCTTACGTCATTTGGTGCGAGGGGTGGGAAAATCTCTCCGTGTGGCTTCTCTCGATGATCCGATAGTTAGTGATGAGGTGAGAAGTGAAAGTAGAAAGGGATTGGGGAGGATGGCGGGGGAGGAACAGAAGAAAGAGGCAATGGGGATGGATAAGCGATTGATTGCGCTGGCTTGGCCGAAACTATAGAAGGAGGAAAGTGTTTGGTGGGTGAGTGGAAGAAGAGGGAGGGGAAAAGGGAGGTAGAGGAAGACTGAGGTCATACATTGAGGAGCATGTTGGTGCTGCGCTTCTGGTGGGCGGCCTGCTGCATGGTCGACGAGGAATTCTGCTGCTGCTGCTGCGAGCGCGTCTTGGCCTTGCCCCGCGTGCAGCACGTGTTGCCCAGCGCGTTCCGCCGGATGACGCAGTAGTCCAGGGCCAGGACCGCTATGATGACAACACCGCAGGCCATGAACGCCCACACTGCCCACGCCGGCACGCCCGCCCATGGCTCGCCCCACGGTTCGTCGGAAGACGCGGAATCCATCACTCGGCTGCGGAAGAAGACAACATCTGGAATATGGAGATGAGATGGGGGGAGGAGACGCAATGAAGTAGTCGACGGGGGTTCTGAAGGTGGAAAGAGAGAAGACAGAAAAGAATAGGACGGGGAGGAATTGTCGAGAACGAGAGCTTTGTGCGGAGAGTGTGTCACTCTCAATTAGAACTCATGTCCGCGCGTTCATTACGGTAGAGTGGAATAGAGAGAGGAGGATGATGAGGGAAGAAGGACGAGGGGCAGAAGGAAGGAGAAGATCGGATGGTGATGAAGGAAGGTACGAAGCGGAATGATGGCATGGCGCGAAAGGAGAATCGTGTGAATTGGACGGAATGAGACAATGAGAGGGGGAGGGGGACAATTAAAGGACGAGGAGAGGGAAGGGGAGGAGTGGGGGATCGGGAGGACCGCCAAGCGAAGTCTCCTCCTCTGTGCACTAGCCTCATTCCTGGTTCTTTCCCCCCCCCCCCCGATCTCGCCTGACTGACGTAATTATCGTCCCAGCGATTTATAGAGGGAAAGGAGGCTGGGAGCGAGGTATCTCGGAAGTCACAAGACGGAGAGACGAATCGCGGCTAATCTCGTAGATAGGCGGAGAAGATTAGGAAGTGAGAGACCGACAAGCGGAAAACACGATGGAAGTGCGTGAACGTGTGTGTGCCCCAGAGGAGAGGATTCTGAACACCTGCCTATTGCAACCGTGAATTAGTGTGTAGGACGAGGGCACGAGGAATGAACAGCCAGAAATGAAGAGAAGTAAGCTGAGAAGGAAAGGAGAGAGAGACTCTCACACACTGTCACCCTCAGTGACACTGTGTGGCCATAATGACTGGAGATGAGAAGATAGGGGGAGAGAGCGGGGGAGGGAGGGAGAGGATACGAATGAGAGAGAGAATGAAGGCGATACTCTGAATAGCCAAGGAGCATCTCTTGTCGGAGGGGATGGAGATAAATGGAACTGTTAGCAGAGTACTGAAAGGAAGGAAAGATGGGAGAGGAGGAGGGGGATGGGATGGGCTACGGGGGAAAGGAGGCGCACATCAGTCGGTGACTCCTACTACGTTCCCCTGGGGAGAGCAGATAAGCGAACGCACTTGGAATGGATATTGGAATGGATATTGAAATAGGGAGAAATATCAGGGAAAGCAGGGGGAGGGGCGAGAGCTCGGCTGATAGATAACAGGAGCAGATATGCTTTTATCGCGATTGGGATGGAATTCGGGATGGAAATAGCTAACGAATGATGGAAATATGAAGAGTTGCACCCCTCTTAAGTCGGCTTTGAGGGGCTCTTCGATGAGATCTACTGAGGAGGAGGAGGGGACGAGGGTCCTCGAAAGAGAACGAACTCCTGGACGATATTTACACGCAAGTGTTGACAGGAAGACATTGAGGTGCTCGTACCGAGAGTGTGGAGGAGAATGAGGGATTGAATGAGGAGAGGAAAGAGAGAGAGATAGAAACAGAACATTCTCACGATGGGCAACTCGAGACAAGTAGAGGAGGGCGAGGATGGAAGATGGATAGGATGAATGGGAATGAGACAAAGACGATGCCGATTCGAAGCCATCCATTACAATCGGCCCTGGCAGGCTTCGGAAAGCAATTTGGCAAATATTCAAAGAACGAGGTATCGCGTTGATTCCCCACACTTCCTCCAACAATACTCGGCAATTTGGAGTGGAGAGTGAGTGAAAGACCCTCTCCGCAAGGAGAAGGAGACCAAGAGGAAATAATATAAAGAGAATAACGAAAGAAATGAAGGGAGGGGGTAGGAGGGGGAGGGGGAGAGGATCTTAAGGAGTCTATACGTATTTATGAGATGTGAGACAGATTGATGAATCTGAGAGGCACGACGGATGGATGAAGGGGATTCACCCCGATGGGTGGGTGAGGGACGAATCTGATGGTTGATGGAGGAGGAGGAGGGAGGGAGAGGATGGTAGGGAGGGACACGCAGATGCAAAGACAGTAAAAGTATGGAGTCTAGCACACACATAAAGGAAGAGGAAAAAGTGGCGTTTAGCAGCAGCACATTCAAAAGAGTTGTTCGAATGAGCGGAAATGGGGAAGAGGAAACAAAGGGGAAACAGTGGAAAGACGATTCCCACCGAGGATAATTAGTGTTTGGTTTGGTGGAGTGCAGGGAGGAGGAGGAGGAGGGGAGGGGGAGGGCAACTTATCCTCTTCTCCTTGTCCACTCGAGGAGAAAAAGATCGAATTTCGCAGCAGAAGGACACTCAATTTCATTAGTCGCTTTCACACAAAACAGTGAATGGAAGGAAGAAGAGAAGTGAGGAAACGGCGAGGCGCGAGAGTTCGAAAGTCTCCGAGTCGTCTCGTCGCTCATTCATACGCACGAGTGTAGTTCTTTGTGAATACGCCAGGAAGACCTACTACTCTCTCCAAATAGAGAAAGAGGGAGAGGAGGGTGACATATGAAGGCAACAACTAATGAGATGCTTCTCGGAAGGTACGATCAACCAGATTAATCAGTTCCCAGGCACATTTTCCATTCTTTTATTCGTCTTTCAGTCCATTCACATTTCTCCCTCTTTTTCGAATCTCACTCCTTTCACAGTCACGGATATTTACTTGACTCCTTCTCTCAATTCGATCTCTTATCTCGGCAAGCACGTGTGTGTGTGTGTGTGCAATTCACGCCTCTTACGGTCTTGTCGAAAGTCTGTGGACCTCCATCCAGAATAACCAGCGTTTTGCTATGCAGCGAGAGACAGTTCATCGGAAGTCGCTGGACTGATCAAATCTGTCCTTCTCCTCCTCCTCCTTCTCTCTTGTTTTGGTCCGTCCCCACTCACTTCATCACAGTAGGCTTATGCTGGGAACAGTAGTGTCACTGACGCAGCAATTTATGGTGGGAAAAATCGACGCGAGGGGGGGGAGGTCGCAATGAGGGAGTAAGCGAACACGGAGAACAATGGGTTCTGCTTCCTCCTCAATGCTGACTAGACACAGACCACTCTCGGCGATTTCTCGGAAAATCAGCGACCATCGAGTAGTAATGTGGTTTCCGTTTTGTCTCTTCTTATTTCGCAATACATCTGGTCAGACAGGCGAGAGAACCTGCGAAATGGAGAGAGCAGAATTCCGAACCGACATCACTACCACCCAGGTTTTCGCCGGCATATATCGTCACAAAAGGCATTACCCTTTCTTTCTCCAACCCATATTTGTATTGTGTTGCTTCGCGAACTCAAAGACGGTTAGTAGCCACTTCTCCTTCTTCTTCTTCGATATTCTAACGTTCTTCGCCGTTGAAAAGATTTTGGCCTATAGCCGCTAGCGAAAACAGCACTTTCCCTGAATTGATGATAGCTTACCGTCTTAGGAATAGAACAGTGATGAATAAGTGAATGAACTCGATATTCTTACGTATTTCGTATTTCTGTCTCTTACTCCCTCAAACCAGTATCCGTTATTTATATATTTTATCTAAGCCCGGGAGCTCAACGGAATAGTGGTACATTTTAATAATGTGTGATAATAAAACGGCTGTCAATAGTATGGGGGATGGTAGAGAAAACGAGAAAGGAGTTGTCACGTGTATTGTTGTACAAGACGAAGCCATGGAAGTGACTGTTGTGGCAATTCAACGCACTCTGTCCTCGTCCACTCTCCTACCGTCCCTTCCCCCTCCTCCTTCTCTTCTTTTCATTTTCTCGCTCATTGTCTCCCGCTCTTACTATATTCATCTTCAGGCACTCATGGCGCTCAATCGTTCCGCCAACCTCTCCGTGCCTCCATATCGCGGCATCACCGTCGACGATGCGCTCGGGCCGTCGCATAATCTGGACTCTCAACGCAGCAGTGTAAGTCCCCCTACTCCCCCCCACTCCCAACTAATTTTGCACCACTTATTCGCCTTCTTCCTGATTGTTCTGTTATTGAATATTCTCGAGTGAGAGTCTTCCCATAATTTGCGCGCGCGTGCGCATGTCTAACGCGTGTCTCTTTCGAAAAATAGTGATTAATCATCGTAAGCGATCATTTTCGTCATGACTTATGCCGCATGCGATCATCCAACATCTGGGAACTTCTAAAAACGCATCGCTGCCATATTTTCCCACAGCTAGTAGAAAATGGACGGAGACAAACTGAGTTACTTGAGGGAAAATCTCAATCGTAGCGGAGTGTCTCATTCAGCAAATGAACTCTGACGATTGACGCTCTCGTCTAAACTAGATAAACGATCTCTTCTACCGTGAGAGAATACACTGACTATCACTGATGGTTAGTCGACCGGTGTCTCTGCAGATCTCCTCGACGGGATCGTCGGTGATGAATCGGGGAGGACTGGGCGCGTCCCTGCTCTCCGTACGATCTTCCATCCAATCCTCCATCCGATCCGTCGGTATTTTCCTAGTAAGTGTTGTTTCTTCCATCCCTCTAGCCCTCTTCCCACTACTTCCATCTTACTTTCGCATTCGCACACACAAACCCGTCATGCTCTCACCTCCGCCCGATTCGGCGGCTGTCATCGACAGCATGCCAGTGCTGGGCTACACCTCCATCCTGCCCGTCCCCTTTGCCCTGTCCCCGCTGCTCGCTACCCCCTCAATCCTGGGCAGTCCACCGGTGACGCCGTCCGCAGCCCGCAAGAGGGGGTACCGGCTGAGAAAGTTGTATGGGGTACGGTAGGCTACCGTAACCGGCGTAACGAGAAGTCGCTTTGAGATCGCGCCGTTCTCGAAGCACCGCTGCTGTCTCGGATGTGTGTCGCTGCGAGACGCCATCCCACTCATATGCGTCGCTCAATTTATCCTCCTGGGTGAGTGTGGTCTCCATCTTCCTCTTACTCTTCTATGAATAGACGAGCCTCCCTCTCGCTATATCTCAACTACAGACGATACAAGACGCGTAAATTCGGTTTCCGCAGTTTTCTATGTAATTCTGAGTGAACAGTGTGTACGTGTTTTTCAAAGGAAAGAAAACAACTAGATAAGCCAGTTTTGGTAGGTAAACGGGGAAAACACATTTTCTGGCTATTCCATTTCATTTTCTGACGATTTCGTTAAATCGTCTAGACGACATTGCTCGCGCCCGAAGTGCAGGACTGGTGAATTGCGAGTAGAAACCCAGATGAAGGGCTGATTTTTGAACGTTCGATTCTCCTCATCTCACATGTTCCACACAGAGAAGCGAGACAACGCGTGAAATTTGGAAAGCAATTTATGCACCGGACCATTCGAGGTAACTAAGGCTCTTTAGATTTAGCCGTTAATTGACGTTGACGTTGCCAATTTTTTGGTTCATAAGCATCGTTTTGGCTCTGCCATTGTCGGCCAACAATCCGACCCTTCTTTGCAGCCATGGCTTCCGTAATCGTGCTCGATCTCTACCTCTCCGATGGTTACCTCTTCTACACACGCGCCCTCGAAGGTATCACTTTGGCGCCCATTGACGCATTAGCTCTCGAAATCACATGAGCCTCTCCAAGAGTTTTATTGCAACCGACACTTAGGATGATGCGCTAAGTAGTGATGTCGTTTCGTTTTTCGACACTCTTCATTCTCGTTTCTCTGAGCGGCAAAAAAATGTGCAGAATGAAGAGAGCCAACACCGAATTCCCTAGTAAGAAGCTAGCAGAAGCGAGAAGTATTGCGTAGGAAATGATGGATTGTGCAGTGTGCCGATGCGAAAATACTCATGTCACTCGCAGGAAAGGGCGCGCAAGTTGCCAAGGCCTTTCTCTTCATTGTCGCAGTCTCCTTCTTCATGCACTTTCTCACGATTCTCGCCTGGAAATACGGCCGATCGCGGCTATATCTGTTCCATGCAACCTGGCAGGTGCGTAACACCCGCCTAATAATCGCACGAGTAGGCGACGATAATGATCTTAGACGGGAGCACTTGGAGAATACGTAATACACAGCACACGAGCCATTTGGGAAGAAAACTAAGTCCAAAAGTCCAGTCCAGATAAGTCCCTTGCAGCTCTTCCTCGTCGGTATTTTGATCTACCTGCTGGTGGAAGTCGCGCACGCCATGCACTTCTCGCCTCCGCGCATCCTCTTCGCGTCCGGCTGCGTGCTCTGCACTTTCTTCTCGTTTGTCATCCTCCTCGAGTTGTGGTGGTGAGAGACTCTCTCCATTTCGCACGCTCTCTCGCTTGTGCGACTAGTCGAAAACAGAAAACAGCATGAATAGTGATGAAGCAGCAAGAAAATGACTCAACCCCGTCTCTGCTCCAAGCATAACCTTTAGAGCACTGCCAGAACACAAACTATCTATTCCCCCTAGGGAAATGGTGATCTTAGCTTTCTGCAAAAGCTAACCCAATTTTTTTTCGAACATCTTCTCGCAATGGGTAAATTCCACACCAAAAATTGCGAGCTTATGCTCACTTTGAAAAACTTCTATCGGGGCCGAGACGAGTTACCCGAAAAAATTGGGGGATCCGCGGGAAGTTTAAACGCAAATTGTGAAGCCAAGCCAAAGCCAAAATACGCGCCGGGGCTAACACCAAATGTTTTACAATCTAAATTGTCCATTTTATTCTTGTTCTGGTCAGACAAGCGGAGAAGTGTTCGCGTTAGAACACTTAAACGCACAACTATGCATCAATAGTGGCGAGTAAGCAATACAAGGACTACGCATTCACATATTCTCCAACATTTCCGGTTGACAATTACGCGTTTCGCTGTGATTATTTTCAGCAGAGACTAATTGGATGTAGGCGAGGACATTGTTGAGGGCGTAATCCGTCTAAGTGGGTAGTGCCCTTCTCTCAAGTCCGATCTTATTATGAGCATGGACAGGGAGAACTGAGTGGGAAGCGAACTGAGTGGGAACCATTGGGTTGCCAACCCATACGATGGTCCTGTTTATCGAAGTCGAATCGGAACTGCACACTTCTTATTTCATGTGTTCTTTCGTTCCTCTCACTGGTGTGGGAGAATACGAATTGAGGAGAGTCGATATCACTAGCAGGAGTAGGGCATGCATAGAGGGAGTAGGCGAGGCGATTTGGCAATGGAATGTTAACTTCAAAAACTGAACCTTTTTGTAATCAGATCCATTGGACCTCAATACCCTAACACCTTTTGAAATGAGTGTTCTAAAAGTGCGTGTTTTTACTATCAGAGGTTTCGCCTAGCTGTAACCAGTGAAAGGTTAACTCTCACTGTATCTGCAGGGCGTTCGTGATGGTGGACGCGGCCTTCTTCGAGCGCTTCTACTACCGACGGCCGCACAACAGCAACAACCACGACGACGACGACACCCAGTGCAAGGTCGACTCGAAGCACGTCGTCTTACCCATCGTGACCGTTGACTGCGTCAGCGAATGACGCCTGTACAAACCCGATTGAAATGTTGCCAAATCGGACACGAATATCTCGAATTCGCATCCTCGAGAGTTCCGATTTGGCATCCCTACCGCATATTATGCTGGGATTGCCAACCGCTTCATATCTAGGTTTTTACAATGATGAATCAGTTTCTTCACTCTCTGTCGCCACGTATTAGTCCTAAAGAGTGAGTAGAATGAGTCACTCCCCGTTCTGACATCCCTATGCATATCCCTATCCTCGTAGTCATCTATCCGAGTCAGCCCAAGCCAGTCCAAATCCCTCCACAGCCAGTAACTGGTAAACCATTTATTGAGATCTCGTGTCTCCGATTGTGCATGGAGCACATCACAATTATGCTTATTATGAATCGATAAAGTGTTCAGACAAAGGGAAGTGTGGAGATCGTGGGAAAAGGGCGTCTAGAGGGGGAAGCGGGGGCACGGACAGGGCTTGCGACGGCAAAGACGAGAGGAGCAGCACTGGCAAATCTGAAAGCTTTTATTTATATATTTGTTTATTAATCGTACACCATTGAATGTGCATCATCAAGTACGGAAGCATGGAAGTATTCATTTTTAGGGTCAACAATTGCACTAACACGAGAATGATTCACTCCCTACCATTGTAAGGAACCCCATTCCTAGAAAATGCCCATTCATGAGCATGGTAGTGCATGTTTTTGAACTAACTCTTTAGAGCAAGCACGATGGTAGAACACACACACACACATACACACACCAATATGTTCATTCTTGAGCAGACAATGTTTTGAAAGCAATGCTTTCTTCCTCCGCAGTCACTATTTTGTAGAATTCAAATGATCTCATGGTCCGACGAACTCTTTGAAAACATTGCATTGTTATCGAACACTGCATTGTTATGTGAGGACGTCATCACCTTTGCATGTAGACACGCGCGTTGTCATATCACGCAAAGGGCGAAAGAAAGGGCAGTATTTCGGGATGTGCTGTCAGACGTCATTGCTACAGTAATCCTTCCCAACCCAAACATTATAATGTTTCACGAATCGAAGTCTGAGTCCCTTTTACTCAAAACAAGTATATGTAAATCATTTCCCGAACAGACCGTTTGTTCGGAATACAAAATATATTATAGGTTTACGCGCTAATCTCTTATACGGTACAAATTTATGTGTTTTACCATTCCAGGGAATACAAATTCTACAGCATGATCGCTTGATGAGACAATGTATTACTTTTCTGTTGGTTCGAATTTGACGAATCGGACGATCACGAAAAGATCAAAGATCAAAGATCAAAAGGAAACGACCGTACCGGCTCCCGGAATCTGCCGATGGTCATGATCGGTGCCCGAGGCTCGGACTCCAGCTCGTTGTTCCTCACGAATGCGATGTCGACGTATGCATCTGACGTCGAGGAGAAGTCAAAGAGTGCCCGCGTTTTGTAACTCGGCTTCAAGTATTCTCATATCATTTTTGTCTACGCCTTGACATGGGAAATGCACAAGAACATGCAGGAATTTTCGTGGACTGGTCCTTACCAGGCACATTCGTCGGTGACGGTGTGATCTATGGCCTGGTATTCTAGTTTCCAGTGAAATACGTTGTGCACCATTGTATCTTGCCAATATTATGTTTTCGCTTCTCGATCAAACAAAGGGTAACGGAACTCACCTACGGTAACTGCAATGGAAAGGAAGAGAACCAAGAAGAGCGACAGACGAGCCATCTGACTGAAACAAGCCTACAATAAGCAACTGTCCGAAATAGAGCAAATGAAGGAAAAGAAAAGGATTGAGAGGAGAGGAGATGATGCCCCTTTCAAGGAAATCTGATGAGAGAAGGAAGAGTGGGATTAACGTCGATGTCGAGACTCCGCCCACTGATCTGAGGTTGTAACTGAAGTCATGGGGAAGAAGACGTGGAGAGAAAAGTGGTGTGGAAGAGAGAGGAGAAGACGCTTATTATGTCTAATTGCAGCTATGTGTGGAAAACTGAGGTGGGAGGGAGGAGAAGAGACAAAGGAAGTTTCTAGAAGTGTGAATGCAATTAGAGTGGGAGAGGGAAGGATGTGTCACGATTTATCTTTCATTTTGGAGTGCACATTGACATTTTCGACATTCTGCTGATGCGATTAATGATGTGGAAAAAAGTCAGGGGAGATTTCCTCCCGGGTGGAAAAAGCGAGGATGCGAAGTGAAGAGGAAATTTTAAATATGAATTCCCGCAATTTTGTACTATAGCTCCCATTGAATCTAGAGGTTTGAAACGCTTTTTTCACCCCAAAAACAAATTTGCAAGTTGCTTCATCTACTTCGTGATGAGTTCAAATTTTTCCTCTTCTCTTTTGAATTTTCCATGCGATTTTCCTCATCTGCTCTTCACTTCCTCCATCTACTTTTTGCACAGCATAGTTCCATTTGAGATTGTTTTCGGAAGTGGGTGCATGAAAAATGATCAGATTGATTTGCTCTGGAAAGTGAATTGTTAATTTACCGCCATTTTTGTTTGATTCAAAATCCCAGCGGAATTCACACCCAGTGGCGGAGATCGAACTGCCTGATTGTTCGATGAACATGTTCATTTACAAAAGTTCATTCGACCATTCCCCCTTTCCGCTTCTCTGCATTACTATTCGATACTCGATACCGCTACAACTCACTTCTTTCCGAACTCGTTCTCATGTGCTTGATTTCGCATTGTTTACTTTTTCCTCGGACAGATAAAAAATGTCTCCACCCTCCTTTTGGTAACCTCTGACTTCTATTGCATCTCATTGTTCTAGTGCACCGCTTTGTGGGCTGATCTTGAACTAGGTTATTTTCTTAGGAAATAGGTACCAGGGTTGAATACCAATTTGGAATAGATACCAATTTGTGTCCAAAGGTGTGTTTCAGACACTTTTGTATCTCAAACTTTGGGGCACAATTGTGTTTCAGACACAGTGGTCTCTCAAATTGAAACTGGCAAACAAATGAAATTTCGTTCTCAGACACAATTGTGTCCCAGCGGAATTTTCATTCCGACTCATTCCTGTCTCAAAACTCGGGAAGCGATCGGTTTTTGTGGCACAAGCTGCCAGCCTTAAGAGATACAGTTATTTCAATGATTTTGTGAGCTAATTGATTATTCGGCTTGCCGTTTTCATTCATGTGTATCACATGATCAAGTCTATTGATCGCGAACCAAGAGCAGATGGGGAAACCCGCTGGACTCCCTTCTCGCTGTATAGAGTGGCTCAGAGAACGCGCAAGCCCAGAGAGAGCGGGCGAGGGAGCAGGTCAATAGGAGAGACGCTGTCTCTGCCCCGCTGATCGGGTTCATTGGACGCGCTATATCCGCACGTAAGTTAGGCATTCTCTCGCTTTCGATCAATGAGTTACGCGAACCTTTGCTCCTGTAGCCATTGTAGGATTTGTTTGTGTCTACTGCATCTGTTCTCTCTAGGTATATTATTAATCGTTATTTAATTATAATTCGCCCGGCAACTCATGTTTTCATATTTTGTACTTCCTTAATGTCAGTTGTTTTAGTAATCATGTGCCTTCCGAGCAGCACGAATGAGCCTACTCTCAACAGCATCCAGAAGCCGGTCCTTGCCGAACAGAAAGGTAGATAGCTGGATGATAGAGATTAGTCCGAACTTTCCTCAACTTGACTCTTGAACTTGACTCTCCTCAATTCACATGCTCTCTCGTCTCTCTGACCGGCGAGATATAATGTGATTTGAGGAGAGCGGGTTCCGATTTGACATCACTATTGGATAATGATCAATGACTTACAATCCGTTTCAGTATCGGAACAGCGCTCCTTCTATTCGCACAATCCTACCGAGCATCGCCGATTCATCGCTTCTATCATTCTCAAAAGCTGGACGACTAAGAAGGCAGCTAGTGGTGATCTGAGCAAGAAGACTACCAGCAACTGATTGTAATACGTCCGATGCTCACAAGAAGCTTTCCAACGCTACCTTAATCCGTCTTTGAATATGTTTATGTACATATGTATATCTATGAATCGAATCATAAAGGAATTGAGTCATGTTATATATTCTACTTTATATGTTCTACTTTGTCTCCAAATAACCATACAAATTTGAACTTCCAGTTGAAATGCCATAACAGAGTAGAAAGAAATTGTGTCTGCTATATCAGTTGTAATTTATTATTGATGGAAAATACAAGGTAAACATGAGATATGGATCGGAATCACTGTCTCTTGAAGAATCGCTTTGCAACGACTCCATTGAACTCCAGCGTCTGAATGAAATATTTTGACGTTGTTTATCTTTCAATTGTCCAACATTCCCTCCGGTCTACAGTTAGATCTATGTCTGTTTCTTCACCACCTAACCTGCACGAGTGTGTTTCCGTCTAGCTTGAAGCTGTACTCGTCCTCCTTCTGCTCTGCCTGAAACTCGTAACTTTTGTTTCTGAAATTTGGATCTCATCAAACAGTGGAATCGGTCGGGACATGCTTCTCATACAGAGTGCCGTCGCGGAAGGAGAACGTGATCTGAATGATAATATTCATTGCATCATTGTTTTTTGTTTATTTTGTGGTCTCTTTCCATCAACACAGATCAAGGTGGGATGAGGAATAAATTGGCATAGAAATGGAATACGTTCTAATTCGCCAACCTTATGATTGCTTCCGTCCAGTCCTTCTCCAATGAATTCCTGCCCGAGAACGATATTATTGTACTTGAGATCCTTCTTCGTCGTGAGATTTTCGAAGTTGAACGTATTGGCGCCGGCCTATGATTATTTATCATGTAGTTTTTGAGAAATAATCAGTGGATATTGAGGTTCTCACCTTGGTGAATACCTTGTCCACACCAGCCATTGCGACGAGTTTGCGAGTGAGCCATCCGTAACCTCAAAATATTCTTTAGATCGTGATAATCGTGTCTAGCGAGGCGCCATCGGATATTATCTACTCCTTTTTTCTATGATTGATCAGAGCAATTTGAGAGTGTGCCTAATAGTGATGACAATCCGGTCTCTCGGTTATCTGACCAACGAGATAGCGTGCGAGGAGAGTCGGATGCCGACTTACCATCACTGGTGCAAACCCGCTCAATCACCCTTTGCCTCCATATACTCATCAAAATTCTCCGAATGATCGTGCGAGAATTTTCCGAAGAACCCCTCGGGCAAGTTATCCGCCCAAACCACGGAGAGGAACACGAACAGGAGACTGATGAATGAGAGAAGATGCATTGCTGTAATTTGGCAAATGTCCAACAACGAGGTAGTGGGTCAGGAAATAGGCAAGAGGAGATCGTTCAGGGAATGATTTATCCAAACAGAGGAGCAGTTAAATAGCATGGGACCATAGTACAAAAAGTGCACATCTTGCTGTAAACTGTCAGTAAACTATGCTATCAAATTCGATGACGTGGTCAATAGTAGACAAATCATGTTCATGAATAATTCGTTTTTGAACCACTGTTTTCGATTTCTCCAGAACAGAATATACGCTGTTTCATCAACACGATTATAAGCAATGCATCTTTATTTCAAATAGGAAAGGAATCTCAATTCCCCCCAAAAAATAGATGTTTCAAAGGCTGGAGGGTTTCTCACATTCGACTGATTCATTGTCGTCATTATAATATTGAATCGTTAATTCGATGTTTGGGCTCCCGCTCTGCCGTTTACGTTTAGAGAAGGTCCCTTCTGTGGTAAAAAAAAAAGCAGATTCTGTACACTGATGATTCACCATTTTCGTAGGAATAGTTGATACGGTGGATCCCAACCCGAAGATACTGAAATCCCCAGATAATATGTTTCCGGCAGAAAAATATGTGATGTTTAGAACACATTGAAAACAGTGGAAAAATATGAATTTATCGATTGAATGAATAAATTCGAATGCCGATTTTGGGGTGCTCTAAGCGGGGTACTCATTCTTGATCAGTGCTAAGAAAGCAACAACGATAGTTAAAGCCGGCAACAAACTAATCAAAAAAGGAAAAAACAAGGCAGAAATGAACGATGAAGATCCATCCTGGGTGGAATTTCGGAAGGGGACAATTGCTGGTCATGATATGGGAAGGCATGACGAGATTGAATATGATTGAGATTTGTTGGACTGGGATATTGAGACAGGGATGTTGGTCGGAATGAGAAATGCATTGAAAAGTAAATAACAAGTAGTATAAATTTCCGGGAAATAGATAAGTATTCGCAATAATCTGAATAGTAAAGCGAATGGCTTTGGTTTGGAGATCGAAGAAGAAGAAGTTTTGAGGCCGCACTGCTATTCCATCATCTTGATGACGAAAAAAGTCGATGCCTGATTGCCGAATAGATCTTCGTGAGTGTATGAAAGAAGGACTCCTGAAAGGATAATCGATTACGGTAGGTCCATTACGTTATAATTAGCCTCGCGCTTTTGCAAAAACCACCTTGTCAACCCTTGCGCACTACCGCAAAGAGAGGTGATCAGTCAAATTTCACAAGAGAGGGGCTGACCTAGTAGTGGGGGCAGAGAGAGATCAATCAGCAGTGTTCATTTAGAGCCTACCAAATCGTCGTTGGAATTAACGTTCTCTCGAAATCTATGCCACGAAAAATGAGTTATGAAACATGAAATCAGACACCACACAATCGTATGGTCAGTCTAGAACATCAGTGCAAATATAGGGAAATTATTGTAGCTAATGGAGCATAGTTAAGTGAATTTTGTACATATTATCAAAAATCTGTATCCCACCTCTGGCTGCTTCTGCTGCTGCTCGAAGAACGTTCGGTCGAAGTCGTCGCACATATCTCGCAGCCGAGAGGCGATGCAGCCACGGCGCACGCACCACTCGCATTCATCCAAAGAACAATCTGAAATGTACCGATTCATTTGTCTGATAAAAAATGTAGCAGATTTAAACGCGTCGAAAAGTTCCCTGAATTTAGTTTAGATGCGGCATTGAGAGTGGTCACCAGAGAGATTCTAATTCTCTAAATTATTTTTAAACAAATATTCTCACGTGCGTTGTGCAGTTGGGAGTACTGAAGAGCGACTTCTGCCGAGAGCTCGTCCATCGAGGGAAGCTGCAAAATCGATGATAGTGGTGCCATCCCAAATGCGCAACTCACATGCGAATCAATGATCGGCGGATGTGACATAGCCAAGTTGTGTGCGGCGCGGCGTAAATCAGTCTGAAACACAAAAAATGTTAAAAGTTACAGAAAATACCCGAAAATTTGTCAATCGGGGAGGGCATTCAAGGCGACACGGGATAAACTGAGACGGTTAGAGCAGTGAATGAGCCTCTCCTCTCCCTGAGGAAGTGGAAAGGGCACGGGGGGAGTAGGGAGGAGAATGGGGAAGACGGTTGGATCATCGTGACATTTGACGAATTCGCTGCTCCTCCACCCGACCTGGCCGCCTCTGGCGGCCGAAGTATCGGCTATCGTCACTGTCCTCTCCATCCTCTGCCCTGCATCCTCCGCAGCCACCCGGCAGGCCCGGCCCTAGCAGCCGAATTCAAGGCTCTGGACCTTGCCCCTCCACGGCCCCGCAACTCTCCGATCCCGCCACTTCCGCTGCTCCCCCGACACACCCAGCGTGTACAGCCGAACTGCCGACATTGAGCATCATCCCCTACGCTCCAGATTGCTAATCTACTGCCTCCCCGGTAGGCCTTTCCCTATCGACCGAATTTACGGCGCTGGACCTCGGCCCTTCCATTCACGAATCGTGATCGTCCGCAGTATCGTTCTCTTACAGTATGCACAGAGCTTACCTATGTGGCGGCGGGGGATGTAGGGCCGTTGATGGATGGGACGAGGCAAAGAGCCGTGAATTTGGATTTAGAGCTCACTGAGGAAGCAGCAGAGGAGGTGGCGGGATAGGCGTGTTAGAGGCTGATGCTCAATATCAACACTTCGGCTGCAAAGTCCGGATATGTTGCTGGGGGGGGGGAGGGGGGGGAGCGGAGGCGGAAGGATCGGAGAGTGGAATGTCTATCCATATTGTTGGGAATACTAGGAACTTCCCCCAAACAGTATGGGTAGTCATGTTTCATCATTCGATTTGGATAGGAACAGTGGAGGGACTTGTTCAGTCTTCCACTCTAATAGAAATGAATCGGTTCGAAAAAGGATTTCACACTGTTCATGATTTCCCTCTCCCCCATTTCGCCATGCCGCTGTTTTAGCAAAGAACCAACGAAAACGATACCCACTTGTCCCCTGTAAATCAGAGTAAATCTGTCCATCAGCGCCGCATGCGTATCCAGTAATATTAGATGACTCTGTGGTAGGTCCCCGGGTGCGCGGACAAAGGGAATCAAACGGTAATTGGGCATCGCACAACGCTGGATGCGTGTAATGGCTGGGAGATCTGTCAGGGAGTGCCAGCTGCATTATTGTTCGCGCATTGAGAAGACCACCCTGGAAGATTGAGAACACCACCCTGGAAGACTCCCTCACTCAACACATCGAAAACTGGATGATGCACTTCCACATCATTAGAGATAGATCAATAACATCCCAGTTGATTACGATTAGATAGATCAATAACATCCCAGTTGATTACGATTCGGAACTTATCAGGTTTCTGGCCCAGTTTACGAACGCGCAGATTGAATTGAAAGGAGTGGAATGGAAATTCGAAAGGGGAGGCAGGAAAATCAATCGCAGATTTGTTTAGGTCAGAAACCGTAAAGGTGCCGTTGATTCCATCCCTTGACCCCGCCACTTTCAAGTCGGATATTCTCCGTCCTTGCGCTACCAGGGTGGTCTTATAATCAAGTATTGTATTGAAGACCACCCAGGTTGGAAGTAATCAGTCAGCGAGGGGGTTGCCGCTTTGATTCCTCCCAAACTATCGTTAGCCCCCCGATGCGAGCGACCACCCCGACGCGCGACAGTGATTGAAAAGCTGCTGAGAGAAGAGAGAAGGCCCCCACCCGCCACCAGATGAATGAAACTGCGAATAAACTCTGGCGCTTGATGGGGAAGAGAATATGAAGAAAGTATACATACGAAGAGTCACAAGGACCTAAGGGCTCTAGATAGAGATGGAGTGGGCAATCACGTAACATAATGGAAATGGAGCAATTGCGGAAGAGGGAATGACAGGCAAAAAAACGCGAACAAAGCTCGCGCCGAAGAGATAGCTACGAAAAGTCATAAGATGTTGTTTTTATATTGCGAGTACTAATCAAAAAAACGGTTGAAACCAGAGCATATTATAGAGACGTTTCTCTACCCACTCAATCAAACGTTTCCTTCCTTGATTTCCGTTTATTTCGAATTCGAAAACATGCGACGAAAATCCACATAAGTTCCAGGTTATCTTTCTAATCGATTGCACAACTAGCTTCTCCCTCAACCTTTCGATCATTGCCTCCCCTCTAATTGACTCTGGTATCTCAGTGATTGCAAGAGGAAGCACGATTGAATGCCTCTCCCAGCTGCACCCTCCACCCTCATTACTCTCCTCATTCAGCACATTCTCTCCCCTCTCTGCTCCCTACGAGATCAAGGCATCTGAGGAGGGAGTCCCTAATCCCAACTTCTCCCCCCCCCCGCACTTCACTGTTTTCCGTTCTCCCACATGCGGTAATGTCTAATTGACCCAAGGCTAATTGTCCGAAATCTTGTCCCGGGATCATATCAAATTTTGGTTTCAATTCTTTTTTATCCATTATCCATTCAATGTTCACCATCACCGCCTTACTACCGTACCCTAGCGAATCTCCCCGGTGTGTTGTCATACGCTCATCATCTGTAACCCGATACTGTTGTGAGCCCACCTGATGTCTTGCATAACGATTACCCCCCCCCCCCCCCCATCTCCTCGCTTCTCACACACTTATTAATCATCCCCTCCACCCCTCAGATGATTGACTGTCATCCGATCCTTGCTTTACAGTGCAAATATGATACATTGGATTACGGTGCGCGACCGGTCAAGTTCAAGTTAAGTTGCGAGCGGATAGGCTGAAATCAGTCCATTATCCCCCCATTTCCATCGCTGACCTTTCAGTAACCTTTTCCGCATTCCACATTAGTCACTTTTCAACAGGCAACTCACACCATTTTCACCTCATGGAAATGTCACGATGTCCTTGCCTAAATTTTTTTCCTCCCTCGTTCCTCCACTGGATTTTTCTTAGAATATCTACCATGATCAAATTTGTTTCCCTCTTAACGTTGAGAAACCTCGTGGGATTTTCTGTTTCTTGTGCACCTACTCGAGCGATCCAGATAACGCATCAATGATCTTATCTCAACTAAGGACACATCTCACCAGTTGCGCCATCATTTCCTACGATATACATATCAAATCTGACATCTTTTTTTGTCTCGGAATTAGGAATAATAAACACATATTTTCCATAACTTCCATTTCTTAACCTTGCGAACGGTTGCATCCCTCTTCATCATTGTGTAATCTAAACTGAGACGAATCTCTCTGTTCCATTATCCTCGCTCCTTTCTCCCGCCGCAGGTGCTGGGCTCTCTATTAGTGGGGTTGTACCCATAATTGGTGCATTCACACCCGCTCTCCTCTTCACTTCCTTCCTCATCATCATATGGGGGCTACTTGATCCCTAATATGTTGTGTGTTGCTCAATGCTGGTATTGTTAGAGAAGGAGACAAAGAGACGAGAGAGGGAGATTTGGGATAGGCTCGAATACGGTATCTTTGCTGTATAGAAGGGAATCTCTTGTAGTTAATCATATGCCACTGCGAAAAGACGGGGGGGGATTGCGAGAATATCCTTGGTTACTCCATTAATCTTCGTTTTCCTTCTGCCCCCATCACTTATTAGATTACGCAGTTAGGGCGGTGGCGGTTCCTTTTCTCTTCCCGCCGTAAACCATCTCCCCAAGGAGGCGAGAAGAGACAATCAAGAAGAATAACACCAAAGAGAAGCGCCCTCCCGACATTTATGATCTCGAATTACCCCGCCCGCAAGGTCTACTGTTACAATCTAAGAGAGGGGCATGATGGGTTATTGTATTCTAAGGGTTTTTGGATTATGAGAAGAAATTGGGCGAAAATTGTTTGTATGCGTTTTAAAAGAAGGAAAGAGTAGCGGGAAATCATGCTGCCCAGAAAGTTCTAAAGCACCCCTAAAAAGCCTAGGTCCATAAATTCGCCCCCTTGTCTTCGATCAGTCATTGGGAATGGACAAAAGATGGGGTGAGAATGGGCACCGCAAAAGGAATTGTCGCTTGAGTCTGTCAGAATCACTCGCTCGCATACATTAGGTGGGCAGTGTCGGCATGCAAATGACTAAGAGAGTCGTCTTTTATACTGTCAGTAGGACAGTCGGACAGTGATGGATTCATTACATCTCCCCATTAGGCGAAGAGACAAAGCGGTGAAATATGGAGAAGAGAAGCGCAATGAATTGGTGATGAGAGATCGGAAGCTATCTGATCCAATCATTGCCTAGTCTGGGGCAGGAATTCCTGAACATGGGCAGCTGCCCCTCGAGATCCGATGCAGCATCACTCGAAGAGAGCCGCGAACTAATGGTAGAAATAGACACTTCACGAGTCTCATGTTCCACTATTGATAAGCAAAAGATCATCAATGTAGTTGAAAAGTATAGAAGTGTTCCCCCTCCCTTTTTTGCAGCCACTTGCTCATCGCTTTCTCCAGATCTCCTCACCTACCTGGCAACAACTGTCCTAGGCATTCATTTCTCTCAAAACGGTTTTCGTATAAATGTATTGACAGCCGTGTGTCATATGTCGAATCACAGGTGCTAATCGGGAAGTCCCCTCCCCCTCCCCTCCCCCCATTGTTCCTGCCAGGCGTATCGAGTGTCGGGAGAGTGAATTACGACACGATCAGTTATCTCTCCATCCAGCTGTGAGTGACCCTTCCCAACCTATCTCTCCCCCATCTGAGGATCGCCTTACATTGGTGTTCCCCCGGGGAGAAGCGAGCTAGTGGCTCCTAGATACTGTAAGAAGTCTCACCTTTCCCGGGTTAACTGATTGCAGTCGAAATTAGTTGCCCATCCATTATCACGAGGGCTTGTATGTCTTGCGTTAAATTGCAAAGAAATGTAAGTCCCTCTCATCACTCAGGCAGTGAGGGATCGCGGGGACCCCCCCCTTCCCCCCCTCCCCCTCCCTCCCCGAGAGTCCTGAGAAATGACAGGGAGTGGGGCGCACCTGGTGCCAGTCATATGTAGGATTACTCGCTGTTGGACACGATTTAAGCTCTCATTAATTAGGGGCAGTTATCAGGAAACGATTATTAGGTCGAGACCGGGAAGATTGAGTACAGCTGGTCGCAGAGATAGACAGGAAATCCTCGCTATAGATACGGTTTATTCGCCTGATCGGCCTATTTATTTAAGTAGTGTGAGTGACATTGTCCATTGATAGAGAAGACGAGTGCGGCTAAGCCCATTGTTAGGACCCCCTATTGATAGACTGATACAGTATCTCTCTAGTGGATGCGGGATTTGCATATCACTGGATCCGAGGAGGATATCGAGGAGGGCAAATAAGGAACACGTGTGTGTTTGTGTGAGGGAAGGAGCGTGATTGCTTCTCATTGACTCTGAGATTGGGATGGGAGGAGGAGGGGAGGGGAGGAGAGGAGAGAGGGAGGGAGAGGGATGATGAATGACCCCAACATTTGCTTAGGTGTGTTCACGCGAGCAAAGTAAGCAAATGCTCAGCAAGTGGACGGATTATGATGCCCCCACACCAAACAGCCGGAAAATGGGATAAATCAGCCTCTATATCCCGAAATTCAGGGAACAACCGAAAAAGGAGATTCTCAGTGGCATATCTCCC
Organism: Pristionchus entomophagus; assembly: GCA_036245825.1. NCBI lineage: Eukaryota > Metazoa > Nematoda > Chromadorea > Rhabditida > Neodiplogasteridae > Pristionchus > Pristionchus entomophagus. The sequence continues at coordinate 32,633,831 of BTSX01000006.1, forward strand.
TCCAAACAAGACTTTGTGATTGATTATAGATTGTTTATCTGGGACTGATACTGGGCTACAATACACGTGTTGGATACTCTGCAGATCATCATCTCGGAATGTCACGGTCGTTTCTTGGCTGCATTCTTGGCTAAGCGCAGAGACGTCGCAGCAGCGAGCCGAAGATATCAGAGTAAGAGCAGGAAGGAGCGGCCTGTAATGAGCAAGATGAGGATTAGGCCAGAAGTCACAACAATTACAGGGCTATTATAGAAGAAAGGATGCGCAAGAGGGTGAACGCCCCGCAGGCGCTATCTCGATTGTGGGAGGATTCCCTGACCTTGGGGTAGTGTCTCAAGAGCGCAGATCCACTACTCAAGTACTGCGGGCGCTGCCTATTGCGCAGATACGGTAACAAAGAAGGTGCATAATCGAGTGCCAGGATGGCAGGCAGGAGCTTGTTGAGAGGGTCAAGCGCGCGGCCTAATTTGAATGATTGCGCAATGGACAGTGTAGGCTCCATTAGGGAGAAAAAGGTGCGAATAATTGATGGGAACGGGCTAAATTACCTCTGGTTTGGCCGGCTGGAAGAATTCCCGGTCAAAGTCGTCGCACATTGCGCGCAGCTTTAGCGCGACTCGGCGACATTTGGCACGGTCGGACTCTGAAACGGGAAAGGTTACGGTAGTATTACGGTATGGTACCCCCTGGGGGATATTTCGGGAGCAGATAAAGAAGGAACATCCTCACAACGAATACAAACAGTGCACAGATTGACACTGTGCGCAGCCTTTGATCCTTCCGGTTAGCCAAATACTGAGACAATACCACTGTAACGCTACTGTTGCCAGTTGTTGGACAGGCAAAGGGCGGAAAGGTCATCGAATGCCCATGATACGGTAAGGCTACAGTACCTGATAGTTCCGACTCGGTCTGGGTCGATGCGTCTCTGGTGGCGGGCGTGTCGATGGATTCGTAGGAGAGACGGCGACGAATACGGCAGAAGGAGGGAGACTCGCGCGGGTCGAAGGCCGAGCAGGAGGGAAGGAGAGACACGGGCGAGGAGAAGCCCGAGTCAGGTCCAGCGTACATGGTGAACATCTGAAATTATTTCAATTAGTAGTGATTAGGGAATAGACCGAAAACATGTGAAATGTAATAATCGGAACGGAAATCAGGCCAGCACTGTTAGTTCTCGAGGCGAGGGGGAGCGGCCGAAAAGGGGCGGAGCTTACGAAATCCTTACGCAAATCGCGAAAGTTTCGGCGTCTCTAACCGTCTGACCGTAAAAACCGACGAGAGAGTGCGCGCTTTCGTAAATTGTGGAGGGGGAGGGGCGAGGCGCCGAAACTTTCGAAACCTCTTGCAAAACATCACCTGCGGGCGCGAGTCGAGCCTGCCTGCGTCGGCATGCCAGTCAGACACCATGCCCATTACCAGTTGACGCCTGGTGGGCGGAGACGCGCGACAGGGTAGTGGGTTTTGTTGGCGCCACCACGGCGAATCGAACCCGAGCGTGGTCAACGATGGAACGGGGGCAAAACACGGCGCCTTAGACCACTATACTACCGCGCGTTCGACGCACAATGATGGAACGGTCTATAATTGTTGCGCACTTACCATTGTGTCAGCAGAGGAGAGGTGGACTCTCGATGTGTCTGTGGGAATGGAGAGCAGAGTGAGGGCGGAGACAACCGTCTGGCGCGAAGGACAAGCTTATGCTATGAGAGGTGGGGAGGGTGATGAGGGTCATTGCTCCTCCCCCTCCCTCCCTCCCTCCCTCCCTCCCTTCAGCTGGTAGCAAGGCTCCGCCCCCTCGGGGGAGACTCAGGAAGGGCAAATACACACAGGAAATACGCCCGTTCAACACGTGCCAATTAGGAAAGTGCTACCAGCGGATGGTTATTAAATGGCGAACACCTTGCGCCATCTCCAGATTGCGTGCGGTAGCCTGGAAGTAGTTTACCCCCAATAGAGAGATTAGTGAATCCCCAAAATCCTGACACTTCCCGAAAGCATTTGATCCGAACGCAGTTGTTTTGTCAATCGTTCAGAAACATATGTCCCACAATTCTGCAAATTGTTGATATTAGATAAGATAGAATCCAATGCAACAAGCGGTCAGAAAAAAGGACATTATTCGCCTTCTACTGGCTTGGTTGCTCAACTCAAGAAATGCCATGGCAGATTGACCGTAGAGTATCTTATCCCTCCATTGTTTGTCCTGTGCCAGATCTGATCATCGATATCCGTATCCTCATGCAATCATTTGCGTCGAGAGGCCCTCTTGCGTAAGCCCGTCACTCACTCCAATCAGCTCAATCAGGTGTGATACTCATCTCCTCTCGAGAGGCAACTAAGGAGGGCGCATTCGGGAGAGAGAGGCTAATAGACCCTCTTCTTCCCACGTATTCTCCCATTTGATCTGCCCTGTGATAGAGCGCGGTGAAAGCAGAGAGTCGATTTGCGGGGGATGCTAGAGAGGGATTGAGCGGGTTACGGTAGTGCGCTTGCAATTGCTCCGTTCGCGCCCGGAAATGAACGTTGTCCGAACAATTCTTGGGACAAAAGATGGAAAAAATAAACAAAAATTGTTCATTGTAACGCCTGCGATATTCATAGAAGAATCCCAGCTCTAGACAGCCAGACTCTCTTATGAATAGGTTTTGGAAATGACTATTGTAGTTAGCCCATATCCGGCGTATCTCCCTTTGCCTCAATATCTCGGCTAATCTGTTGCTTTGAGGCTCAATGGCGCCAGCATAATCGAGAGGGGGCGTTTAGTAGTCGCTAATCCGCTCGCTTGGCGGGTCCCCTTTCACCCGGATCATCAATATTGCACAGGTTAAGTGGGGTCGAGGAGTGGTCATGGATAGGGGTGAGGGGAGGAGGTGCCGACAGAGGGCCGAGGATTGCGTAACAAAGATAGTGATTTTGAATGACAGCGCAAACTCTTGAGTTTGCAGTGAGGCGGACGCTAACTTATTCCACTATCGCTATGCATTAGTGATGGCAAATAGGCACCAGACTATCCTCATTAGGCGTACTATATTTTGTCTCTGACCGACGAGAGTCGTTTGCGGTTTGTCATCACTACTATTCATCAGTGTGCTAATGCGTCCTACTGATAGCGCGATGTCGATATTGTCAAACTGTCGCCCGTGAGCTACCCTCAGGGAACTACCGTACACTCATCACCAACTGGGTTATATCATCAACTCTTGTGTTCTGGTCGCTCATAACGCGCAATGGGACGTGCAGATTGCCCGCAAAAAAGCACGGGGCTCTCTGGTTGGCTACGGATGATCAGCCAGCGCGAGTAGTAACCGAGATCAAAGGCGCTGTTGGAAAAGAAAAGGGGTTATCGTGCTCCCTTTTTTGTCGTCTTATCCACTCTCGACAAGTGGTGTATGTTGGCGCCTTTCTCCCGCCTTGAGGCACACACATACACAGTCAATTTACCCTCATGCCTCATCGAGTCGAGTCAGCCCATAAATTACTGTTGTCCACGCGCATGTTTGTTTACGCCTTGTTTTGCCGCGCGAGAGGCGGCGAGATGAAAGGGATGTTCGAGACAGTGACAAGATCGGGTTGCAGGGGGAAGAGAAGCGTTCTGTCAACCAACACCTTCTAATCCGTCCCCTCTCAATCCACTTATCCATTCAGCCACTGTCGAGCGGCGGAAGCCTTCCAAAGGGGAGAAATCTCGGCAAACGGTATACGGTTTTCACCTGAATGTTTGGCCATTCGGATTATTATAAAGTTTGTTAAATGTCAATTAAAGTGACCAATGAAATGCTAGAAATATAAAATCACTCGCGGCGTCGACATTGGCTGAAGATACTTCATCTCACAGAAAATGACAATACGCATAATCATGACATCTCTATGGTCTCCCTTCTCATCTGCTCTTGCTCTTCTGATTGCAATCTTACTATTGGAGGGAATGATGAAGGAACTCTCTGTGGGATGAGGAGATATGAGAGTCATCCGTAGACCAAATGGTCACTGGCTCATTTGTATGAGCACTGTATCACTTGACTAGGAGTGATCGCCCGCGAGCCCCACCTTTACGTTCAGCTTTATAGCCAATAACGAACTCCCTTTCATCATATCATTATCCATTCTCATTTGCTAGTCCTGCTCTCACATGGGAAGAGTCTCAACTCACATTCTCTGATCGACACAAAACTTTCAGTATCGACTAAATCGACTACGCAGACATGCGAATTTTCATCGTCCTTTCTTGCGCACTGTCTGTGACCATGGCTGCTACAGCATCTGCAGGTCTGGCTCTCATCCCACCCAAAGGACTAGAATTCCCCGCGGACAATCCCGTTCATCTGGCAAGTTTTAATATTTTTTGAAAGTATGATGAAAGATTGAAAGATTTTGAAAGATTGAAAGTACACGCGAATATCTTAGGAATCTTTTTTTTTAAATAAAAAACCTCTAGATATATAATCGTTGACCGGCAAATTGACTGGTCGAAGCAAATAGGTCGTGGTGAGGCGGAGGCGTGGAAAAAGATTTGGCATTTAGTGAACTAAGGTACTTGGGATGGTGCCAGATCGAATGGTGGTATCGCCGAGCCGATCAGATGACGTTGGGTAGGTCAAAGATGACGTCAAAGTTGGGACACTCGCGATTTTCCGTTTTTTGACCCTTCAACTGACTGTCCAGCGTTCCCCCGTGAACTGAAACCCTTACATTGGGTTGTTTCTTGTAACTCTCGACGAGCACTACAAGACACAAAAGTCAGCAAAGCTGAGTATCGACCCTATAGGACCACTCTGAAGCGAGATATGGCCGGGTAAAGGTTTGGCTTTTGGAGCAAACACTATTCAGGTGGTTGACATTCATAGAAGCGGGGAGGGACAGACTAACGAATGCGAGTAAGAGGTGCGGAAAACATCGGGGAATCGATGGATGCTTTTGTTGAGCCGATTAGTACAACGGCGGATGAGTACGGTCCGTTCCCGTGAGGTACTGTTGTGCGGAATTCGACGGATTTCGGAGAAATTTTCCCGAGTTCGGGGTGACCGTGCTCAGTTCTAAGAAGGGGGAATTCCTAATACAGTTGGCAGTCGTGTAAAACCGGTGACGGTTCGAGCACTTTGTTGATTGAAAGGTTTTATGAAGTTTAAAGCGTGTTGTAGTGGTTGCAAGAAGGGGATTCGGATCGTGACATCGCGGGTTCGAATCCTCGCCGGTGCAAAGTGTTTTGTAATAAAATTTCGCGTGATCGGGTTCCCTCGGTGAGTAATCGGGGAGTGTCAATCCCGGCATGGTTGTGTTTCAGACTGAACGTTTATCAGAACTAGGCCGAATTGCACCGTTCTGCCTGGGTACCGATGGAATCTCTAGCCGAGGAGGGGAGAAGTGACAGTCACAAGGGTGGTAATTTTTCTGGCAGTCACCAGGGTGGCATCGAGGCTAGAAAACTCAAACTGATTTCTAAATAACTTGATAGCTGCTTTCGAAGTGAAAGGGGGAAGCACGAATGCATGCGATAAGGTTTTGTTAATTTTAAAAACTAAATTGTAGAAGGATGTGTGGCGAGGAGTGACGACTGACTGAACGAGGACTCGGACGAAGGCGCTTATTACCTCGTTCCGATCAAGGCTCGAACATTTTGTATTCAGTTTCTAATACATAAATTGCTAGAAAAAAATAGGATATCATTCCTCACTGATACCTCTTTTCAGGTCATTTCTGTCCGCGTGCAGGTCATTTCCGGCATGGAATCGCGTTTCCGTCATATATTCATTGTGCTAGTTGGCGAGTCTGACTGTTCGCGAGCTACCGTCGACGCGTCAAAGATCTCCAAAGTACAGTGGATATACAATTTTTAAAAAAAATCTTTACATATTCACAATAATTAATGTTATTGGATTTCTCACTACGTTACTTGCTACGTTACCTCCTTTATTCTCCTCATTTTCGGCTTTCCGACCGGTCATATCTATTGGTAGGGTACCTCACTCACTACGATAATCATTGCAGGAGTTGTGCAAGCCGAAGGAAGGTGGTAATCAATCGCTCTACAAGATTTCTCTATTGGAGAATGTGTCGACAAATTTCGTGAAGTTCGACGTTGAGAAGATTCGCTCGCTCGCAACCGATGAGATCATATAAGTGCCATCATACTAAACTGCACGCCCCCTAGATTTTTCCAATGATGATTATACTATCGCAGAGCTATCTGTCAATTGTTCTTTGATTGTTTCTATGTTATTTTCATCTAAATGTTTATCATTACTGGTTGTCGTCATGTTATGTTCTGCGGCGAAAACAAAAAGTATTCCCAGCAGACATTCAGTTTTCAACATTTGTTGGTGCATTTTGATTTTGGGTGTAGACTCTCCTTCTATTTTTTGGCTCTCAAGAGGGTCAGCCAACACGAAATTTTCAACGTCAGTGCAAGCTCACCAAACTTTGCGAACTTTGTGCCCATGGTCTCGGGATGTACCAAAACAAATTTCAACCCGAAAACTCATCGGGGAGCCAAATGGCGGGTACCCCTGGGTGTGACAAACAACCCCGTGGACCTATTATCCATGTCATGGGGGAGTAGAGCCTGGGTCTTTGAATCTGGAAGTTAAGCTTTCTGTCTTTATGTAAGGTTCACTTCTTCAAATGAACCGCTTGTCACCACTTTGAGCCGAGTTGTCGGCCTTTAATGTCAAAAAAGCGTGAAATGGCTGATTTCCTGCCCAATCAGGTCTGAAAGTCTTTCCTTCGATGTCCAACCCCCGCCATTGTATTCAGCTGGTCAAGATACCCCTTGACAACTAGTTTGAACAAAATCTATGACGTGGTTTCTGAAATATTGCGATCTAAAAAGACAAAAAAATCAAAAATTTGCAAAATATAATTAACAGGCGGGAATAGAACCCGGGTCGGATGAGTGTTGACCCATTGTGCTAACCACAAGGCCACAGGGGCGATATGGTGAGACTCTCGTGATGCGAAATACGACTAGCGGGTGAGTATGTTAGCGTGCTCGCAGGTCATTGCATTACATTTTCCGAATAGTCAACGCAGTTTCCACTGCATTTCGGATTTCACTTACCTCGGCATGTTGATGGCTCTGGACAATAACCACAAGCCTATGGAGGCCATTTCAAGGGACAACCTAGACGTGATACCTAACTACCGAGAAAGGAGGATAGCGAGTAGGCAGGGGAACATCGATACCTTCCCCGAGTATCCAATCCATAATATAAAATGTTTCTGTTGTTTGCCTATTGTGTCTGATGCACATATCAGGATACTACCAAGATGGTAATAGACCAGTGCCAGTCCGGTTCCATGTTGGAGCCATGTTTGGAGATATTTTCACAGGTTGTTTCGGTCTGGATCTTTTCTGCTCAGGATTCCACCGGGTGGAAGCAAGTTCGGTATGTCAAGCATTCGCCGGTCGTATACGGTATCGTTGAACATGTTTTGGCGTGTGTAGGGAAACATATGTAACCTTATGGAGAAGTTCAAGGGGGGCTTGCCCCCCCCCCCCCTTGCTTGTTTGATGATCATATGGATATTCCTCAAAATATAGAAGCGTATTTTAGTTCAGCGAACCTTCGCCAGAATTAGCATGTTTCTTTGAACATCTTCAATAATTTCAGATTAATGGGCCCTAAGCGGTCGTGCATAACCCTCCAGGGGGGTTCAAGGGGGGCTTACCCCCTTGCTTGTTATATAATTTGGTCACTTCTCACGGTATCCAAATCGTTCTGCGCGAGAATTAGTGCTACGCATCAATAAAAGCAAATGAATCCACTTCCCGTGGGGAAGTGTGATTTTCAGTTTGTGACAAACTCAAACCCTGAGTGAATTTGGGTCCTCCAATCATCCTCTCTCGATATTTCTCTCGCGTAATATAACAATCCCGTTCTCAATAAAAGATGATGAATCACTCTTAGATCTGATTTCAATAAAAGTATGGGAATCACATCTTGACCCAAATTCGCGCCCAGGGTTTCGAGCGAGTACGCAAATATTCTGATAAAAGCTAAAGTACATGTTTTTGCTGCATATAACTACTGAATGCAAAAATCCTCATTATTATCTACAATTAATTATTTGTAATTGAGTTAAAGTGATATATTTTCGAGTTAACATCTTACAGAAAGGTTTGATTTTTCTAACATTCATACCATTGTAACATTGAATGACCACCACATACTGGCAATGATATGACCACTGGAGTGCAAATGCGAGGAGCCCCGGGCGCGGATTTGGGTCAAGATGTGATTCCCATACTTTTAATGAAATCAGATCTAAAAGTGATTCATCATCTTTTATTGAGAACGGGATTGTTATATTACGCGAGAGAAATCTCAAGAAAGGATGATTGGAGGACCCAAATTCACTCAGGGTTTGAGTTTGTCACACACTGAAAATCACACTTCCCCACGGGAAGTGGATTTGTATTAATCTTTGTATTTGTTTTTCACATTCCCATTTATTTTCTCCGATCCTTGATTGATAGCTGTAACGAACGATCTACCCATCGTAACTCAGTGATCAAAGCCAGTTTTATAAATCTAACGCAGTCTGTCTGCCTATCAGCGACTGGAATGATTTGACCCAAACAAACAACTTATCATTGCCTTCGCTCCTACAGTCCTTAGCCTTGTTTCGATATTCGTATTATTTTATTTGTATTCATATTTTTTTTCTTAAAAACGAACGATGCCGACACTTCAAGTTGCCGAAATAATGACAAAAGCGCTAAAGGAATTGTAAGGAATTGATCAAAAAGATGATCTCGAGTGTTATGGAATAACAATCAGATATGACCATCTACATGTGGGATTGATCCTTCGACATTGGTAGAAAACGCGTTCCAGGATGGGAAAAGTTTGCTAGTATGGGTGGTAACATTCGCTGTGATTCCCTATTCCGTATCATATGCGATTCTTGTCACCCTCACGATAAAAATGAAAAGCACGTTCATCTGACTTCATTTATCTTTTTTTCATCAAATCAGGGAGATGCTTTCTTCAGGTGTCGCTTTGAGCGATCAAACTTTCAAAATGCAGAAACAGTTCTTCATAATGCAAATCCTACAAGTATAAACTATTTGTTTTTACTCATTTTCAATCTCACTATCATCCAGAGTTTTATTCCACTGGCGGACCTCGGCGATCCCCTAACCATTCTTAAGCATGGACTTATATCCGACGCTCAGCTTGGTTTCTGGACACTTCCAATGACCATTTTTGTGCGGCCCTGTCCCATAATTCAGGCGTGGTCTCTTCCTTGAATTTTCCAGAGTTTTTTTCGCACATTGTGAATGAGAATTGTCAGGCGTCCGTCCAGCTTCGCTACGTTAATCAATCGACTTCATCCTCATCGGGATCTTCTCAAACCTATTTTCTTATTCGATTTTATAATGTTCTCTCTCATCATAACATCTCATCCGTTTCGATAAATATTACAAATCATGTTAAGTAATTGAAAATCAATCGGCATAAGATAACAATTATCGAAAGCGCTCCCGCTCCGTTGCACATGATCTTCCTTCTCAAAGCTATCTATCTTCAGTATCTCTTCGTCTCATGTTCTCGCCTGCGTTGTTTTCACACCACCACTAAAATACGCGATCTTATTTTCAGATTATTCAATGGAAAAATAGGGGCGAGATAACCGACCATCTGACGAGCGACAAGAGGAAGGAAGTGGTCGCTCTCGAGTCTGCTATGAGTACGTCATCGAATGCGACCGTTCCCTCCATATTAGAACTCAACGGAAACCAGTTCTACTACGTACCCTATCAGTTTGCATCGATCATCGGCCCCGAGAAATGGTGGAGGGACAGTGACAAGGTCAGCCCTTTTGACATTTCAATTGCACTGCGGCAAATATGTAAAAAAAAATTTGGAATTCAAATCGGCTTTACTGATGGACTTTCCGAGAAATGTTCTCTAAAATATCACATAATGGCGTAAGTTCAGGGACCAATCTTCGCGTTCGCCCGAGATCATTGGCACTATTCGATCTGGGTTGCGATCTTCTACTCGTTAGCAGTCCACATCGGACAACGGTTATTATACCAATAACTATTTTCGAAAATAAAATAAAGATACAATTAGAGAGTTTATCTAACGTGATATCATCATTTGTTCCTACTCATGATCCACATTTCCAGGGCCATGGTGTCCAGGAAGGCATGGGAGATGAGGAACTCGCTGATTATTTGGAACGCCATCCTTGCTGTCTTCTCCCTCTGCGGAGCCATCAGAATGGGCGAAGATGTGATGTGAGATCCGTCAACTCTTGTTCGATATCCCCTCGTCAGATATTTACCATATTCATATATAAAAATCAATAATAATATTAATCGCCGATCAGGAACGTCTGGACCACTCGACCGCTGCTCGATTCCATCATTTATACCGTCGATCCACATCAGCCGGCCGCCTTCTGGGGACTGTGCTTTGCAATTTCAAAGGTGAGCATCTACTTTTTTCGCACCACCAATTCTCCCTGTCCCTCTGTTTTCTTCGCAGTCCCCTCTCATTTCGCTCAATTCACCATTCTGGGCTGAAACTCGAAAAACAAGTTTCGATATTCGCAGGTGATCGAACTGGGCGACACGGTGTTCGTGGTGCTGCGCAAGAAGCCGCTCATCTTCCTCCACTGGTACCACCACGCCGCCGTGCTCGTATATGTGATGCATGCTGGTGAGTAATCTAGGACTTTCCGGCATTTTACGGTCGGAAAGCGGTCACAATTTGACCTGACCCTCTCATTTGTACGTACTATTTCTCCACGACCAAGCCAGGTCGCACATGTAGCCTTCCCAGAAAGGCAATCCCTAGAGAAATCCCACGTATTCTCACCATTAAGTGCTCTGTATTTTTCTAGTAGAACCATGAGCCAATGATTTCAAGATATATGAGAGGAATCGCGAGAGATTCGAGAGCCTAGCGGCGGTAGGAATTTGTATCTCCGATCCTGCTGAAAAGTGAAACTTAAGTACTTTGAATGATGCTCTTTCAAACTACGTTTACGGAATTTTGATATCTTGTCTCATCTCCGAGTATTGGTAGGTCAAAGTAGGGACACTACGAAATTTACTCCCCAAAATAGCCTCAGGAAAACAGCCATAACTCGCTTTAAAATTAAGCTAGAGACAATTCCAAAAAAGCATTCGAATAAACAAAAGTCCCGCCCATTTTTTTCCCCACCTCCGATCTTTCTGATATTAGAGGTAGTGTCAGGTACATGGTTTTTCTCAATCACTATGCGGGTATTATTGCGGTAATTCCGATTAGGAAAGTTACATCATTTTTTTGAATAACCGACCGCTCCGATCCAGCGCATTGACGAGGAATGACATCTTCAACATAAGAAATGTTCCACTTTGCCTCTTTATTCGAATGCTTTTTTGGAATTTTCTCTAGCTTAATTTTAAAGCGAGTTATGGCTGTTTTCCTGAATCAATTTTGGGGGCAAATTTCGTAGTGTCCCTATTTTGACCTACCAATACTCGGAGATGAGACAAGATATCAAAATTCCGTAAACGTAGTTTGAAAGAGCATCATTCAAAGTACTTAAGTTTCACTTTTCAGCAGGATCGGAGATACAAATTCCTACCGCCGCCGTATTGTCATTTCTCTCGAATCTCTCGCGATTCCTCTTATATGGGTGTCACCGGTCAGCCACATGCACAATGATGCATACATTGTTCTTTTTTAGAATACAACGAATCAGTGCTACTATTTACATGATTCAAACATTACATTTTAATTGTACAGCAACGGAGCTGACCGGCGTCTTCCGAGTCCTGGGGCTAATCAACTACTCGGTGCACTCGATGATGTATGCCTACTACTCCATCTCGGCCGGTGAGACGTTTTCGGAACTCGAAGAGAGAAAGCCAATGAAAATCAATCGATATCAGCACGGCGGTTTCAAATACCGCGCTATTTTTCGGCAACATGTTAACATTATTTTCGATTCTGTTTTTGCGCTCGGCTAATAGATCAATAACCAAGATTTGTATCTACGGCAATATACTAGACACTGTTCTATAGGAAAATACGACGTGATATTATCTCATTTACTGACTACGCAATACCATAGAACAATCTTAAAATACCATCTCTCATGATATTTCCCTGGTGGATCGTGTTACGTTCGATCAGTGGATATGCAAATAGATGAGAAAAAATATTGATCTTTGATCTTTGCAGCTGGATTCCGTTTTCCGCGGCCAATCTCCATGCTGATCACCACTCTGCAGACGGTGCAAATGTTCGTCGGAGTAGCATTCACCTTCATCGTGACGTACCACAAAGTGCATGGAAAAGTGAGTAGTTTTTCTGAACAATCGACTGTCGCGGAAAATGTCGCATTGCGTTGTGGTCGGAATACGCGTGCCGCCGAAATCATGCATTATCTTCAGGTAGTTCAGCAATCATACGAGAACATTGCTATCTGTTGTACGATCTACGTCTCTTTCGCTATCCTATTCATGCAGTACTTCCACAAGTCCTACCTCGCGGACAAGAAGACGAAAGCGAAAGCGGAATAAAAATCTTTTTTTTTGCAATATCTCAGAATCGTCAAAAATAGGTTAAGACAGGCAGAAAAACATGCTTGTGTAGCTGCAGATGTCTGATCCAAACACACCGTAGTTGAATAAATTGTTTGAATTCATGTAATACTTTGCTAACTGAAACAATGTAAAGAATATCGGTTGATGAAGATTGAGCGATGAGATTAGAATGCACGAACACGGGAGATAGGATCTTTCTCGCTCTGGAAATGTTGTGTGGAAACTCACGTGTTTTCATTTTTAGCACCCCAGAGAAAGAATTCCGAGATTGATATTGCAAAAGGAATACAATCGATACTGCGCAAATACTCCTCAGAAGTCCCCTACTCCTCAAATACTCGATCGTTTTCACCTTCATCAATCATTAATAACTTTATTCTGAGTTGACAATCAATGAGCACTTGTGTTATTATTGCACACAACTCAAGTCAAGCGAAAGACGCGGGGCAACAGCTACAGTAAATTTCTGAAATGTACAGACTAAGAATCGAGCAGCACTACATACATAACTTGAGATTTGAGGCGGGGTGAATTCGGATAGGAGAGTGATGGGTGAAATCGTGAGCAATTCGATGCATAACCAAGGGGTGATGACAATTGGCGATTGTCTTATTAGAAGGAGAGATGAAGGCAGGATATGTTCGGGAAACAACGGCACTCGCTGGTGGGAAGGGGAGATTATTAGTGATTACCTGAAATAAGTGGAAAAAATCATCTTTTTTTCAATTTTCACAAGACATACATTGCTCACTGTAAGGAGAGTTGGATCTTAGTATCATAAGATCCTCTACCTGGTTGGGCTAACAGAGTGGGGAGGAGGAAGGGGGAGATCAGCATAGGGAGGCGGCTTGGGAGACAGCTCCCTCTGATCGGACCATCTCGATGTCGTCAATCGCGCACGCGCCCTGGTTCGTGCGCGTGTTTTCGCACACGAAAATGACCTGAACGGATGCGATTACGCTATTTATCCTCTCCTGTTTATATCAAATCGAGTGGAGCATACGCAATGAAAATGTTGCTGTAAATCGTGCAGTTATAGACAAAAAGGAAGGCCAAATTTTTTCATTTCGGAAACGTGGTTGAAGTTGAAACTTGCTAAAAAAAAAAATTGAATATAATGTTGACTGGCCTTCTCCGTTCCCTGAGGGCAGACGAGACTGCCCGTCTTCCAAACTCGATCGTTCACAGACACAAATTTGTCCGATTGGAATGGGCACTCATCCACCGATCCGCAGCAAGCCTGAAATGAGCGTGATGCCCGTTTGCCCGGTTATTTATACCAGCCGTTTCGGGAATTGAAAACCCCAATTAAATGTTTTGCGGCCCTCGGTTTAGTCTATTATAAGTATCTTGAGGATCTAGCTAGCAATTTAGGCAATTGTGGTGCAGATGTGTCGTGCAATATCTCGAGAGACGTGGGATATCTCTACTCGACGCTCCTGTTTATCTGATTGTCGAGAGATCGTTCGGAGAGTATTTTACCTTGAGCTGGACACCGTGCGTGCTCTCGTAGTAGTGGAATCTGATGCGTCCGGCCTTCTTGAACGGCTCGGACGACGCCTCGAGACCGGCCATCTCACGCGGGAAGAGGAACGTGGCGGCGTAGTATTCGCCGACTGGAAACGTGACGATTAGTTGCAAATGCTGATACGTGTTCAGGCAAAATCTGATCCAATTCTGTTAAGTGTCAACGAAACAATTGAAAGGTCATCTGACAATCGTAAAAAGATAGATGAAGACTGCGGAATCGAACACCAAATTCATTTAACATGGCGCAGGCTCTAACCACTAATACCCCATGCTCGACTGTCCACATTGCTCGGGCTGTTGTGTTTGGTGAGTCGGCAATACAAAATGTAAATTAGAATGCTCACCGATGCCGCTCTTCACTCCGGTGATCTTGTTCATGAACTGGCCCGTGACGACTTGGAATCGAGACGTGAGACCACGGATGGACTGAGTCTGATGGGCGTCCTGGTAGTTGCATGTGTTTCCTGAATCAATGATCAATAAAATACCGTAATAAAGTGCAACAGATGAATACTACCACCAACTGATTCACATCATAACACCCCATGCATGATATGATCAATTTATAGATATATACCATACTAATGGTGATCCTTGATATCCTATGTGTCTGGCAATTGAACGCTCGCGCTGATTTCCGGTCCAATCAAGTTTGCTAAACCACTTTCGCTTTCTCCATCGCAGCACACTCTCACTGGTGTTATCCGTCTTCTCTTTAATTGAAAGGGAATGGTAGATCGAACGAACGGGAGCGATAAGTGTGTCAACAACGATGATTGAATACAGTTGATCCCTCCAGGTTCCAAGTTCTGATGAAATGCCGATAGAGTCTTCACTCTCACGTACAGAAAGAATCAAACCATGGCAACATCGGAAATGTATTTTCTTTTCGAAAAGTGATCAAAAGATAGATAATATCCCTTTACTGACCCCTCTCCATCTCACAGTGCTTTCCCTATCCAATGGTGGGATCTACAAAACTCCTTCTCCCCCCTTTATTCCTCCCAGCTGGATCCCCCTCCTAACTGCCTCTCCTGACTGGATCTCGCTCTGACTCTTTCCCTTTCTCAGCACATAGCTGCGCTCCCGCCCGAGCCCGTAACTCGAGGGGACAGATCGGGCAATGGCTCTCGCTCGCCGCTCTCACACTTTCATTCTCTAGGAAGGATGAGGAGAGGCGCTGTCGTAAACAAGAGACTGTTAACGTTTCCCGATAGAGGAGGGTCGACTCTCACTTTCCAGCAAGAATCATTACCTGGCCACGAGAAATAGTCAGAATGGCGAATTCAGAGCGGTTTGATAGGTAGATCAAGGAATGACTTTGGTTGGGAAATTCAATAGAGTGAGACTGACCTTCCTCGAAGGTGCAGGAGGTTGCGGGGCAGGCGGGCTTGGCGGACTTGAGAGGCACCGATTCCTCTTCCTCCTCGATCGAGGGCACCTTCAGCTTGCCAGTGGATGGCTCCTTGACGCCTTCCTTGAAGATGGCCTTGGCGTGTGCACGAGCCGAGGGTTGAGGTGCGACTTCCTGGAAGGAAAAAAGGTAAAGTCCAAACGAAATCAACCAGAAATTGGAGAAAATTCCTGGGAGAAATGAGTACATTTTTCTGTGAAAATACATTCAATACTTCTGATTTATATAGAAAGTTTTTCCGAAACTTTTTTTTTTTCGATTTTCTGCGTACACCTCCGAATGGCCATCTCGAGAATACTAAATAAATTCAGATCTGATACCTCGAAGTCTCCAATCTCGTGCGAGACTCCGCGGGCGGAGGCTCGGGCGAACTGCTGGCCTCCTCGGGCGGGCTCAACCTGCTGTCCCTTGAATTCGTGTCCGTCGCCGAAGACCTGCTCGATCTTCGGCTTGGTCTCGGGCACCACGTCGACTACCTCGGATCCTGAGTGAATATTGAAAGCATTACCGAAATTCAGTACAAACATGTCCGCAAATGTGTATTGATAGCAAGGGCACACTAAATGACCCTAAATGCTATCATAATACGCACTTCAGATAGCTCTAATACGCACGTATTTCGAATGAGCTGGAAGAAGGATGGCTCACCGCCTTTGAGGTTCTCGAATCGGTCCTTGAGCTCGCTGGCATCAACGCTTGCGGTCTCCGATTTGCCGTTGTTCGTCTCGAGGGTGAGACGATGAGCTCCCTGCAAGGATTTGTTAATTAAAAGTAAAATTACGATAAAAAGGATTGTGAATGAGGATATTACATCTCCTGTTGACAGTGTGAATAAATGATTGAATTGAGTCAAGGTAGCTTCTATATCGAGTACGCCGTTTTGATAATCGCGCCGTGAGAATATAGTACGCCTTAAGAAGCTCCTACCTGAGTCTTCTCCTCGGTCTCCTCGATCGAGTTCAGGGCGGAATTCTGATCGGCCTCGGTGATCTTCTCGTTCAGTTCGTTTTGTTGCTGCAATTCCCCAATTATCATCAATCATCCGTCATGTCCTAGCCGTGTTTTCAATTCAAATGCCCCCTCCCTCTTTCATTCGCTTTCCGGATCAAAGCAACTCTGTAGGAAAACCCATCACATTGACATTGGAGGGGGCTCGTAAATGGTCAATGTGTCCAAGTCAAGTCACAAACCTGAATGCACTCTTCCCCGTTGCGATCGTAACTGAGCTCAATATCATCCAGAATGGCCATGTCACCATTCTCACCCACGAAATTCGAAGCGACGAAGACGATCTGCAAATGACAACAATCCTTTCAGTGTCTATTCTCTTGGGCATTTGATCTAAGTATGGAAAATCGACACCCGATTCTTATATTTTCGTATGCCGACGTTCATGGTCTGATAACAATGTAGAACGACGAGAATCGGTTTCGTGTAGTCATTACTAATTTGAACATTACGCTTGGGAAGTTTACAACTCACATCGATGAGCGAGGCCTTGGGCAGAACGACTTCGGTGGTGGCGAGGCCGTTGACCAGCGGGAACTCCTGGCAGTTGAGCAGCGGGTTGAAGTTGACTGACTGGGGGAAGGACTCGCGCTGGCACACTTGCAGCAGCACGTTTTCTGACTGCCAGTGCCTGTGAAATCGATGATTAGCATGTTACACCAGATTCAGAACTTTTTAATTCATATCTGACAGCAGAAAAGTCAGGGTAGTTACAGAAACAATTTTGGGCTGTTTGATTAGGCGTTCAGAACCGAAATTTGTTAATTCTTCAGGAAAGAGTTGATACAGAAACGGGGCATACTTTTCTATTATTCAAAGTTTCGACCTAAAATTTCAGAGAAAGTAGAGGCTGGAGACACATACTTGGCTCTGACTGTGATCGGGGAGGAGGCGCAGGCGATGGAGCACGATGCGAACTGGGCCTCGTCAGAAGGAGCCGCGCCTCTTGCGTAAGCGACGAGGTAGCTTCCCTCTGAAAAAATTGCTTTGAGTTCACTGCCAGAATCATCAAATAACATTCACGATACTGCTTAAAAGCGTCTGTGTCCCTCTGACCCATCATTGCCCAAGATGTGCATGATTTTCGATCACTCAATTCCTCCCGCCTCAATCTTTGATTGTTCCAACTTTCCTCCTCCCTTCTCATCTCACGTTGTGAAATCAGGCCGACAGATCGGTGATTGGGATACGAGCGAGCGAGAGGGGGGGATGATAGTCTCCCCCCCCCTCTCTCTCTCTGGATCGAGATCCGTTCTCGCGAGAGCGAAGAGATCGGCTCTATCCCGGGGGTCAAGAGAAGGGAGTGAGGGCTGAATCGGGTTCTGGTGTGCTTCACTTTCCGAAACATCCAATCGTATATTTTTGGATGTTTTTAGCTTATCTAATATTTTCTGGAATTCTACCCTATTTTTTAGTCTCCGAACCATGTTTTCACTACAATATCTCACCTGGGGCGGGCACGTTCTGGAAGTGGGGCGTGTCGGGCGCACCGGTTGCAATCTGCCAATCCAACTGGTCGTCGGGTGGCGGCACGTTCGCCCAGCAGCATGGAGTGCCGTCCACTCGGCACGAGAGTGCTCCGCCTGGAATGAATAACGATTAACGAATTCGCTATTGTATTATACTCGCAACATCCGGATGATAATCTACTGGGTTAGAGTGTTTATGAATAACCTTTCTGTAATAATAGTTGCCGCTTCTATTCTAATGACACTCATATAGTTGGTTCATCCGAATGTTCGCACTTTAGATAGTAGCTAATCCAAGTCTCACTAGAGACTCTATAACGAGAGGGGACTGTTGGAAGGAATCTAGGTAAATCCTTTATCGCCGCTCCGGATCTATATCCCCATTTCCTTTCCGGGGGGATTGATGGCGTTCTGTTTTCGCAGGTCGCGCCGATCGAGCGAGCAACCCATACAGTGTGTTTCAATCTTACGCCTCTCTAGTTGGATTTGCTTTGACCATTGTGAACCACACGCGTCTCGATTACGCGCGGAGTGTGCTGAAGGTAATTATGGAGACACTGAGAAGGAGAGGGGGTCGAGTTCTAGTTATTCCGTCATCCCAGAGAGCACCGCCGCTCTCTCCCATTTCTGGGCAGAGTCGGTTCAAGCAGCAAGATAGGGGTTCGACCTTGGCGATCTGTCAAATCGGTCCATTGTCTATCTCTCATGTGGAGGAAACAGGATGGACACCGAAGTTGCTTGGCGAGATGACGAAACAGATAGGGAGCCATAAAGAAGGCACATGAGAAGAAAGGATGGATCACCTGAGTTGACTGGTCCTCCTCCCTCCGCATTGTACCCGTCAGCTGAGAACTCGGAAAGGGTAATGCGGTGACCCAGAAGCTCTGAAAGGAAAAGTTCAGTTTCCCCTTCTCCAATTATGCTTCTGCATGAAAACCACTCACAACAGTCGAAATACCGTTTCATAACTGTGATGGAGTGGGTCATTGCTTTTGAATGCATCGCTTTCATCCCGCTCTGTGCTAATTGTGAGAAATGTTCCCTGAGCCTACTTTGCCTCCTCCTGTCTCTTTTCTCTAGCTCTTTCTCTAGAGCTCGGCTCGGATTGCACTCTCAATTTGGGCGCGGATCGCGGCTTGATAAGAAGAAATCGCCCGTTCGGCTTACCCAGTCTGGGCAGGATGAGTCAGGATGGTGAAATTAGCTGCTAACTACCTAACTGGTCTATCTGCCGGACAAAAGAAGCAAAATGAGCCAATCAGCGTGGCTGAGTCAATTCTAGCGCAACCATCTGTTTCAGTGGTGCTTTTTGCAAGCCACACTCTAGTTGATCACACTAGCTAACATCTGCACTAAATTGGGATATCAAGCATAATTCTCTCTAGAAACATTCTCTACACAAGTAAAGTAATATATAATAGAGAATAAATTATATCAGGACTGTTTCGGCAGTCGTACTACTTACGTTCAAGGACGGACGGCTGGCGGGAGATGCCGCCGGCGCCGATGGGCTGCAGGGCCGGCTCGACGACCGAGCCGGCGGCCACCGGGCGGGGCGCGAAGGCAGCAGCGGGCGCGACATTCGGCGCGAAACCGCCACCTCCGCCACCGCCGGAAAACGCCGGAGCCACTGCCGCCTGCTGGAACGGCACGCCGACCGGCTGGCCGAATTGCACGGACGGCGCCGAGAAGGTGCGAGGCGCCGTCGAGATGCATGAGGAGGCTCCTGGAATGGATTTTGGAATGGATTGGAATCATAATTTATAAGTTCTTGTTCAAGGCATGTGAATCAAATGTGAGCCATTATATTTTCCAGAACTGAATGGACCAGAATTTATAAGTCTGGGTTTCTGGTCGCTGATCGGGCATCAAATTGGGCTCGTTCAGCAATGGCTCGGTACCTAATAAAAACCCGCTCGCCTTGTCCCGTTCTGACTCATTCGCGTTGTGATGATGATGACCACTAATGAGCGCTTTTTACGAACAACGCGGCGCCCTTCACACGTTGTTCGGAGGTGGCGAAAAAAGTGGTGTGGTTGTGGCGGACCGAGGACGGCCGGGCAGGTTAGCCCCCCCCCCCTATGCTTATGGATGTGTTCGCTCCTCTCCTGCTCGGCAAGGCATGGATAATGAATGGATAAGCTCGAGCAGAAGTGCCCCGCCACAAACGAGTTACTTCCCCCTCCCTCCCGGCTCTTCTAATCATTCTCGACCAATCAATCGAACCTGTTCCACCAAGAGCGAGAGACTTGCCGAGAGCACCACAATCACCCCGAGAGAGTAATGGGCATAAAGTGACCAATCAGACATGCAATTGACTATCAGGGAAGAGAGAAAGCGCGTTTTACGGTGTACGCTTACAGTTTCATTGAAGTAGTAGAGTTTCTAGTTCGATTTGCGTGTCGAGAATTGTAGGATTAGCCGGATCGTAAAATTGAGAAAGGAGCGTGTTGTATACTCAAAAAAGCAGACCCTACTAAGGAAGGTTCCCTAGCAATTTGTTGAGTCGATTCTTGTTCAAACATTTCAAATTGAAAGCTATTCAGATACAAAGTCAAATGGAATCAAGCGATTGTCCGCAGCGCACGCAAAAAACGAATAATCCAAAAAAGCGCAAAAGAAGGGGCAAACACCGGATCATAATTATGAATAGAGCAAGCAAACGAATGTGATCGAACGGGAGATAATAATACAGAGAGGAACATACCTTGAGCAAGTAAGAGCAGTGATGTTACGTGCCACAACATTGTCCGATCGGGGTGGGTGGAATGAAGTATGGGAAGTGGATGGGGAGGGGCCGATCTTCCCTTTCCTCCTAAGGCGGTTTCGCTCTTTATCCCTCAACTCTTCTCTCTCTGTGTGAGATCCTCTCCTGCCTAAGAGATAAGGAGGGAGAGGGAAAGGAATGGGATGAAGGGGAGAGGCGGGTGAGAGAGGGAAAGGAATGATAGGTTGAACAGTGGGATGGAGATTGAAAAGTGAACGAGACCCGAGGGGAAATGAGGATCGAGAGGGAAAGTGGGAGGACCCTTTCCCTCCCTCTCAATGAAATGGGGAGAGTTTGAGAAATGAGAGTGACTTGTCCACTAGAGAGAGTTCACTTGCAGAGACTGCTTGCACAGAAATAATTACTGATCATTCAACGTTTTGGTGTGATATTACAATTACACACGGTTCAGCAAAGATAAGGAAACTTCGTAGATGAATCAGAAGGAATTGACAAAAAACACTTCCAAGATGACGCGACTGGATGTTTTGACTCATTAGGTCGTAAACCGTCTCATGAAGGGTGGAAAGTTGGTAGATCAGAGACATAGAACGGCAGTTTATCTTGTCTTGACGGCAGTTTATCTTGACGGAACTAGAGAAGACTGATCAAACACGGCGATATTCGTACGGATTCTGTTTGGATTCGCATCTTGCTGTTTCCCGTGCATCCTTGCATGGTTCCTCTTCCGTTTCTCTTTTTTTCCCAATGTATCTTGATTTTGCAGGTAATATTGATGCAGGATGCTGCAAACGATGAAGCGAATCTTATTTGCGATCCTGGTGGGCTACTTTTTGAGATTGAAATCCCTGCAACCTACTGTGTCATGGCAATTGAAAACAATCAAGGGAACTTGTCATCTTCAATGCGAAACTGGGGAACTGATGGTTTAGTGGCTAGGGTTAGATTTTTTTCTGAAATTATTTGTTTCGTTGTTCACTTCTTCATTATCGATGGCGACAATGAAGTTGATAAGCAGAAACTTGGCGAAAACTAGAGCGATGTTTGGGAAAATCACTTTTTCATCAATTCTTCTGTTCCGTCCTGCGAGAATTTGTCACCTTGTATTCGTTCTGCTTTCTTCTTGATTTTTGGTCAAACCGTTCGTTCACTGTTTTTATCATGGAATATTTATTATTTTCGGGAGCGTTGTATTACGCAGCGGAATACCGACTCCTACTAGATTCATGGTTTTCGGCAT
The DNA here is from genome assembly GCA_036245825.1 of Pristionchus entomophagus. Taxonomy (NCBI): domain Eukaryota; kingdom Metazoa; phylum Nematoda; class Chromadorea; order Rhabditida; family Neodiplogasteridae; genus Pristionchus; species Pristionchus entomophagus. Next base: position 32,655,770 of record BTSX01000006.1, read on the forward strand.
GTTAGAATCTATGATTCTCACTGGTACAGTTCTAAAACAGCTGCCATTTGTTCTATTCTTAAATAAGTTTTTTTTTAAAAATTAATCTTTCTCGTGAAGATATAATGCATGTAGAAGAGCGTTCTTTGCAAGTTGTTTGAACTTCAACTATGGTGACTCCGAACGATGCATTCGGAATCTTATGAAGATTAGCAAATTATAAATTTGAATAAAAAATCAAACGAGAAACAAAACGTGTACATAGGGGTAAATCTTTTGCAAAATCGGTCGCTACATCTCGATACATCCCACTCCCGTTGTTTCAGCTGCGAAACAATAAGTGATCATGTATCGACCAGTTACCAAACAAACAGTGGCGACATTGCGTGCAGACTACTGTATCCAAATTGTAGTACTTTATATTCTGCCATTTCTCGTCGCTCTGATTTGTGAGAAAGTGTGCGTAAAAATAATGACACCGTACGATCTGGCCTCCTCCGGAGGAGACGTTTTGCACTGTTCAAACTACGCATTACAGATGCTCAACTGCGCTCTCTCATCGGCACAAAATCGCACATTTCCAAGTAATGAGAGCAAAGTGAACGATTTGAAGTCTCAACTCTGGGATTTCTACGATGCGGTTGCGCGAGGCAAGCAATTTGTTTCAAGTAGGGTTTTCAGAGCGAAGAAAATGAGTGATGAGGGATTACAATGAGGGATGTTGTACCCTAAAATTCAATCGAAGGTATATCGGTAAGGCAATCTATTGAAAAACAATTAACAGCTCACACCATTCACGATGCTCAGTTTGCTAGGTTCTGGCAAGATGTCATGAAATTCCTAGTCAAAAATAGTTCCCACATAGTAGAACTTCCTGAAGTGGCCAGAACCTAAAACACCTAAACAAAAACTGACCACTGACCGATTTTCAGGCACTCAACAAGTCGCTCACCTTGTGCGTCGGTCGATATCTTCCTTCACCATGGAAGAAGTCGACAGTCCTCAATTGTGAGTTATGTCGTCGGAAACTGTCAAAGTTTCTGTGAGTCATGGTTCGCGAATGAATGTAAATTAATTCGAGAAAAAATACTGCATTCGGGAATGAATTCATTCCTCTTTTTTTTTTCTCATTCGCCAACAATATCTGAGAAATCATTTGAGAATGCGAAATAGTAGAAATCACAACATAAATCCACAGTCCAGTTGAAACCTAAGAAATAGTCTCATTTCCGTGTTATTAAGACTTTCAATTAACTATGGAGTGACTGATCTTAATTATGGAGGAATTAGTATCATACAATATCAACCCGGAAAGTGAAGACGGCTTGAACTCGAGACAAAGCCAGATTGTCGAGTTCGTTTTGTCAGTCAGCAATACTTATAGAATGGCAGCAGCCCCAGACGACACGACAACTACTGCCGATCCATCTACGACAACGACAGGTATTCAGCTAAAACAAAATAAGGCTCTGTCCGGATAGGAGGATTTTTTGAGTGTTCTGGTCACAAGAAAGTTTTCCGGTCTCATAAAAGGTTTCAGTTTCAACTACCAATCTGCATAAATCGAGAAAGTTAACAATCTCGATTGTATGTCATCTCTGTTCAGTTCATACATATGTGACAGTTCAATTTATTTTTTGATTGTATACTTGTCCGAATAATGACTAGAATTCAATGCAGTTACAGGTTATGACTAATATTATTTTCATATTTTCAGCACCTTCGACAACAACGACAGAGCCTTCAACAACCACTACTGTGGCGTCCACCACTACGACCGGTACGAATAAATAAATACATTTTAGTTTTGAAATTCTCACACAATATCATATTTTCAGAACCTTCGACGACAACGACAGAGCCTTCAACAACCACTACTGTGGCGTCCACCACTACGACCGGTACGAATAAATAAATACATTTTAGTTTTGAAATTCTCACACAATATCATATTTTCAGAACCTTCGACGACAACGACACAGCCTTCAACAACCACTACTGTGGCGTCCACTACTACGACCCGTACGAATAAATAAATACATTTCAGTTTCGAAATTCTCGCACAATATCATATTTTCAGAACCTTCGACGACAACGACAGAGCCTTCAACAACCACTACTGTGGCGTCCACCACTACAACCCGTACAAATAAATAAATACATTTCAGTTTTGAAATTCTCACACAATATCATATTTTCAGAACCTTCGACGACAACGACAGAGCTTTCAACAACCATTACTGTGGCGTCCACCACTACGACCCGTACGAATAATTAAATACATTTCAGTTTTGAAATTCTCACACAATATCATATTTTCAGAACCTTCGACGACAACGACAGAGCCTTCAACAACCACTACTGTGGCGTCCACCACTACGGCCGGTACGAATAAATAAATACATTTCAGTTTTGAAATTCTCACACAATATCATATTTTCAGAACCTTCGACGACAACGTCAGAGCCTTCAACAACCACTACTGTGGCGTCCACCACTACGACCGGTACGAATAAATAAATACATTTCAGTTTTGAAATTCTCACACAATATCATATTTTCAGAACCTTCGACGACAACGACAGAACCTTCAACAACCACTACTGTGGCGTCCACCACTACGACCGGTACGAATAAATAAATACATTTCATTTTTGAAATTCTCACACAATATCATATTTTCAGAACCGTCGACGACAACGACAGAGCCTTCAACAACCACTACTGTGGCGTCCACCACTACGACCGGTACGAATAAATAAATACATTTCAGTTTCGAAATTCTCGCACAATATCATATTTTCAGAACCTTCGACGACAACGACAGAGCCTTCAACAACCACTACTGTGGCGTCCACCACTACGACCGGTACGAATAAATAAATACATTTTAGTTTTGAACTTCTCACACAATATCATATTTTCAGAACCTTCGACGACAACGACAGAGCCTTCAACAACCACTACTGTGGCGTCCACCACTACGACCGGTACGAATAAATAAATACATTTTAGTTTTGAAATTCTCACACAATATCATATTTTCAGAACCTTCGACGACAACGACACAGCCTTCAACAACCACTACTGTGGCGTCCACCACTACGACCCGTACGAATAAATAAATACATTTCAGTTTCGAAATTCTCGCACAATATCATATTTTCAGAACCTTCGACGACAACGACAGAGCCTTCAACAACCACTACTGTGGCGTCCACCACTACAACCCGTACAAATAAATAAATACATTTCAGTTTTGAAATTCTCACACAATATCATATTTTCAGAACCTTCGACGACAACGACAGAGCTTTCAACAACCACTACTGTGGCGTCCACCACTACGACCCGTACGAATAATTAAATACATTTCAGTTTTGAAATTCTCACACAATATCATATTTTCAGAACCTTCGACGACAACGACAGAGCCTTCAACAACCACTACTGTGGCGTCCACCACTACGGCGGGTACGAATTTATAAATACATTTCAGTTTTGAAATTCACACACAATATCATATTTTCAGAACCTTCGACGACAACGTCAGAGCCTTCAACAACCACTACTGTGGCGTCCACCACTACGACCCGTACGAATAAATAAATACATTTTAGTTTTGAAATTCTCACACATTATCATACTTTCAGAACCTTCGACGACAACGACAGAGCCTTCAACAACCACTACTGTGGCGTCCACCACTACGGCCGGTACGAATAAATAAATACATTTCAGTTTTGAAATTCTCACACAATATCATATTTTCAGAACCTTCGACGACAACGACAGAGCCTTCAACAACCACTACTGTGTCGTCCACCACTACGACCGGTACGAATAAATAAATACATTTCAGTTTTGAAATTCTCACACAATATCATATTTTCAGAACCTTCGACGACAACGACAGAGCCTTCAACAACCACTACTGTGGCGTCCACCACTACGACCGGTACGAATAAATAAATACATTTCAGTTTTGAAATTCTCACTCAATATCATATTTTCAGAACCTTCGACGACAACGACAGAGCCTTCAACAACCACTACTGTGGCGTCCACCACTACGACCCGTACGAATAAATAAATACATTTCAGTTTTGAAATTCTCACACATTATCATATTTTCAGAACCTTCGACGACAACGACAGAGCCTTCAACAACCACTACTGTGGCGTCCACCACTACGACCCGTACGAATAAATAAATACATTTCAGTTTTGAAATTCTCACACAATATCATATTTTCAGAACCTTCGACGACAACGATAGAGCCTTCAACAACCACTACTGTGGCGTCCACCACTACGGCCGGTACGAATAAATAAATACATTTCAGTTTTGAAATTCTCACACAATATCATATTTTCAGAACCGTCGACGACAACGACACAGCCTTCAACAACCACTACTGTGGCGTCCACCACTACGACCCGTACGAATAAATAAATACATTTTAGTTTTGAAATTCTCACACAATATCATATTTTCAGAACCTTCGACGACAACGACAGAGCCTTCAACAACCACTACTGTGGCGTCCACCACTACGACCGGTACGAATAAATAAATACATTTCATTTTTGAAATTCTCACACAATATCATATTTTCAGAACCTTCGACGACAACGACAGAGCCTTCAACAACCACTACTGTGGCGTCCACCACTACGACCGGTACGAATAAATAAATACATTTCAGTTTTGAAATTCTCACACATTATCATATTTTCAGAACCTTCGACGACAACGACAGAGCCTTCAACAACCACTACTGTGGCGTCCACCACTACGACCGGTACGAATAAATAAATACATTTCAGTTTTGAAATTCTCACACAATATCATATTTTCAGAGCCTTCGACGACAACGATAGAGCCTTCAACAACCACTACTGTGGCGTCCACCACTACGGCCGGTACGAATAAATAAATACATTTCAGTTTTGAAATTCTCACACAATATCATATTTTCAGAACCGTCGACGACAACGACACAGCCTTCAACAACCACTACTGTGGCGTCCACCACTACGACCCGTACGAATAAATAAATACATTTTAGTTTTGAAATTCTCACACAATATCATATTTTCAGAACCTTCGACGACAACGACAGAGCCTTCAACAACCACTACTGTGGCGTCCACCACTACGACCCGTACGAATAATTAAATACATTTCAGTTTTGAAATTCTCACACAATATCATATTTTCAGAACCTTCGACGACAACGACAGAGCTTTCAACAACCACTACTGTGGCGTCCACCACTACGACCCGTACGAATAATTAAATACATTTCAGTTTTGAAATTCTCACACAATATCATATTTTCAGAACCTTCGACGACAACGACAGAGCTTTCAACAACCACTACTGTGGCGTCCACCACTACGACCCGTACGAATAATTAAATACATTTCAGTTTTGAAATTCTCACACAATATCATATTTTCAGAACCTTCGACGACAACGACAGAGCCTTCAACAACCACTACTGTGGCGTCCACCACTACGGCCGGTACGAATAAATAAATACATTTCAGTTTTGAAATTCTCACACAATATCATATTTTCAGAACCGTCGACGACAACGACACAGCCTTCAACAACCACTACTGTGGCGTCCACCACTACGACCCGTACGAATAAATAAATACATTTTAGTTTTGAAATTCTCACACAATATCATATTTTCAGAACCTTCGACGACAACGACAGAGCCTTCAACAACCACTACTGTGGCGTCCACCACTACGACCGGTACGAATAAATAAATACATTTCATTTTTGAAATTCTCACACAATATCATATTTTCAGAACCGTCGACGACAACGACAGAGCCTTCAACAACCACTACTGTGGCGTCCACCACTACGACCGGTACGAATAAATAAATACATTTCAGTTTCGAAATTCTCGCACAATATCATATTTTCAGAACCTTCGACGACAACGACAGAGCCTTCAACAACCACTACTGTGGCGTCCACCACTACGACCGGTACGAATAAATAAATACATTTTAGTTTTGAAATTCTCACACAATATCATATTTTCAGAACCTTCGACGACAACGACAGAGCCTTCAACAACCACTACTGTGGCGTCCACCACTACGACCCGTACGAATAAATAAATACATTTCAGTTTTGAAATTCTCACACAATATCATTTCAGAACCGTCGACAACAACGACAGAGCCTTCAACAACCACTACTGTGGCGTCCACCACTACGACCCGTACGAATAAATAAATATATTTTAGTTTTGAATTTCAATATCATAATTTCAGAACCTTCGACGACAACGACAGAGCCTTCAACAACCACTACTGTGGCGTCCACCACTACGACCCGTACGAATAAATAAATACATTTCAGTTTGGAAATTCTCACACAATATCATATTTTCAGAACCTTCGACGACAACGACAGAGCCTTCAACAACCACTACTGTGGCGTCCACCACTACGACCCGTACGAATAAATAAATACATTTTAGTTTTGAATTTCAATATCATATTTTCAGAACCTTCGACGACAACGACAGAGCCTTCAACAACCACTACTGTGGCGTCCACCACTACGACCCGTACGAATAAATAAATACATTTCAGTTTGGAAATTCTCACACAATATCATATTTTCAGAACCTTCGACGACAACGACAGAGCCTTCAACAACCACTACTGTGGCGTCCACCACTACGACCGGTACGAATAAATAAATACATTTCAGTTTTGAAATTCTCACACAATATCATATTTTCAGAACCTTCGACGACAACGACAGAGCCTTCAACAACCACTACTGTGGCGTCCACCACTACGACCGGTACGAATAAATAAATACATTTCAGTTTTGAAATTCTCACACAATATCATATTTTCAGAACCTTCGACGACAACGACAGAGCCTTCAACAACCACTACTGTGGCGTCCACCACTACGACCCGTACGAATAAATAAATAAATTTCAGTTTTGAAATTCTCACACAATATCATATTTTCAGAACCTTCGACGACAACGACAGAGCCTTCAACAACCACTACTGTGGCGTCCACCACTACGACCGGTACGAATAAGTAAATACATTTCAGTTTTGAAATTCTCACACAATATCATATTTTCAGAACCTTCGACGACAACGACAGAGCCTTCAACAACCACTACTGTGGCGTCCACCACTACGACCCGTACGAATAAATAAATACATTTTAGTTTTGAATTTCAATATCATATTTTCAGAACCTTCGACGACAACGACAGAGCCTTCAACAACCACTACTGTGGCGTCCACCACTACGACCCGTACGAATAAATAAATACATTTCAGTTTGGAAATTCTCACACAATATCATATTTTCAGAACCTTCGACGACAACGACAGAGCCTTCAACAACCACTACTGTGGCGTCCACCACTACGACCGGTACGAATAAATAAATACATTTCAGTTTTGAAATTCTCACACAATATCATATTTTCAGAACCTTCGACGACAACGACAGAGCCTTCAACAACCACTACTGTGGCGTCCACCACTACGACCGGTACGAATAAATAAATACATTTCAGTTTTGAAATTCTCACACAATATCATATTTTCAGAACCTTCGACGACAACGACAGAGCCTTCAACAACCACTACTGTGGCGTCCACCACTACGACCCGTACGAATAAATAAATAAATTTCAGTTTTGAAATTCTCACACAATATCATATTTTCAGAACCTTCGACGACAACGACAGAGCCTTCAACAACCACTACTGTGGCGTCCACCACTACGACCGGTACGAATAAGTAAATACATTTCAGTTTTGAAATTCTCACACAATATCATATTTTCAGAACCTTCGACGACAACGACAGAGCCTTCAACAACCACTACTGTGGCGTCCACCACTACGACCCGTACGAATAAATAAATAAATTTCAGTTTTGAAATTCTCACACAATATCATATTTTCAGAACCTTCGACGACAACGACAGAGCCTTCAACAACCACTACTGTGGCGTCCACCACTACGACCGGTACGAATAAGTAAATACATTTCAGTTTTGAAATTCTCACACAATATCATATTTTCAGAACCTTCGACGACAACGACAGAGCCTTCAACAACCACTACTGTGGCGTCCACCACTACGACCCGTACGAATAAATAAATAAATTTCAGTTTTGAAATTCTCACACAATATCATATTTTCAGAACCTTCGACGACAACGACAGAGCCTTCAACAACCACTACTGTGGCGTCCACCACTACGACCGGTACGAATAAAAAAATACATTTCAGTTTTGAAATTCTCACACAATATCATATTTTCAGAACCTTCGACGACAACGACAGAGCCTTCAACAACCACTACTGTGGCGTCCACCACTACGACCGGTACGAATAAATAAATACATTTCAGTTTTGAAATTCTCACACAATATCATATTTTCAGAACCTTCGACGACAACGACAGAGCCTTCAACAACCACTACTGTGGCGTCCACCACTACGACCCGTACGAATAAATAAATACATTTCAGTTTGGAAATTCTCACACAATATCATATTTTCAGAACCTTCGACGACAACGACAGAGCCTTCAACAACCACTACTGTGGCGTCCACCACTACGACCCGTACGAATAAATAAATACATTTTAGTTTTGAATTTCAATATCATATTTTCAGAACCTTCGACGACAACGACAGAGCCTTCAACAACCACTACTGTGGCGTCCACCACTACGACCCGTACGAATAAATAAATACATTTCAGTTTGGAAATTCTCACACAATATCATATTTTCAGAACCTTCGACGACAACGACAGAGCCTTCAACAACCACTACTGTGGCGTCCACCACTACGACCGGTACGAATAAATAAATACATTTCAGTTTTGAAATTCTCACACAATATCATATTTTCAGAACCTTCGACGACAACGACAGAGCCTTCAACAACCACTACTGTGGCGTCCACCACTACGACCGGTACGAATAAATAAATACATTTCAGTTTTGAAATTCTCACACAATATCATATTTTCAGAACCTTCGACGACAACGACAGAGCCTTCAACAACCACTACTGTGGCGTCCACCACTACGACCCGTACGAATAAATAAATAAATTTCAGTTTTGAAATTCTCACACAATATCATATTTTCAGAACCTTCGACGACAACGACAGAGCCTTCAACAACCACTACTGTGGCGTCCACCACTACGACCGGTACGAATAAGTAAATACATTTCAGTTTTGAAATTCTCACACAATATCATATTTTCAGAACCTTCGACGACAACGACAGAGCCTTCAACAACCACTACTGTGGCGTCCACCACTACGACCCGTACGAATAAATAAATAAATTTCAGTTTTGAAATTCTCACACAATATCATATTTTCAGAACCTTCGACGACAACGACAGAGCCTTCAACAACCACTACTGTGGCGTCCACCACTACGACCGGTACGAATAAATAAATACATTTCAGTTTTAAAATTCTCACACAATATCATATTTTCAGAACCTTCGACGACAACGACAGAGCCTTCAACAACCACTACTGTGGCGTCCACCACTACGACCGGTACGAATAAATAAATACATTTCAGTTTTGAAATTCTCACACAATATCATATTTTCAGAACCTTCGACGACAACGACAGAGCCTTCAACAACCACTACTGTGGCGTCCACCACTACGACCCGTACGAATAAATAAATAAATTTCAGTTTTGAAATTCTCACACAATATCATATTTTCAGAACCTTCGACGACAACGACAGAGCCTTCAACAACCACTACTGTGGCGTCCACCACTACGACCGGTACGAATAAGTAAATACATTTCAGTTTTGAAATTCTCACACAATATCATATTTTCAGAACCTTCGACGACAACGACAGAGCCTTCAACAACCACTACTGTGGCGTCCACCACTACGACCCGTACGAATAAATAAATACATTTCAGTTTGGAAATTCTCACACAATATCATAATTTCAGAACCTTCGACGACAACGACAGAGCCTTCAACAACCACTACTGTGGCGTCCACCACTACGACCCGTACGAATAAATAAATAAATTTCAGTTTTGAAATTCTCACACAATATCATATTTTCAGAACCTTCGACGACAACGACAGAGCCTTCAACAACCACTACTGTGGCGTCCACCACTACGACCGGTACGAATAAGTAAATACATTTCAGTTTTGAAATTCTCACATAATATCATATTTTCAGAACCTTCGACGACAACGACAGAGCCTTCAACAACCACTACTGTGGCGTCCACCACTACGACCGGTACGAATAAATAAATACATTTCAGTTTTGAAATTCTCACACAATATCATATTTTCAGAACCTTCGACGACAACGACAGAGCCTTCAACAACCACTACTGTGGCGTCCACCACTACGACCCGTACGAATAAATAAATAAATTTCAGTTTTGAAATTCTCACACAATATCATATTTTCAGAACCTTCAACGACAACGACAGAGCCTTCAACAACCACTACTGTGGCGTCCACCACTACGACCGGTACGAATAAGTAAATACATTTCAGTTTTGAAATTCTCACACAATATCATATTTTCAGAACCTTCGACGACAACGACAGAGCCTTCAACAACCACTACTGTGGCGTCCACCACTACGACCCGTACGAATAAATAAATACATTTCAGTTTGGAAATTCTCACACAATATCATAATTTCAGAACCTTCGACGACAACGACAGAGCCTTCAACAACCACTACTGTGGCGTCCACCACTACGACCCGTACGAATAAACAAATAAATTTCAGTTTTGAAATTCTCACACAATATCATATTTTCAGAACCGTCGACGACAACGACAGAGCCTTCAACAACCACTACTGTGGCGTCCACCACTACGACCGGTACGAATAAATAAATACATTTCAGTTTTGAAATTCTCACACAATATCATATTTTCAGAACCTTCGACGACAACGACAGAGCCTTCAACAACCACTACTGTGGCGTCCACCACTACGACCGGTACGAATAAGTAAATACATTTCAGTTTTGAAATTCTCACATAATATCATATTTTCAGAACCTTCGACGACAACGACAGAGCCTTCAACAACCACTACTGTGGCGTCCACCACTACGACCGGTACGAATAAATAAATACATTTCAGTTTTGAAATTCTCACACAATATCATATTTTCAGAACCTTCGACGACAACGACAGAGCCTTCAACAACCACTACTGTGGCGTCCACCACTACGACCGGTACGAATAAATAAATACATTTCAGTTTTGAAATTCTCACACAATATCATATTTTCAGAACCTTCGACGACAACGACAGAGCCTTCAACAACCACTACTGTGGCGTCCACCACTACGACCCGTACGAATAAATAAATACATTTCAGTTTGGAAATTCTCACACAATATCATAATTTCAGAACCTTCGACGACAACGACAGAGCCTTCAACAACCACTACTGTGGCGTCCACCACTACGACCCGTACGAATAAATAAATAAATTTCAGTTTTGAAATTCTCACACAATATCATATTTTCAGAACCTTCGACGACAACGACAGAGCCTTCAACAACCACTACTGTGGTGTCCACCACTACGACCGGTACGAATAAATAAATACATTTCATTTTTGAAATTCTCACACAATATCATATTTTCAGAACCTTCGACGACAACGACAGAGCCTTCAACAACCACTACTGTGGCGTCCACCACTACAACCCGTACAAATAAATAAATACATTTCGGTTTTGAATTTCAATATCATATTTTCAGAACCTTCGACGACAACGACAGAGCCTTCAACAACCACTACTGTGGCGTCCACCACTACGACCGGTACGAATAAATAAATACATTTCAGTTTTGAAATTCTCACACAATATCATATTTTCAGAACCTTCGACGACAACGACAGACCCTTCAACAACCACTACTGTGGCGTCCACCACTACGACCGGTACGAATAAATAAATACATTTTAGTTTTGAAATTCAATATCATAATTTCAGAACCTTCGACGACAACGACAGAGCCTTCAACAACCACTACTGTGGCGTCCACCACTACGACCCGTACGAATAAATAAATAAATTTCAGTTTTGAAATTCTCACACAATATCATATTTTCAGAACCTTCGACGACAACGACAGAGCCTTCAACAACCACTACTGTGGCGTCCACCACTACGACCGGTACGAATAAATAAATACATTTCAGTTTTGAAATTCTCACACAATATCATATTTTCAGAACCTTCGACGACAACGACACAGCCTTCAACAACCACTACTGTGGCGTCCACCACTACGACCCGTACGAATAAAAAAATAAATTTCAGTTTTGAAATTCTCACACAATATCATATTTTCAGAACCTTCGACGACAACGACAGAGCCTTCAACAACCACTACTGTGGCGTCCACCACTACGACCGGTACGAATAAATAAATACATTTCAGTTTTGAAATTCTCACACAATATCATATTTTCAGAACCTTCGACGACAACGACAGAGCCTTCAACAACCACTACTGTGGCGTCCACCACTACGACCGGTACGAATAAATAAATACATTTCAGTTTTGAAATTCTCACACAATATCATATTTTCAGAACCTTCGACGACAACGACAGACCCTTCAACAACCACTACTGTGGCGTCCACCACTACGACCGGTACGAATAAATAAATACATTTTAGTTTTGAAATTCTCACACAATATCATATTTTCAGAACCTTCGACGACAACGACAGAGCCTTCAACAACCACTACTGTGGCGTCCACCACTACAACCCGTACAAATAAATAAATACATTTCGGTTTTGAATTTCAATATCATATTTTCAGAACCTTCGACGACAACGACAGAGCCTTCAACAACCACTACTGTGGCGTCCACCACTACGACCGGTACGAATAAATAAATACATTTCAGTTTTGAAATTCTCACACAATATCATATTTTCAGAACCTTCGACGACAACGACAGACCCTTCAACAACCACTACTGTGGCGTCCACCACTACGACCGGTACGAATAAATAAATACATTTTAGTTTTGAAATTCAATATCATAATTTCAGAACCTTCGACGACAACGACAGAGCCTTCAACAACCACTACTGTGGCGTCCACCACTACGACCCGTACGAATAAATAAATAAATTTCAGTTTTGAAATTCTCACACAATATCATATTTTCAGAACCTTCGACGACAACGACAGAGCCTTCAACAACCACTACTGTGGCGTCCACCACTACGACCGGTACGAATAAATAAATACATTTCAGTTTTGAAATTCTCACACAATATCATATTTTCAGAACCTTCGACGACAACGACACAGCCTTCAACAACCACTACTGTGGCGTCCACCACTACGACCCGTACGAATAAAAAAATAAATTTCAGTTTTGAAATTCTCACACAATATCATATTTTCAGAACCTTCGACGACAACGACAGAGCCTTCAACAACCACTACTGTGGCGTCCACCACTACGACCGGTACGAATAAATAAATACATTTCAGTTTTGAAATTCTCACACAATATCATATTTTCAGAACCTTCGACGACAACGACACAGCCTTCAACAACCACTACTGTGGCGTCCACCACTACGACCCGTACGAATAAAAAAATAAATTTCAGTTTTGAAATTCTCACACAATATCATATTTTCAGAACCTTCGACGACAACGACAGAGCCTTCAACAACCACTACTGTGGCGTCCACCACTACGACCGGTACGAATAAATAAATACATTTCAGTTTTGAAATTCTCACACAATTTCATATTTTAGAACCGTCGACGACAACGACAGAGCCTTCAACAACCACTACTGTGGCGTCCACCACTACGACCGGTACGAATAAATAAATACATTTCAGTTTTGAAATTCTCACACAATATCATATTTTCAGAACCTTCGTCGACAACGACAGACCCTTCAACAACCACTACTGTGGCGTCCACCACTACGACCGGTACGAATAAATAAATACATTTTATTTTTGAAATTCTCACACAATTTCATATTTTAGAACCGTCGACGACAACGACAGAGCCTTCAACAACCACTACTGTGGCGTCCACCACTACGACCGGTACGAATAAATAAATACATTTTATTTTTGAAATTCAATATCATAATTTCAGAACCTTCGACGACAACGACAGAGCCTTCAACAACCACTACTGTGGCGTCCACCACTACGACCCGTACGAATAAATAAATAAATTTCAGTTTTGAAATTCTCACGCAATATCATTTCAGAACCGTCGACAACAACGACAGAGCCTTCAACAACCACTACTGTGGCGTCCACCACTACGACCGGTACGAATAAATAAATTCATTTCAATTTTGAAATTCTCACACAATTTCATATTTTAGAACCGTCGACGACAACGACAGAGCCTTCAACAACCACTACTGTGGCGTCGACCACTACGACCGGTACGAATAAATAAATTCATTTCATTTTTGAAATTCTCACACAATTTCATATTTTAGAACCGTCGACGACAACGACAGAGCCTTCAACAACCACTACTGTGGCGTCCACCACTACGACCGGTACGAATAAATAAATACATTTCATTTTTGAAATTCTCACACAATATCATATTTTCAGAACCGTCGACGACAACGACAGAGCCTTCAACAACCACTACTGTGGCATCGACCACTACGACCGGTACGAATAAATAAATTCATTTCATTTTTGAAATTCTCACACAATTTCATATTTTAGAACCGTCGACGACAACGACAGAGCCTTCAACAACCACTACTGTGGCGTCCACCACTACGACCGGTACGAATAAATAAATACATTTCATTTTTGAAATTCTCACACATTATCATATTTTCAGAACCGTCGACGACAACGACAGAGCCTTCAACAACCACTACTGTGGCGTCCACCACTACGACCGGTACGAATAAATAAATACATTTCATTTTTGAAATTCTCACACAATATCATATTTTCAGAATCGTCGACGACAACGACAGAGCCTTCAACAACCACTACTGTGGCGTCCACCACTACGACCGGTAAGAATAAATAAATACATTTCATTTTGAAATTCTCACACAATATCATATTTTCAGAACCTTCGACGACATCGACACAGCCTTCAACAACCACTACTGTGGCGTCCACCACTACGACCGGTAAGAATAAATAAATACATTTCATTTTGAAATTCTCACACAATATCATTTCAGAACCGTCGACAACAACGACAGAGCCTTCAACAACCACTACTGTGGCGTCCACCACTACGACCGGTACGAATAAATAAATACATTTCATTTTTGAAATTCTCACACAATTTCATATTTTAGAACCGTCGACGACAACGACAGAGCCTTCAACAACCACTACTGT
This sequence comes from Pristionchus entomophagus, assembly GCA_036245825.1. Taxonomy (NCBI): domain Eukaryota; kingdom Metazoa; phylum Nematoda; class Chromadorea; order Rhabditida; family Neodiplogasteridae; genus Pristionchus; species Pristionchus entomophagus. The sequence continues at coordinate 32,671,232 of BTSX01000006.1, forward strand.
GGCGTCCACCACTACGACCGGTAAGAATAAATAAATACATTTCATTTTGAAATTCTCACACAATATCATATTTTCAGAACCTTCGACGACATCGACACAGCCTTCAACAACCACTACTGTGGCGTCCACCACTACGACCGGTAAGAATAAATAAATACATTTCATTTTTGAAATTCTCACACAATATCATATTTTCAGAACCGTCGACGACAACGACAGAGCCTTCAACAACCACTACTGTGGCGTCCACCACTACGACCGGTACGAATAAATAAATACATTTCATTTTTGAAATTCTCACACAATTTCATATTTTAGAACCGTCGACGACAACGACAGAGCCTTCAACAACCACTACTGTGGCGTCCACCACTACGACCGGTACGAATAAATAAATACATTTCATTTTTGAAATTCTCACACAATATCATATTTTCAGAACCGTCGACGACAACGACAGAGCCTTCAACAACCACTACTGTGGCGTCCACCACTACGACCGGTAGAAATAAATAAATACATTTCAATTTGAAATTCTAACACAATATCATATTTTCAGAACCGTCGACGACAACGACAGAGCCTTCAACAACCACTACTGTGGCGTCCACCACTACGACCGGTAAGAATAAATAAATACATTTCATTTTGAAATTCTCACACAACATCATATTTTCAGAACCGTCGACGACAACGACAGAGCCTTCAACAACCACTACTGTGGCGTCCACCACTACGACCGGTACGAATAAATAAATACATTTCATTTTTGAAATTCTCACACATTATCATATTTTCAGAACCGTCGACGACAACGACAGAGCCTTCAACAACCACTACTGTGGCGTCCACCACTACGACCGGTACGAATAAATAAATACATTTCATTTTTGAAATTCTCACACAATATCAAATTTTCAGAACCGTCGACGACAACGACAGAGCCTTCAACAACCACTACTGTGGCGTCCACCACTACGACCGGTAAGAATAAATAAATACATTTCATTTTGAAATTCTCACACAACATCATATTTTCAGAACCGTCGACGACAACGACAGAGCCTTCAACAACCACTACTGTGGCGTCCACCACTACGACCGGTAAGAATAAATAAATACATTTCAGTTTTGAAATTCTCACACAATATCATATTTTCAGAACCGTCGACGACAACGACAGAGCCTTCAACAACCACTACTGTGGCGTCCACCACTACGACCGGTAAGAATAAATAAATACATTTCATTTTGAAATTCTCACTCAACATCATATTTTCAGAACCGTCGACGACAACGACAGAGCCTTCAACAACCACTACTGTGGCGTCCACCACTACGACCGGTAAGAATAAATAAATACATTTCATTTTTGAAATTCTCACACAATATCATATTTTCAGAACCGTCGACGACAACGACAGAGCCTTCAACAACCACTACTGTGGCGTCCACCACTACGACCGGTAAGAATAAATAAATACATTTCATTTTTGAAATTCTCACACAATATCATATTTTCAGAACCGTCGACGACAACGACAGACCCTTCAACAACCACTACTGTGGCGTCCACCACTACGACCGGTACGAATAAATAAATACATTTTATTTTTGAAATTCTCACACAATTTCATATTTTAGAACCGTCGACGACAACGACAGAGCCTTCAACAACCACTACTGTGGCGTCCACCACTACGACCGGTACGAATAAATAAATACATTTTATTTTTGAAATTCAATATCATAATTTCAGAACCTTCGACGACAACGACAGAGCCTTCAACAACCACTACTGTGGCGTCCACCACTACGACCCGTACGAATAAATAAATAAATTTCAGTTTTGAAATTCTCACGCAATATCATTTCAGAACCGTCGACAACAACGACAGAGCCTTCAACAACCACTACTGTGGCGTCCACCACTACGACCGGTACGAATAAATAAATTCATTTCAATTTTGAAATTCTCACACAATTTCATATTTTAGAACCGTCGACGACAACGACAGAGCCTTCAACAACCACTACTGTGGCGTCGACCACTACGACCGGTACGAATAAATAAATTCATTTCATTTTTGAAATTCTCACACAATTTCATATTTTAGAACCGTCGACGACAACGACAGAGCCTTCAACAACCACTACTGTGGCGTCCACCACTACGACCGGTACGAATAAATAAATACATTTCATTTTTGAAATTCTCACACAATATCATATTTTCAGAACCGTCGACGACAACGACAGAGCCTTCAACAACCACTACTGTGGCGTCGACCACTACGACCGGTACGAATAAATAAATTCATTTCATTTTTGAAATTCTCACACAATTTCATATTTTAGAACCGTCGACGACAACGACAGAGCCTTCAACAACCACTACTGTGGCGTCCACCACTACGACCGGTACGAATAAATAAATACATTTCATTTTTGAAATTCTCACACATTATCATATTTTCAGAACCGTCGACGACAACGACAGAGCCTTCAACAACCACTACTGTGGCGTCCACCACTACGACCGGTACGAATAAATAAATACATTTCATTTTTGAAATTCTCACACAATATCATATTTTCAGAATCGTCGACGACAACGACAGAGCCTTCAACAACCACTACTGTGGCGTCCACCACTACGACCGGTAAGAATAAATAAATACATTTCATTTTGAAATTCTCACACAATATCATATTTTCAGAACCTTCGACGACATCGACACAGCCTTCAACAACCACTACTGTGGCGTCCACCACTACGACCGGTAAGAATAAATAAATACATTTCATTTTGAAATTCTCACACAATATCATTTCAGAACCGTCGACAACAACGACAGAGCCTTCAACAACCACTACTGTGGCGTCCACCACTACGACCGGTACGAATAAATAAATACATTTCATTTTTGAAATTCTCACACAATTTCATATTTAAGAACCGTCGACGACAACGACAGAGCCTTCAACAACCACTACTGTGGCGTCCACCACTACGACCGGTAAGAATAAATAAATACATTTCATTTTGAAATTCTCACACAATATCATATTTTCAGAACCTTCGACGACATCGACACAGCCTTCAACAACCACTACTGTGGCGTCCACCACTACGACCGGTAAGAATAAATAAATACATTTCATTTTGGAAATTCTCACACAATATCATATTTTCAGAACCGTCGACGACAACGACAGAGCCTTCAACAACCACTACTGTGGCGTCCACCACTACGACCGGTACGAATAAATAAATACATTTCATTTTTGAAATTCTCACACAATTTCATATTTTAGAACCGTCGACGACAACGACAGAGCCTTCAACAACCACTACTGTGGCGTCCACCACTACGACCGGTACGAATAAATAAATACATTTCATTTTTGAAATTCTCACACAATTTCATATTTTAGAACCGTCGACGACAACGACAGAGCCTTCAACAACCACTACTGTGGCGTCCACCACTACGACCGGTACGAATAAATAAATACATTTCATTTTTGAAATTCTCACACAATTTCATATTTAAGAACCGTCGACGACAACGACAGAGCCTTCAACAACCACTACTGTGGCGTCCACCACTACGACCGGTAAGAATAAATAAATACATTTCATTTTGAAATTCTCACACAATATCATATTTTCAGAACCTTCGACGACATCGACACAGCCTTCAACAACCACTACTGTGGCGTCCACCACTACGACCGGTAAGAATAAATAAATACATTTCATTTTGGAAATTCTCACACAATATCATATTTTCAGAACCGTCGACGACAACGACAGAGCCTTCAACAACCACTACTGTGGCGTCCACCACTACGACCGGTACGAATAAATAAATACATTTCATTTTTGAAATTCTCACACAATTTCATATTTTAGAACCGTCGACGACAACGACAGAGCCTTCAACAACCACTACTGTGGCGTCCACCACTACGACCGGTACGAATAAATAAATACATTTCATTTTTGAAATTCTCACACAATTTCATATTTTAGAACCGTCGACGACAACGACAGAGCCTTCAACAACCACTACTGTGGCGTCCACCACTACGACCGGTACGAATAAATAAATACATTTCATTTTTGAAATTCTCACACAATATCATATTTTCAGAACCGTCGACGACAACGACAGAGCCTTCAACAACCACTACTGTGGCGTCCACCACTACGACCGGTACGAATAAATAAATACATTTCATTTTTGAAATTCTCACACAATATCAAATTTTCAGAACCGTCGACGACAACGACAGAGCCTTCAACAACCACTACTGTGGCGTCCACCACTACGACCGGTAAGAATAAATAAATACATTTCATTTTGAAATTCTCACACAACATCATATTTTCAGAACCCTCGACGACAACGACAGAGCCTTCAACAACCACTACTGTGGCGTCCACCACTACGACCGGTAAGAATAAATAAATACATTTCATTTTTGAAATTCTCACACAATATCATATTTTCAGAACCGTCGACGACAACGACAGAGCCTTCAACAACCACTACTGTGGCGTCCACCACTACGACCGGTAGAAATAAATAAATACATTTCAATTTGAAATTCTAACACAATATCATATTTTCAGAACCGTCGACGACAACGACAGAGCCTTCAACAACCACTACTGTGGCGTCCACCACTACGACCGGTACGAATAAATAAATACATTTCATTTTTGAAATTCTCACACAATATCATATTTTCAGAACCGTCGACGACAACGACAGAGCCTTCAACAACCACTACTGTGGCGTCCACCACTACGACCGGTAGAAATAAATAAATACATTTCAATTTGAAATTCTAACACAATATCATATTTTCAGAACCGTCGACGACAACGACACAGCCTTCAACAACCACTACTGTGGCGTCCACCACTACGACCGGTACGAATAAATAAATACATTTCATTTTTGAAATTCTCACACAATATCATATTTTCAGAACCGTCGACGACAACGACAGAGCCTTCAACAACCACTACTGTGGCGTCCACCACTACGACCGGTACGAATAAATAAATACATTTCATTTTTTAAATTCTCACACAATATCAAATTTTCAGAACCGTCGACGACAACGACAGAGCCTTCAACAACCACTACTGTGGCGTTCACCACTACGAACGGTAAGAATAAATAAATACATTTCATTTTGAAATTCTCACACAACATCATATTTTCAGAACCGTCGACGACAACGACACAGCCTTCAACAACCACTACTGTGGCGTCCACCACTACGACCGGTACGAATAAATAAATACATTTCAGTTTTGAAATTCTCACACAATATCATTTCAGAACCGTCGACAACAACGACAGAGCCTTCAACAACCACTACTGTGGCGTCCACCACTACGACCGGTACGATTAAATAAATTCATTTCATTTTTGAAATTCTCACACAATTTCATATTTTAGAACCGTCGACGACAACGACAGAGCCTTCAACAACCACTACAGTGGCGTCCACCACTACGACCGGTACGAATAAATAAATACATTTCATTTTTGAAATTCTCACACAATATCATATTTTCAGAACCGTCGACGACAACGTCAGAGCCTTCAACAACCACTACTGTGGCGTCCACCACTACGACCGGTAGAAATAAATAAATACATTTCAATTTGAAATTCTAACACAATATCATATTTTCAGAACCGTCGACGACAACGACACAGCCTTCAACAACCACTACTGTGGCGTCCACCACTACGACCGGTACGAATAAATAAATACATTTCATTTTTGAAATTCTCACACAATATCATATTTTCAGAACCGTCGACGACAACGACAGAGCCTTCAACAACCACTACTGTGGCGTCCACCACTACGACCGGTACGAATAAATAAATACATTTCATTTTTGAAATTCTCACACAATATCAAATTTTCAGAACCGTCGACGACAACGACAGAGCCTTCAACAACCACTACTGTGGCGTCCACCACTACGACCGGTAAGAATAAATAAATACATTTCATTTTGAAATTCTCACACAACATCATATTTTCAGAACCGTCGACGACAACGACAGAGCCTTCAACAACCACTACTGTGGCGTCCACCACTACGACCGGTAAGAATAAATAAATACATTTCATTTTGAAATTCTCACACAATATCATATTTTCAGAACCTTCGACGACATCGACACAGCCTTCAACAACCACTACTGTGGCGTCCACCACTACGACCGGTACGAATAAATAAATACATTTCAGTTTTGAAATTCTCACACAATATCATTTCAGAACCGTCGACAACAACGACAGAGCCTTCAACAACCACTACTGTGGCGTCCACCACTACGACCGGTACGAATAAATAAATACATTTCATTTTTGAAATTCTCACACAATATCATATTTTCAGAACCGTCGACGACAACGACAGAGCCTTCAACAACCACTACTGTGGCGTCCACCACTACGACCGGTAAAAATAAATAAATACATTTCATTTTTGAAATTCTAACACAATATCATATTTTCAGAAACGTCGACGACAACGACACAGCCTTCAACAACCACTACTGTGGCGTCCACCACTACGACCGGTACGAATAAATAAATACATTTCAGTTTTCAAATTCTCACACAATATAATATTTTCAGAACCGTCGACGACAACGACAGAGCCTTCAACAACCACTACTGTGGCGTCCACCACTACGACCGGTACGAATAAATAAATACATTTCAGTTTTGAAATTCTCACACAATATCATTTCAGAACCGTCGACAACAACGACAGAGCCTTCAACAACCACTACTGTGGCGTCCACCACTACGACCGGTACGAATAAATAAATTCATTTCATTTTTGAAATTCTCACACAATTTCATATTTTAGAACCGTCGACGACAACGACAGAGCCTTCAACAACCACTACTGTGGCGTCCACCACTACGACCGGTACGAATAAATAAATACATTTCATTTTTGAAATTCTCACACAATATCATATTTTCAGAACCGTCGACGACAACGACAGAGCCTTCAACAACCACTACTGTGGCGTCCACCACTACGACCGGTAAAAATAAATAAATACATTTCATTTTTGAAATTCTCACACAATATCATTTCAGAACCGTCGACAACAACGACAGAGCCTTCAACAACCACTACAGTGGCGTCCACCACTACGACCGGTACGAATAAATAAATACATTTCATTTTTGAAATTCTCACACAATATCATATTTTCAGAACCTTCGACGACATCGACACAGCCTTCAACAACCACTACTGTGGCGTCCACCACTACGACCGGTAAGAATAAATAAATACATTTCATTTTGGAAATTCTCACACAATATCATATTTTCAGAACCGTCGACGACAACGACAGAGCCTTCAACAACCACTACTGTGGCGTCCACCACTACGACCGGTACGAATAAATAAATACATTTCATTTTTGAAATTCTCACACAATTTCATATTTTAGAACCGTCGACGACAACGACAGAGCCTTCAACAACCACTACTGTGGCGTCCACCACTACGACCGGTACGAATAAATAAATACATTTCATTTTTGAAATTCTCACACAATATCATATTTTCAGAACCGTCGACGACAACGACAGAGCCTTCAACAACCACTACTGTGGCGTCCACCACTACGACCGGTAAAAATAAATAAATACATTTCATTTTTGAAATTCTAACACAATATCATATTTTCAGAAACGTCGACGACAACGACACAGCCTTCAACAACCACTACTGTGGCGTCCACCACTACGACCGGTACGAATAAATAAATACATTTCAGTTTTCAAATTCTCACACAATATAATATTTTCAGAACCGTCGACGACAACGACAGAGCCTTCAACAACCACTACTGTGGCGTCCACCACTACGACCGGTACGAATAAATAAATACATTTCAGTTTTGAAATTCTCACACAATATCATTTCAGAACCGTCGACAACAACGACAGAGCCTTCAACAACCACTACTGTGGCGTCCACCACTACGACCGGTACGAATAAATAAATTCATTTCATTTTTGAAATTCTCACACAATTTCATATTTTAGAACCGTCGACGACAACGACAGAGCCTTCAACAACCACTACTGTGGCGTCCACCACTACGACCGGTACGAATAAATAAATACATTTCATTTTTGAAATTCTCACACAATATCATATTTTCAGAACCGTCGACGACAACGACAGAGCCTTCAACAACCACTACTGTGGCGTCCACCACTACGACCGGTAAAAATAAATAAATACATTTCATTTTTGAAATTCTCACACAATATCATTTCAGAACCGTCGACAACAACGACAGAGCCTTCAACAACCACTACAGTGGCGTCCACCACTACGACCGGTACGAATAAATAAATACATTTCATTTTTGAAATTCTCACACAATATCATATTTTCAGAACCTTCGACGACATCGACACAGCCTTCAACAACCACTACTGTGGCGTCCACCACTACGACCGGTAAGAATAAATAAATACATTTCATTTTGGAAATTCTCACACAATATCATATTTTCAGAACCGTCGACGACAACGACAGAGCCTTCAACAACCACTACTGTGGCGTCCACCACTACGACCGGTACGAATAAATAAATACATTTCATTTTTGAAATTCTCACACAATTTCATATTTTAGAACCGTCGACGACAACGACAGAGCCTTCAACAACCACTACTGTGGCGTCCACCACTACGACCGGTACGAATAAATAAATACATTTCATTTTTGAAATTCTCACACAATTTCATATTTTAGAACCGTCGACGACAACGACAGAGCCTTCAACAACCACTACTGTGGCGTCCACCACTACGACCGGTACGAATAAATAAATACATTTCATTTTTGAAATTCTCACACAATATCATATTTTCAGAACCGTCGACGACAACGACAGAGCCTTCAACAACCACTACTGTGGCGTCCACCACTACGACCGGTACGAATAAATAAATACATTTCATTTTTGAAATTCTCACACAATATCAAATTTTCAGAACCGTCGACGACAACGACAGAGCCTTCAACAACCACTACTGTGGCGTCCACCACTACGACCGGTAAGAATAAATAAATACATTTCATTTTGAAATTCTCACACAACATCATATTTTCAGAACCCTCGACGACAACGACAGAGCCTTCAACAACCACTACTGTGGCGTCCACCACTACGACCGGTAAGAATAAATAAATACATTTCATTTTTGAAATTCTCACACAATATCATATTTTCAGAACCGTCGACGACAACGACAGAGCCTTCAACAACCACTACTGTGGCGTCCACCACTACGACCGGTAGAAATAAATAAATACATTTCAATTTGAAATTCTAACACAATATCATATTTTCAGAACCGTCGACGACAACGACAGAGCCTTCAACAACCACTACTGTGGCGTCCACCACTACGACCGGTACGAATAAATAAATACATTTCATTTTTGAAATTCTCACACAATATCATATTTTCAGAACCGTCGACGACAACGACAGAGCCTTCAACAACCACTACTGTGGCGTCCACCACTACGACCGGTAGAAATAAATAAATACATTTCAATTTGAAATTCTAACACAATATCATATTTTCAGAACCGTCGACGACAACGACACAGCCTTCAACAACCACTACTGTGGCGTCCACCACTACGACCGGTACGAATAAATAAATACATTTCATTTTTGAAATTCTCACACAATATCATATTTTCAGAACCGTCGACGACAACGACAGAGCCTTCAACAACCACTACTGTGGCGTCCACCACTACGACCGGTACGAATAAATAAATACATTTCATTTTTTAAATTCTCACACAATATCAAATTTTCAGAACCGTCGACGACAACGACAGAGCCTTCAACAACCACTACTGTGGCGTTCACCACTACGAACGGTAAGAATAAATAAATACATTTCATTTTGAAATTCTCACACAACATCATATTTTCAGAACCGTCGACGACAACGACACAGCCTTCAACAACCACTACTGTGGCGTCCACCACTACGACCGGTACGAATAAATAAATACATTTCAGTTTTGAAATTCTCACACAATATCATTTCAGAACCGTCGACAACAACGACAGAGCCTTCAACAACCACTACTGTGGCGTCCACCACTACGACCGGTACGATTAAATAAATTCATTTCATTTTTGAAATTCTCACACAATTTCATATTTTAGAACCGTCGACGACAACGACAGAGCCTTCAACAACCACTACAGTGGCGTCCACCACTACGACCGGTACGAATAAATAAATACATTTCATTTTTGAAATTCTCACACAATATCATATTTTCAGAACCGTCGACGACAACGTCAGAGCCTTCAACAACCACTACTGTGGCGTCCACCACTACGACCGGTAGAAATAAATAAATACATTTCAATTTGAAATTCTAACACAATATCATATTTTCAGAACCGTCGACGACAACGACACAGCCTTCAACAACCACTACTGTGGCGTCCACCACTACGACCGGTACGAATAAATAAATACATTTCATTTTTGAAATTCTCACACAATATCATATTTTCAGAACCGTCGACGACAACGACAGAGCCTTCAACAACCACTACTGTGGCGTCCACCACTACGACCGGTACGAATAAATAAATACATTTCATTTTTGAAATTCTCACACAATATCAAATTTTCAGAACCGTCGACGACAACGACAGAGCCTTCAACAACCACTACTGTGGCGTCCACCACTACGACCGGTAAGAATAAATAAATACATTTCATTTTGAAATTCTCACACAACATCATATTTTCAGAACCGTCGACGACAACGACAGAGCCTTCAACAACCACTACTGTGGCGTCCACCACTACGACCGGTAAGAATAAATAAATACATTTCATTTTGAAATTCTCACACAATATCATATTTTCAGAACCTTCGACGACATCGACACAGCCTTCAACAACCACTACTGTGGCGTCCACCACTACGACCGGTACGAATAAATAAATACATTTCAGTTTTGAAATTCTCACACAATATCATTTCAGAACCGTCGACAACAACGACAGAGCCTTCAACAACCACTACTGTGGCGTCCACCACTACGACCGGTACGAATAAATAAATACATTTCATTTTTGAAATTCTCACACAATATCATATTTTCAGAACCGTCGACGACAACGACAGAGCCTTCAACAACCACTACTGTGGCGTCCACCACTACGACCGGTAAAAATAAATAAATACATTTCATTTTTGAAATTCTAACACAATATCATATTTTCAGAAACGTCGACGACAACGACACAGCCTTCAACAACCACTACTGTGGCGTCCACCACTACGACCGGTACGAATAAATAAATACATTTCAGTTTTCAAATTCTCACACAATATAATATTTTCAGAACCGTCGACGACAACGACAGAGCCTTCAACAACCACTACTGTGGCGTCCACCACTACGACCGGTACGAATAAATAAATACATTTCAGTTTTGAAATTCTCACACAATATCATTTCAGAACCGTCGACAACAACGACAGAGCCTTCAACAACCACTACTGTGGCGTCCACCACTACGACCGGTACGAATAAATAAATTCATTTCATTTTTGAAATTCTCACACAATTTCATATTTTAGAACCGTCGACGACAACGACAGAGCCTTCAACAACCACTACTGTGGCGTCCACCACTACGACCGGTACGAATAAATAAATACATTTCATTTTTGAAATTCTCACACAATATCATATTTTCAGAACCGTCGACGACAACGACAGAGCCTTCAACAACCACTACTGTGGCGTCCACCACTACGACCGGTAAAAATAAATAAATACATTTCATTTTTGAAATTCTAACACAATATCATATTTTCAGAACCGTCGACGACAACGACACAGCCTTCAACAACCACTACTGTGGCGTCCACCACTACGACCGGTACGAATAAATAAATACATTTCATTTTTGAAATTCTCACACAATATCATATTTTCAGAACCGTCGACGACAACGACAGAGCCTTCAACAACCACTTCTGTGGCGTCCACCACTACGACCGGTACGAATAAATAAATACATTTCATTTTTGAAATTCTCACACAATATCATATTTTCAGAACCTTCGACGACAACGACACAGCCTTCAACAACCACTACTGTGGCGTCCACCACTACGACCGGTACGAATAAATAAATACATTTCATTTTTGAAATTCTCACACATTATCATATTTTCAGAACCGTCGACGACAACGACAGAGCCTTCAACAACCACTACTGTGGCGTCCACCACTACGACCGGTACGAATAAATAAATACATTTCATTTTTGAAATTCTCACACAATATCATATTTTCAGAACCGTCGACGACAACGACAGAGCCTTCAACAACCACTACTGTGGCGTCCACCACTACGACCGGTAAAAATAAATAAATACATTTCATTTTGAAATTCTCACACAATATCATTTCAGAACCGTCGACAACAACGACAGAGCCTTCAACAACCACTACTGTGGCGTCCACCACTACGACCGGTACGAATAAATAAATACATTTCAGTTTTGAAATTCTCACACAATATAATATTTTTAGAACCGTCGACGACAACGACACAGCCTTCAACAACCACTACTGTGGCGTCCACCACTACGACCCGTACGAATAAATAAATACATTTCAGTTTTGAAATTCTCACACAATATAATATTTTTAGAACCGTCGACGACAACGACACAGCCTTCAACAACCACTACTGTGGCGTCCACCACTACGACCCGTACGAATAAATAAATACATTTCAGTTTTGAAATTCTCACACAATATCATATTTTCAGAACTGTCGACGACAACGACAGAGCCTTCAACAACCACTACTGTGGCGTCCACCACTACGACCGGTACGAATAAATAAATACATTACAGTTTCCACAGCTATGATATTTATCAGAACCATCCACCACCACCACTGAGCCCTCTACGAGCAGTTCTACCACAGTTGCGTCTACCACCACTGAACCCTCGACGAGCACTTCTAAAACAGTTGCGTCTACCACCACTGAACCCTCGACGAGCACTTCCACCATAGTTGCGTCTACCACCACTGAACCCTCGACGAGCACTTCTACCACAGTTGCGCCTACCACCACTGAAACCTCGACAAGCACTTCAACCACAGTTGCGTCTACCACCACTGGACCCTCGACGAGCACTTCTACCACAGTAGCGTCTACCACCAATGAACCCTCGACGAGCACTTCTACCACAGTTGCGTCTACCACCACTGAACCCTCGATGAGCACTTCTACCACAGTTGCGTCCACCACCACTGGACCCTCGACGAGCACTTCTACCACAGTAGCGTCTACCACCAATGAACCCTCGACGAGCACTTCTACCACAGTTGCGTCTACCACCACTGAACCCTCGACGAGCACTTCTACCACGGTCGCGTCTACCACCACTGAACCCTCGACGAGCTCTTCTACCACAGTCACGTCTACCACCACTGAGCCCTCGACGAGCACTTCTACCACAGTAGCGTCTACCACCACTGAACCCTCGACGAGCACTTCCACCATAGTTGCGTCTACCACCACTGAACCCTCGACGAGCACTTCTACCACAGTTGCGTCTACCACCACTGAACCCTCGACGAGCACTTCAACCACAGTCGCGTCTACCACCACTGAACCCTCGACGAGCACTTCTACCACAGTAGCGTCTACCACCACTGAACCCTCGACGAGCACTTCAACCACAGTCACGTCTACCACCACTGAGCCCTCGACGAGCACTTCTACCACAGTAGCGTCTACCACCACTGAACCCTCGACGAGCACTTCTACCACAGTTGCGTCTACCACCACTGAACCCTCGATGAGCACTTCTACCACAGTTGCGTCTACCACCACTGGACCCTCGACGAGCACTTCTACCACAGTAGCGTCTACCACCACTGAACCCTCGACGAGCACTTCTACCACAGTCACGTCTACCACCACTGAGCCCTCGACGAGCACTTCTACCACAGTAGCGTCTACCACCACTGAACCCTCGACGAGCACTTCTACCACAGTTGCGTCTACCACCACTGAACCCTCGATGAGCACTTCTACCACAGTTGCGTCCACCACCACTGGACCCTCGACGAGCACTTCTACCACAGTAGCGTCTACCACCACTGGACCCTCGACGAGCACTTCTACCACAGTAGCGTCTACCACCACTGAACCCTCGACGAGCACTTCCACCATAGTTGCGTCTACCACCACTAAACCCTCGACGAGCACTTCTACCACAGTCGCGTCTACCACCGCTGAGCCCTCGACGAGCACTTCTACCACGGTCGCGTCTACCACCACTGAACCCTCGACGACCACTTCTACCACAGTTGCGTCTACCACCACTGTGCCCTCGACGAGCACTTCTACCACAGTTGCGTCTACCACCACTGTGCCCTCGACGAGCACTTCTACCACAGTTGCTTCTACCACCACTGAGCCCTCGACGAGCACTTCTACCACAGTCGCGTCTACCACCACTGAGCCCTCGACGAGTACTTCTACCACAGTCCCGTCTACCACCACTGAGCCCTCGACGAGCACTTCTACCACAGTCGGGTCTACCACCACTGAACCCTCTACGAGTACTTCTACCACAGTCCCGTCTACCACCACTGAGCCCTCGACGAGCACTTCTACCACAGTAGCGTCTACCACCACTGAGCCCTCGACGAGCACTTCTACCACAGTAGCGTCTACCACCACTGAGCCCTCGACGAGCACTTCTACCACAATCGCGTCTACCACCACTGAGCCCTCGACGAGCACTTCTACCATAGTTGCGTCTACCACCACTGAGCCCTCGACGAGCACTTCTACCACAGTTGCGTCTACCACCACTGAGCCCTCGATGAGCACTTCTACCACAGTCGCGTCTACCACCACTGAGCCCTCGACGAGCACTTCTACCACGGTCGCGTCTACCACCACTGAGCCCTCGACGAGCACTTCTACCACGGTCGCGTCTACCACCACTGAGCCCTCGACGAGCACTTCTACCAAAATCGCGTCTACCACCACTGAACCCTCTACGAGCACTTCTACCACAGTTGCGTCTACCACCACTGAACCCTCGACGAGCACTTCTACCACAGTCTCGTCTACCACCACTGAGCCCTCGACGAGCACTTCTACCACAATCGCGTCTACCACCACTGAGCCCTCGACGAGCACTTCTACCACAGTTGCGTCTACCACCACTGAACCCTCGACGAGCACTTCTACCACGGTCGCGTCTACCACCACTGAACCCTCGACGAGCTCTTCTACCACAGTCACGTCTACCACCACTGAGCCCTCGACGAGCACTTCCACCATAGTTGCGTCTACCACCACTAAACCCTCGACGAGCACTTCTACCACAGTCGCGTCTACCACCGCTGAGCCCTCGACGAGCACTTCTACCACGGTCGCGTCTACCACCACTGAACCCTCGACGACCACTTCTACCACAGTTGCGTCTACCACCACTGTGCCCTCGACGAGCACTTCTACCACAGTTGCTTCTACCACCACTGAGCCCTCGACGAGCACTTCTACCACAGTCGCGTCTACCACCACAGAGCCCTCGACAAGTACTTCTACCACAGTCTCGTCTACCACCACTGAGCCCTCGACGAGCACTTCTACCACAGTTGCGTCTACCACCACTGAGCCCTCTACGAGCACTTCTACCACAGTTGCGTCTACCACCACTGAGCCCTCGACGAGCACTTCTACCACAATCTCGTCTACCACCACTGAACCCTCTACGAGCACTTCTACCACAGTTGCGTCTACCACCACAACGGGTTTGAATTGATCACTAGCTTTCAAACCCGTTGTGGTGGTAGACAATCGGCAAGTTTTCCGATCGTGGAGAATGCGCAAAATTAAAATGTGTGGCTGTACTCATAATTTGTTTCATGGCTAATTTGCCGGAATCAACGCGAATATTCTCGGTAAAAAAATGATATTTGAAATTGATATTTGAAATAGTTCTCTTTCAGGGTTCGATTACGGTAGCTTGCTCGATGTATATAGTTTAGGCTTGTAATTGCACCGTGAACCTGTTTCCACAAATTCTATGTTATTTGTTACTATTTCGATTTTTTTTAAATCGTTAAACTCAAAAAGTTGGATCATTTCTAAGCGTAATCGGATGCGGAAATGATACACTTTGACCAAGCTACCGTATCGCATCATAAAATAGACCTGTTTCAAGCAACGAGCTCTAGGAATATTTACCGAGTTTATCCAGGTCGATTCCGGCAAAATAGTCATGAAAGAAATTATGAGCACAACCACAGTCTGCATTTTGCGTATTCTCAGAGTCAGAAAACATTCAGATTTCTCGGCGTTGCCCGGTAATGTGGTGTTAAAATCCTGGAAAAGTAAACGGAAAAGTAAAAAAGAGTGTTAATTTTTGCCTGGAAAAGTAAATGGAAAAGTAGAAAGATTTGTATTCGCGCTGGAAAAGTACTGAGATTTGAATTCCCGCAATTTATATATCTCTGTTCCCAGTGCAGCTAGCGACTTGAAAATCGGTTCTAGATGTTACAAGGTTCGAAAAAGCTTATAAACCGACTTTCAAGTCGCTAGCTTCAATGGGAACCGAGATACGAAATTGCGGGAATTCAAATATTTTACTTTTCCATTTACTTTTCCAGCGAAAAATTAACTCCCTTTTTACTTTTCCGTTTACTTTTCCGGGATTTTAACACCACATAAGCGTTATGTTTTCTGTGCAATGTACGATATTTTTTTTTATTTTAGGAAATCTCTGAACAATCCTACATTTCAGTGCCTTCTACCACCACCACTATGCCTTCGACGAGTACATCTACAACAGCCGCATCGACGACAACAACGGGTCAGAATCGATCAATTTTTTTATTTGGAAACCTCAATGCAATGAACGTGATTATTTACTCAATGCGAAATGTGATATGAAACTGTTTGCTTAAGGATCAACGTTGAGCTGGAACAGTTTTTTTTTTAAAATCAAATATTCTCAACAAGTTGCTCTTGGGGTAATATTCTGAATCGATTGACGAAGGTCAACAATTTATATATTGTGGGCGAATGTGTATTTTACCATGTTTCAACTACTTGTGATCCTATCGCAAACGGCCTCATATTCACTCAAAACAATTGAAGAAAAAAATCAATTTTACTGACAAGGGAATGTTCACTGGGCACCGTAAAATTATGGTGCGAGACCTATTAGACCTCCTCAATATATCAAATTGTACATTTCCTACTCCCTTGCCTCTGCCCATTCCATGACCTCCCAACTTCAGACAGCACTTGACGCAATTCATTCCTGGACCATTGTTAATCAGTTATCACTATCTGAGTCTAAGTGTACTCACCTCCACATCGGTTCTTCTCCCCCTATTTACAAAATCAATAATGTCACCCTCCTTAGTAAATGCCCTCAGCGTGATCTAGGTATTCAAGTTCTCCCTTCCCTTCTTAGGAACGCCTCTGTTGTCGATCGTGCCAGCAAAGCTAAGGCTGCCCTTTACATTATGCTCCGTGCTGTGTCTGTTAACTCTTCTGAAATCCTTATCAAATGCTACCGTACTTATGTACTTCCGCATCTTGACTTTGCTTGTTCCTTCTGGAACCCTTACATCAAGAAAGATAGTCAAACACTAGAGAAGGTCCAAGAACAATTCACTCGAATTCTATTCTACCGCTGTTCATCCTCTTCTTATCCTCTCAGTCTTCCTTCCTATTCTGAACGTCTTTCTTTTCTTGGTCTTGCGCTTTCGGAGAGGAGAGTCATCTTTGATCTAGTTTTCGCCCGTAGATTAATGAATGGCGATACGGTCCTTGATCGTAATAGATTCTTCACTTACAATCCCCTTAGAGACAGATCAAACACATTCGGAATACGTATAGAATTTACGAAATCCACCCCACATTTTCATTGTTTTTCTAGGAGAATAGCTAGAATATTGAATGAGTTGCCTACCCATATCCATTGTTCATCGAGTATTGATGTATACAAGAAGAGGTTACTTGAATTAGATCTTTCTAGGTTCATCATTTATCGTTAATAATATCTTTCATGTTTGGTTAATCACCTTGTTAGTTTCTTTCCCCCACCCCCTCCCCCTCTTTCTCTATCAATCACCCCCCACCACCCTTTCCGTATCCCTTCCACCCCAATTCCATCCCCATCACCATTAGTGATCTTTATAGTCTGGTTCTCGGAGCCATGTCAAGCTGGTATACACCGAGTTCCTCCTCCTCGGAAATCCTCCCACTCTCATCTCCTCTATGAGATAACGACCAGAAGAAGACAAGAAGAGACCAGACTATTAGATCTTTTCTTTATCATCCCACTCCTCCTTTCTCGTTTCCTCTCCCTTCCTCCCATCCTTTGAGAGTCGTTTTTAGAAATATATTATTCAAATGTATCATTATTTCGTTGCGCCCTCGGGCGTAGATAAAATATATAGAGACCCTAAGTGCATCACGAATATGTTTTCAAAAAGTGCCCATATTGATCTACCAAAGAAAAAAATCGATGCTTTAAAATCGCCAGTTTCGGCGTTCGAGGCGAGGGTTGAAGAACGCCGAAACTGGCGATTTTAAAGCATCGATTTTTTTCTTTTGTAGATCAATATGGGCACTCTTTGAAAACATATTCGTGATGCACTTAGGGTCCCTATTGAGGCCCAATAGGTCTCGCATCATAATTTTACGGTGCCCAGTGAAAATTCCCTTGTGAGCGTCGTATGATAATTGGCATTAGTCACAACGAAATGTTACAGTCTTATCTAAAATCCTTTAACCTTTTTAGTTTCTCCTACCACCACGACGACAGCGTCCACAACAACGACAACAACATCTGCCTCGACTACTACGTTGCCTGTGACCACTTCGACTTCGCCTGTTACAACAACTACAACAGCTGTTTCCGGAACAACTACCACAGCTGCGCGTTAGTAAATGTTTCGTATATCGTTCATATCCTATATACATCTCAGCCTGCGTCGATATTACGAACGACTGCGCTACCAAGACTCAACTGTGCACGAAACCCGCCTATCTGACGATGATGCAGCAATACTGCAAGTCAGTTGTGTTACTGATCTCGAATATTCCAAACTTATTCAAATGATATGTCTGTTCATCAACTTGCCGAGAATGATAATACTGACGATATCGTATCGTAGGAAGACGTGCGGCTTATGTGTCGTAGCCACCACAACGACGACGACTTCTGCACCGACTACCACAACAAGTCAGTAGGGATGACTAGTTTGGATATTTTATCGGAAACTACTCTCCTCCATTCGACGGTTGCTCTAACGCCGGGCATTGAAATTTCCGATTTGTCATCGCTAAATGAGATACGATTACCCTCATTTTAGCTTCGAACTGCGTCGATCTCACGAACGATTGCGCCCAGAAGACGCAGCTGTGCAATGATCCGGCATACCAGTCGATGGTCAACCAGTACTGCAGAAAGACGTGCAACCGCTGCTCGGCTACCACGATCACCACCGCCGCTCCTTCGGGTATGCTTTTACTATTTTTGTTTATTTTTTAGGGTGACGCCCAGCCTCTCATAATGTGGCACCTATCAGCTCTAGGTATGGAGACTTCTCCCACAACTTATTGACATGGGTTCTCAACGTCCTCCTTCGACCCATCTCAAGGGCTACTCTAAATCGGACTCGTTATCAACATTTCAGGCTGTACGGATGTCACTCCAGACTGCTCGGTTAAGAAGGATCTATGCAGCATTCCGAGCTACAACGTATGCGCAACTAGTTGTTTTTGTAATCGAAAGAGTTTTTTTCCAGAGTATGATGATGCAGTACTGTCGACTCACGTGCAATCTGTGCAGCCAGCCGACAGTAACTACTGTAGCCACAACGACGACTGCGAGTGAGAGCTTTATTTTTTAACCTAAATATTTGAATATCATTTATATATTTAAAATGATAATTAATATTGCTGATTCGCTCGAACATTCATTTTTTTACAAGATAATAGTCTAATCACGCGCGCTTTTTCAGGCTGTAAGGACATCACTCCAGATTGTGTGAACAAGACGGCGATGTGCACGATGGCCGCATACAAGTCCATGATGCAAACGTACTGCCAGAAGTCGTGTAAATTCTGCTGAATCGATTATCGATAAACTCTGCGTTTCCAATGTTTATCCACTCTCTTCATCTGGCAAATCTTCCCCCGGAAATAAATGCAATCAACCAGCGTTTCCGTCAACAGAATTGATAATTTCTTCTCTGAATCTACGGTGAAACTAAGCCTAGACGAAAGAGAGATCCAATGCATGTTCATGTTCCCGCATCTTCTACCGCTTTTTGCATTAATGTTTCGTATGTGCTTCCTTTTATGGATGATTCGCCTGATTCTTCTTCTTGGGTGCATCCTACAACTGCCAATCGGGAATGCGCTCGAACTCTCAGGTTCGATATTTGGTGTTTCTATCAGGTAAGTGTTTTAGTGCTGGGAATCTACTCATGTGGAGACGCCGAGTACGAGGTCGGATGCAGTATGTCTCCCTACATGCTGCCTGCTTTCATGATGGGTTGGTTCATTCATTTATACAAACGAGTTTAACAAAACACATTATCCAAATAAATCGAAATACAATTATATTCAAGAATTATAGGACTCCGCGAGGGTGGAGTGTTGGAAGACTACATCAAAGTTGGCAGTGAGAAGGTGGGAAACTAAATTCAATCGATTGAAATAAGCCAGTCCGTTCAGGTGTACATCGAGTGGTACAACCCAATCACGGACGGCGAGAGCAAATCGGGAGGGACGCCGACCAATTTCGAGTATTTTGCGCATGTTTTCTTAGTCTTTATATCCTCATCAGTGTGGCGGTGGACATCAC
This sequence comes from Pristionchus entomophagus, assembly GCA_036245825.1. Taxonomy (NCBI): domain Eukaryota; kingdom Metazoa; phylum Nematoda; class Chromadorea; order Rhabditida; family Neodiplogasteridae; genus Pristionchus; species Pristionchus entomophagus. The sequence goes on from BTSX01000006.1 coordinate 32,692,267, forward strand.
AATGCGCGAGACGAACCGAAGCATCGGGTTCGTGGGATTCGACGGACGGTGCGCGCAGATCTCGAATCTGGCCAGGAGCATGAACATGTTGCTCGTGTCGAGTGTGGGTAGTCTTCATCTTTGATGAACTTATCTTGAAACATACCCAAAGAACATGGTGTTATGGTTCATGTTATGTTTATTCATGTGCATAAACACATATTATATTTATTCACGTGTGTGATACATTTTTCATACACCAAAAATGTTCCAGCAATGCGACGTCGAAGTGGGAGAGGCATCGTACCCAGCACCGTCCGTCATTCAGATGCAAGTGACCGAGATGTGAGTTATTCCGAAATGTGAGCATTTTCCGTGCACCAAACAAGTGAAATCTGAATCCTACTTTCCTCATTTCTCTCGGTTTTATAGTTTCACGAGGTGATCTCTCTATCATTCTCTAAATCATACCTTCACTCAGCGAGAAACAACGAGCCCTTGCTTCTCTGCTGCTCTCAAACGGATGGGATCAAGTGGGAATAGTGCATGCCGAAACCTCGCTATCGAATCAAGTCTTTCAACGGGAGGTTTCAACGTCCTCGTCCATAACTGAACACAAGTTCATGCACAGAGTCTCATATCGGTCCTTAGTGATGCTGGAATCAAAATCAACAGCGTCGCCTACTGTAAATTCAAGGATCAAAATGATATGAAGTACAGTCAGATGGTGATGGATACGGTATACAAATCGAGAAGTGCGTTTTGCGAAACGGTTTTTGTGCCTTACTCCTTGTGCTCAGTTATTATCATTCTTGCCTCTCTGGACATTGCGAAGGCCATTGTTGATAAGATGTATCTTATGGGCGTACTGAGTAAGTTGCAAAATAATTTTAAAAAATATGTCAAACTATCCGATTCTCTAGTGAGCGGGGACTATTTCGTGATCAATATCTCGCCCACGAGTCAAATGGATGGGACCAACTTCTGGAGTGAGTTATATCGGTGACATAGTATGCACTTATGCACTCAGAGAACCCATCCTCGACCCCACCATATCTTCGGAGTATTCCCACCGAGATATACTTCCTGTACTTCAACTCCTTCGCGCTCTTCACAAACGACTGGACCATCCCCGAGAATTACTCTCCCAAATGGCAAGTTGTTGCCCACTATGTTGTGATTTCGGTTTTGGACTCCACACTATCTCGCAGGCCTGAGAAACGAGATAGTATGCAGAATGAAAAGATTCGAAAACCGAATCGACATCAGCATTGCCCATTGACCAACTAACCTTCGCCTCTTTCCATGAGTGCCTTCGTCGACCGTCTCAACCAGTTCATCGACGAGAAAGAGTGCCCGTTGCTCTGCAAATACGACATAGTCCATTCATACTCGTGGAGCGCTGACTCTGGGGTGCGATGCATCTCTTGTATGGCAGAGATATAATCGTATTCTAGTTTGATTACGGATCAATCGAGTGGAAATCGGTGGAGGACGCGTACACGGCTGGTTTCATGATCGCCAGGCAGTTGCCGTCACTGGATCCGCGGCTGTTGACTAACGGAACGGCGGTGGCAAACCACATCAAAAACTACTCCTACACGAGTCAATCAATCGATAATTTATCATAAAAAAACTGGGTAGATCAATAGGGTGCAATTGTCCTGACGGACGGACATTCTTTGGTTTGATTAGATCAAGCGAATAGGTTGTAATTAGTTAATGAGGATACATGACATCACGATGCTGGCCAGAGTCACCTTTGCAACTTCTAGTGCTACTGATAACCAATCAGTTCCAGCCGTAACTGACGTCGTCTCTCATCTGCGCGATAATGGCGTCGCCCCCGATCGATACTACCTGTGGAGAGGATTCCCATCGATTCTCACGTCAGTCATTTGCGATAATCACCTCATCTCGCGTAGTCGGTTAGAGAAACGTTAGTACACGTGAAATGAGGGGAATCTGATTCCGATCTGTCTTCACTATCGATGTTCAAGGTCTTTCAGTGCCGACAAGTCGGTGATCATGGCCGAAACTGTTCCTACCTACGATGCTTCTTCCGTCTACAATTATGTAAATCTTCTGCTCTGACCAATCGATCTGCTTACAAAATGCAAATAGAACATACTATGCTGCAATCTATCACACATTTTTCTCATCATCATCCAATTTCTCATTCAGTCCTCGGCATGGCTCGGAGACGCCGCTAATTTCTCAATTCTACTAGGCAAATGGCCGCAAGCCGTGCCTCCTTGTGGATTCGAAAACGAAAAGTGTCCGCCCACGACGCGTGAGGAATTGTTTGGTCAAGAGTAGGGCCATCAGAGTGAAGAGGTCGTATCTTAATGCTGCTCGCTCCTTCATTGCTTGACAGGTTTATAAAGTGCGCAGAATGAAGATACGAACTCTTCACCCTGCCAACACTAGTAGCAAGTCTTTCGAGGGTGGCGAGTACCGGTAGAACTTGAGCAAAACATCTCAAGGTCGCAAACTTTCAAAATACTATTTCGCGAGACTTGCGCCTGGTGAAAATGACAGTTTATCGTTGGCCGGGAACGGATGCTCTCTTTTCAGCGCCATTTACAGATGCAGAGATCGCAGTGATCGTGGCGTCCGCTGTGGCGGCCGCCGTCCTCATCGGCGTCAGTCTCTACATCTGGCGGTGAGGAATGGTGTTGACGAAACGAAATAACTCTCCTCATTCCGCATGATCTCTAGTCCGTCTGATAATTGAGAGAGTAGGCGAGTTGATGATAGTGAGTTTTTGCATCTCTAGTGAGGAAATACCAGTGTGAAGAACGGCACCTTTCATTCTACGCGCTCTCACCTATCAACCTGCCTAGAGAAGGCAGATCGATTAGACGGTTCATTATCTCTCGAAGATTCCAGTTAGGAAGGTTGCGAGAACTGTGAATGACCGAATCTTTGCCTCTCCTCTGGTTATTGCTGAGCAGGCTTTTGATAGATTGATCATAGTACCAAAAACACGGAAGATTTGGGGACTTTGCGTTAATAGGGTATCCGTGTTTGAATTGCTTGTCTCACTCAATGCCTTTGGGTACCGTATAATTGAATATTGTTGACAGCGAAACCGAGCTTAATCCACTTTCACATGCGGATGTGCGCAGGTTGAAGGCCGAGCGGAAATGAGAAACGGGGGAAGAAATAGTAGAGGAGCGCGGGAGATAGCGGATGTGCATCGGAAATTGGGAAACTAAGAGAGCAGAAACGGAGAGTTTAGGAAATGAAAGCTACTGTAATATTTTTTTTATAATTTGTATAATTACAAATATATCTATGGTCAGATTAGTGATGTCAATTGGTAACCACAGTAAGAGAAACGAGAAAGCATGCGAATCGAAGATGGTCTGGTTCCAATCATCACTAGTTCATAGTGATCTGCTGTGATACTAGAGAATAGAAACGGAATTTGAGAGTTGAAAGATACAGTTTTTTTTAAAGATAAATGATGTGGTTTTGCAATTATCTGTTCAGATGGATCCGGTACGAGCGTCGTCTGGAGTCGGATTACTGGTCGATCGAGCGACAGGAGATCACGCTGATGGACCTGCGGAGATTCGGCAGTTCGAGAGCGGGCAGCGACTTCTTCGGGAGCATGATCAGTGCAAAGGTAGATCACCAAACCAATGATAAGTAACAGAGAACATTAATATGAAATTTCGGCTATAGACAATTAGAAAACCGCCTAGAAAGAACAGATGGAGTGCGCATAGTCCTTTAAGAGGACGTAGTTGGATTTTCGATACATCAATACGACTCATCAGGGAAATGTTTTACAGTCGAGTGTCTTCGACGACGACGGCCCCGCCAAGGGAACTCTCGAGTTCTACCATCAGAATATCAAGAGAGAGGCGAAGCTGAGGAAGAGGAAGCTGGCTGAGAACACCATCAAGAAGGTAGAAAGAAGCAATATTATTTTATTATAAAAAAATACATTAATCAGGCGGCAAACCGTGGCGAGGATGACCAATGGGATGCCATCGAGGACAATCAACTGGCAAGGTAGGAAGTAGTAATGCAAAACAAACGAAAACAATGCTCCCGATTTGGACTTTATCATCGTTACTTCCAGATTCCAAGGTCAACTCGTCATTCTTCGAAGGATCAACAAGAGTTCGCTGCGATTGACCAGAGAGATGAAGAGGGAACTGGATCTGGTTTGAAATGCTCTCGAAATGCAAATCAAAGAGATAATTTGCAGCTGATGACCATGAAAGACGACAACGTGAACATGTTCATCGGTCTGATCAATGAGGGCCATCATATCTTCACTGTCTCCGTCTTCGGACCAAGGAAATCCCTTGACGTAGCCCGATTTGTCCCTCTCAGATCTCGTTCACTTCATTTCAGGACCTCCTTCGAAACACGGACCTGAGACTGGACAGAATGTTCAAAATATCGTTTGCTGAGGACGTCATCAAGGTAAGCCAGTGATATCAGCTCCTTGAACTCTGTATTCTTCAGGGAATGCGCTATCTCCACATGAAGTCGAAGATCGGCTTCCACGGGAATTTGAAGGTTAATTATCGCTCGTAAAAAGGCTGATTTTGGAATTTGCAGAGCACTAATTGCATCGTCGACGCTTATTGGCGCATCAAACTGAGCGGATTCGGCCAGCATCAGATGAGAGAAGGCGTGCAACCGGGGAGAGATGAAGGTATGCAATAATGATGCCAAATCGGAACAGTTCTTCATTTTGCTTGCTCATAGAAACCATACGATACGTTAAGAAGTGCGGGGCTCCGATTCCCAGTATTTGCTGCTCTAATTAAGATTGCAGGCCTGCTGTGGACGGCGCCCGAGATTCTGCGCCTGCTCCCTTCCAACCTCGCTGAGCTCCCGAGGGAGATGGTGCAGAGGGCGGACATATACTCGGTCGGCACACTCCTCTACGAAATCTACGGCCGACAAGGACCGTATGGAGACGACCTGATCGACGCCCGAGGCAATAATTTGCCATTCAAAAGGATAACGCTGAAAAAAAATAATACAATCAGTTAATGTTTGGTATAGACGTTTGTGAGGGGCGCAAATCATTGCCATTGGCATTACCTTTAATCCACATTTCAGAGATTATCAGTTCACTCAAGGCAGGAGAAGTCGACGGATTCATTTCGCGGCCTGCTATCGATCTGATTCAGAAAGCTCCCGCACAGATTCGTGATATCGTGAATAGGTTAGAGACTGCTTCCAGACTGCTCGCATATAATTTGCCAAACAATCAGATGCTGGTTGGAAGACCCGAGAAAGCGACCGAACATCAACAAGATCAAGGACAAAGTGGCGAAAGTGAATAATGGAAAGTGAGTAAATTCGGATTCAGCATAAGATGAAGAAAATTCCAAGGCGAACCAACATCGCCGACAACATCATGGAGCTTCTGGATCGGTACAAGAACAACCTGTCCGAGATGATTGAGTAAGTCGACTATGAATATTTTTTTTAAACAGCACACAAACCATTACAGAGAGCGATCCAAGGATCTGGACGACGAGAGACGGAGGAACGAGAGCCTATTGCTGCAGTTGCTGCCTCAGTATATCAAATGCCTGACATTTCAGAACATATTTCCTTTTCAGATCCGTTGCCGAGAAGCTGAAAAACGGCCATAATGTGGATGCGACCCTATTCGACGCGGTTTCCATCTATTTCTCGGATATCGTCGGATTCACATCGCTCTCAAGCAAGAGCACTCCGCTGCAGGTGGGAAGACTGTTCATTGGGGAAGGAAGAGTGAAGTCTTCTCTTCATGCACTCTATGCTGGTTGAGTGATGAGATGAGAAACAAGAGGCGAACTCTTCGCTTTGTTAGCCTTATTCTAACGAAAAGTATCTAATGAAAAATTTAAAAATGTAGATCGTGAACATGCTAAACGACCTCTACACTCGCTTCGACGCCGTGATTGACAAGTTTGACTGCTATAAGGTCGGTTTTTGCACATTTCAGGGTTTTCTGCTTGGAATTTTATCTGGTTATTGTTTGTGGTACACCGTATCAATTGACAAAACTAATACAATCCCATTCAGATCGAGACCATCGGCGACGCGTACATGTATGTATCTGGGCTGCCGGATCTCAACGGGAACTATCATGTGGGAGAGGTCGCCGGAGCCGCCCTCGAACTGCTCGAGCTCATATCTGTGAGATTTTTATCGGAGATCCTCATCGTGCAGCAATGATTACAAGATTGCAGGTATTCGAAGTGAGACATTTGCCTGACGACAAACTGAAGCTACGCATCGGTATTCACACGGGCCCTGTAGTCACTGGTGTGGTGGGAGTGAAAATGCCCAGGTAAATTATCTCCGGTTTTATTTGCGAGATGAACCATACGGAAATCAATGCAATGTGATTCATCTCTTTCTTTTTTTCCCAAAGCTCTGATTTCAAACTTGGCTTATGTCTCAACTATCTCATTTTACTAGCTTGAATTATATCTCAACTTTCTCATTTTACTAGCTTAGAAATGCATCATAGATTCGCTTTTACTATCTCATACGTCAGATACTGCCTCTTCGGCGAGACGGTCATCACTGCGTCGATGATGGAGAGCAGCGGAGAACGTTATTATTTCTGATTTTGATCCTAAAAAACAATACAATTTAGCAATGAGGATCCAGCTTTCCGTCGACGCTTTCAAGACGCTCACCATGTGCGGTGGATTCTCCACTGAGCTCAGAGGCGACGTTACTCTCAAGGTATCGTTTACTTTCAATTTTTCATTATTTTCGATTATATCCGAGTGTTATCGAATACCGGAAATCGGCTATTTCTGAATCAATGCATGATTGTTTCAGAGCAAGGAGAAGATGCGATCGTACTGGTTGAACTCATACAATGCCGAGTACAGACTTGATCGACTGAGAGACGATCTGGTCAAGTACCCCCATCTAGCGAGAATCGTCAACAGAAAGAAGTGATTCTGATCGAACGCGCTCACGTTGATAAACACATTGTTGAACATGTACATGCAACCTGTAAATCGGTGGTGTGTGGTCATCGAGTCATATTAGTGCAAAAATTGAAGATCGAAGCTTCACAGAAGCGGAGATCTAGCGAAGATCGATTGATGGACGACAGTGATGACGAAAAGGAAAAGGATCTCCTCAATTCACGTGTTCTCTAGCCGGTCGGAAAAATAAAGAGAACGAGTTTTATTTTTATTTTTTAAAATTTGAATCATATTATTCGGCGATTCAATGTGAACGACGAATGAAATACTCGAATTTTTTATCAATTTACTCTAAAGCGTTGAAAATCGAGGCATTCAAGTTTCAAAATAAATTCGAAAATTTATCTTTCAAGGTTAGCCGGAATATTCAAAGTATTGCTCCGTTTCTTGACTTTTTGTATGATAGTTCGCATACCAAAAAACGCATTACTAAACGGTAGTATGTTTGAACTGATACAATCGGAAAGGGGGAACCAGGAAGTGAATGTGCACGCGAACGAAAACGGCTCTCTTTCACACTCGAGATAACGGTCGAGAGATGCTTTTTGTCACCTTTTTCTCCCGTTCGTAACTGTGTCACTGAGCAAGGAAACCATAGCGGCGTTATTGAACTTTCGCTCATGTTTTGGTATTTGTTTTGGTGTTTTCACCGAATCTGAGAAGAGAGATAATTAAAAGTAGATGTAGAGAAGGAGGGTGCTTACAGTAGGTGAACTATACACATCTATTGTACAATAACTCTCATATATCACCGAATACGCAATTATAAATACTAATTTTGCCTACACTTGATTACGCAACCAGGTTGGACATGTCTTGGCATTAACTTATTTTAAAAAATATTCAAATATAATAGGGAAACACGAGAGCACAAAGGTGGTTACGGTAGTACCGTGATCATTTTAAAAATTAAATTGTTATATATTATGTGCTAGTTTTTTTCACCATTTTCTTGGATTATTTCACCAGGTGGGCAACAATAAAAAATAAAACAAATTAGAATTACTAATTAATTTGATTCTACTGAGTTACGATAGCGGGCTCATTATGAAGATAAGCATGGTTTCTCTGACCTACTAATTAGTATGATCTACCAGCGAACTCTCCGCTCTCGATTCTCCCGACCTTCGCATCGATATGTACATGGATACTTCCGTGGAACAGACAGTCACAGCGCAGATTCGGTTCGGAAGACGACGGGTTTCTTCACTTCCTAGACCGAAAATCATTCAATGAGCACGACATCTAGGACGAATATACAAGCAAAACCCGACCGGAGATACGCATTGCTATCTCATCTCTCTGCAAAGCACAAATGATCGCGCTAAGTGCTAGCGCAGTTCTGATCTCAGCACAGCGAACCTCCTAATGCAAAAAAACGGATTTCAATCCAGGAAGTGTGAGAACCCGGAATGTGGTTTTCGATGCAGGAAGGGGGAAAATCCGGATTTCAGTCGCGTTCAAGTGTGTAGGATGCCTATAAATTGCGATATTGCTTGCCACAAGTCATCCTCTTCCGCCTCTTCATCGATGTTCACCTCCCTCCCTCCGTCTTCGTGCTGCGTCAGTCGCTCCTGCAGCTGCTGCTGCTGGTCGCTGTCGCCACTGCCTGCTCCCCGAACACCCCGCGACCACCACCATCGCGTATGTAATGGAATGATCCTTAATTTGAAGTGAACTCTCTCATGCCGGATCAACATTTTGGCATATTTCCGTTTACAATTATTACTAATTCTGCTCATCCACTTATACATACCTGCTTTTACTTAATTGAAAATGCATTGAAGATTCACGTATGATAACTTTTTATTGGGTGCGCAAAATGGAACAGCATAATCTAGAACCCGACATTTGTCACTACTTAGTATCGTTCCAGAATGCCCGATGCCCAACTTGCTCACGATGGGTGTGCAGACCGCTACTTTGCAATGAGTACTAGCATCGTTACCGGCAGGAGCGAAGTGCGAGGCTTCGACATTGGGCGATGCAGGAAAAAAACATCAAATCTAAAATCTCTTAATCCCATGAACTCGTGGAAAAATCGAATATATAGAATGCAACGTGGAATCCTATATTAGGCTATCTAGCTTTCTCATTTCTGTTGATCAAGCGACACGATTACAGATTTTAGATTTGGCAGACTCACAGGGGAATGACTACCTCTTGCAAAACATCACCTGCGGGCGGGAGTCGAACCTGCCTGCGTCGGCATGCCAGGCATACCGACGCAGGCAGGTTCGACTCCCGCCCGCAGGAGATGTTTTGCAAGAGGTAGAGAAAGGTTTGATTCTGAATCGATTGGCGTTTTCCGTTTTTCGATTTGAGCCTTCTGAATCCCGGTACGACCCCCTCAATTTTGGCTAAAATTTTGAATATCATACAAATCTTCGTTAAAAATGGCCTGATTGGGGCCAATTCTCGCGAATTCTACCAGAATTTAATTCTCTACAAACTGAAATAAAGAACGAGGCTCTATCTTTTTTCGTTTTCGAGAAAATGCAACTTTTTTTACTTGACTTGTGCGAGCTTTTTACTCCTTGACTTGTGCGAGCTTTAGCCAGAGTTGTAAATAAGCGAGAATTTATCTACATGATTGTCAGGCAAGCTGAATAAACAAGGATCACGTCTAAATTCATAATGTGTATGATTAACGGTGTGTGCAAATCAACGGAACTGGAACGCAAACCACAATATGTTCAAATGAGCCATCGAGTAGGCTTACAGTAAACGAGTTCGTGGATGAATGTGTGTAGTACTCGACGAGTGTAGGCGCAACGGGTTTAGTCTTCTAAAACGTTCTCCTCTAAATCACGGAAGTTTCAAAAAATATCGTTACCCAACCGACTTTGCTCTTTCGCTACCGTTTCAATTGAGTGATATATCAAAAATTACACAATATTCATGCCATCATCCCATGGAAACTGTTGAGAAACTTCGATTTTTCGATTTCTTTGACAAATTTTGTGCCCCAGATTTTTTATAGTTGTTGTATCGTAGGGTTACCCCTTCTCACAAGACCATGTGGTCGCTCGAGTAGATCGTGTGTAGTGTGATCTCTCGAGTCTAGTCTGTAGTGTGCTCGCGTGTCAACAAGTAAACAACACGCCTGCGCTCCCCTCCCCCTCGCCTTTCCCTCTCCCTCTCTCTCCCCTCTCTAACCCCGCCCCCTTCCTAGTCAGTTGAGTTGCCGGCAAGTCCGGAGTAGGTTGTATCCCTCTTTTTGTGGATAAACTTGTATCACTCAATTCTCCGTCGTCGGGCTCAAGCCAGGGACACAATAGTGGCGATCAGATCGATTCGGACTAGTTTCTTCTGGCTTCAAGGGTGATAAGAGGTCGGTGCCTCGGTCCCTTGAGGTCTCCAGTCTCGAAGTGTGATAAGGGTTGTTGCCCAGTCACTTCGAGTCGTCTGTCACTTGAAGGGTGGTGAGAGGTGGTTATCCTCGGTCCCTCTAAGTGAGAATCGTCTCTTGGTGTTGTGCCGACTCGGGTAGAGTCGTTGTGGGATTGTCTGAGTGGTGCCGAGATTAGTCGATAGGTCGACGTGGAAGTGACTGAGTAGATCAGGTATCTAAGAGCAAGATGGCAGAGACGGGCAAGATGATGGAAATGATGTTAAAGATGATGCAATCTCAGAAGGAACAGAGCGAGGCTAGAAGAATCAGAGCGAGGCACAGTTGCAACTGTTCAGAAAACAGATGGAGAAGCAGAATGAGACCATTCAAGAGCTATTGAGAGAGCGATCGAGTACTGTCCAGTCTGTGACGTCCGAGGGACGAGTTCACAATGGACCGAGTATCGATGCTCTCGAGAAACAGATCAGAATGTTCTCATATAGACCGGAAGATGGGTTGACATTCGATCAGTGGATGGAGAGACACAGAGAAATCTTCGAGAATGATTTCAGTGGATTGGAGGATGGTGATAAGGGAACAATTCTGCTCAGAAAGATCGATGACAAATCGGATAAGCAGTTCAGGAATCACATCCCATGAGAATCACATGAGTCCAGCTGAACTGACATTCGAGGAGATAGTGTCAGTGATGAAAGATCTGTTTGGAGACAAGCGAACTCAGTTTGAGAAGAGATTGGATCTTTTCCAACTCAAGATGTAGAAACTGAGAAGTGAGGATCTGAAGGAATTCTCGAGCATAGTGAACAAAGTGTACGAAGATGCGAATATCAGTGATATGACGCCAGAGCAATTCAAGGCGATGATCTTACTGAGTGGAATCGATCTTCCCCGGTACACTGCTACATTATTCCGCGTTATGAATCAGATCGGAGAGGAGACTCCCAATATGGATACTGTACTCAAGGTGGCTGATAGCTACAGGAAAGTGTATGGAGATGCTTAGGCAGCCACTGGGCAAGGTGGCCAGATGAATCCCGTGGTGAATGCAGTGTCCAAGTACAACCATAGATGGAACTACAGGCAGTTCAATCGAGATTCCAAGAATGGAGACAGTCGGTCGAGAGGATCCATCTGTGCTCGTTGTGGAAAGGAGGATCATACGAATGATTCCTGTCCTCGAATCAACCAGAAGTGTTTCAAGTGCAACCAGAAGGGACATTTGAGTAATATGTGCAATAAATGGAATCCCTCTGGTGTGAAAGTAAACATGGTGTATGGTGACCTCACAGAGGGAATGCAGAATTTCAATGCTGCTGTCGAAATGAATGGACGAGTAATTGAGATGCTAGTTGATACTGAATCTGATATAACTCTCATCTCTGAGTCCACATGGAGAGAGATCGGAGCTCCCTAGAGAAAGGAGCACGATGCATTCCCGAAGTGTGCAAATGGTACGCCATTTGAATTGACAGGAAAGTGCCATCTCACTCTGGAACTGAATGGAATTGTAGAGTGTACACTTCGACGGCTGGCACGAATATCCTCGGAAAGGATTTCATTGTCACGTTCTTCCGTCTGGTCCCCAAGGAGATCTCTGTAAATATGATCAAGAATGGAGAGGATAAATACGTGGAATGGATCAGAAATGAGTTTTCTGAGATCTGTAAGGATGGGCTGGGAGAATTCGTGAAATCTTCAGCTAGTCTCACTCTGAAGGAAGGTGCCAGACCAGTGTTCTGCAAGAGACGAGAGATCCCACTGGCTATGATTCCCAAAGTGAATGAGGAATTGGATAGACTGTTGGAAATCGGTGCGATTGAGCCAGTCGATCATCTCGAATGGGCAGCACCCATCCTGACGGTTCCAAAAGCGAATGGGAAGTGGAGAGTCTGTGTAGACTTCTCAACTGGACTGAATGAGAATCTGGAACCGAATAAGCATCCGCTTCCAGTGATGTCTGAGATTTTCGCAAGATTGGAAGGGTGTACTGTATTCAGTCAGATCGATTTGAGTGACGCCTATCTTCAGATACCAGTCCAGGAGACAAGCAGGAATCTGCTGGCAGTGAGCACGCATCGTGGATTTTTCCGATTCGTGAGATTGCCATTCGGTGTGAGTGTGGCACCAGGAATCTTCCAGAAGATAATGGACACGATGATGTCGGGATGTGAGAACGCGCAAGCGTATCTCGATGATATCGTGATCGGTGGAAGATCGAAAGAGGAACACGATGAGAATCTGAAGAGGGTCATGAGGAGAATACAGGAATATGGTTTCCATATCAGACCAGAGAAGTGTTCTTTGGGATTGAAACAGATCAGTTATCTCGGATTCATAATCGATAAGTCGGGTCGCAGACCCGATCCAATGAAAGTGAAGGCAGTCAGAGAAATGCCAGAACCTCAAGATCAGTCATCACTGAGATCGTTTCTCGGTATGGTATCGTACTACGGTCCATTCATCAGTGGAATGCACACCATGCCCATTAGGCCAGGGCGGCCTACCGCAGGGAACGCTTGACGGAGACTAGTGGTTGGGGCGCGCGCCTTTCTCTACCTCTTGCAAAACATCACTTGCGGGCGGCAGTCGAACCTGCCTGCGTCGGCATGCCAGTCAGACACCATGCCCATAATGGGCATGGTGTCTGACTGGCATGTCTACGCAGGCAGTTTCGACTCCCGCCCGCAGGTGATGTTTCGTTTATTTGCTGACCATTCGAGTGCGATTGTGTCTCATTACGAAATGATGAATAATCATAGTTGTATGGGCATGGCAACGAGAGCCTATCCTGGGATGACCAGTGTCAGACACCATGCCCACTACGGAGACTAGTGGTTGGGGCGCGCGCCTTTCTCTACCTCTTGCAAAACATCACCTGCGGGCGGGAGTCGAACCTGCCTGCGTCGGCATGCCTGGTGTCTGTAATGGGCATGGTGTCTGACTGGCATGCCGACGCAGGCAGGTTCGACTCCCGCCGCAGGTGGTGTTTTGCAAGAGGTAGAGAAAGGCGCGCGCCCCAACCATTAGTCTCCGTCAAGCGTTCCCTGCCGTAGGCCGCCCAGAGAAAAAAAAATCTCGTAAATCTTTAGACAAAGGATGTTTACGCCGTTCTGTGATTTCGACTTTCTGACCCAAAAATGACCATGGCCCCGGGTCATCACCTGCGGGCATGCGGTAGGCCGCCCTGGCCTAATGGGCATGGTGACCACTGGACTATCTATTGAAGGATGGAGTGGAGTGGCAGTGGTCACAGGAGTGTGTGAGAGCATCAAGGAGATTCGATCGGTGCTTGCATCGGATCTCAATGATTCACTACGATCCAGAGAAAGAGATCGTTCTGGCGGCTGATGCGAGTGAGAAAGGAATTGGTGCGCTGATAGCACATCGAGTGAATGGAAGACTCATTCCAATTGCACATGCTTCAAGAGCTCTGAAAGAGGCGGAAGTGAAGTACGCACAAATCGAGAAGGAGGGTCTCGGACTCATCTTCGGAGTCACGAAGTTCCATCGATATCTCTTCGGGAGGCGATTTGTGATGCAAACTGATCACAAACCTCTGCTGTGGATCGTCGGATCGAAGACAGGAGTGGCTGCTCATACAGCGAGAAGGCTGTTCCATTGGTGTACGATCCTTCTCGGATACGATTTCACGATGGAATATGTGAATACGGAAAGTTTCGCATACGCTGATGCTCTTTCTCGGCTGATTGCCGATTCGAGAGGAGATATGAGCAATGAAGAAGAGATTGAACAAGTGGAAAGAATTGTGTGCAACGCAGTCAATTGCAACCTCGAGAAGCTGCCAGTGACTGTGAATGAAATCAGAGATGCTTCTCTGAATGATCCCCTTCTCAGTCAAGTGAGAAGTTTCCATTTGAGCAAGTGGCCGGAGGAGAAAAAAATGAAGAAGAGTGATATGTATCACCAGATTCAGCCATTCTGGTCTAGAAGGAAAGAATTGTCAGTTGTGAGTGACTGTTTGATGATCGGAGATCGGGTAGTCATCCCGTCATGTCTCAAGATGGAAGTACTCAAAATGCTCCATGAAGGTCATCCTGGAATCCTCAGAATGAAATCTATCGCCAGGCAGTCATGCTACTGGTACGGAATTGATAGAGACATCGAGAACAGAGTAAAATCGTGTGATGACTGTGTTGCTGCGAGTAAGATGCCAGTGAAGGTACCACTCGAACCATGGCCAAGGACGAATTCTCCCTGGGAGAGGATCCATCTGGATTACTGTGGTCCGGTGGATCTATTGGTGATAGTGGATGCCCATTCGAAGTGGCCGGAGATCGTAGTACTCCCACAATGACAGCAGGAGCTACCATTCGAATTCTGAATGAATCGATTTCAAGGAATGGTCTGCCTCGAGTCATTGTGACGGATAATGGTACACAATTCAATTCTGATACTTTCAATAAATTCTGTGAGCAAAGAGGAATCGAGCATGTGAACACTCCTGCTTACCATCCACAGAGCAATGGACAGGCTGAAAGATTCGTGGATACAGTGAAGAGAAGTCTGCAAAAGCAGAAAGGAGAAAGACCTCTGGAGGAGGCACTTCAATTATTCCTATTGAACTACCGTAAGACCCCAAACCCTCAGTGTGATGGGAAGTCATCTGGAGAGGTATTCTTGGGAAGAAGACTAAGGTCTGAGGTAGACCTCATGATTCCGTTCAAGAGATTCGATGAGGGTCGTATTGCCCCGATGAAGGAACAGTTTGATAAGAAGAATGGTGCTAAATCGAAGAAGATTGGAATGGGAGATGATGTGTTGTATCACATGCACGTACCCCCGAATGTATTCAAATGGGCGGGTGGAAAAGTGATTGGAAAGAGAGGAAGGGTGATGTACGAGGTACAATTGGGAAACAGGAAAATCACTGCCCATGCGAACCAATTGAGATTGAGAAGAGCCGAAGATGTCGAGATTGAATATCAAGAAGATGGAAGAGAATTCTCTCAAGTGGAGAGCGAATTGACGAATGATCAATTCGAGAATTATGAGAATACGGTAGATATACCGAACGTGAATGAGGAAATGAGTATTCCTCTATCGAATGAGGTTGAACCGGTCGAGCCGAGGAGATCGACGAGGACTCGCAAGCCGACCGAGCGTTTCGACCCCGATCCGACCAAAAAATCATATCGAAAGGAGTGATCTATCGATCTATTTTCATAATTATTATTGTCGTTTTATCAGACACTCCCCAAGCTCGAGTCTTGGAGGGGAGGTGTTGTATCGTAGGGTTACCCCTTCTCACAAGACCATGTGGTCGCTCGAGTAGATCATGTGTAGTGTGATCTCTCGAGTCTAGTCTCTAGTGTGCTCGCGTGTCAACAAGTAAACAACACGCGCGCGCTCCCCTCCCCCTCGCCTTTCCCTCTCCCTCTCTCTCCCCTCTCTAACCCCGCCCCCTTCCTAGTCAGTTGAGTTGCCGGCGAGTCCGGAGTAGGTTGTATCCCTCTTGTTGTGGATAAACTTGTATCACTCAATTCTCCGTCGTCGGGCTCAAGCCAGGGACACAATAATAGTAATACCCAAGAACACTTTTTTATTGCTTTATTTTGGAGGAGGCAAACTAGTAGCTAACTATTTTGAGAAAATAAACAAAATGTAAGGGGGAGCTTGCGAGAAAATAATTTTTAACGGTGCTAGACTGAGGGCTTGAATTCAAATTTATTTCACCGTGTGGAGGTATTCGTGCAAATTGAAATACCATGCACATATCACAGGATTTTTATTATAATTGAGATTCTGCCTACTGGATCCGTACAACGAATTTGCAACCTAAGCTCAAAATTTTACCCTAGAGTCAACCTTGGACGTAGAGTTCGAAAATCAACCTTAGAAAGCTGTATCTTCAAAGCCTCATTCCCTGTGCCACAATTTACGCTGTGCGGTCGGTTTTCATATCTCATGAACGACGCTTTGAAGACCTACGAAATTCTACAAATTCTGAAAGATCTCGACGAGATAAGACTTTTTCTAATTGGAAGTGAAGGGCTACCTCATCTGTGAAATAAATTAAGACCACTTAAAATATTGAAATAGCCAACCTGAAAAATTTTTGTTCCTGCCGTGCCAAATAAACTTTTTTATTTGATTCCCTATGCAATTTTGCCCTTAGGCGCGTATTTCATGCGGAGTTAAACGGTTGCTTACAACCTCATTTCGGAGGCCGAATGAGTCGAAGTCGCAGATTTTCACCAAAAAATGCAGTTTTTCGAACCAAACTTATTTCTTTCGCATTTTCAAGACCTGTAGCTTCGATTTTCGGTTTCTACATGCGAAAATACGTCAGGAAAAAACGACAACCAGGTATTTTCGAGATTATGATTTTTTTCACACTTTTTGACCCTTTTTTTGAGACCATTTTATTGCCAAAAAGTCATTATCTCGAAAATACCTAACAATAGGTTTTTCTGACGTATTTGTACATGTAGGAACCGAAAATCAAAGCCACAGGTCATGAAAATACGGAAGAAAAAAGTTATCTAAGGTCGATTTTCGAACTCTACGTCCAAGGTTGACTCTAGGGTAAAATTTTGAGCTTAGGTTGCAAATTCGTTGTACGGACCCTGTAGGCAGAATCTCAATTATATCAAAAATTCTGTGATATGTCACATATCACAGGATTTTTGATATAATTATATTTCCATTGTATTCCAATTTGCACGAATACCTCCACACGGTGAAATAAATTTGAATTCAAGCCCTCCACGCATCACGGAGACGGAGGGGAGGAAGGTCGATGAAGAAGCGGAAGAGGATGCCTTGCGGTAAGCGATGGCGCAATTTATAGGCAGGGATACACACTTGAACGCGACTGCAATCCGGCTTTCCCCCTTCCTGCATTGAAAACAACATTCCGGGTTCTCACTCTTCCTGGAATGAAATCCGTTTTTTGCGTGAGGAAGTGCGCAGTGCGAAGATAATCGGAACAGCGCTAACACTTAGCGTGCTTTGCAGAGAGTGAGATAGCAATGCGTATCTCCGCTCGGTTTTTGCTTGTATATTCATGCTAGATGTAGTGTTCATTGAATGTTATTCGATCCAGGAAACGAAGAAACCCCTCTTCCGATCCGAATCTGCTCTGTGACTGTCTGCTCCACGGAAGTAACCATGTACATATCGATGTGAAGGTCGGGAGCCTCGAGAGTGGAGGGTTTGCAGGGAAGTCATACTAGTTAGTATGCCAGTAAAACCATGCCTAACTTCGCGATTCAACATAACTTTTGATGCTCTTTCGAATGGTATGCCACATGATACAGAAATACAAAATTTGAAATTATCGATTTTTTGAGATCAAAAATTTTATGAAAAAAGCTTTTTCGACCCAAAGGGGTCACACACCCAAAGTATGAACTCCGTACGACGATTTCACGAAACTGTGCCACTTTGACCCCATTTCCCTACGCTAGTACAGAGAACGCGTTTTAAGAGACCGGCTCGGTTATTTTGGAGCATTTTGGCCCCTGCCCGGAATCGGTGTGCAAGCAATGAGAACCACAAGCTCATACTCGGGTACTAGGAGGGTCTTGGTCTCGTATTTGACAAACGGTCACTTATTTGTTGTTACTGCCGTGCAGCTGTGAGAAAGGTGAATTTCAAGGTAAAATGATCGAAAAATCAAATTTTCTCAACCGATCGAGATAGACTCAATATCTTTTTAGCGTTATGTTAGGGGTGCCCGGAGGCTCTAAAAAAGCAGTTCGGATATATTTATGCTCATTGCTAAAGTCACCTTTTCAATACGAAATTTCCTTTTTTCGAGCGAAGATGCTCATTTTTGGCCAAATTACCAGGCACCACTACATACAAAATATAACTCATGCATTTCTTCATCGGAAAATTCAATACTTGGGTTCAGCCACCAGTACTAAAATAGAATTTTCTTCAACTGAAATTTTTAAAAAATCGATTTCAGCCGAATTTCGAGCACATCTTTTGTATTTATCGTTTTCATGCGATCTAATGCCAAAATTCAGTTTCTACGCACAAAACTACGTCAGAATCATCTATAGTGACATTGTTCCGAAAAAAAATTTTTCAACTTTTTCATGACCGAATTGGTCATGGAATTGGTTTTTCATTGATCATGGTCATTTTTTGGGTAAAAAAGTCGAAATCTCAGAACTATATGATTATTAGAATTTCTGACGTTTTTTTTTGCACGTAGAAACCGATTTTCCATGTAAGAGCTCACCAAAATTCGAAAGAAAAAAGTTATGATTGAATTTCCAAGAAAAAACCCTTGTCTTGAGCATAATTTTTTTTTCATTCATATTTTAGCGACTTCTAGTCTGCAAATTCGAGTTCACTGAGCTAAAATACTCTGAGAACAGCTATATTCAATCAGTCTAAAACTTTTTTTTGACACAAAAGTGACCTCGATGGAGGTGTCATGAGAGCGGAAATTATTGAAATCGCTGAACTCTCTCACAATTGGTGTTGAAAGTATATTTTGGATCGGAGAATCCGTATTTGAATATTTCAGTATTTGATTTTTCGACCATTTTACCTTGAAATTCACTTTTCTCCCATCTGCACGGCAGTAATAACAAATAAGTGACCGTTTGTCAAATACGAGACCAAGACCCTCCTAGTACCCGAGTATGAGCTTGTGGTTCTCATTGCTAGCGCACCGGTTCCGGGCAGGGGCCAAAATGCTCCAAAATAACCGAGCCGGTCTCTTAAACCTTTATTAAAACGTTCCATAGTTTATCCGACCGTTAGGCAACAAACGTGATAGACACAAAGGCAGGGTAGATGAGTGCATGTGGACATCTGTCATTCGCAAGCCAAGGACATGACGGTGACGCCGTTGAATGCGAATGTCACGCCGTCGTTTTGGCAGGTGAGCTTGAGCACTGCGGGATCGCCAGGGATGGCGCCGAGTTCCATGAATGAATCCTCATCAGCAAAGTACTAAAACCGTAATTACATCTCCAAATTTTCCCCTCACTTTCATTTATCTTACTGCCGAGACAGGGAGTGCGCTGTAGTGGATTGAAAGTGAGAGAGAGTGAGCGAGAGAGTGAGAGAAAGGGCTATAGAGAGAGTAAGTGAGAGAAAGAAAGAGAGAGAGAAAGTGATACTTTGAGAGAGAGAGAGAGAGAGAGAGTGAGAAAGTTAGAGAGATGTTGTATAACACTAACCGTTATTCTGGTGAATCCTACGCAGGTGAAAGTGCCCAACGCACAGCCATTGCCGCCGGCGGAAGAGACGTCCGTGAGACCAGTACTCGTAGCACTCAACCACTTTATATTGCCGGTCGTGCACTTTTGACACACTGCAATAAAGATATCACGCGTGTCGCCTTAGAATCCATTAAACCCTGGCGCATTGGAAAACTCGAAAATGGGCTGAGGCCAATTTTGGATAGCCCATAGGGACCCTCACAAGATAGCGTCGAACTTTTTCGTTCAGGGTCGCATTTAAGGATCAGGTAGGTCAACAAACTTTTCGAAAGCCGAAAAAGGGGCTTTTCTGACCGATGCCCTGCCTTTCGGAGTGGACTAGGAGTTTGGTCTTCAACGGAGAAAATGTGCCAAATGTCATGAAGAATATGTGTGCACAATTGGAATAGCGATAATTGCATTCGCATTTCTGTATCTATAGTGACATTGTTCATACTCGGGTACTAGGAGGGTCTTCGTCTCGTATTTGACAAACGGTCACTTATTTGTTGTTACTGCCGTGCAGATGGGAGAAAAGTGAATTTCAAGGTAAAATGGTCGATTTCAATAATTTCCGCTCTCATGACACCTCCATCATAAAAAAAATTATGCTCAAGACAAGGGATTTTTCTTGGAAATTCAATCATAACTTTTTCTTTCGTAGAAACTGAATTTTGGCATTAGATCGCATGAAAACGATAAATACAAAAGATGTGCTCGAAAATCGGCTGAAATCGAAGGTTTTTTTATTTCAGTTGAAAAAAATTCTATTTTAGTACTGGTGGCTGAACCCAAGTATTGAATTTTCCGATGAAGAAATGCATGAGTTATATTTTGTATGTAGTGGTGCCTGGTAATTTGGCCAAAAATGAGCATCTTCGCTCGAAAAAAGGAAATTTCGTATTGAAAAGGTGACTTTAGCAATAAGCATAAATAGATCCGAACTGCTTTTTTGGAGCTTCCCGGCACCCCTAACATAACGCTAAAAAGATATTGAGTCTATCTCGATCGGTTGAGAAAATTTGATTTTTCGACCATTTTACCTTGAAATTCACTTTTCTCCCATCTGCACGGCAGTAACAACAAATAAGTGACCGTTTGTCAAATACGAGACTAAGACCCTCCTAGTATCCGAGTATGAGCTTGTGGTTCTCATTGCTAGCGCACCGGTTCCGGGGGGTGGTCCAAATAACCGAGCTGCTCTCTTAAGAGAGCACCTCTGAATTTTTTACCATTTCGTCAGATTTCCGGACATGCCGCGAGGATTTTCGATTCAGGCCTCCATACTCATACCATGGGGGCATGTTGTGTACTTGTTTACAAAAATGACCAAATTAGATCGCCGCGTCTATTAAGCGGCGCGCCAGGTAGGCGCCAAGTTTGAAAATCGGTTTTTCATATTTCTTCAACCGGACAAGTTGGAATCAAATTTTCTTTTGTATAATCATAGATATGTCGAGAGTGCATGGAAACACTATATAGATCTGATTCAGGTCGAATTTAAATTAATTTTCGTGATGTCAAAAATCGGTTTTTCGTCATATCGACTCACTTTTCGCGAGGGGGGCAACTAGCCACCTATCACACAATGAAGCCCATACAATTCTGCGTCGAACTTCATACAGCACTAATCAACCCACTTTGGCAGACACCGCGAAAACTGTCCCAGGAACAAAAAAATCATTGATTTTGACCGTTTTTCGAGCACAACTTTTTTCTTTCACGTTCTCATGAGCACTAATACCAAAATTCGAATTCTACGCACACAACTACACTAGAAAAATCTATAATCAAATTTTTCTGAATTTCAAAATTTTTCAACTTTACCATGACCTCTGGGTCATGGGCACTTTTTCGGTAGAAAAATCAAATTCTGACATTGTCTGAATATTTGCTTATAATATGTATTTGGGTGCGTAGAATTCGAATGTGTAAACTAGAACTCATGAAAACTCAAAAGAAACAAGTTATCTTCGAAAAACTGAAGATGTCCACTATTTTTCGGATTTTCGAAGATAACTTGTTTCTTTCGCGTTTAGTGAGCTCTAGTTTACACATTCGAATTCTACGCACCCAAATACATATTATAAGCGTATATTCAGATAATGTCAGAATTTGATTTTTCTACCGAAAAAGTGACCATGACCCCGTGGTCATGGAAAAGTTGAAAAATTTTGAAATTCAGAACAATTTTTCTATAGATTTTTCTAGTGTAGTTGTGTGCGTAGAATTCGAATTTCGGTATTAGAGCTCATGAGAATGTGAAAGAAAAAAATTGTGCTCGAAAAACGGTCGAAATCGATTATTTTTTTGTTCCTATTTTTTTTTAAAAACCGATTTTTGACATCAAGAAAATTAATTTAAATTCGACCTGAATCAGATCTATATAGTCTTTCCATGCACTCTTGACATGTCTATGATTATGCAAAAGACAATTTGATTCCAACTTGTCATGTTGAGGAAATATGAAAAACCGATTTTCAAACTTGGCGCCCACCTGGCGTGCCGCTTAGTAGACGCGGCGCCCCAATTTGGCCATTTTTGTAAACAACTACATAACATGCCCCCATGGTATGCGTATGGATGCCTGAATCGAAAATCCTCGCGGCATGTCCGGGCAGAGGCAAAAAATTTCAGAGTTGCTCTCTTAAACATCCTTTGAACAAGTTGTTCCTTCTTCTTGATGTCTTGCTGTCGTCAACACTCGATGTTATCGAGGAAGAACTTGGTGCTTGAAGAGGAATCATCAGAGCTTCTCACGCGTTTCCGGTGTACCTAAACGAAATATTGTATGCATCCACGCGATTATTTCTGTCTTCTGTCACCAAAACCGCAGCTTGTCTAAAGCGATATGAAAACTAACCTCAACAACAGTTATTACTCAAATCACATCAGGTTTATCCAGGACGAACTTGCTTACAATGGGGCGTCTACAACAAATTACAAAGAGAACGATGGGTTTCAGATCTTCGTAGCTGCATTGAAGCGAAGCTCTCCATGCTGGCATTGGTAATTTCACAAACTTATAGTATTTCATTGAGGATGATCAAGTTGACGCTCATGAAATTATCCTGATTCACTTGGGAAAACGTACATATTGAACGAAATCGACGTGTGCATTCATTTCCTTTTTCTATGCACGTTCCGCTCATAGTAGTTCTCTCCTTTGTCATTTCTGTTCGATGTTGGGAGAAGCAAACGTTCGACGAGTCACTGAGTGGATTCAGACCAGCGGTGAAGAGTGAGCCCGTTTTCTCTTTTCTGTTGACACCATTTGCTAGATTGATTTTTGTATGTATTCGATACACATGTATATCGAGAGAGTACGCAATAATTTCGAAACTGTAAAACAATTTTCGAAGACCACGAGACGTGTGGAAGACTAACAATTCAGTGGTGGTCGTGGCTATCCCGACTGGGGCGCCAGAGTGATCAATCGAGAGATGCAGAGAAAGTGTGGAGGCGCCGTGATCACGCGGTCGCACGTGCTCACCGTGGCGACATACGTCCTGAAGTTATCGATTATTGATTTCCTATCAGAATATGATTATTTGCAGCTCTAAAGGCGTCCCCACAACGAATCTCGGCGATCTTGTTGTTCGGCATGAGGTTATTAGAGTGTGCGTGGTATCATGGCTAGGGCTGTCAGAATGAAGAGTTCGTCTCTTCATTCTCCACACTCTCTATACCGGTCGAGGGAGGAGTGCGCGTGTGGAATGTTGAAACGAACTTTTCACTCTGACAGCCCTAATCATGGCGGTAGCTTATCGGATATTCAGTATACTTTCGCTAAGTGGCTAAATTTAGCTAGTGCGAACCGCACTCGAGTGGATCCGGTGCAATCGACCAGAAGGAGAGTCGTGAGATTGTCCTAACTATGCGATATGAATGACAACAATTCTCAGTGAGCCGACATGCCATATATTCGTAGCGTCGCCTCTCGGCTACCGCATGCCCGCGTTGTTTCAAGATGAAAAACTCGGAGCGGCGAACATAGCCATCCTGATGATCCCTCGGAGAGGTTTGTTCCACTGATCAAAATGACGGTAGTCGAAATTTGTCAAGTGGCCATTTCCTTAGCTCAAGTAGATGCATGGACGATGAAAAAAGCGATTTTTTTTCAGATTTCAACAATTTTTTCTTATCTCCGGTATTTTTGATCTATTGTTTATTGATTTTTTGATTCATTATTTATGTGTTCTGTTGTACATACATTTCAATATAATAATTAGTGCCCTATCGCAATAGAAATTATAATCCACAATCGGAATGGACTTCACCCGCATTATTGTTTGACGATAACATTTCAAAAATTTCAATCATTATATGCTTTCAGATGACTCGCGGTGACGGCATCTATAAAATCGTCCATGATAGGGACGGCAAGTTGCGAGTGAATCATGCATTTTTGGTTGAGCTAACGATTGTTCTCTATAACAAGTTCTCATCGGTCTATTCCGCCAGTCGAAAGGAGAGGATAAACTCGCAATCTCTGTTCCATTCTGAGCCGATTTCATCTGTCGCCACACTGCTGCTTGCACCGAAGGCTTTCAGCGATCTGCGATTGCACCCATGGAGAACTACTATGAAAATGGTGTGATTATGAGCTTCAACATTTGCAAATTCATGTGTCCAGGAATTCGGAAGAATATCGAGCATAGTTGCCGAGAGATAGCTTGTGAGCAGATATTCTCCAAGTTTTCGATAGCACATCGACTCAGTCGTGCTGAATCACAGTTGAACGAACATCTGTGCGGGAGAATAGCTGATACCGATCGGTAAGATCATCTCTAAAAAAAATCAAACAATATAACGAACGAAAGTTGAGAAACGTATTTCGTCCATATTAAAGGTGCATAATTTTGATTCTCATTACCTCCTTTTTTCTTTCAAAATGCATTAGGCTTGATAATGTAGAGTTGGCTGTGATAATGTGATAACTCGCTTCCAAATCATGAAACATTCGTAACACTGTAGAACCTTCCAGCGCATCACAATCAGCAAACGATAACAATCCATGGATCGTGCAGATTTATATTTATGGTTTGGCTATGTGATCTTGCTTGACTGACTAACATTGTCTCAGACGAAGAAGGCGTTGAAATGCGATATTGCAATGGCGCACTCGTTTCGAGTATCAATGTGGTATCCTCTCGAAAATGCTTTGAGAAGTATAATAATCATTGATGAATTATTGCAAATTTCTGGCATAGACTGTAAAAGCGCATGGGAACAGTACAAATCGAATTGTGTACACGATCGTCGCGAGAGATTCGAGTGAAAGGAACATCAGAATTTCGAGATTAATCGGTCCCTTCTGTGATCGGAAAAAGTGCCAGGTTAGATAGATGTTCAGATTGAAAACAATCTGGGTTGCTCCAACTGACTGAACCCCTCGACTGGTCGCTTACGGATATTCGACCGATCTGCATTGCCTCAGCTGACATTAACATCGGCGATTCATTCAATGCAGACCTCGTCATTAGGCCGAGTAAGCATGACCAATCGTCTCCAAATTTGCGTCCGCTCTAGAAAATGCTGACCACATCTCCATCTATTCACTCAATGCCAATCGGAACATTTGTGATGACGAATCAGGAATTGGCTGTTCCTATTTCGTTCTACAAATGATCGAGCAACTGAGGGAAGTTGGTTTTAGCGCCCATTTTCACTCTATTCTCCCAATGTTAGGGCGACTATGTCTCTGGAGCTCCGATCATTCTCCGTCAGGGGGACCGGTCTTACCTTGTCGGGAGCGTCGACCGATTCCACGAGCATGTCCGACTCGATCAAAAATAAATTATCTGGGCTTTCCATTGCCGATTCATTTGTAGGACGACGTCATTGCTGCCGCCGATTTGGCGCGCCATTTGCCACTTATCAACGTGCTCACTGGAATCGGCAGTCGTTCCTCCGGCTTTGCTAATATTCTGAATCAAACGATCGCGCACACAGGTTCGGTGTTATCATTTTAAAGCGAAACAAATCATAGTTCAGAGATCACCCATTTCAACCATGCCATGCAGCAGAGCTTGGAGGTATTTTCGAAATGATCTTCAAAAGCAAAAATAAATAAATCGCCATAGTCATCGCCCGGATTTTCCGAACTAAGTGCGGAGTTGCGCCACGCAGAACCTGTGCAGTTCAATATCAGCAAGCTAAACGCCGATGAGAATAGAGAACTGCAAGAATCGTGCGGCAAAGATGTACCCCAGTAAGTGAATTGTTGAACGATCACGATTAACTTTCGAGCACTTCTTCGTTTTCTGGCCCAGACTGCGACCGCGCAAATTGAAATGAGAGGAGAGGAATGGAATAGAAATCTAGATAGGGGAGGAAGAGAATGAAATCACAGAATTGTCTCGGTCCAGAAACCAAAGAAGTGGCCAAAGAAGAAACCAAAGAACTTTCACTCTTAACGGAATCTTGTCCATATATTCGGGAGAGAAATAATCATGATATCAGACAATTTCAGGCTCCGTATGAACTTCGGCACGAATATCTCCAGCATCGGGCATACAGTGGCAATTTCCATGCTCGATCAATGGCCTGTGGACCTGGGTGACGATGTCCATTGCACGTGCGGGAAATTCATAACTAGAGATGTAAATTCAGTTTTGGCTCTCTCCATTCTGCACACTATCTCGTTGGTCAGAGAAATTAGAGAGTGTGCAGAATGAAGATAGTTGAAAACTGAAACGACATCACTACCCATCACGCCTTCTTAGATCAATCATGTATTTTTTAGAGGAACTCTAATCTCGAGTCGGCATGTTATCACCAATGCGCATTGCATTCAGTAAGTTGTCGTGATTTAGCTAAATATTAAAGGAAATAGTAATATTAATAAATAATAATATTATAATAAGATATGTAATAGTAATATTTAGAAAAAACATAAAACAATTGCAGTGATGTCGACCCCACCCGCTACGGTGTGCACTATGGCAACTCGTGTTTTGAGCGAATCAAAAGTCGATCCGATACCACGCCAATCAAGGTCCCTCACGTTCACTACTCCTCGAAGCTAAGACCATTTGCATTACGTTCAGGCGCACTGCATGGGTAGCAGCCAGAAAATCGCGTTTGTACGACACATCATTATGCGACGCGAGTCGTTGAGGTATGTATTGTATTTATTTTATTATTTTAAAAAAATACAATAATGAGATAATCAATTTTCCGAATGGTTCAAGATCGTGCGGAGATCTCCCGTATGCCTGACATTGTCATTCTCGAACTGGCCGACAACGTTCATGATTATCATCGATCGATGATCCCTTGCCTGACCAGGGAAGATCAGAGCTTCGACAATAACCGCCTGTACTTGTACGTCACAGGATCTTCTTGTGAGATTCATCGATTTCTTTTATTTTTGTGACCATTTAATTTTCAGCGCATTGGGATTTGAACAAAGAGCAGGTCAGCTACATTTCGCATGTGCACTTTTGCAATTGTCGACAATTAGGATAGTTATGATACTTTTCAAATCATTGGTTTCAACCCAAGGGAATACCTTAGTGTCAGTGAGCATGATAAATGGAGAATCATTGACTAATGATCTCTCAGAGAGTGCCTCGCAAAGGTGGACAGGTGCAGCGACTGGCACTGGACATTGGACCAATAGGCGAAAGCGAAATCGAGAAGAACTTGATGGGCTTGTTCATGGTCAACATCAGAAACGTCACCATCGGCACTCCATTACCTGATAATGTGTGATGGATTCATCAATCATTTAAAACGAATAGAATTTCTCGTCTAATATGCGAGTAATAGAGATGACAAAACGAACTTGGCATGCTGCTGGCACACCGTTGAAAATGCCGCTTTTATGCCGGCTTCATGGAATGCCGTTTTGTCATCACTAGCGTGCATCACTCTCGGATTCGCAAATAAAAATGATTATATTTTTCAGGGCGACTGTGGCGGCTCATTCATCCGAGAACAGTATTCAGCGCCGAGACCGGGTTTATGGAATAGAAAACGAGGCTGTGAGATCAGTTTGAACATGATCTATCACGGATTCTTTGCATAAAGTACTCTACCTACGGTCGAGCGTGATTTCTTACGCACACTCTCTCATCGTTCTCAGTAGGGTTGGCAATTCGACCCGACGTCGCGACCTCCCCCCCTCGCCTATTGCGAAATAAGGCGAGGGGGGGGAGGTTGCGACGTCGCTACCTAGGGTCGAATATCCAACCCTAGTTCTCTACCGCAAGACTTCGGCCCGTAGTTAGAGTGTTTGACTCGAAAGATATGGTGTTTTTGTGGGAAGGGTTCTCCTACCTATTAATAAATCAACGTCATTGTTCTCGTCAGGACGAGTGGTGGGAGCACTACAACTTGTACGGAACGCCGATCGGTCCTCAGTTGGTCTTCATCTGTAAGATGAGTGGGATCTGCATGAAGGTTGCCCAGACCTCTTCAGACAAACATTCCATGCTTCAGCGATGATTACAAGGATGAGGGAACTCCTCCAACTCTCATTGACGGTGTTGAATACTGCAATCCTACCTATAATTGAGATTACTAAGTCGATAAACATTTTAATTTTCCTCTGGCACCTTGAGTAGACAACTGAGAGCAGTAGTGAAAACGAAGATTTTGCTCATACTCATACTCGGGTACTAGGAGGGTCTTGGTCTCGTATTTGACAAACGGTCACTTATTTGTTGTTACTGCCGTGCAGCTGGGAGAAAGGTGAATTTCAAGGTAAAATGGTCGAAAAATCAAATACTGTAATATTCAAATACGGATTCTCCGATCCAAAATATACTTTCAACACCAATTGTTAGAGAGTTCAGCGATTTCAATAATTTCCGCTCTCATGACACCTCCATCGAGGTCACTTTTGTGTCAAAAAAAAGTTTTAGACTGATTGAATATAGCTGTTCTCAGAGTATTTTTGCTCAGTGAACTCGAATTTGCAGACTAGAACTCGCTAAAATATGAATGAAAAAAAAATTATGCTCAAGACAAGGGATTTTTCTTGGAAATTCAATCATAACTTTTTTCTTTCGAATTTTGGTGAGCTCTTACATGGAAAATCGGTTTCTACGTGCAAAAAAAAACGTCAGAAATTCTAATAATCATATAGTTCTGAGATTTCGACTTTTTTACCCAAAAAATGACCATGATCAATGAAAAACCAATTCCATGACCAATTCGGTCATGAAAAAGTTGAAAAATTTTTTTTCGGAATAATGTCACTATAGATGATTCTGACGTAGTTTTGTGCGTAGAAACTGAATTTTGAAACTTTTTTTTTTCTTTTTTTTTTTTTCTAAAAATCAAATTTTCTCAACCGATCGAGATAGACTCAATATCTTTTTAGCGTTATGTTAGGGGTGCCCGGAGGCTCTAAAAAAGCAGTTCGGATCTATTTATGCTCATTGCTTAAGTCACCTTTTCAATACGAAATTTCCTTTTTTCGAGCGAAGATGCTCATTTTTGGCCAAATTACCAGGCACCACTACATACAAAATATAACTCATGCATTTCTTCATCGGAAAATTCAATACTTGGGTTCAGCCACCAGTACTAAAATAGAATTTTCTTCAACTGAAATTTTTAAAAAATCGATTTCAGCCGAATTTCGAGCACATCTTTTGTATTTATCGTTTTCATGCGATCTAATGCCAAAATTCAGTTTCTACGCACAAAACTACGTCAGAATCATCTATAGTGACATTATTCCGAAAAAAAATTTTTCAACTTTTTCATGACCGAATTGGTCATGGAATTGGTTTTTCATTGATCATGGTCATTTTTTGGGTAAAAAAGTCGAAATCTCAGAACTATATGATTATTAGAATTTCTGACGTTTTTTTTTTGCACGTAGAAACCGATTTTCCATGTAAGAGCTCACCAAAATTCGAAAGAAAAAAGTTATGATTGAATTTCCAAGAAAAAACCCTTGTCTTGAGCATAATTTTTTTTTCATTCATATTTTAGCGACTTCTAGTCTGCAAATTCGAGTTCACTGAGCTAAAATACTCTGAGAACAGCTATATTCAATCAGTCTAAAACTTTTTTTTGACACAAAAGTGACCTCGATGGAGGTGTCATGAGAGCGGAAATTATTGAAATCGCTGAACTCTCTCACAATTGGTGTTGAAAGTATATTTT
Organism: Pristionchus entomophagus; assembly: GCA_036245825.1. Taxonomy (NCBI): domain Eukaryota; kingdom Metazoa; phylum Nematoda; class Chromadorea; order Rhabditida; family Neodiplogasteridae; genus Pristionchus; species Pristionchus entomophagus. The sequence continues at coordinate 32,721,894 of BTSX01000006.1, forward strand.
GGATCGGAGAATCCGTATTTGAATATTTCAGTATTTGATTTTTCGACCATTTTACCTTGAAATTCACTTTTCTCCCATCTGCACGGCAGTAATAACAAATAAGTGACCGTTTGTCAAATACGAGACCAAGACCCTCCTAGTACCCGAGTATGAGCTTGTGGTTCTCATTGCTAGCGCAATGAGATCAAATATCCCCTCCGTTTCGCATTAATGAAATGATAGCACACATCTCACTATTAGCCCTGCAGAGGCAATCTGAATCTTAATGTCAATATATAATAAAAGTAAAATAATATCATTACTAAATAGCACGTATCGCCACTGTGCGAGCAATCGGAGAACTCTGATCTCCATTATCATTCGATTCTCCATTATCATTCGAAAAATGCAAAAATCGCAGGTTTTTTGGATAAAAGTGCGCGCCCATTTTTTTCCTATACCCCGATCTTTCTGATTTAAGAAGGGGTGTTAGATACATGTTTTTTCTCAATTCACTTCTCGGCGCTTGTTGGAGAAATCGGTATTATGAAAGTTACGTTACTTTTTTGAAAAACCGACAGCCCTGATCAAGCGCATGAACGACGAATGACATCATCAACATAAAAAATGTTCCCCTCCGCCTCCTCATTCGAATTCTTTTTTTGGGAAATTCTCTAGCGTGATTTTAAAGCAAGTTATGTTTGTTTTCCTGAGGCAATTTTGGTAGTAAATTTCATTGTGTCCCTACTTTGACCTAACAATACTCCAAGATGAGACCAGATATCAAAAATTGGCAAACTCAGATTAAAAGAACGTCATGCAAACTACTTAAGTCTCACGTTTCAGCAGGATCGGAGATACAAATTCCTACCGCCGCTAATACCCCAAAGCTCTCGTATCTCTCGCGATTCTTCTCATATTTGCCTATGCTTTGGCCATGCTATTGTGAAAATCTCATGAGGCTGAGAGCGTGGAGAAAAAGTTGCATATGTAGCCACGTAGCGAAGCGGAGTGGCTAAATCGCAACTATTCCGGAGAGCTCGATTTTCTTAATAAACACACTCAACTTATAGTACAGCAAGAAATCGGTGATGTTGTTGAATAGTTTATCGTCATTTCACAAATATTACAAGGCAGAGATTCACAGAATCAGAGATCTAGCGAGGATCGATAATTGATTATTATTTGCAGATTAAAGATCGAAGTTGGCCTTGAGGCTGTTCCTCACGCAGATGGGCTTCTCATGCGTGAACATATCGAAGGCGTACTTACCCATCAGCCGACCCATCCCCGAGTTGCCAACACCACCAAAAGGAAGCCCGCCTCCTGAAAATCAAATACTTACTTCAACTAATCATAAATTTGATCAGATGCGATCAGTTTTCGAATTAAGCGTCTAAATAGTGTTTTCGTGTCCCATTTGGAAATTTGTTTGAATCATTACGAGATACACGTGAGAAGCACTGACCGGTGTGGGCGCATGATCCATTGACGGTGACTCCACCACTCGAGGTCTCTCTTACAAACCGCTTCGTCTGCTCCTTGTTCTCGGTGAAGATGTACGCCGCTAGTGGCTTCTCGTTTCTGGAATTAGTTCATTGGTTGAATTCCGAGAATAAAATCATTAGTCAGATATGTCTGGTCATCAGGCGTTGCGTGAAAGGAGCGAAATTTGAACCTCTTAATGTAGTTGATGGCAGAGTCGAAGGAGGGGACGGTCATGATGGGGAGAATAGGACCGAAGATCTGCAATATTCAGTGATTTCTCGTTAAAAGGGTCACAAAAATGTCGCTTAAAAGGTCACTGGCATAATTCCCCTCACCTCCTCTTGCATGAGAATGTCCTCTGCGCTGTTGACCTCGATGAGATGGAAGGGAAAGAATCTGTCCTTCTCATCGGTCTCTCCTTTCGCCTTGTAGATTACTTTGCCCTTCGTCTTCTCCATCAATCCCATCAAACGCCTGTAAAATTGTGTTTGAAACGGTTCTTCATTAGTGATTTCAAATCGAAAGCGCCTCTCCACCATTCAAATACTCTCTTGCCGGTCAGATAATCGACAGAGCACATGCGTTAAGCACATGCATGATCACTATTCATCATGACGGTCATCATCTTGCTGAGATTGTGCGCAACGATGTAACCGACTCTCGTGACTCTCGTTTCTAACTCTACTGCAAATGCATTGTCCAGAACAACGAAAACACTCATGCTGTGCAACCGCTCTTGACAATTTACAGTCGCTCAGCAAACAACTACGATTGTGCCAAATCGCAGTGTTTTTCGCAATGCGCAAACAACCTTTGAGTAATAATCTATGGACAACAACTAGTGTGTCCAATCGAGATCGAGTTCTCCTTATTTCGCGCGCTCTATCGTGTCTCTGACTGGCGAGAGAACAAGCGAAATGAGGAGGTTCATTTCCGTTTTGATATAAATATTGAAAAAAAAACGAACTTGAAGTGGCGGTCGTTGATAATGCGAGCGTTGGCGGGCACTTTGCTCATGTCTCCAATGGCGTCGAAGGCCGCGGAAAGGGTGGCGATCGTTTTGGGTTTCATCTCGGGAGTGCAAAGAATCTGAACAATATATATGTTTATAAAAAGCACAACTTGTTCAATAAAGAGGAATATGCAAATAAATATCTATTAAAATACATCGCATTAATTTGGCAGGATATTGAGTAAATAAGATAAATTCACGTAATCCGTGCAGATGCAGGCCTGCCCGGCGTTGAAGATCTTCGCGCCGACGATGCCTTTCGCAACCAGGGAGAGATCGGCGGACTCGTCCACGAACACCGGACTGTAATTTGCGCATGCCATTCATTTCCCCGACCATTTCGTACCTTCACTTGTGGTAGCAAATCGAAACCCGACTCCCATAATTTCGCGAGATCTTTCGTTTCTCTGACCAGCGAGATAGTTTGCGAATTGAGGTGACTCGGTTCCGTTTTGCTTCCAGTAGTCTTCACTGTTATTCTCAGAGTCGTGATTGCCACCTACTTCTTTCCTCCCAACTCTAGAGTAACTGGTGTGAGATGCTTAGCAGCCGCTGTCATGATGATCTTGGCCACTGGGGGACAGCCAGTGTACAGGATGTGGTCGAATCTGAAATAGAATCGTGATAATGAGATACAGTGAAAATATTTCTTACCTCTCCTTGAGCAATTCTGTCGTCTCTGGGATAGCTCCTTCCACGACAGCGAACTCCTTCTGAAATGAATCGGTTTACTACCGACCTTGTATTTATTCTACCTACGGCAGACGTAATAAATATTGAGTGGATGAATACATGATTAGAATCAATGTCAGACTGTGAAGCAAACCTCATCGAAGTACTTGGGAGCGATCTTGGCGAAGAGAGGAGCGAAGGTGGGGTCGAGTTCAGAAGGCTTTACGATCACCGTGTTGCCTGGAGAGATTGGATTGATTGTGTCGACCAAATGGATGTTTTTTTTTAATCCAGTGCAAATTGCTTCCAAATATCTGTCTTTGACCGGCGAATGAGGTCACGAAATAGGGGGTGTCGTGTCTGATTCGGCATTATCTTCAAACCCTCACCGGCAGCGAACGCCTGGATCAACGCGGACGAGCAGATGAGGGGCGCATTCCAAGGAGAGATGATGAGGACGACTCCGAGGGGTTCCGGGACGAGATGAAGCTCGTCCGATGCGGGATCGTACATGGCATCCTTCGGGGTCACGAACTACAATTACACCAAATCTTTTTATCTTCAGACCTTGCGATTCCGGAAAAGAAGTTCATAGATCAGAAATAACGTTGTTAGAGCAGCAAATTATCTCATCATTACCCCACTCTCTAGATCGGTTGATGAGATATCGTGTAGAATGAAGTGCCGAAGTCTGGCGGCCCTAATCTCGCACCTTTCTCGGCTTGACCCACTCGTCCATGTTCTTCAAGGTGAGCTCGATCTCACCGAGTGTCATGTCCACGTCGGACATCACAGACGGGTGCTGGAATAGTGTTGTGTTAAAAAATAAAACTGGACATTAGACACGTATAGAAACAAAGAATTTACTCTGCGAATGTCAGCGAATATAGCATCGTCGATTGCCTGCTTGTTCTCGATGAGGAGTTTCCTGATAAATTAGAATTTGTTAGAAAGTTGTCATTGAAATAATCTCCAAAGTGGCAATTACTCACTTGAATGTTTCGATTCTTTTCTTCCTTCCAGCCAGATCGAGAGTCGCTCCAGAGTAGTAGAATTCGCGCTGCTTCTTGACAAGATCGGTGTAGGAAACCATTGTTGAATGAGCTTTTAGCTGAATCCATGATTGAACTTATTGCTGTGTCGGGAAACACAATAACTATCGAAAAGAAACTGCGAAAAATAATGGAGAGAGCCTCCGATGTGTTGACTGCGCTTTCGAATTGTTCCTCACCCCTTTATATTAGAGAAAGGCCACGCGTGCGAATTTGTGCAGCAATTTTCGCAGAGAATCAGAGAAGGAGCGAGAGTGAGGGGAAATCAGCGAGGGCAGAGAAGCAGATGGATTGTCTCTCGCCGCATCGCACATGTTGACAAGGGTAGAGAGGAGGGGCGCCTAGCACAGAACCAGCACACGAATTCACGAAAACGGACAGACGGGAAGAGAAACCACGGGGAATCTTGTCAAAATGAGAAATAAGATAGAAATGGCGTGCTGAAAAGTAGTTACTTGTGTTGCTTTTTGAGGAACTGAAGATCATCGAATTGTAATGTGACATGTTGTTGTGGGTTTGCAGTTTTATCGTCAAAACAACAAAGCAGAATTTATTTTGAGGGAATGTCGTCAAAAATTTGTTTTTTTAAGTGCCACTCTTCAATGATCGAAAAAGATGCACTATGGTTGGAAGAGTTTCGATATTTCTAAGATCACTGTTTCTGTTTCTTCCATCATTCCATGACTTGTGCTCTAAGGTGATGATATTACAGCGGCAATGCATACGTGATCCAATTCACTGGCCAAGTAGTTCAATCGCACCTGCGAAATGAGTTTAGCGCGTAAAGTGAGAGACTAGTCCGAAGAAGCTGACAGAGATCCTTTAGAAAAACTTGTCACTTATCTTCGTATGGATGTTCACACGACGATATTATCAATTATAATTCTACTCATTGCTACTCTTGGCTTATTCGGAAACGTCGCATTCATCTTCACCATTTGTCGGAACAAGAAAATACGATTCACTCGAGGTATTCAGCCTCATCGTCAAAGCTGCATTATTACATCCAAGCATACCTTCTCGTTATTCTTTGTTCGATGCACTGCATCATTTTGCTTCACAACTTTCTCAATGTATTTCGGGCTATCAGAGGAATACGATTAACGAATCAGGTCTGATCTATTTTCTAATAGTTTACCAAAAATATGGTCTTTGAGGAGTGTACTTTTGTGTTGACTGTCCCACCCGTAATTTACGCAGTCTCACACCAAGCCTTCCTCTATCTCATCCTCGGAGGCGATGTCTTGGTCTCACTAGTAGATCCGGCAAGGTACTCAATTTTTCTATGGATCTCAAAAATATGGGTATCTTCCAGATACAGTCGGATTCGATGCACTCCTTACGTGGTACTTCTACAATTTCCCTGCATTGCCTATTCCTCCTCATTCATCGTCGCATCGACTTACTATGATGATAATCGAATAATCATCGCTTGCAACCCTCCTGATGCCTTCCCAATCGTTAGTTCGAAGACGATCATTTTTAATTTGAATAATAATATTAAATAAAACATGTTGTGATATAAATTATAATTTGAATAATATTACAAATGATATTTTGGAAAATATTTTTTTCCAGGTTGTCAATAACGTCCGTGTCTTATGCGGTCTGGTAATCGGCTGTATCGTGCTTATTCTCTATATCTGCATTATTGCCATTCTATTCCGAGTGAGTCTTGGCTTGGACTGTCATATGAAATAATAAAAATACCTTTCGTTCTGCTCTCCATGAAGAATGATTCCGTTGTTATCGCTATTCATTTGATAGCCCTAGTCTCGCTCTCCCTTCTTTCACTTATTCCTTCTCCTTCAGAGATCATCGAGTCAAGTCATCAAGAAACCTCAGCTAAGAGCCGCCAAGTCTATGGTCGCCCTTACTGCGACGTACCTTGTGTCATGGTTTGTGCTTTCTCGTCTGAACTTGGGACGACAATCCATCACTTTTTTGTGTTATCTCTGTTGATCTGAAGCATTTGAAATTGAAATGGGGAATTGTTTCGACTTCCCTAGTCAGAAGTGACAAAATTATGGAAACAAGCACACGCAGGTTCTTCACTTCCCTCATCGCTTTCATGTCCACCATCGTTCCTCCAGATTCTCTATTCATACGCCTGAACAATCAATACGCAGTTAGGGAAATTAGCACAAATTGATGAAATACGTAGTTATTGTAGGTAATATTCGCTCTAATATCATATTCGAGCACGTATTACTCTCACTTCCTCATCTCACGAGAGTTCCGACGGAGTTTTCTTGATAATTTCTGCTGTCGGCCTTGTGCAGTTGCTTTTAAAGGTATTGAGAAATACTCTCATAGCAATCACGTGTTACTTTTATAGGGACGAGAAGTGGCTCTGTGAAAACTCCATCTCAGTTTCAGACATCCACCTGGAACCTAAACCTTACGTAACAAGACAGGCTTGAGTTGAATAAATGCATTATGCTCGACGCTTTCACTAATGATTTTGTTGTCGAACAGTGAATAAACAGTATCAATTATTGAATAGGATTACTATTGATTACAATGCATTATTGGTTACTATTGATTAGAGAAACGACCAGGCAAATTATTGCATCAAATTAATGCTGTCTTGACGTCTTGAATGATATCGTGACCTATCACGAAATTAAATATTCCGAGCACAATTTGACGAAAACAAAAAAAGCAATCACGAACTGGTGCACCCGTGGTGAACAAGCATACGGTAGCGTGCATTCCCCTGTTGTGCACATTGACAATTCTTGCCAGTCCACGTTGTGCTTGGATTAATTTCAAGTTTCTCATTTTAATGGATTTTCGACCCCAATGTTCAATTAAAACTTCTGAAATCACCATGGACTCTCGGAAATCGAAGATCCTGGTCCGCTACGATGACATATTCAGTCAGGTGAGATATTTTCTATAAATTCGGAATAAAACCAGTTTGTGGTTGCTTCACGAATCAAACTTATTTACAGGAACTACCGGACGATGATCTGTACTGGGACGAGATATTCCTTCTCAAACCGAACACGGAGTACCTTCTTGACAAATTGAAGGGCATTTCCTTCGAGCAGTTAACGGAACGGAAGGTGAGTGCAAGTATGCAATATTTTAGATAAGTTGCACAATCAATCAATTTATCATATCAGGCAATTAGGGTGCTCAGATGAGAGTCGCTGGTAGTCATCACGGGTTGTATTCCACCAGTTTTTGCCAATAGCTCGCGTCAAGTCATCTCTCCAGCGCACTGTTGGCTTGCCCGAGGGGCGAGTCCAGTTGTAGGGCGTCCAGACAGTAGTCGCGCGGCTCCACTGATCCGTATCCAAGCTTCGCACTTTGAGTGCCCAGCGCGCCTTCCGTTTCAGTCCTTCTTGGTTCCAATCGCGCAGTTTCGTGATCCATCGCACGCGTTCGTTTCTCCAGCGATCCCTTAGCGAAACTCCGACCATTTTCCGCTCCATCTTCCGTTGGGTCACACACAGCCTCTCCTTGTCGCTCGATCGCAAGGCCCATACTTCACATCCGTAGAGTACGGTAGAGGTGACGCAACTCTCAAAGAGTCTCCTCCTGGTCTTCATGGGAAGAAGTCGGGAAGAGAGGAGGTGGGACAGCTTACTCCATGCGTACCAACCGAGTCTGATCCTGTGCTCAATTTCGTCTGAGTGGTCAAGTGGAAGAGAGATTCTTCCTCCAAGATACGTGGCAGACTCGACGAATTCAAATCGCAGGTTCCCGATGACTATGGGTGCTCTGGTAGTGGTGCAGAAGGTGAGGAGATTGGTCTTGGAGGCGTTGATTTCGAGACCAACGCGGCTGCATGCCTCCATCAGCTTCTTCAACATCCGTTCCAGTTCCGGTCGAGACTTGGCGATCAGGGCGATTTCATCCGCGTACTCGAGGTGGCTCAGGTATCTTCCATCAATCCGAATCCCGTCGCTTCCCCAGTCGATGTCATCCATCGCCGATCGAAGGACCACGTTGAAGAGACGAGGGGACAGAGTGTCTCCTTGGCGGACTCCTCTTCGAACGGTGACGGGAACCATATCTTCGTTGACGCGGATGAGGGTTGAAGACGACTCGTAGATGCGACGAAGAAGGTGGATGAGGGTAGGATGGCATCCCGATGACCAGAGTGACTGCCAGACCGCGCTCCATTCCACGCAATCGAAGGCCTTGCGGAAGTCGACGAAGGCAAGGTAGATGGGGATACCGTATTCCGATGACCTTTCTGCGACCTGCTTGATGGCGTGCAGGTTGTCCAGGGTGCTGTGCCCGCACCGGAAACCGGTTTGGGTGGACAACTCAGTCTCTTCAAGCACTACCTCGAATCTTTTCAGAATGCAACGTGTCATGGTCTTCAGGGTTACGGTAAGGAGGGAGATTGGTCGAAAGTTTCCGATGTTGGTGCAGTCTCCTTTCTTGTACAGAAGAGAGACGATGGCTTCTGCCAAACCATCGGGAACTTGATCTCCGGCTACCAGGCGATTGAGTAGGTCGGCTATCACGGGGGCGAGGTTGCACAAGCTTGCACAAGCACAAGTTGCACAAGCTTTTGTATAGTTTTAATCATAATATTTCAAAACATCAACTTCATTAAGAATTCGATCCGTTGTCTCGTCGACCGAAGTGCTGTTTGCGTCTCCAACGAGACTTCTGTAGCGGTTTACAACGCTTGTCAAGTTGGTTGCCTTGATTGTACGATTAGCACTGGAAAACAACAATATCCTCAGCTATTTAGCCTGATATTCACTTATGATTCAAGATAATCGAGATATGAGGTACGTTTGTATCGGTCTCTCTTCAGACATTCGTCGTTCTTCTGGAGCAAGTAACATCGCAGTTCGGGCTAACGAAGGCGATCGAGATTCTCTTCGACGACGCTCAGCGATGCTTCACCGTGAGTTCGGAATCCCTTCAAATTACCAATTTTATGGATGAGTAGTCCTTATAAACACTTCTCAATATAGTTTCTCAATATAGGAACTATGTAATTTGTTGAAAGATATTGTAACTCTACATGACGTCAATATCAGGCATTTCTTCGTCGATTCTACTTCTTCATTGTCGAGCCAGTTCACGCTGACCTCAAGAATCTCTCCATCCATTTCTCTGAGAGGCTGGCTCTTCTTCCTTGCGAGGTGAGCAATCGTTCGTTCCTCTCACGTTAGTCATCTTTCGGAATTGTCTTTCGTAGTGATTGATTCGGTACGAACGTGCTGTTAATTCACGAAACATGTGTTGTGAAAATAAACTATCATTATTGGTTTGGTCGAAGTATAGGAAACTATAATGTATTGCAACATGATATTGCAATGTCAACTTTGCGAAGATACAGTAGTAAACATCAGTGATGGAATTGCAAGATTTGCCTAAATGAAGCAGTGAGAATCCACGATCCCACTGTTTGTTCAGCAAGCTCAATTATACAATTTTCATTTAAGGATGAAGAAGTGCTCTTGCTCTCCTCTCTCGTCTTCACACCTGCATTGGACGTTTTCATCGCAGTTTTCGCCCAGTCCGATGCGATGGGAGGACTGGGAAGAGTCGCTCGTGAGTATACATCTTTGAATTTTCATGATACGATTCTATTCAATTTGAGCACATTTCGAGGTCACAGATGCCCCAATTAGTAAAATTAAAAGTATAATAATGAATCATAGTGATGATTCCAGTCCGATCGCTGGCGGTGTTATTCGCCATAGTTCGGAGGCATGATGAGAGGAGCAATCCATTCCTTCAGAAGTTCGCCTCTATTCATGACGATATGGCGCTGCAGGTCAACCCCGATGAAGTTGCATGAATACGATGCTGATCTATCTTAGAATTGATTGACTGAATCGTTTCTGAGTAAACTCTGGTCATAGCCGAGTAGGCACATTATACTATATCTAACCAGTACTCAATAATTGCTAAATATCCTTGTAAGAAGTGTATTCAAAAACCAGAATAGGATCTGTTCGAGCAAATATAAGAAGACAAATGTTTAACTTTCAGGGTCTTGCTCAGCTGATCCTCGAACAGATCGAGGTGTCGAATGAGACTTCCGCAGTTCGAATCTCGGGAACTAGCGAGGGACTTTTCTCGAGGATATCCTCAATATTCTCGGGACCTAAAGAAAACAGGTGCGTAAATGGCTTTTATTAGTAGGAAAAAATTGGGATTCCTTATCTTCTTTTGTTGTAATGTCTCGCCCGTAGGAAAACTTAGAGATCATAAGAAGATAATCAAGTTCAAAATTCGCATCACTAGTTCTTATGACGAAACGAAGAATCATAGAGCGATTTATTCAACAAAGATGCTTTAAAGGGAGGTGATGCAGACCAATCATGATTCCACTCTGGATCTGCCCTGTATCTTCATCTTCTTCAAGTCGATCCGATTAAATAAGACCTTCGTCAACACCATTCTTACGGTGAGTTTTTTTTAATGAAGTCTCATTTACGCGCTCGTATTCACTTTACCGTACACATCTATATGATAGCCATCACTGAAAGACTCTTGAATAAGATCACCCACCCATGAAGAATTTTTCCAGACGCGGTCGTCCGTCGATTCGACAGCCGAAGAGAAAGAACGATCGCTTCTCCTTCGTCACTTCTTGACATTCTGTTCTCTCTCGTTCGAGGAATCCAAAGGTAAGACAGACTTACTTACAGAATGTGCACAATGACGAGGGTTCTCAGGAATTCATCAATGATCATCAAAACATGATTACTATCACTTCTCCAGGCGACTGCAGCCTCTCCAAGGGTCGTCTTTGCCTGCTGTCCCTTCTCCGCCTCACCGATGACGTCTTCGTGCAGAACACGCTGCACGACCCGCACAACATCAGCGTCGTGTCGCTCTTCCGGCCGGGCATGCTGCACAGACCGGGTGAGCCGGAAATGCGGCATGATAGGGTAGAAAGAAGCCGCAATTCACTGATACAGTAGGATTTTGAATCAATCAATAGGGACGTGCTAACTATAAGATATGATTTGGGCAATTTCGTCATACTATGGAGAATATCGCCTGTGAATGTTGATTTCGGAATCACAGCATCTTGGTGTTTAGAGTTTTAAAAAAAAACTGAGGTGAATGTAGAGATCAGGAAAATAGTTTCGGTTGATTTGCTACTGCAATTAATTTAGAAGAAATAACTATAAATGTTCAGCAATCTTCGACTGCAAGAGGCCAGCGTGCACACTGGGGAGCACTGCACTCGATCTCATCACTGAATTGCTCGTTTCGAATTTGAGAATTGGATACCCACTCGAGTTCCATGAGTGAGTCATGATTCTCTTTATCCACATTCATTAAGAAACCCTAGCTCAAGACTAAGATTGGCAGAGTTCATCTCTTCATTCTGTACATTCCCTTATCACTCCTCCGGGATAGAGAGTGTGTAGAATGAACAGACGAACTCTTCACTTTGCAAGTCCAACTCAAGATTGTTTAGGCTCTGCCTGGGCATTGTCCATCGAATTCTCGCATATCAGAAGAATCGATGCATCCGTATGAGCCACTGGCAACCGCTATTCAATGGTTGTTTATTCATTTGGATATACGATCAATTTTACATTTTCATCACACAAAACAGCGAAGTAGTGATCATTCTACCGGGAGTTACTCTCCTTGAATTTTTTTTATCAAAACATAGTAATCCACGAAATGTATTCAGTAGTGAAGGCGGATTGAGACTATCCACTCTTTGCATGCTCTTGCATTTCTCTGACGGGCGAGAGAGCAGGCGAAGTGAGGAGAGTCTCGATTCTACAGCACTAATCTTCAGCGATGCTCTCATTGATGCGATTCCTCCTATCGCACGAGTCGAAGATCACCACGTCCATCTTCCCTCTCTGCTTCCGAATTATCATCGTCGTCAATCTCTTCCTCACATTTGGCGACACCTTCCTTCCATCGGGAGAAGCGTACGATCTGCTGTACTATGAACTGGTGCGTTTAAAGTACAATTTCTGCGGTTTCGGGGGTAGTTCTGGGGTTGCAGTATGCCGTTGTTCCGATTATATCTTGTCTAATTTCGTGAAGGTTGGAGAGACGGGAAAGTATGTAAATTGGACAGAGCACAGAGCTGGGTTCAGAGATGGCACCACTGGCCCAGTATTTATGAATCATGTTTGAGGTACGTCAGGAGAGTGTGTTCACTCAGTTGAATGATGCCGTCGAGCGCCGACTCGCGAAAGACGACAAATCGCCTGATTGGTACGCATCATTGTTGCAAATCGGCTGATTGTGGAAAACAGTTGATAAGGGACCAAGCATGGCAATCACTTTGTAGGGAAATGGCGGGTCGAGTAAAGAACCACCTCGTCAATCCCTCCATTATTATCAACACTGTCAAGGAGAAAATCGCCGCGACCGGAGAGAATCTGGAACAGGAACAAGTGAGAAAAAGAAGAAACACATAAGAGCCTAAAAGTTCGTGAAGGACAAATCTTGTTAAAATGGGATATTTTGTAGTTGAAACCTCTTGTTATGGTTACACAAATCGTCTCACTTCCAATGATCTAATAGATCGCACATACGCGATGTGTGAGTGTGAATACTGTAGATAACTCTCACTTTGTGAGATGCCGTGACTCGATAGGGATTGTCAAGACACTGGTAAACACGGCCCAGATGTGAGAGACAGATACTCAAATTCCAGATAATCGACCTCATTCGAGCCTCGTTCGAAACGCTCTCACTCAAATTGTACGACGGCCTAACGACGGTCGCTCCCTACGACGATTCTGTCCATGCCCCTTTGTTCAATCAAATTTCAATCGGGCTTGAAACTGAAGCGGTGAAGCGAAAAGTCACCGACGGAGTGTTCGACTACCCTAGGCTGGTGGAGAATCTGAGCAGCATCCAGAACTGACAACCTTCAATCTACACATCTATGATCATATCATGGTTTTATCTCATCGTCTCTCTCCGAAATGCCGGGATTGCCGCTTATCAGCGGATCGCCCCACTTTTCCTCACAACCGATCACAGACTATGAATCCTCGAGAAAACCTTCCCACCCTCGGCCAACCACCATTCTTTCCACGATTCCCAGACTGCCCCCTTGCTCAACCCCGCTGTACAAATAATGCATTTGCAGAGTATTTATTTTGACAGAAGTTGCCTTAACTAACCTAATAACTTACGGCTTTTCTACTCATTTTTGGGTCTAACCATGTTCACTTACATTGCTCATTGCTACTTGTTTGAATGAGTCGTTGACTCTTTTTTTGGTATAAAGTTTTGTTCATTGATCATAGCCGATCCGCGTCAAATGCACGGTTGAACCCAGTCGCTGACTATCTCTATCGCTTTCCCTATCTCTTCTCTCGTCTCGATCTCTCGACCCGAGCGCCCTTCCGACCCCAATCTCGCTTTCAACCGAAATACTGTCGCGCAATCATCACGCCATTTTTCACTATTTTTTTTTCGCCGTTTTCTTTTATGCGTTTTCTGGAAAATTCGGCCTTCGGCCCCCCTTACCGTTTAGAATTTAATTTCGAGTACCGAGTTGTGATCATATAAGTATTCCGACCCGACCTTGAAACAATTCCCCTGCCGTTCTTCCTCCCACGTGTTCAGTTTTCGCTCATTTCAATCTTGCTCTTCGATCGCTCGTTTGAAATACAATGTCTTGCTCACTGTTTGAAAAAAAAAGAATTTTTAGCAGTTACCACCTCTTGATTGATGTCTTCACTGTTGATTGTTCATTGCTCTTTTATCAGTCGTCATGTTGTCACTATCATGCCGGTTTGTGTCCGCATATTTCGTGCTTGATTTAGTATTTAAAATAAAACATTTTCTAAACTTTTAATTGTAGGGTAACTTTCGATCGGTATGGCGCCGATCACAGATTCCAATGGGAATGGAACGGCCAAATCGTCGCTCTACGATCCATCGGGGATGGGCAAGGCCGAGGACGCACTGAGACAGGCGATTAACAAGAACACTGGAGCGACCATCGGTGGGTGATCTTCTCGATTCTGTAGACTAATTCTTTCCATCACTTATCACATTTTCTGCATCCTAATGGGTGGAATGAAAAATGTGTATTCATTTTTTGAATGATTCTGTGAAATTGTGAAAATGCACGTTTTGTTGAACAATGTCTCTCAGGACCCGATTACAACTCCCTGCACAAATGGTCGGTCGAGAACTATGGCGAATTCTGGAACCAGATGGCGATATATGCTGATATTCAGTTCACGGGAGAGTGCAAAGAGGTACTATTCCCTCTCTTTTTTCTTATTTTTTCCCCTAATTTCTTGCATGATTGAGAATGAACAGTTGCTCTAAATTCTTCATTTGTAAACATTTCAAAAGTGATTGCAGTTTGTCGAACCCGGCAGCATCGCCTCCTTTCCTCGGTGGTTCCACGGTCGGACGCTGAACTACACCCAGAACTGCCTCTCCAGGGGCAAGGGCAGCGATGCGGCTTTCATCACTGCTTGTGAGTTCACAGTTATTCATCTCAATTCAATTATCTATCAGCCAGTGTATTTGGAAATTGAATGATTCGGTGTTTTTGGATGATTTCCGTTGAATCAAATGCTGATCATCAGCTTGCAAGCAATGCCAGATATTGGGCGGCAAATACACACGTTTTTGTACCAGTTTCGAGCGCAATCTCTCTGCTCCTTTAAAACTGCTTGCCCCCCCCCCCCCGATCAGATAGTGGAAGAGAGAAGAGATCGAGCAAGAAAAAGAGTTTCTCGCTGAAAACTTCCGCGCTGCACATTACGATCGTGTCGATTGATTGGCTGTTTGACGAAAAGGATGGTGCAAGGAAGATCGAATAAGTTGATATTTTTATAAAAATATTAAAGAAATATATAAAATATTAAAGATAATGCGACTGACTTCGTCACGCATACGTACGACGATCTCAGAAGGGATGTGGAGAGACTCGCGAGGCAACTCACCGAGATGGGAGTTGTGGAGGTGAGAGAATAGGCATTTTTCTGCTTTTTTCTTCTTCTTGAGATTCTCGCATGCACTGTAATATGGAAGGACTGGTGCCTATCCAAAAAAAACAAGACGAAATTGCATAGTTCTGAATGTATGGTACATCTTTTAATCGAAATTACAAGGTTTCCTTTCAGGGCGAAGGCGTCTGCGGATTCCTTCCCAACACATATGAAACCGCCGTTGCCATGTTTGCAACTGCAGCAATCGGTAAATTTAGCCTCGCTTTTTACTCTTTACTTGCAATCTTTTTACTTGCAATTATCGCGTCAATCAATGGTTTCAATAGTGGATCTGACAAGATTTAAACAAGATTTGGCACGATTTTGACATAATTGTTCGTCGTTGTTGAACGATACTGTTCACCACAGTGATCACGTTCTTTTCAGGAGCCGTGTGGAGTTCGGCCTCCGTGGACTTCGGACCCCGCGGTGTTCTCGACAGATTCACCCAGGTGGGAAATTGGTGATGTAATTTTGGTTTTGACTGTCTCCATTCCGCACTATCTCGGTCAGAGAGACGAGAGAGTGTGCAGAATGAGGAAATTCGAAAACCGAGACGACATCACTATAGGAAATGGATTGAAAAGAGCTGATAAGGTGACGATTCGTGATCGGTGAAAGTTGATATCGAGTAGGGTGATGGGGAGGAATAGAACTGGCCTGTTCCACCGATCTTTACGGTTTTATCACGGGTAAAAAAAACATTGCATGACAGACGTATATTTCTCAGTGGAAATGGTGATGCATTGGTGCAAAAAGTTCAGAAATTCTTAGAACCGATTCCGCGAGAAAAAAACTATGAGGAAAACATCAATTATTGTAATATGGGACTATATTAAATTGCATTAGAACGCTGTATCTACTGCCCGGGTCTCACTGCAAGTCATTAGATATCCGTGCCCAGCGGGCGCGTGCTAACGTGTCCTAGAATCAATTTGAACAGCACGGTCCACAGTCCACCCAAGCAGTATGCCTAACTTTCTGCACCAACTAGTGAAGACTGTAAACTCGCTTGATATGAACACAACTTTACATTTTCAATGCAGGTCAAGCCTCGCGTTCTCTTCACTGTCGATGCCGTGAGGTACAAGGGAAAGTTGTTCGAGCTTCACGAGAAGATCAATGAGGTCGTCGAAGGTGCGAATATCATTCACGCGCTCCATATCCTCAATGATTTACAGGGCTGGAACTGGAAAAGGTGATTTTGTTCAAGCATCTCCGACCCCAGGATGGATCTCCACGTGGAGATGGTAAGTGAAATTTTAAAGATTGAGTTGTTTTTTCATGTCTATCGATATCTTTTCTACTGTTATTTTTCTCGTGTTTCAAAAATATTCTTTCAGATGCATTCTCCACCTTCGTTCGCTCGAAACTCGTAAAATACAGCTACCTCCAGTTTGAGAAACTTCCCGACCAAAGATTTGAGTACACTCAGGTGAGGTATACAGCAAATATAATGACGTATTAAATCATAAATTTCGTGGTGAAAATGTGTAATACTAATAAAGAATCAAGATATACGATGTCTAGCGAGTGCGACAAAAATGCTATAGGTTTTTACAATTGGAATTTGAAAAACTGTCGCAGAATGAGAATTATTGTTCAACAAAGACATTTTACATAGAATAATTGTTCACCATAGACAGTTACGATAGGCAATTTTTTCAGGTACCCTTCGCCCATCCTCTCTTCATCATGTTTTCATCGGGAACCACTGGAGCCCCCAAGGCTATCGTCCATTCAGTAGGAGTGAGTGTTTTCCAGCTTGAGAAAAGTGCGAAATGCTGAGTATGAGGTATTTTAATTTGTTTAAAAAATTTGAAAGATTAACAATAGCTTCAAAAACAAATACTTTAATCAAGGTATGACCGTTTCACGAGCTGAGAAGTCGTAATCAAGATTTAAGCAGATCCTGAAAAATATCTAAATGAATAATTAAAATATGTTTTCAGGGTACTCTTCTGAAGCACGTCGAGGAGCATCTCATCCAGGAGGACGCCCGTCCCTCTGATCGCATGCTCTTCTACACCACCTGCGGATGGATGATGTGGAACTGGCTCATGACGTTCACCTACGTTGGAGGTTCATAATTTAGCCGTTCGTTGACTTCAAAGACTGATTTCACTGAAAATCCAGCAGAGAGAATCATTCACATACTTATGAGATCATGTACGTTGAAGATAGGATGTAGTGAGCGGTATCTGATCAAAGTGGAACAGCATTAGCTTGCTTGAGGGGATTAGCTGAGAGTTGAGATGGAACGGTTCCAACTGCTTCATGATAGTAGGGGTTTCCTTTCAGGTATATATGGTCTTAGGTTCTGTAAAAAAAAAAAGAATCTGCAAAGATCGAATGGTTAAACAAAAATAGTTTTGCTTCTAATATGCTTGTAGCTTCTATCGTTGTCTACGAAGAGTCCCCCCTCGAACCCGATCAGCATATTCTCATCAAGATTGCTGCAACAACTAAGGTAGGACATTCGCACATGTCATTTACTCTTCTATAAATCTGATATCTAATATGCAATTTTGATTAATTAATTTCAGTGTACTATCATCGGCGCGGGTGCTAAGCTATACGACGAGTACACTAAAATGGCTACTGATTTCAGTTAGTTTTAAATTTTTCTTCTATACTTATAATTAGGTTTTTAATTACGGGACACATGTTTATTCTGAGCTATAGTGATTTTATGAGAATCCCTGGTTGCTCAGAAACCTATATTCATGATATCATGACGAAAATTCTTTGCAGAGAAGATCTACGATCTCTCAAGTCTGCGAATGATTCTCTCCACGGGTTCTCCATTAAAAGCGGCCTCGTTCGAGTTCATGAACGACTACGTCGCACCCGGAGTATGTTTTTTCTAATCCTCTTCGGTGCTACTGGTTGGATTCAACCACGGTACCAGTTTCCCCACTTCGAATCCGAGAATGATGTACCTCGTTTCCACGTTTAATTTCTATGAGAATCGAGGTGGTTATCGACACCAATCCCTCCGGGCGGTATGTAATTGTGCCTCATTATCCTGTTGTTACGTCTCAATTGTTTTCCGTAGAATGTCTGCATTCTAGGAATTATAAAATGTATTCATAGAATTTAGAATGTCTGGGGTATGTTTAGTCGGAATGTCTTCAAATAACCCCCGCCTGAGGCGCATTTTGGCTTCTCATAATTGTTTTCTATGAGGCCGTTTACGTAAGAGTCAGTAAAAGTGCAACAGAGCCTGGCACGGCAAAAAATCGAATATGCTCAAAAATTCGTGCTAGGGGTAACTTTTGATTCTGAATCGACTGGTGTTTTCAGTTTTTCGATCAGAAGCTTCGGAATCCCGGTACGAAGCGATGCCGATTTTGCCAAATTCTTGTTATTCGATTAAAACTGCCCAGCGAAAAGTCAAAATAGTGCCAAATCTCGCGTACCCGAGCAGAATTTAATTCTCTACAAAATGAAAAAAAAATGTGGCTCTACCTTTTTTCGTTTCCGAGAAAAAGTCGTCTTTTGACAATGACCGTATGCAAGCAAATCCCTTTGCCAGTTTGTAGAGAATCTTTTCCTGATCATTTTGGTATATGGGGTTAAGCATTTTCCGACCCCGTGAGAAAACCGGCAACCTAAACCCGCGGCCAACTCGCGTTTTTTGCTGTTTTTCGATCACAACTTTTTTCTTTAGAAGTTTCAGGAACTCTAACATAGAAATTCGGTTTATACGTGGAAAAATACGTCAGTAAATCCTATAGTTGGGTATTTTTGAGAATATGACTTTTTGACCCTGGTTCTGGTTCCTCGTTCCATTTTTTGGGTCAAAAAATTCATATTCTCAAAAATACCTGAGTATATCGTTTTCTGACGTATTTCTCCACGTAGAATCGAATTTCTATGTTAGAGATCCTGAAACTTCGAAAGAAAAAAGTTGTGATCGAAAAACAGCAAAAAACGCGAGGTGGCCGTGGTTTTAGGTTGCCGGTTTTCTCAAGGAGTCGGAAAATGCTTAACCCCATATACCAAAATGATCAGGAAAAGTTTCTCTACAAAATGGCAAAGGGATTTGTTCGCATACGGTCATTGTCAAAAAACGACGTTTTCTCGGAAACGAAAAAAAGTAGACAAATTTTTTTTTTCATTTTGTAGAGAATTAAATTCTGCTCGCGAGATTTGGCACTATTTTGACTTTTCGCGGGGCAGTTTTAATCGAATAACAATAATTTGGCAAAATCGGCATCGCTTCGTACCGGGATTCAGAAGCTTCTGATCGAAAAACTGAAAACGCCAGTCGATTCAGAATCAAAAGTTACCCCTAGGACGAATTTTTGAACATGTTTGATTTTTTGCTGTGCCAAGCTTTGTTCGACTATTACGCAAACGGCCTCCTATCTGAGAACCATCAGTTTTCATCAAACGCCTTATCAGACACGATATCAATGTGACAGCATCTAACCACCATCTAGTGAACAACATAATACCCATAGTCGTGGGTCAGAATGATGCAAGATGGGTGTAGGAAAGGCGTGAGTCACGACGTGTTTCAGGCAATGGTGTAATTATGACTAAATATGATTATGAAAGTGAGAACACGAAACCTGTTCGTAGTTGCAGAAGCTGAAAGCGTATGAAAACTATGGAATGTTTGAGGAATGTGTTATGATAGAAGTAGTGATATCAATAAAAATCCTGAAACCCAAGTATCAGGTGAACCCGTTCACATAGACAATAAGTATTTTGTGCCATTTCTTATGGAAACGGTAGTAATCGATAATCGTTAGTCAGTAATCAAAATCAGCATTTATCGGTGTCGCTCTCTGGGTGCTGATCAAGACGGGGCAACAGATTGGGGGCATTCTTCGCATTCCAATATAGTCATTTCGCCAGGGTCGTGGTCGAGGGATCGGTCTTCTTTCCATTCCACTGACCGAATGGATCCGTAATCGATAATGGGTAATAGGGATGCCAAAATAATTCCCAATTCCTGCTCAAAACCCCAATTAATTGGGTCAATTCCTTCACCTAAACCCAAGTAATTGGGTCGATAGAGACAATAGAAAATAATTGGGCTGGCATCCATAATGGGTAATCTGACCAATAATTATTGATTGGTTCAGGCAGTGATCGGGTCGATCTCCGGCGGCACGGACATCATCGGATGCTTCATGGGCTCGTCCCTGTCACTGCCCGTCGTCGCGGGTGAATGCCAGTGTCTCTACCTGGGCATGAACATCAAGTCCTACAATGAGGATGGTACGCTCTTTCTTCTATAATGTGAAATATGGCTGATATGATGCTCACTGTAGACATTTATGTTTTCCGGCAATAGATTTGTGCCAGACCCGGGACTGAACATGGGCCAGTGGACACATTTTCACAAAGAAACGATTCATCTCTTTATTTTCTGATTTGAAATTTGGTCCCTATGACGAGGGCCATTCTACACATTTGGTGTTCGATCGGTAGTACTGTTTGCGTAGTGTATCGTCAACAAACTACTATGATAGTGCACTATCAATATGATGAAAGCGAATGAGACTCTCTGGATCTCGCGTGACCATATACTTCCGTGTGCTATTTCCAGCACAAAGAGCAATTCGACCGAAGGACGCAATTCAGAAATCGAAAACATAAATTTTCTTGTCACATTCCCTATAGGAAGAGGGCGCCGACCCGTCTCTTTGTGTCCAGATCGCCAGTGTTTTCACTAGCCCCCACTCTCACGGTCGATTTAGCGACACAGATTTGAATAGGAGAGGGGCAGAGGGATTCCCATGGTTGGAGGCGCACCCGGGGCGAAAACACCCTTTGACCAGCAGTAGTAACTGAGTATGGTAGGCTCGCTTCCAATTAGTGATGAGGTCAATGGAAAGTGTGACAACTCTCCGTGAGACCTATCAAATGCAGCGCATTCACAAACGTACGCATGCAAGTATGCATTTAGGACTCTGAAGGTTCACTCACTAATGCATCTTTCTTCTCGCCGCGGTTTGTGCGTCATAAACAGAGAAAATAAGAGCCTGCTCATCAAAGACCAGAGTTCACTTTGAAATACTTTACCAATTCTTCCAGGCTGCCCAGTTGTGGACGAGCAGGGAGAACTCGTGTGCGTCACTCCCTTCCCCTCCATGCCCACCCACTTCCTCAATGATGGCAAGGTGCGAAACCGTGTAGTCACGATACATTACTTATTCAGCAGGATATTTTCGAGAGTGACGGTTGAGTAGTGTTATTAGACGGAGAGAATCGATACTCGCGAGTCACAGGGAACACACCGGGGCACTTTTGGGCGCCTGGAACGAATTCCTTTGACGCACTCTCTAACTGGATTAGACTATAGAGTGTCGAGTACTCGAGAATAACATCACTTGTTTGTGTTGGGTGGAAGTCTGAGGATGGAGACCTTTCACAATAAAGTAGCGTATCTCAGCCATACTGCTAAAGTGTGCAGGAACTTTTATCCAAACCGCTTAGGCATGAATATAGATGAATTATGGCTTCGTATCCGAGCAATTCATTGAATGAACCAGATCAGAGCTTCATGGAACCCTCAAAGTGCATGTTTCAGGAGCGGACAAAGTACCGAGCAGCGTACTTCGAGCGGTTTCCGTCCATCTGGGCGCACGGCGACTTCTGCGTCATCAACAGCGAGACAGGAGGAGTGGTGATGCTGGGCAGGTTCGTCTATTAAAAACAATTAAAAACAACAATAATAAATATGTTTAAAAAGGTTTAAATACGGTACTTTGCGTTTCTGCATTTGTGATCAGTCTTGAGAGAATAGTCCAGTATCCTAGAACGTCCTAGTTATTTTGGTAAAAATTTCAACAACGTATCCATCGTTTGCACATATCCTCAGCGGTGACGTTCCCTTATGTAAATCTTCACGCACTCTCTTGTTTCGTTGAGCGTCTAGACATTGTGAAAGGACGCATGTCCACCCTACAATTAAACCGTAAAACGAGTATGTCCATCGTAAACTGGGCACTGTTCATCAACCATTCCACCGCGTCACAACGATCTTTCGATCTTCGAGTATAATTAATTTTATGACCTCGCTGCACCTGTTGAGCATGTGGGTGCGCGCCTCTCACTAGGCTGATAGCAGATGGTCCGTTGAACTTGAGGAAAGGGAATAGTGCATATCATTAACATCCAATCGCAACTATAAAGAACGCGCGTTTCATAGCATGAAAGGTACTGACCATCGAATCAACCTCTTCTCCAACCACCGATTCGCCAAAATAAAATACAACGGACATCCACTAAAGATCACTGTTATCTCCTGATATTCGCTGGGGGGATAAATACTGATGGACTTCAGGTCCGACGCGACGCTCAACCGTGGCGGCGTCCGAATCGGCACAGCCGACATCTACGCGGTAGTCGAGCGATTCGAGGAAATTGACGACTGCATCGTCGCCGGGCAAGCTGTGTGAGTCAACTATCTTCAATTTGTGTACTCTCTCGCCGGCCAGAGAACGAGAGATCAAGCGAATTGAGGAGAGTCTAGTTCCGATCTGTTATCCCTAGTGAGGTAGCCCAAAGCGACATTCAATCTCCCCAGTTCCCTTGATATTATTTCCTTCACAATACGTATTGATGAATCGGAGCGCCAGTGCGATCCACCTGATTCGCACTTTTTGGTGGCGAAATGCAAATTGAAAAAAAATCGGATAGAAATAGTATACGATTCTTTGTCGGATGATACAAAGTCGCCCTAAGCGCAACATCAGGACATCTACACTCAAAGAGTATCCGAAGTGCAATCACTCTCATGTAGGCCCCCCTCCCCCTTATTCCCCCCTCAGCGGTAGATCCATCTCCTCTCTCTTTGTCTCCAAATGGCCCACTTGCACCTCCGATCGTTCTGCAGTGAGAGAGGGAGAAAGGGAAAAAGACTGGGAAACGAGGCCATAATATACACAAAAAGAGGTAAGTACTCGTATATGGGAACACTGCTGTGCTTGTCCCTCCTTACACGGGGGGTCGCTTCCTAATAGCCTCCGTGTATGGGCATGTTGTTGTGAGTCAATAACCCCCGCTTGCTGCTTCCAGTCATCGAATACGGTAGTTCGGGAAATGGGGGTGATTATGGGATATACGTTTTCATGATGAAATGGCGTGCAATGCACATACGGAGCGACCACCAGCAGCCGCTTCCCGCCTTTAATGGCCCCTCTTTTTGCTGTATTATACGGGCCCCGGCCATTTGGGGTAGATTGAGCAAAGAATAGGAGAAGTGTTCGTTACAGGAGCGGAGAGAGAGAGAAAATGCACACGGTGGGAATTGTTGACTCTCCCCGCGCTCTGCAGATGGAGATTGTTGTTGCACACAGGCAGCCCGTTGTCGGCAGCTGCACACAAAATGAGAAAATACAAGAGGGAGATGTGGGCGGTAAACAGGCCCCCTGTTTCAGGCCGGAGGACGAGGATGAGCTCATTTTGCTGTTCGTGCGCATGAAGAATGGAGCGGTGCTTGATGATGCGCTGAGGAAGAGGGTGTGCACGAAGATCAGGTAGACACCCCGACGCGGCATTTTGTTAGTATAACAGACGGTTAGGTGGACTCGTGTACGAGCTTCAGACATTCAGTCGAATTTCGTATGCAATACAACCCGATATAGGAGAGCCGAATGAATTCATTCGGGGAGTAGGAAGTTTAACATCAATGATTTATCTCCTATCCTGGAGTCTGATTTTCGAAGTATCGATCAATTAGAGTTGTTAGTCCTGCTTCTACGTCCCTCCGCAAACATTCTCATGAATCAACAAATGGGTGTTGAGTAGTGATCGGGGGAACGCAAGCTGGTCATTCCTTCCTAATCAGTAGGGATGACATTTTGGGTTTGGCTCTCTCGATACTGCACACTCTCTCGTGTCTCTGACCGGCGAGATAGTGTGCGGAATGGAGAGATGCAAAACCGAAACTACATCTCTACTCTGTCGACCACCAAGCTGTCGCTTCGTTTTATGGCACGAGTAGACATCGCTGAGTCAACAACAGTATTGCTTACGCAGAAGAAACATCGTAATGATAGCATGTTGTTTTTCAGAGAAATGATGTCTCCACGTCACATTCCGAACGCGATCCACGCCGTTGATGACATTCCGGTACGTCGATGGCGCATGCGAGTCATAATTATCAGTGTCGCTCCCTGGCTTTGAATGACCATCAGATTGAGTACTGCGTCTCATTTTGTGAAAGTCATTTCGCCAGGGTCTGTCGAAGTGAAAACAAGGCACATAAACCCCTCGAAGTACTGATCCCTTCGGCTTCAACAGTAGTCAAAACACTTCTTCTCGTTCTCCCCTCCGCTAATCGCGCCTATCAATCGTCGCTACTCCCCAGAGGGTCTTTGTCCCAGAGTGAAAAGAGGAACCGCAAGTAGTGTCTTATTTTGGCGGCGAGTCCCTCTTCCCCCATTCTACAAAACAAGACTGGGGCTCTGTATATACTTGTGTGTGCGCTGAATGCGCGCACACGCGATCGAGTAAACACCACGATGACCTACGAACAATAACAAATCTCCCGATTCGAGAGGAGAATCCACGTTGAAAATATATGTCTAGTAATCGATGTTTGGTGGACTAGCCACACATTGTCTACCTAGAAAAAAACATCAGGAAGTTCACTATTTTGGCACATGTCTTTTGTGAGAGGTTGATTATATTTTCCCTACTTGGAATCGATGAGAATTATGCAGTACCGAAATCATGAATTGCAGTACACGAACTCGGGCAAGAAGGTGGAGATGGCTGTTAAGAAGATCATCAATGGGCACCCGGTAAGAGGGGGAAACATATCTAGACGAGCAGGTGAAGAAATCGATCGATACTGTCCACTGTTTCCTCTTCTATCCGAGCTTATCCTTATGTTGTTCGATCTCTTTGGTCGTTCATTCCCCCTTCTTCTCTCCATGGCGACTGTTGCCCCCTCCCCTTTCTTCTTGCATTCCGTGTCTCCATACCGCCTTTTTGTGCCAGTCTACGCACACGACTGGACACAGTGGTGGTGGTGGAGGAGGCGCGCGGTGAAAGGGAGAGGCAAGCGGGGGGGGGGGGGAGGGGGGAGACTCCGTGAAAGGAGGGCGAGAGATCACTCTACGCCCCATTCACAGTCTCGATTCGAGTGGAAAACGAGAAAATGAGCAGTATTGAGAGGCGACCAGTGAGCGGCTCTTTCTCTATGATTGAAAGGGGGTCCAGGAAGAGTTCGTTCAATAGAGAGGAAATTAGGTGTGTGCCTAGCACGGGAGAATCCGTAGTAGTAGTAGTATTCTACCTGTAATTGAGAAGGAGAGGGCGGAAGGGGATGATACTCATTCTGGATACAGACTCCCTTCTCGTCGTGGGTGGGGGTGTTTACTCTGAATGACCGATTGCTCTTCGTCTCTTGCTTAGATTATCTCCTCCAATCTACGCAATCAGTCAATCCTTCCTCTCTCTTTGGGATTACGTGAAACAGATACACGGGAAAGGGTAGTGTTGACCGTTGCGATTACAAGGGCGGAGGTTTGATTAGCGGCTCGTCTAGCTCTAGGTTCCACGCTCATATCGCTAGACGACATCGAAAAAAGAGCACCCTTCCAGCGAAAATGAGATGGTACGGCAGGTGGATTCCCCCTCCCGTAATACTAGACACTCGCTGCATTTCTGATCGCTTCCTGACTTCGAGATCCTTCGTCATGAAGGCAACTGAATATCCGTGCGAACATATATCCGTTTTGAGAGTGGGGCTTGGGAAGTAGGGATGTAAATTCGGTTTTGGCTCTCTCCATTCTGCACAGTTTCTCGCCGGTCAGAGAAATGATAGAGTGTACAGAACGAAGAGAATCGAAAACCGAAACTGCATCACTACTACTGGGAAGCAAACGATCCTATCCGATTCATTTCAGGTCCAGAAGGCCTCGTCCCTCCGCAATCCCGACTCGCTTGATATCTACAAGAAGTTCGCGCGAGTCTAAGACGCCTCGCTCCCTCTAGAGACAGAGATCAGATTTCCCCACTCCTTAGACTCTTCCTAGTGTTTGCCCACGCTATTTTCGTGGTGTTTTATCATTTCTTATCAATTCCTATGCGATACCGCGACGACGACCAGGGCCCCGACAACAAATTCAACGATTCCCTCACTGCTCCCCTATCATAATCCTAATTGTTCTGCCTCGATCGCCCCCTCCTTCCAGATTCTGCCCCGTTAGTATTCAGAGATGTCATGTGTACTCGAAGACCAGTTATTTCACTTATTTTGTTTCGACTACTACTGCCACGCCAGACAATGAATTTTTACTGAATGTAGTTGTCCTGTTCTGATGGAATTGTAGCCGAAGGGGCTACGGTAGTCACTCTTTCACCACACACGCACCGAATCCACACGTCGTTCCTCCTCCCTGAAATATGAGTACTCGTTCTCTCCGCTCTCGCTCTCAACGCAATACAACATCCATAATTGGGCCTCCACTTCTCTCTTTCTCTCCCTCTCTCCATTCCACACACGCTCTCTGCCCACCCTTTCCTGTCTGGTCTCTCCCGATTTCGACCACTCTCTGCATGTCTCCTTCTTCCCGAATGACTGATGCGTCCTGATCTTTTCCCCCGACTCCGCCCCCTATCCCGCCCCTCTCGGCGCGGCTTCACAGTCATATATCGGGGACAGTGCACGGCCTGCCACGGACTCTCGTCTGCTCGCAATCCAATCTCTTATCATCGCTCTTCCCCTTCTTCTGACCTCTTTCCGCGACGAGACGGCTCGTCGCTTGTAGATAACGATGAGCGAGCAAGAGCAAAGACATGACTGGAATGGTCAGCAGTGGTCCCCTCGTGGTCAGCCACCCCCCCCCCCCTTATCTATTCTGACCCAAGCATGACTCCCTCTCTCGAACGGGCACTAGGTCGATGAGAGCATTGCCTTCTGGATAAACACCGTTTGCATGCGAGAGGTAATCATTAGTTCTAATCCAATAGGTGCATTCTAAAGCTCTCATCCGACCAAGTGCCATTCTGACCCATGTCTCTCTTTGTGTAGCATCCCCCTCCCTCTACTCTCTCTCCATATGATTCGTGCTGTGATTGTCTCTCTCTCTTCCCCTCTCCCTCCTCATCTTCTTGTTCCGGGTTCATCACCCTTAGTGATCTCACCCCCCTCACTCTCCACTTTCGCCCAAGTTCCTCCTTCCCTGCAATCATGGGGGGTGGTTCAAGCCCCCCCCCCCCCCCATCTCCCCGATTAGATCGAACCATCGCACAATGGGTTGAATCGGCCTAGAGGGGGATTCGTGTCTATCGCAGAGCCGGGGTTCGCCCGTTTCTCTCTCTCTTATTACCCTTCTGCTGATGTCGTT
Organism: Pristionchus entomophagus; assembly: GCA_036245825.1. Lineage (NCBI taxonomy): Eukaryota > Metazoa > Nematoda > Chromadorea > Rhabditida > Neodiplogasteridae > Pristionchus > Pristionchus entomophagus. Next base: position 32,749,357 of record BTSX01000006.1, read on the forward strand.
AACCTGCCCGTGCTCTGTAATCTGCATAATCTGGAGGGGTCGTCCGCACCACGGCCCTTCCTCCTCCTCCTCCTCCCACTCATACCCCTCCCCCTCAATCCATCCATAATTGGAGGGCCGGGTAGAGTCAATCCATATATATGCGAGATCCACTGAGAGAACAGGTAAATCGAGTAGAGATTAGACCGAATCTCTCATCGCCCAGGGAACACCTGTATTGTGGAGAGTGGAGAAGGTGTATCGAGAGGGTGTTATCGAGGAGAGAGTGGGGGAGCCGAAGAGAGCGCAGAGAAACGAGATACGACTAGAGTGAGCGGAGAACGGAGAGGCGAGATGCATATCCATCGTGTCTTTTTACCTCTTTCATCCCTTTCCCTTTCCTTCCATCTGACCATAGTCGGGTAGGTCACGGTTCGCAATCCATGCACTTTCAGGCTCATAAGCTCGTCCCTTATCTCTGTAACCCTTTCGCCCTCCCGCTCCTCCCCCTCTTCAGCTTCTCCGACCAAATTATGCTGAGTCTGCAGGACGACTCTCTTCCCCCCCCTCCTCCTCCTCCTCTTCTCAGATCGTCACTTCTCTTACTACTCAATTCTCCCCTCCCTCCCCCTTCTCTCGCTCCCTCTAATAATATTTATCTACTGACAGTGAGTATTGCCGAATAAGCAATTACAGTCGCGCTACGATTAGCGCGTCGCCACAACACAACGGGAGAGCGGACCGAGACCACTTACCGTAACCCCCCTCACCGTTCATTTAATACCGTACCTATCACGATGAAAGACTGCTTCTAGTGAAACTAATTTGGTGTCAGGCGTTTGCTGTCTCTTTCAACCGACATAATCATCTTGTCTCATCGTCGTTAGAATCGAAGCGCACATTTCAAATTTCACTCGACTTTCATTTTCCTCCGCTCCCCCCCCCTCCCCCCGCTCTCTCGCCCCTCCTCCTCCCGCTCGAGTCTCCTCCCCCTCCGGGGGGCCCCTTCTCTCCTCCTCCTCCTCCTAGAATCACTCCGAATGCCTAGAGAGGCCCCCTGCCTTCTGCACACCCAATGATATTACATTATTGCCGTTCGGGTCTTCCAAACGACTAGAGATCATCGCTCACGATGCAATCAACACATCGCAATCGTACTCTCATCGTCATAATCAACTCTCGTTTGTTGCTCGTTCCCTTCTCGTCGCGTTGTCGTTTTTTCTTCTTCTTCTTCTCTTTCTCCCCCCCCCCCCCCTCATTCCTCCCAATCCTCAACCCCCGTTCTTCCAGGCGTCTTCCTCTCCGCACAATATGTCTCCTCACAACGGAACGGGTACCCACCAGCCGGCGGTCAGTTTACCGAATGTTATAGTTATCTTCACTGCATATAGTGCACTGCAGTGAGGTCGTTTCGTTTCTGAGCTCTCTCCATTCTCAATTATCTTTCGTCTATCTAACCAGCAAGATAGTGTGCGCAATGGAGAAAGCCGAAACCGAAATGACATCCCTAGCGCTTAGACGTTATGGTCAGTTTGTTTCTTAGCCTGACCCAGAGCCACCCTATTCTAGTGCCAATCTCTCTTTGTTGACCATGGCCGTGAGTACGCAAACCTTGTTTGTGTGTACAGTTTGGAAGGAGGGGGAGCCGACCACAACCGCGGAGGATAAGTGGAGGCTGGTGTGAAAGGGGAGATGGAATCCTCTCCTCGTCGGTGTTGTCGTCGTCGCTCGACAACATCTCTGTTTGAATGTGCGCGTGCAATCCGACACCTCGCGTTAGGACTTCAACGACCGCCGCCGCGCGAGAGCGTTTCCGTTAGTCTGACTCTCCTCGTTTCGCATGCTCCCTCGGGTCTCTGACTGGCGAGATAGCAGGCGGACTGAGGAGAGTCACACACACTCAAGTTTCCGCCCCCTTGGGATTGTTTATGGGGCGCTGACCGAATCCAGCGGCTGCCCACCCTAGCTCCCAGTGGTTTATGGCAATAAAAGTAGGCACACTAGAGCTGCACAAGCCGATGCAGCACAACAATGATGGAGAGGAGAAGGAGAACTAAAAGGAAGGAGGAGAGTGGGGGGGGGGGTGTTGACTCGTCGCCTCCCCTCCTCCCCCTGTTGCCTCCACGATTGTAGTCAATTTGACGCTACTGCTCTCGCGAGCTGCTCACTTCAATTTCACACTTCTCCCCCTCTCCACTGTACAATCTCATCTCGTTCCTTGCAGTCGATGCCTCACGATCTCACGCTGATCAGGGGCGACGACGTCAACGACGGCAATGGTGATGAAAATGCGGAGAACGGTGAGTGGTTAAGCCTCATAAACATAAGTGATTTAATCACATCAGTAGCTCGTGTGTAGAGATTTGTGTCGAATTCTCGTCACTACTGAGTATTTTTCGATTTCTGAGCGTACCTGCTTAGAGCGAGCATGAAGGTGTGAAATAAGATAGGAAAAAGGGTATTAGTCGAAGAGGGTATATGGTAATTCCTCCCGTATTCACTTTGCGTAAATGGCATCGAAGCCATAATCAGAGGCGATAATCCTGTCAGTTGACGACATTCGTAATCAGGGCGCATTTCAGGTGTGAACGGACCTCGAAGCCTTACTACGGATCTCATCGGCGCGACCTTGCCCACTTTGCACGAGGTATTCATACATCTCATTTATGAGATGTATGAATACCAAAATACAAATGTTTATTCTATCCAGTAACATGATACCCGCTAACGTTCTATACTTTAACGTCCCTATGCTACGGATTCTCTCCAGAGCTGGGATAACTCATGAAACGGCTCTTATCGTTTCGCCGTCCCCAAGTAGCGTCTGACAATTCCATAGGTTGCAGTAGGAAGTGGCAGATCAAAGACCCTGTCGTGCGTGAGTACCCCCTCGACTAGTGTCTCCTCAAACTGGTTGGGGTGTTGCCACTGCCTTCCCTTGTCCTCCCTCCCTCTCTCCCTTCTCACACTCTCAAAATTGATTCTGGACCAGTGGCTGATGCTCTGAGTGCCAACTACAGAGAGACAGAGAGACCGTGCGAGTGAGGACACAAAGAGGGGTGGGAGTGACGCCCTTCCTACGCCCCGACTCCGCCCCCCCCCTCTCAGATGAGAACTCTCACTCAACTGACTAGTCTTCATGCCATCACCCCCTCCATTCTCCATTCTCTCTAGTTTGCACATAGTGGATAGATCAAGAATCGACCTGCTCTCCCTTTCCATCCTCCTTTCTCCTGTATTCATAGCCAAACATAGAGTGGTCCGGAGCGGGATAAAGAAAGAGAGAAAGAGGGGAAGAGAGGGATAGAGAGACTAGGTTATAAACAACGGATCTAGCTTGCAGCGATGGAAACATATGGAAAGGGGGATCGAAAGGGGGATTTTGAATGGGAGAGAGAGAGAGAGGAGAAGGAGAAGAGTGAGTGATTGCCCTCTGCAAATAAACAATCAAATCTTGGCGCGCCGAGACCACCCACCGCTGATATAGATACCACGCCGGTAAACGATATCGATTGATTGCTATTGACCGGTAGGGATTTGGACTTGACTTATTGGCCTGATTGCAGGAAGAGCAGAGAATGGAGCAGAAGGACGCGACCGCCACCACGAGCACAGGTATCTCGAGCGAGCGCATGGACGAGGTACGGTAGCTGGTCATCACATCGTCATCAGGAGCAAGTTTCTGCAGGTGCTCAAATCGATACAGAACCAGGAGGAGATCTTCGACCTGCAGAAGATTCGGGATAAGATCGACGCCAAGAAGTTCTCGGCACATGACGAGCTCAGAAAGTGAGATTCTTCAAAATTTTTGCTGCCCCGTCCAAATCGTATTTGCAATTTCATTTTTCCTTGACGCTCGTGGCTTGTCTCTGTTCTGTAGTCGCATCCGGAACGGAACGGTTTGTTCTATGACATACAACACTGTGGTTTGCGCGCGCATAGGCGTTCAGAGGAGAGGATTGTGCTAAACTTGTAGCCGTGTTGCTGAGCAGCGCGTGGTGCGAAGAAGTGTTCTCTCTCTCTCTCGCTCGCACAAATCCTCCCTGCAAACGTGGTCAACGATCCGCTGTTCCACGTACCATCGTCTTCCTCAGCGCTCCTTTTTGTTGCCTCGTGAGAAGTTCCCAGGCGGTGTCTGATTTAGATGTCGTTTTTTTTCGGGAACACTTAATTCCGAGTGAAGTATTCCAAAATGTAAGTTCCAACAAAAAAAGTTCCGAGATGAGCTGTTTTCGGAAAAAACTGACATATCTATAGTGCACCGTTCTCAGACAAAATGTGAAAACCGCCAAGAATACTCAAATTTCTCGGCTCTTTTGACTGATAGAGACACGAGAGATCAGGCGAAATTTCGATAGTTGAGTTCAAATTTGCCATTAGTAGATCGAAGATCTTTTGACGAACCAGAGTGAAAAGGAGAGAAAGAGAACGAGTGTTTCACATGCGTTTTCACATCGAATTAGGCTCTCTGCCACTAGTTCCGTAAACAACTCTCTAGGTCTCCCTTCCTCTCAGAGAGAGGGTCATCCAAAAAGGGGAGAGTCACACCCGTTTTCATCCGCCCTGGCAGATGCATGCAACATCTGGCCGACTCAGACCCCTCGGCCCTCTCGGTCTCCCTCTATTCACACACACAAGGATTCATTATCCGCCTCTTCCCCTCCTTCTAATCAGCCCCCCCCCTCTTCTCTGGCCCAATCAATCATTCAGCTCCTTTTTCGTGCCTTCTGCTCCCCTCCCCTGCATTTGAGATAACCTTCCCAGATTAGAACACAACAAGAGGGGGGGGGGTAAGGCGCCACCATTTTTCTGCTTAGGTGCCACAGCCCCGATAAAATCTAGTGCCAAACTCGTGAGAAGCGAGAGCGCGTTGAATTGACAGTAGTTCTTTTATGGGACGGGGACAAAGTTCAGCCTCCTCTTTGCCCCTTACTGGCGCTCAATAAAACGCAATTATTGGCGCAATTTGGACCCTCACTACCTTGGGGGAAAGAGGGGGAGGGTGGGTTAATGACTGGCGAAGGAAGGAAATCAATGCACAGGGGGAGTGCATTGATCTTCTCTCAGCTGAGAGAGTTTCGTGTCTCCTTGAACTTTATCGCTCAGAATTGCGATGGGAGGACGGTGGCGCGTAATCGAATTAGGAGATCATAAAAGTGCTCGGTCGCCTTCCTCTCTGTATGGGGGCTACTACAACAAGGCGCGACGACTTTAGAAGACCGGGGGACAGAGGGATTACCATAATCCCCCCGGCTGCCGTACATTTCTTTCGTGTGAGGAGTGCCTACCATGCACCAGAGTACAGATCGGAGGGACCAGCGGAAACCATAATTCATTTCGGTCACAAATCTCTCCCTCTCTTTCTTCGTGCCGAATGCGAAAAGAGATGGGATTCGGAAAGCGTTGGGATGGAGGGAGCATGGGCGTAAGAGATCAAGGGGCTTCAAATACACAGCTGTATCATACGGGTTAGTAGTTCAAAGATCATAAGATGATTGGCTGTACGGACACAATTTAATTAAAACATGGTTGAGTTTTTCGAAAGTTTGATGTTATCTGATTCAAACGACATAGAAGTGAGGCATTATGATATGCATCGATGTTTCGACATACATCGTTCCTCTAACCCACATGCAGTTGTTTCAGGGCAATGGCGGAGATCGCTCGCATCGACTACCCCGAACCCCAATACGTCGTCTACGCCAATGACTACATAGAGGAGCTGCAGTTCTACATCGAAATGTGAACAGCCTCTTTCCCCTCCTCTTCTCTTCATCCTTCTCCCCTCATCTATCCTGTACGAATACCCAGACCCTTCCTTTCTGTCTCTCGCATTTGTCACCCAACTATCACCGGGCCTCTCTATCTCCATCAATAAGTCCTGTGTAGATCACCCCATCCGCTTTCCGAATCGCTAGTCTCGATATACAAGCAACTTTGTCAATTCGCCTCTGTAACTCCCGCGTGCTGCCCTCTCGCCACAGCTTTTCATCTAGTATTCTCCTCACTCTCATCCAAAGCGGTTACTCCCCCATCCCCCATCTCTCCCACCATCCTTACGATCAGTACGCGGTTAACCCCCTTCCCCCTAATTGTTTCCGACGATGCGATTCCCCCATTGATCATTGATCTTCAGCTGACTCTCCTTCTACCGCAACTTCTTTGCTTGGTCGCTCTTGCAAGCGAGTGAGCAAACAAGCAAGTGAGTAGTGTGTGTGAGGGTAGTTTCGCCTTACTTTCTCGGAGATTTGTGAAAGGGACTGGATGACGGAACTTAGAGTAGCAGAGGAACATTATTCCCCTGTCGTGTTCAGTCCCTTTCCCCATGTGATTAGACGGCTGTTTATGATGAAATAGGTAGTGAGATTACTCTCTTGTTCGTCCCCTGACAAGGCAATAAATATGCATCTCCGGGATGTTTTCGTGGCCGGGCAACACTGCAGTTGACGTAGCAAGTATTGTGAGGGTCCGAGAATGATGACATCATGGCTCTGCAGAGAAAAGAGATACTAATTATTGGCCTCGATTCAACTCAGAGAACACTTCAGGATTTTACGATAGCATTTACTGACGAGTCTCCATGGCTATAAAGCAAAACATAAAAACGTGCATACAATCTCAAGAATATGAAGTTAGAAGGGGACTTTTGAGAGCCTACATAAAATTACTGTAACTGAAGTTACTGTGTGCAAGCGAGCGTAAAATATCTTCCGTCTAATTTCCGATAAGTCAAACCGCGTCCTATTTGATGTATTTGAACTCCCTATTATTTTATTGCAGTTTTCTTATCTTCCATTACCAAACATATTTAATTGTTTAATGTAAATTTATTGCATCCCTTACTCAATATCAGCCTGGCTCTCGTCTACCTTATTCTTTCTCTTGATATGGTAGCAAAACGACACAATACTGCGATGTGGAGGAGATCGGGAGCGAGAGAGAGAGGAGAGAGGAGAGACGTGTCTCCTATGGAAACGAGTTTGCGACGGTCGAAATGCAGCTCGAACTGCTGGAACTACGGGCGAAAGCGCACAACATCTCCTCTATTCACTAGTGATGGCAAATCGGCGTCTGGCTCTCCCCAATTCTCGAGCTCTCTCATTTATCTGACCTGAGAGTGAGTGAGCAAGCGAAGCGATGCGAGTCTTTGCCGATTTTCCATCACGACTATTCACTATTGCTCGCCCATATCTCAAACCTTATCTAGTACTCGTTCAAACGTCTTGTTTTCAATTTTCAACCCCACTGGAATCCCTTCACTGTTGCAAAATCGGCCAACAAGGGATCTCAGCCAGCGGTTCTTCCTCAGATCGCTGAGTATCGCCTAATCCCCCTCCGGTCATCCTCTCCTTAATCGACCTTGCTCCCCGAGATCCCGTCCCACTAGCCTCATTCGTCTCTCTCCCTCTGTCTCTCCACTCTCACAGATCTCAATGTTCTCTCTTGCCTCCTCCTCATCCCCTCACTTTCTCGATCACCCCTCTTCTAACTATTCGTCTCCCCACTTTCCACTCTCGAGCTAAGAGAGAAAGGCGGATAAGTCGCTCATTATTTCTCATTTATGTCTGTGTACACCCCACAAGTATAGCGAGTGGAGTATTTTAACAAATATTCGAACTAGAAACGCTCAAATTTTCAATTTCACGGATCGTTTAGACAACAAACACACGTCTAACTCCGAGATTCCCCTCATTACGCTGTTCATTGTGTTCTCCTCCCCCCGTTGTAATATCCACACACGTGCGTTCTCCTCTCTGACTTCGTTTCCGGCGGCCGAGTGGATTCGTGTGATGTCAAATCGGCTCCGACTCTCCTCATTTGGCCTGTTCTCTCGTCGGTTAGCGAAGCGAGAGATCATGCGAATCGAGGAGAGCCGGGTTTGTCACCACTAGTCGATTCACATCTTTCTCTCAGGTAAACAGCCATGAGACTGGCCGTAGCAGTCGCCCTTCTCGCCCTTGTCGTCGCGAACGCAGAAAAGAAGAAGGACCCATCCAATGGTGAGTGCACGGCCCTCTCCATTCCGCACACTTGCTAGTGCCTCTGACCGGTGCGCAGAATTTAGAGGGCCATTTCAGTGAAATCGTGCAAACTCTAGGAATTCCTTCAATAGTGGTTCCACTGAACGTTTCTATTAGTGATGGCAAATGGGAATCGACTCTCTTTATTTCGCTTGATCTCTCGTTGGTTAGAGAGTCGATCTGACATCACTAGAACCTGGCCAATTCCTATTTGTAATCTAGAACCAATTTTTCGATTCCAGGATTCCGCGACGATATCAACTGGGTGGAGTCGGTGGACCACGCGATCGGGATCGCCAAGGATCTCAACAAGCCCATCTTCCTCCTCATCCACAAGACCTGGTGCGGCGCCTGCAAGAGTGAGTTGTTGTGATCAAAATTAGAGATGGGTCCGTGAGCTGTCTCGCCAGTCGATAAGTCGAACAAGATGAAGAGATAATTTCTCGCGAAGACATCCCAATTCTAAATTCGAGTACTTAGCTATTCAATCCACACACTCGTATGACCCTGGCGATTGGCTGAGCAGATTGTTTGCACTTCGGAGTTGCAATCAACGGTGGCGCATTGAGCCAAATCTGCTCAATGGGAACGCTCTAGTGTAGCTTTTGGGATCGAAAGGAAGCATTAGAGAGGAGAGCCTAACCGAGGGAGGATAAAACAAGTTCTAAAGTCGAAAAAAAGCAAGAGCGTCCCTTTCCAGACATTAGGCGTTTTTGTAGCGTAGTATAATCGAAACTAGACTCTTGTCGATATGTGTGTTCCGTCGTTCATCTAACCGACGAGATACCACACAAATTTAAGAGAGTTGTTGCATCACTAGTCCCTTTGCAGACCTGAAGCGCGAGTTCAAGAGCTCGGCTAAGATCCTCGACCTGCTCAATCTCTCTCCCGAATTCGTGATGGTCAACACCGAAGATGACGACGAGCCTCAGGACCCTAAGTACCAGCCTGATGGAGGATACATCCCCAGAATCATCTTCCTCGGTGAGAATACGAATCATAATTTCGCATTAGTTGTAGACCCGTCTTCTCATTTCAAGCTAGTCATGGGTCGGTGAGACTCGTTTGCAAAAGATACTGAACGGACCTGGGATCGAACCCAGGGCATTTCGCTATGTGGGTGGATGTCTGATGGTCCCATGATTATCGATGATGATTGCATTACCGGCACTACGTTAGGCTTCTTAGATGTAGCGGTGATAAAACATGTAATATTCGTAAGGTTTCAGACACCGACGGCAACCCGCTGAATACCAACAACGAGAAGAGATACAGAAACAACAAGTACTTCTATCCCCTCGTGCCTCAGGTGAAAGATGTTCAACTGTTAGGAACACGGCAACAATAATAGTCATTTCTCATTATTTTGCAAGCAATCTCGTCAGTCAGAAAAGTATCGAGCGAACAAGCGAATTGAGGGGAGCCCGGTTTCGTTTTGCAGGCTTTAGTACACGGGTATTGATAGTGCAAACGAGAATAGAAAGGCTCGATCATAGTAGATACGTGTTTTGCAGGTTATCGAGGGCATGCAGAGGGCACTTGAGGAGTTCAAGGGCCTGAACGGAGAGGAGAAGGTATTAATATCTTGAGAGTGCTTCGTTGTTGGATCCCTTAGAATATGGGTTGTCCGTTTCAGAAGGACGAGAAGGAGGAGAAGAAGGAGGAGAAGAAGGAGGAGAAGAAGGAGGAGAAGAAGGAGGAGAAGAAGGTCGAAAAGAAGGAAGAGAAGAAGGAGAAGAAGGATGAGAAGAAGGAAGAAAAGAATAAGGACGACAAGAAGGAGAAGAAGGATAAGAAGGAGGAGAAGAAGAAGGATGAGAAGAAGGTATGGAATACATTCTCAGAGTTTTGCAAAATCTAAGAAATCAACTTCAATCAACATATCATTCCAGGGAAAGAAGAGCGATAATGAGAAGGAGAACAAGAGGAAGGACGAGAAGAAAGACAAAAAGGACAAGAAGGAAAAGGTCTGTCAACATGGGTGATTTGAATAGTGGAAAATGGCTATTAGCGTGAGGGAGTAGACAAGGAATCGAGACGACGTGTGCATTTCAGAAGGAGAAGAAGGAGGAGCTGTGAGCCATCCTAGTCTCTCTCAGCGACGACGAGTCAACTCATTTATTCCCCCTATTCCATCTCTCTTTACGGTTATCTGTGATTGTGAGCAATTTTTCTCTAGATAAATCGTCGATGTCTGAACTCTTCCCCCATCCTAGTGATGTCGTTGCGGTTTTCACTCTCTTCATTCTGCAAACTCTTTTGTTTCTCTGACCGACGAGATAGTGTGCAGAATGGAGAGATCCGAATCCGAAAATACGTCCTCAATCTCGTTTCCTCTCTGCAATCACATGCAGACATTTCTCCTGGAGAAGAAGAAGAAGTTATTCCGAGTATATTCCGAACCTCTCCGAGAACTAACCTCTTTCTTCCCCTTTCTTTGTCCCGCCCTCATCCACTATGGATATCGAGGACATTAGCGGACAAGGTTGTTGTGCTAATTCGGCTCTCGAATATCGTCGAATGAGGTCTCGCCTCGAATTTTCTGCTGATGAGGCTAAACTAGTTAGCCAACATGCAATTCTCTATTCTTTTTTCTCCATTTTCCGATGAGTCTCCCGGTGGATTCGTGCTCTATCGCATTGTCGATAATATTTGATGTACGATCATCGCCTTCTGCCATCATGTGCTTAGAGGTTGTAGCTAAACCACGCGGTGTCTGCAAACTTATTTTCAAAAGAACTCGGGCACAATTTGTATTCGCTGACACGCGGGGCGTTAGATTGATGTTAATCGCTTTCCTCTCATTTCTAATATCGAGAGAATCCCTTCTTCCTCCATTCCGCCAGTTCTCTCAATCCTTGCAATCCTTGCACTCACCTCTCAATCCCATTGAGTTACTACCAAAACACCTAGAGAGAGTGAACGATTCTCAGCAGTTTCTGTTATGTTCTCAGCACAATATAGAAATTGAGTTTTACCGCATAAACAGGTACATGTACGATCGTGTTTTGCGTTCGTGATATCCCCATAAGGTGAAACCAATCTAATTTCGTTAAACGGAGAAAAAGTCGAGAGGGTTCTCGTTGCAACAATCTCAGAATAAATTATCATGCCTAATAGTGGGGCCCGCACGAGTTTTGATTACTTTCCTCAGTGCCCGACTCCATTTCTCTCCATTCCTTCTAACGGCGTTCCCGAGACCTCAGACGAACGATGTTCTCTCCTTTCCCCCTCCCTGACCTTCGTGCTTCGTCATTTATTCCGATACTTTCTCGGGAAAGACCTGAAAGGGTGCCTCAAGCTTGTCGGCTAACTGCATTAGAGTTTCGCCCCGTGAATGTTGCGAAAATGCACGGGAAATTCCGCTCAACTCACCCCAGTTTGCGTGTGAAGTCGATGAAATAACATGTTTGTGCTGTCTGATGTCCTATTTCTCGCTTCAGCAATTGATGAATGCGACAGTCGGAGGGGAGCAGATAGATTCGACAATGCGCCCTGCAGGTTTGCATCTGTTTCGTTTGTCTGCATTCTCTTATTTTAACGTTTTCTTATCGAGCATCGGTGAGTGTGCTACAAGTACACAATTTAGGAGAAGAGAGAGGTTTTCTGTACTCCACTAGTGAAATGAACATCGATCCTTCTTATTGCGCATTTTGCCCTGCAAACATTCAATTAGCATCTAATGATCTGTATTTTTGCAGCCCTCGACGACGACGTCGTCGCGTCGACTTCAGAATCCACCGACTTCTTCTTCATGGTCGGAGTTGTAACGCCCCTCGTTGTTTGCTGCTTCGCGATCTTCTTTTGTGCAGTGGGTGAATCCATTATTCCGCCCATTACTAATGAGGAAATGGAACCTAATTCTCCTAATTTCGCGTGAACTCTCGCCGGTCAGAAAAATCGAGAAGCAATGTAAATGGATTCCGATTTACCCTGGCTAGTGCGCTCCGAAGAACCGCTTGATGTTTTCCGCTCAAAGTCCTTGTTTTCAGCGCAAGCATTTTTCTAGGAAGACGAACTAATTAACTACCAAGTGACCGCTCAGACTAGTTGTTGCACTTTCTAATTTCACTTGAAGAGCGTAATCTCGAAGTCCTAGTGGAGACGTGATTAGAAAACCATACCGGAAAACTTCTCACAAGGGAATGACCGGAACTCACTTATCCCGAAAATTCTGAAAAATTCAGAGAAAATGTAGAAAAAAATTCCATCCAGGAAACTACTTTCAAAAACTGCCAAATGCATTTTTGAAATTTTCATTTTTGGTGAAAATAGCGTTTTTAGGACGTTTTTATCGGATTTCTTACCACAAAACGCTATTTTCGCCCAAATTGAAATTTCAAAGAAACATTTGGCAGTTTTTGAAAGTTGTTTCCTGGATAGAATTTTTTTCTGCATTTTCTGTAAATTTTTCAGAATTTTCGGGATATGTGAGTTCCGGTCATTCCCTTGTCAGTTTAATTCGGTCAAATCACTCTCTCCACACAGGGCATGAGTAAGCATGTTTCGAGCGATATTGAGTCTCATCACAGGTTTCCCTTGGGATTTTACAAGTAAGGGTGACAAAACGAACAAAGTTAGCCGGCTTCGACGAGTTTCGAATCCGGATTCACTGCTGTAGACGACCAGAAGAACCATGTTATCATCACTAATGCCGCGTAGTGATGACAAAACGGCTTTTCGAGCCGGCTTGAAGCCGGCTTCAACCCGGAATGGTCATGCCGGCTTGCCGAGTCCGTTTTGTCATCACTAATGCCGAGTATTTATTCTCCAGGTGAATTCGCTGTGGAAGACTCGAAAAAATCTGGAGCGACTCTCCCAAATGGAGACTCGGCCACTTCCGGATTACACGGAATTCACAATTGACATCACAACCAAAATGGATTCGTGCCTCGAAATCAGCTCGGCACAGGGCAATGAGGAGGTTCGTTGAGCAATTTTACATAGAATTACCATTAGTTTCAGGAATCAGTGCTGCTCTAACGATCGATTTATGAGACAAACTGCGTTCATATGTACAAATATTACTGGAAATCGTGTACAAACTATCTTTTCATCATATTCGGCTTTCCCCATTCGCTTGTTTCGAAATATGTTTGCATTCTGCAGTTTGTCAGCAATCCGTGATATTTGTGTTATTCGTTCATTTCTCATATTGAGAGCTATCGATTGGCATGCACTATTTTATCAAGCATCCAAAGGAAATATTACATCGATTGGACCCTCTGAATGAATTTTTTTCGTTCACCCTAGATCTTGACTCAGATATCTTGACATAGCAGTCCGAGAATGTTCGCACGACCTATTGTCAGAAACTTCGAATCGTGAGAATTTTATCCGAATTTTATTCATGGATAGCTACAGAATATTCTCCTGAAGTGCACATATGGCTTTATGTCTGGACCTTTCTGAAGTGTTTGGTTCCAGGCACTCCAATTTCAGCCGAGGCGGACAGATGGATTGGCGTTTCCTTCCTCTCGCTTTCTCTCCAAAATGCACGAACAAACTGCTCAGAAATAGATGACCTCTCCTCTCCCTCTCTTTGTTCTCAACGGAGAGAGCTACTCCAGTTACATCGTTCCGAGATATCTTCCATCCGTTCCCTCGTGGATCCTATATATCAACAGCATTCTCCCATCCTTCTCGCCCCGGCCCTCCCAGTGTGTCCTCCTCTTCTATATCTCCTCTCCTCTCCCATCCATCCACTCTTCCTCTATTGTCTTTCCTCCTTCTTCCACCACAATCAATGCCATACTCGTCTCGTCCTAAGCGAGGTCTACTCTTTCCCATGGGTCTCCTCTCTGATTCCCTCTCGCATTCTCGCATCTGCATAATTTCCAATTGCTGTTGATCCTTTTCCTTCTGCTTTCTTGCTATATTGCCGGCCCACATAAACAACACAACAAAACAGGATTAGTATAATCAGTTTCGTGGCTAATAACGCTCAATTTTCACCCCAATAAAATAGATGAAGTTCACCGAATATCAGGATGGTGGACAAGAGCGAGAACATCGTTCGTTTCGACGTTGGCGGCGCAAAATACGCGACACTCAAGAGGACTTTTCCTGCTGGAACGCTGTTCTATTCGGTAAGTAGTTCGGTATTTTTTTCCCCGTAAATTCCACTCTAGGATGAGAACAATAGTTGTATAGACGGAGAAATGGTTGCAATTACGGAGCGAGTCGGGATCAAAAACAGAAAAATATCAGAGATACTATTTTTTGGATTCCTGCCAATAATCATATCGTAGTGGTTCGTCTCTCGCACGGAGCGGCTTCCCTTCTGCCAGATGGACGGGGGAGACTATTTTGTCGATCGCGACCCACACTCGTTAGTTGTGTTTTCTTTTGTTCGAGACCATTCAGACATCTCCAGATATCCCTAGTATCCTTAGTTGTTTTGTTTGTGTTTGAAAATGCAATTGCTAGACAGCTCTTAGTTTCCACTCAAAGTGCTCTATACCTCACGTTTTAATATCCCACCGATTGTGAAATACACTTGTTATGAACTATCGCATATCATGGGAATATTTTTCTCATGATATTTTCGCTCACTGAGCTAATCGTAAATCACGAGACTGATTATGCTCACTTCTATTTTGGTCGATAAATACATATTTAAATCTGCAACAAAGGAAAAAAAGTCTCTTTCCCAATAACTTTCCAGATTCGGTGTGATCCTCAACTACTTCCGTCTGCGACACTCAGGCCAGCTGTGGGAGGCCTGTCTGCCCAAGGATCCCGACCGACTCGCCATGCTCACGCAGGTAGATTAGATTGCTCTCCATTAGTTTTCCATTATATGTTCGCATTTTCCATCGCCATCGAAATGTGATAGCGTGTGGAGTGATCTGAGAGCCCGGACACGAACGTTGCGAAATAATACACAATGAATAATCGTGCGCAACGATTATGTCGATTGCTTTGGTACCATTTCTGGGAAATAATCTATGTGATGACTTTCGCTGGTCGTGTGGTATTGAAAACCATCCTGAGTGAATGAAATTGCTTTGGTACCAATTATATCTTGCACTCTCTGGAATCGTATTCGCGAAGTATTGAAAGTGGTTGAGAAGGTGTTTTTCTTTGAGGAGGCCGAATACTTTCGACTGGACCAGTTGAGGGAGCAGGCTATATGTCTGCTACAGTCCTGCAGCGAAAAAAGCGATACCGCATACATTAATGAGGTGAGCCATTGCTCGAATCTAAAGGCTGAATCCTGACCTTCAAATTTTCGTTTTATCAACTACGATAAATCCAGTCATTGCTGAAGAATCACCATGAAAACTATAGGTAATGAAGATGCCTAGTCCAACTCTCAGTGAACTGACACTTATTGAGACAGAAAAATCTCGTTAGATGCAGTAATTAGCGTCGAAGTGGGTGGCTAAAGACCCTCGAGTGCTTCCCTTTATCAAATCGTTTTCAGCATCTCGGGAACATCTGTTTTCGAGTGGTCATCTTGATTGGCTTGATTATTTCTTTTGCAGGCTCTCGCCAAGTCCGCGAGTTGTCCGCAGGGATTCAAGCACATTCTCGCATCTGAATAGTAGTTCCCAATGATAAACGATTCCTCATCCATTCGCTCCACACGATTCTTTCTGAATGATGAATTCATGAGGAATGACCTCTTCGCTCTCTCCTCCTCTCTCACTGGTCGATCTCACCTATACATGCTTTTCTCCTTGACAACGGTAGTGAGAGACTCCCTCCTTACCCCCTCCTCCCCTCATCCCTCCTTCTCTCCCTCCGGTTTTTCCAAATCCTTGAATCGAAACCACCTCTCGTGGCTCCACATCGATAATGGTTAGTCGTACTTCAGTTTCACCTGCAAGAAACAACATAGGTTTCTGGCTTGCCAGCCACCTGTTTCACGTCCATACCGCATAATTGTGTTCCCAAGCGTGTCATTAGGTGGTAAGTGGAGTGGACGGCGCAATATCAGGGTTTGCTGGCTCTCCTGAGGCGTTTCAAATCACAACCGACGAAGGAAGTCAGATTACTTCTACTTGGTGAGTCACACTCGACGATTTCCCCGGTTTTCCATTGCGAAATGAGAAGCCTTCCATTAGTGATAACAAGCCAATTTGTCTTTATTGGCTTTGTTGAGCATAATTCCATGAGTTTGAGTGAAGTAATTGTGCCAAATTTCTTGGGGTTCGAGCCTACATTGTAAATTATATTTTGCAATCCTCGAACTCCTAGGCCTCGACAATGCCGGCAAGACGACAATTCTGAAGAAACTCGCTGACGAAGACGTCTCACATATTGCACCGACTCATGTGAGCCATTTCGGTTCAAACTCTTCCTATTTCGCCATATCTCCCATTAACAAGATATAGTGAATGACAGAGAGCATTGAACCGAGACTGACCATCATCCTACCGTATATCTCATAGACGGCGTCAACAATCCTATGCGCGTGTGACTATTCTCGTCTCGTTCAGGGCTTCAACATAAAGGCGGTCTCAATGGGAAATATCAAGCTGAACGTGTGGGATATTGGAGGCCAAAGGAATATTCGGGTGTATTGGAGGAACTACTTCGACAAGAGCAGCGCACTGGTCAGTTTTAGAGCCCAGGCTTTGGTTGTGAAATTTTATGTCAGAATTTATTTGGAGTGGATAATTAATGAGGTAATTATTAGTTATCAATAATTATTTATTAATTCATTATAATGGAATTCGCATTACAGATCTACGTCATCGACAGCGTCGATCGGAAGCGGTTGGAGGAATCGAAGAATGTGAGTAGAAGGGATTAGATCGATCATAGTATGGCCCGAAATGTGAAGAAAATAAGAAGAATCTAGTCTAAATACCGGAAGACAGTTATCCTTCATTTTTAGCAGATAAGAAATATTCAAGATTATGAGTTTCCGTTCTCAGGAACTCATGGAGTTGCTGGATGAAGAGAAGTTGCAAGGAATTCCCGTTCTCGTTCTAGCCAACAAGCAGGTATGTTGATATTCCAAGTCGAGTAATCCTGAGTTCAATGATATCCTGATGCCGAATTGTACTTAGCTCGTGAGCTCTCTCAGTCACGAGCCCCCATTATTCGAATTTGAACTTTTGAATCTCGAGAGTCTTGAGAAATCAACAACAATTCAAGCATCGCTGATCGTTTCAGGACTTGCTGGTCGCTATGAAATCTCATGAGATCGCCGAGGCTCTCCAGTTGACGGAAATGAGAACTCGATCGTGGACCATTCATCCAGTTTCGGCGGTCACTGGTGAGGGACTGAAGGTGAGCAGATATTCGTCGTCCTTGATGACTTCAGATTCCGCATTCGTCCTCAACGTCGAGGAATTCGTACCAAATATTTGTGAATTCAGGATGCAATAGACTGGCTATCGCAAGCACTCAAACTCGACACGGGAACTTCTAAGAAGTGATGCGAAGGTAAGTCGTAATGTCTTTGTCCCCATCTGGAATGTCCCTTTTAGGAAAGACAGCCTTCCGCTCGGCTGAAATCTCTGCAATGACTGGCTACCTCCTGCTCCCTTTCCGTTCCCTCTCACTTCTCCCTCCATTCCCCTTCCCTTCCTCAGTCTATGCATTGATTGTTGTCCCTTTCCCCTTCGTGTGTCCACTCTTTCCACCCCATGTGGCACCATTCGACTGTTTTCTGCTGGTATAAATGCATTTATCGAAATAGGCTGCCTCCATCATATCGCCATCTGAAACCATTATCCCTGCACTGACCTACTATTTGTTTGTTTCTTGCGAGAGGACATGCGCCGAAGCAGATGGCCATGTGTAGTGATCGCGTAAACTGTGGAGTTGTGGGAGGACCAAGAAGGGAAGAGACTGTGCGAACTGGAGATACGGCAGAGATGGAGGGAGAGAGGCCGGATGAAATGGGAGAGTGTTTAGACAGCCAAAGCAGTAGTAGTCAATGACCATTCTCTCGCTTGCTAAGCCTCGAAGGGTATCCATTCGTATTAGTCGAGACTCAGTCCAGTTTGAGCGTGTTTACGGATGGGTTTCCCCATTAGTTTTGGAAGATGTTAATGGATGAGTTTTCGCTTCGTTAGAAAGTTGTGTGAAGATTGAGAGTCAAAGCCGTCCCAAGTGTCACTTATCTTTCACTGCGAAACTCAGGATGAGATCGCATGTAGAAACGACTCTTCCCGTTTCCCTCCACAACCGCGGTCCACGTATCCCCATGTCTCTTCTCCCTTCTCTCACAAGACGCATCTTCCCTCAGGGATGGCTGGCTGACTTAGTAATGATGCTACTCTCGCTTCAAGGCTTTTGACTACTCGTCTACTTTGACATAACTTACTCGAACGGCTACGTGCACGCTTGCAGATAGAGACACGAAAATTGAGCGCTGATCAACAATAATTTTGCATTCTGCATTCTGTTTATTCGCCCGACCCTTCTGTGCACTGCATCGCGGAATCGCCGCAGCACTAAAACTCATTTATCGTGTATTCCCTGCTCCCAATTACTCTCGTTTCTCCCGATCTCGCCCCCGTCTCTAGTTTGTACACTGACGGAGGAGAAAACAGATGGACATCGGAGCGCGTTTGGATAGAGACGAGGGGGAATGGTCAGAGAATGGGCGAGAGGGATAGCAGTAAACCCTCCCCCCCTCCCCTTCCCTCTTTCACTCGGTTCGAGAACGAGTCACAAGACGCACAGGGCAGGCAGAGGACCACGAGACTCGCCTCCCCTCACTCTGAGTCTCAAGCACTCCAATCCCCTCCATTGCGCCAGTTATTCTCCCCTATCCGTCACCTCCCCTCTCCCCTCTGCCTTTGCCCCTCCTCTTCCCCTACACTCACATGATCAAACGCGCGCGCTCACGCGGCGGCGATGGCGCGCCACGACTCGAATCGATGGCCATTCTGAGGAGGGGATAGTCGAGAAAGGGGAGTGAGCGAATCAGCTGATTCCTCCCCCCCCCCCCCTCTCCCCCTCTCGTTCTCTGCCTATCCCCGTTATGACCCCTTGCGAGAGGGAGAGGCTTACCGCGCGTGATCACGTGTGGAGCGGAAAGAGAGGGAGAGAGATGCGCGCGATTTTCGGAGTAATCTGTTTAGAGCTGAACGGGGATCGCTTGCCCATTATCATTGTGTCCTCCCGCTTTTTCCCGTCTTCCCATCGCCAGTCAGTATCTTAACCCGCCGCCCAATCCATCAATTAAAGCACTTGGACGCCCTTTCTCATTACACCGCCAAACACCAGCGGGGTGGTTGCCCCTCTTTCTAAACTCCGGACTACAGTGAGTATTTGCTGACGGTGGTCAACGGGTGTTTTTCTAGCCGGCGCGAGCCATTTTCCGAGCGCCTTTCACGTTCGCACGTGGTGTGTGTGTTGTCCTCTTGCCTGGCGATTCTTGCCTATTTTCGTGCTCGTTTTCTCCCATTGTGGATGCGCGCAGGGAGTACTAGTAACTTACGTGGGTATTGTCCGCATCCGCCTCTTCCCTGGTGACTGCAAATATTATTGAGCGAGCGAACGGGTGTAGAGAAAACAGGAGAATTAAAGGAGGAGGAAAGAGGGAAAGAGAGATTGGACTGGTTCTGTTCACACTACACGCGCGTACACTTCGCTGCTCATGTGATCCAGTAGACACTAGAGATGGCAAAACGACATCCATGCTGGCAGTTTCAACGGTCAAGCCGGCATGAATCATAGATGACGGCGGAATGCCGAGTCCAATTTGTCATCACTGGGCCCCTCTCATTTTTAAATCGTCCTAAACTATGCCGCAATAATACGTGTTAGCAGACGTCACTTTTTGATTGATTGCGCAATAGATGAATCAGGTTACTGCCTCACGTACGATAAGGAGAGACTCAATTCGCTATATTCTTTTTTGGAAGTTCTCGATTCTTATCTTCACGTAATTCTCATACTTTGTTCTCCTCTCTCCCTTCATCATATCACTTTTTTTCATGGAAGGAACCAGCGAATGTCGAGTTTCTTCGACTTCAACAGGCCAAAGATGTTCGACGTGAAGAAGAAGTTAGGAATCGTAGAGAAGGAGGAGAACGCTCGTGACACCTCGTCGCATGGTATGCTTGTGTTTCAATCGAATGGTCTTGGTTCTGGAAAGATAATCTCGAGGGATTCAACATGAGTAAAAAAGTGTAATTAGTGTAACCTCGGTTTCGAACTGTACTCTCATTGGCACCACGATCATGGCTCTGAACTAATGATAGGGCACTCAACCTAACTTCCGTTCTAATCTTTGCTCATTCGACCTGGGATGATTGTCATATGACTGCTCCTCCCCTCCCTTGTTCTTCCACTCTCAGTCTCTCTCTCTAGTCTTCTATTGACTCTCCATTTTGTCTCCCCACCACCAGCGCTCCAAACACAGTAACGAAGCCAATGCTTGAGAGATCGCTCAGTACAGGTTCGGGTGCCCCCTTCGCCCCTCTTCCTTCCTTTGTCATAACAACCTCGGTATTTCACGTGATTCGATGGGGGATTCCTCAGGAATCTCTAGGATGTCACATGACAATGAGTGTTTTAGTTGCTATTTTCAGTCTCCTATTTATTGTAGTTTCTAATTCGTTTGAAAGGAATTAAATATATATATTTTAGTATCAGCGAACGAATCATGGGTGGAATTGGCGCCGTCGAGAGGCTCCCTCTGCTCCTCAGTCGACGTCGGGATGGTGATGGTGGACGACGTCAACCTCGGCAAAGACTCCAGACTCAGGTCAGCACAAGGGCTGTAGACAAAGGATGTCAAAACAATGCACAGTTCTTCTTCCAAAACATTGTGTCCCATTACCACTCCAAACACAGTTACGAGGCCAATGCTTGAGAGATCGCTCAGTGTACCGCTCAATACCTAGCGATCAGCTTCGAAAGATACATATGGAATCCCTACTGTTGAACCCTGCAAAATAGAATCCAACGATGTAGGTGGTAATCTGTATTCCGTTGAAACACACTATGATCCTCTTAGTGGGGTGCTACCCGATCCTCCACACCCTTCCTTCCCACCATCTCCCTCTCTCGAGTAATCCCCTTGGTCTTTTCCCTCCCTTCGCCTGTTCGAATTCGCGGATGCTTCTCCCGCGCGCTCTCTCTCTCATAGAAATGCGATCTCTCCCGTGACAGGAAGTGACCGAGAGTGAGAAGAAGGGAATGAGGAGGAGGGAGGGGGAATAGACAAAACAACAACCAACGGGTTCGTTAGTAGCCGCCTTAGACCGTCGAGTGAGGGAGAAGATTAGACTGTAGTCGGAAAGCGCGTTTCTGCTGAGGCTGAGTCATGAGTCAGACTGATCTTTTAATCTCCCTCACCCTCTGATCCCCTAACATCCCATCAGTTGGTAGATCCGTGCACAAACATTGATCACTACTCGAAATCACATGTTTTCGAAAGTAAATCGAGCCGAATAGTGGAGATGGGAAGATCAGCTGTCTTCTGGGGGTGATTCAGTGAGAGAAAGTTGCACTCTGTCGGAGAAAATTAAGAGACGATGTAAAGAGGAACAAAGGTGCAGCGGGAATCGATTGTAAGAGAAGAAGCTGTCTTGATTCATTTCGAAATGCACAGAAACATTTTGGGATGAATTTGGGCTGATCTTCGACCATTGCAGTCCTGTCTCTGTGCAATCGCCGCACGTCGAGTTCGATAGTCTGGAACAGGTGAGCAAACGATGGATGATCTATCTTCCCCTCTGAAATGCTCTCGTGTGTTCAATCACGAGTGCTGATGGAAACAAAGAGATGGCGAGATGACACTCCCTACACAATGAAAACACTCCGATTCCACCACAGATACTCTGGAAACTAGAGTGTAATAACCTCTGCATTTTCTTGTGGATGAGTGATGAAGACATTGTGTAGAGTAAAGAGACGACCAGCCGGAATCTAGAGAGAAGTGAAGATTATCAATGGTTATCATTTCAGGTAAAATACAAGCTGGTGCGTGACATGCTACCTCCAGGCAAGAACACGGACTGGATCTGGGACTGGAGCAGTCGGCCAGAGGCACTACCGCCAAAGTAAGCGCTCGAATATTTTTTTCTGTCTCGCCTGGTATGGGGAGATTCAAGATGTTTTCCGTTGTGCGCATTTGCTAGACTAGGAACGCAAAAAGGTGTAGGATTCCTGGTCCAGAGTAGCGTGGCTATACCTCGGGAGAAAACACTCGTAACTATGATAGTTACGAACGCTTGAAGTGACCATCGAGGTCCATGTATATCTTTCATAACTAGCTACGAGTGATATGTTTAAAATCCACAAGGAGATAACTACAGTACCATGGATACGGTATCCTACCCGGGAACAGTATCCTTCTTACCGTACCTAGTGTAGGAATGTTGCAAAACATAGTGGAAAGATGTGATCATCACGAAATTTGCAAGCGTAACCCTTGAAAGATCACGTCCATGGTCATGATTCGATTAGGGTCAGCGAAAGTTTCGAGTGGTGCTGCACATTGGCGAACTGTGATCATTCCACGATTTCGACTGGTTCTATATTATGTATACTAGATAGATCCTGTATTCTAGGTACTGGGCATGTTGGATGGTACATGGACATAGACATTGAAGTATAAACTATTCAATAAAATAATTTGATTACTTTTTCCAGATGCGTTCGCATGCGTCAGTACGGTAGCAACCTCACGACTCCTCCCAACTCGCCCGAACCCGAACTTCTCGCTGCATTCCCTATTGAAAGAAAGGTATCCTCGAAAAAGGTGCAGTTCTATTTCTATCGACTGATAGATGTAGAATCGAGTTTAATAGAGTAGAATAATGATGGCAAACCGGAACTGACTCTCCTCAATTCGCGTGCTATCTCGATGGTCAGATAAACAAGAGAGCACGCGAAATTAGAAGAGTCGGATGCCGATTTCGCATCACCAGAGTAGAATGACTATGAGGATTACGGTAGTTCACGTTTATGTTCAGGATCGCGCCTCGTACCTCTCGATGAACATGTTCGTTGGATTCATTGTCTCCAATCTCGTCACTCTCGTGATAGGAGCAGCGATCGGGTTTGTGCATCATATATGGTGGATTACTGTAGCTGATAGAAAGGGAATACTGGACAACATTAAATTCTTTATTATGCGGAAATAAGCTCTTGCAGGTGCAATTGAATGTAGTGAGACTCAATCGTGTCCTAATTCCTAAATTTTTTTTCTATTTTTTTAAAAATAGCTAAATATGCCTAATTGCAGATTCGCTGTGTGTCGTCGTCTCGCGAAGCAGAAAGAGATCTAAGAGTCGTTTTCACGCTGAGAAGACTCCGTCCTCCCTCTCTCGGTTGTTACCCCCTGTATCATACTATCCATGCTCCCTGTACATACTGTAAATTGTGCGCGTCGCCATTTCCTCTCCTTTCCCTGTCTATTCTTCCTTCTTCCCCTCATCGATATAGTCTATATCACTTCTATTGGCTGATTGTCATGGATCACCTTGTCAATCGAGTCAGCGACCAATCCTTCCCCCCATCGCATGCTTACGCGGGCTCTAACGTTGTTCAACCTCTCCCATCTCCTCTCACTTCTGTATTCCCCCTCCGTATTTCCTCTCCCAGTCCTTTCCCTCCTCACATTCGAGCACAACGACTCACAAAATCTAGCTTGGAAACGACACTAATTGTAAATTATGCCGTAAGTCATATAGTGATTCGATCGGCCCTACAAATAAGAACGAATCTACTCTATGTGAGATGTAAATAAATCCTATAAAGTGTACAGTTCACTTGAACATAGAGTAAACTCCTAACGGGAAGCGCCCGTAAAGATGACACTAATATTACTACCAGATAAGGGAAGCTGGAACATTGCTCACAACCCCTTGTTGAAATACGCCTTCTTCAGATCGGTTCTAGTGAGCTTAGCATATGCTTCGGGCTCATGCTTCCTGATGGTCTCCAAGTCGATTGAGGACTGCTGAGGGAAGAGCGCGCATCCGACGGGGACCATACTGCCGTAGCTGAAAGGGACGAGTTGAATGCAGTGCTTGTCGTTCTCACCACTCATCATTCGAATTTTCAATCAAAGAACTACTGGAAGATAATAGGTGCTCGATTTGAACTTATTTGTCGCTGGGTTGAGATCGTTTCTGAAGATTTTGGGATTGGGTATCTCACATGACGAAGGTGAGCAGCAGTTGGACGGGGATGTTGAGCGTCTTCAGATTCCGCACGAACCACTCACGACGGAGCAGACGCTCAACGATGATCGGAGTCAGGACTGCAATCAAGACGTTTGAGATGTATCTCGTTTATTGCCGCGTCAGTGGGGCAAATAAAAGCGGCTGATGAGCTGAATTTCCAATCCACTTCCCGTGGGAAAATGTGATTTTCAGTTTGTAACGTGAGGACTGCATTTACAGGGATTGGTTTGGCAGCGCATGTCTTTGGCGACAACAGAGTACTAACAGATCAATCGCACTGACACTATCCCGTGTTTTGATTTATCTCATATATGTTGTATAAATAGGTTGGAGATGTTTCCCGTTTAATTTTGATTCGGTAAGAGATAGAATGTGCGGCTTAGAAGATGCATTTCTAATTATTTTCAGAGTTTCGAGGGAAAATCAACAAAAAATCAGGCTTACCCATAGATGGCGCGACAATCACATTCCTGGACAGGACCACGAGGGAGATTCCCTTCATTGCCGCCAATCGAGAATGCCCGATCGGATTGCCGTTCTCGTCGGTGATCTCGACGCCTTTCTTGAGTTCACTAAAAAAAATCTTCATTTTGATCATGCTGCAAGGCATCAAAACATTTGTGCCAGATCTATGATAAAAATTACCAGAGTGTAGTCACGAACGATTCATGCTGTATTTTATCAAAAAGCTGAAGAACTTTTTTCAGCTTATTACTATTATTAGCAATCGATCTGCCAGAGATTAGATCAATAAATTATCACTCACTTCTGTCTCATCATGGGAATGTTGATGGCATTGGCAACAGCGACGGCACCAAGCGGAACCATCCGCTGGAGGGTATTGCTGGCCTGAAGCAACAGATTAAGGCACATCTATCATTTCAGGCTTTTGAGGTAAAGATGGATAGTTTCGTGGGTTTTTTTTATCGGTTTCCGAATCGATTCTTCGTTCGAAAGATAGTCATTCCGCCTGGCTTTCTTGACAGTGATTATAAAGCATCATTGACTTCTGACAATAATATCACAAGTATTATTGCTTAACGAAAATATTTCCCTCGTATAAGGTACCTGAGTCCTAGCGAAGAACGTTTTGAGGCCCATGGCCATCGATAGTGCACCTCCGACTGCTGAGCCATACGCAACATAGAGATCCTGGAAGTAACATTTTTGTGGTTTTCTGCGCGACTAATGTCAGTCGATCTCGAGTAAATGAAAAGATAAAGTCCATTCACAAGCTGTGTAGCAACTCTGTAAGGCCGACTTATGGTTATTTCTATGATACCCTATTTCAACACTATTTCCTGTTTTAGTGCACTCACTGAGGTTTTCAGTTCGCTGTTCGCGTTTCTGTTCGTGTAGTTGACAAGCGCGTTGAATGACTGATTGGTCCACTGCCAGAAGAGAACGGCTGGAGTGGACTTGTACCTGCACAATATGGATATTAGCAAAGAGATAGAGTGTTACTCATGTATGACAATAGTGTAATCAATCGTATGGTGGATTATCAACGGTTATCAATCATTTACATCAGAGTGGGATGAAACTTAGACAACCATGATTTTATCAGATGTAGTCAAATCAATCACCAGATCATCATCGCGCCGCACAGCACCGTGCCTCCCCAGGCATTGAAGCACATCCGGCCCGCGAAGTTCTGTAGGTCACCTGAAGCAGATTTACTCATATAATGCTATGCAGGCGGCGATTTCAGAGCCAAACTGCAGCGATTTCATAGAAGCTCTTTTGAAGCTATTTTGCCACATAATGAACCTTACCTGTGTCAGGATGGAAGGCGGAGCCGACTAGCTTCTGCGCCCTGAACAAATCCGCAAGACGAGTGCCCTCTTTCTCCTGGCGATTCCTGACAGTGAAAGGTTAAAAAAACGCGTTTTTTTCTTATACGAATGCTACTAGTACGCGCCTGCATTACTGGCCTATGTACTCATTGCTTCCGACATGAATGAATCAGGGGATTGTCCACTGTCAAAAGATTAAAGGAATTGTCAGGAATCCTGGCAGTGCTCATTTGGAAGGAATTAGATATTATCACGAATGATTCTCAGGCAGCTAAACAACTCTGACCGAAGTATTCAGTGACATTAGGTAAAACAATTCGAATGATCTCACTTGTATGCATCTACCAGGTCCTTAGCAGCCAAGAGTTCCTTGTTCTTGACAAATGCAATAGAGGGGTCGGTGATGTTAGCAAAGTGCCTGAGGCGCCCGTAGAACGAGCCCTGATCCCATCGGGGAACAGAGAGATCGAGGCGATGCTCCATGATGGAACTGCAATAGAAGCGCGATTTAATAACGGGAATGGTCATTTCCTCCGGAATCAAAGTAATGCTCGAATCAAAGTAATTACTACTGCAATAAAAGCGCCGTTTACCGAAGGAAATTATCATTTTCTCTTGAATCGTAAGGGACCGTTGACAAGTTGCGTAACAGTAAACAAATTATTGTAGGTAACAGCTAGTGATAATTGGGAGAAAATAGAGTCGCAAAGACTCCGTGTAACTAGGAAGTCATGAGGCTTCTGCAATTTGAAGCCAGAAGTTTGAAGAAATTTCTTACAAAAGTGCCGAATTGACAAATGGTCTGACACTGGGTCAAACTTATGATATCGCGGTGCGGTTGCGATACGTGTCCGTGCGCTTTGCTTCTGTTGGTTTACTTCCACCTGTTAGAGTGAGAAACTGATATGATCGCTCTCGAATGATCCAATCGATCACATAGTCACCGATCATTATCTTATCTCTGAGAAATCACCAGGGAAGAGCAACATGGAGATCCTACTTCCTTCAGGTTACTGTAGATTTAGTGGAACTGCTCTTGTATTCGTACTATTTGAGTGTTTTATTCATCGGAGAGTACCTTAATACGTACAATTGCGTTTATCAGCACAGTAACGATGGCCAAGCGTGAGCGGACGAATAAATATGAACGGTGGAAAAGTAATTCGAAGGGGAAACCGGCATCTCGAAAGGCGTTCTGTATATTAGCTCAGAAGGGGTGGGGAAGATGAACTCACAAGCAACTCGAGATGACACAATCAACTCGACGTAGAGAGCAGATTTGGTTGGGCGATGGATACAGGGGGGGGGGGGGGGGGTGTCGACTCGATACATAGGGCAGGGAGTGAATGAAAAATAGACTGAATTCACATTTGAAAGCGAGAGAGATAGACCGAAAGCGTCCTGAGACAAGGGGAACATGGTAATAGATTGGGATGAGAAGGGGCGGAGGGGGTAATCTCGATCTACTCTAGATGATCAGGCGCTATTTTGGGGACTGGAACCTGTGGGTCACTGGTGGCAAATGGGGCTTAGATTAGATGATGAAACGTCGCGAAGAAGGAAAACAGTGGGCTTGCTCAGTTCTGTCGATTGAACGGGCACACATAATTGGCAGGGAATATCCCCTTTCGGTTGTTGAGTTGGCCCTCCCACCAATTGGTGTCGTCCTTGTTGATCACTGCAACGATGTGTTTTTGAAATTTTTCTCCTTCTCTTTCTTTCGCCTTCTTACAACTCCCTATCACGTCAAGTATCAGAAATGGGCATAGTGTATGCCACTTAGGCTGATCTTCCTACTGCCGAATACGCATGATACTTTCCTGTTTAGTTGGCCCATGTTTCCACAGTGCGGAGTGAACGATAGGGAAGGACAGGGAGATGTGCATCCAAATATGAAGGGCCGAAAACAGAAAAGTACCGAAACATGCAGTTTTACCAATGAAACTCGTACGAGTGATGATTTCTCCTCTTCGAAAAGCAAGTTCGCCTTCTTCTTGGGGGTTAAAATCGAAGAGCGCTTGCACGAATTTCGTTTCGAGGTCCATGTCCTTCAGCAGAATGTTCTGATTTCGAGAGACGGATGATGTCCTGAAAAGTTTTCGATTAATTTTCTTGCAATAAAGCCACTTAGTGAACGCAACTCCTTGATCGCGTGAGGGAAGTAAATCTACTGTGCGTTTTATAGTCTCTCAAGTCTCTCAAGACTCAAGGGGATATTGGGTTGTAGTATTGCACCGAAAGTATTGTGTGTTCAGGAAAGAAATGCAATTGGTTGACACAATATGTTGTAGTTATGTAGTGAAGTGTTGGATCTAACTGTGGTTTTGCCAATGGAACATCACAATCATACGAGTCCACAATCATACCTGTGATATTGCACGAGCTCGTTGAGGGAGGAGAACTTGACCACCCACAGGTAGTACTTGCCCTGGTTGTCGCGGAGCACCTTGAAGTGCTGGATGCGGTCCTCGAATCTGCAAGGATTATCTCATTTTTTTTGTTATTTCTATTTTTTTTCGAATCTCCTCAATCTGCACACACACACTCCATCTCTGCTTTCTGACCGGTGAGATAGCCAAACCCTAAAGTACATCCCTATTTCACAGCATAATCGCAAAATTTTAGTATAGGACTTCTGCGGGAACTAGCTATGGCAAATCGATTCCTCTCTCCATTCGAACGATTTCTTGAAGGTGAGAGAAACGAGGAATCACGCAAATCGGAGATATTCATGTTTCTACGTGGTATTGCTAGTCTGAACATCTACTGATTTCACATCTCGAGTCCGCATTTGTCAGTGAACCTCACTGAATACTTTATTTTAGATTGCTAGGCAGTCTCCATCAATCAATCCCATTGCAAACCGTGTATTATTACTTTATGGTCAATTGTGTTACAATAATAACTCACTTTACGGAAATGGAGAAGTCGCCGGGCGACGATTCGCATTGTCGGACTAGGAAGGCACCATCGTGTGTGTTCTGCTTTCGCAGAAGGACTTCCGCGTCCAGTCGAGAGATCTTTCCGAGGTACCTGCAAATATCAAGTTTCTTGAAACCGCTTTTCTATTTAAACGTCACTGATTTCATTTTATTTTGTAAAACTGTTGTCTCCCAAATGGATATTCCCATATTTTTTCTATCAAAAGTTGAATTCTGAAAATTATATTCAAACTGGAGATACCCCACGCATTCAATCCTCTCAGTTAAGTTCTCGAACACCTTAATTCATTACGATAAAAGTCATTATTTTATCTCACTAATGGAATTTAATTATGCTCAAAAGCTTTTGACCTCCACTAGTACTTCCCTCTTACGATGACTCATCGAGCATCCAGCTAATCAAGCCCTGTTTGTTTATTTGCGCTCCGGATTTTAGCGAAACTTGATCGTGGGCCAAGATCAGTGACAAGCGATGTGTATTACCTAATGGTCCCCAACTCTGGGATGATACGGCAACGATACTAAGCATACAGGATGCATAACAACCCTTATCTCTCCGGGGGTCTCGTGATGCGTGTGCAAACAGTTTGTATCAACGGGCAGGTATGAAGAAAACAAGTTGGTAATCGATAATCTGACGCTCGTGAGCGGCACGATTAGCGAATATTTGAATTGCAACATCATTACAGTATATTGGATCAATTTTACAGTTATAATGAAGAGAGTTCTCGATTGGAAAGCGTACTGACCATGAGTGGTCATGCATTCGGATGTAGTTCGAGGGCACGAATCCCTCCACTCCATCGCATTCCGCCTTGAACCAGTGCGGGTCCTCGTCTTTGTTCAGAATCTGCGAAGGGTGAATTGCGAACAGTTTTTGCTCCTATTTTCCTTTATATTTTACCATTTGAGCTCGAACTTGGCATATACTAGTCTGATCTCGAAGTCATCTCATCAATGCAAATTGACTCTCTAGGGAGTCTGCGCCCTTTTGCTCCCTCCGCCCGCCCATTTCCCTTGTCTCGTTACTCGATCGTTCAAACTGGAGAAAAGAGCCCATTATTGACCAACAAACGAGGGAGAAGCCAGGAAAGAGGGGGGAACTATATCATATTGCAATCGGCCCCCTGCAATCGGGGAGTTCGCACAAAAAGTGGGATGAGATATGCGAGGAAAAAGCACCCGATGAAAGAGAAGGAGGGGAGACTAGTCGGCGAGCATTGCGTAAGAGAATGCACTTCCTGAGGAAGTGTACGAGCCAGAATACAGCTTGACCAGTACAGCACATATTTTTTCCTTATTACTGATGTCAAACAGTCCCTATCTCATTATCAATTCTTTGGGGATATTACCGCCAATATTACGGCCATAAATGATAGAGATAATGAGACAAAATTGGGTGGACATCCCTAGCCCCCATGGCCCGGGCGAAGACAAAACAATGATTATTCATATGCCAGGAACAGGGTCGCGGTGATTCACTATTCAGGAGGGAAGGGCGAAGGGTGCCCTTCGGGTTATTCTGTTCCGTTTTTTCTCTCCTTCAAATAGTTTTCTCTTACAGAACATGAACTATGAAACTGATGTATCCGTGGCGCCGCAAAATTCCTCCCAGCCTAATGTTCATGGTGTTGCAATCCCCTCAAAGCCTATTGTATTTACTTTGATCGGACCAGTGAAATTAAACGAATTTTTGCTTTCAAGTCCACAAAAAAACATAGTCTAGTAAGTTTCCTACAACAACTAACGCATTTTGCACATTTTCATTCTTCAAACATAGAACTAAGCTCACTTTGAGCACTTGATTCCGCTTGAAGCTCAGCTCGTCCTCGGCCGTGGCGTTGAAATCGTGCTCGGCAGTTGCCTCCATCGGGGCCAGGTGATTAATACCTGCGAAACGAGCGGAAATTAGCGATTTCGAAAAGATCAAAAGACGGAAACCCGATAACACGCAAGGGAATCATACATATAGTACAAGATATTTTGGTTTTGACATTCTTTTTTTGTACAATCTCTCGCCGGTCATACAGACGAAAGATTGTGTGGAAAGAAGAGAGCAGAAACCCGAAACGACACCACTACTACAGGACACTCGGGGCTGATTCACATTTCCCTCCCGAGAGAGTGAGACAAGGTGAATCAGCATCCATGTTTGGCAGGGTGGGATCGGGCGTCTAATCAGGGGGGGGGGGGGCAAGGGAGTGGGAACGAGTGAGAAAGTGTGTGTAACTGAACGCGTGAGAGAATGCCCAGAAAAATGCACGGAAACCAACACCGGAAGTGGCGATACGATTCTCAAGAAGAATTCAAGGAGGATTGATTGAGTGAGAGGCCAGGGAAGGGATTGAGGGAGGGAGGGGTGAGGGGGAAATGTTATCTGATGCAAGCCATCTCTGCTCGCGGAACCCACCACCCTCCCTCCTCTGCCCCTACAAGCCGCCCAGCTCCGCACCCACTGGCCATCCTCCTCCACTAGCGACCACCACGCGCTCATTCATCACTGACAGTGAGATTGATTGGGGCGGGAACGCTCGGCGCGCGCGGTGGTTGAGAACGGAAGCCCATGACTCCAAGAGGGCCGGGAGATCCCATGAAACCTGATCTGCCCAGGGTAATACGTCAGAACGAAATCGCCTGAAGGCTTGCAGTGGTTTGTGGGAGAGGGAAAGAGCAGGGGGAAGTTAGTCTCGGATGGACGCGTTTCTTCCATTTCACAATACGCGGGCAGAAGAATCGACCGAGCAAAAATACGAGCTAGCGTGGTCGTTTGTCTGGAGGACGAACACAAAAAGGAAGAGAGAATGGGAAGAGGAGAGAAGAGGAAGAAATTATGAGATGATAACTGGGCACCCAATCACGGGAAGATCGATGGCCAGATCAGTTGGTCAGCCGAGTGAGAAATGAATCAGCATCGAGAAGAGAGCCGAGAACTCCATCCGCTCCGTCGAGGGTGGGGGAGATCGAATATTCCTCTCTCTGTTTCTGTCCATTGGGTCACATCGTATCGTCTTGCACCTCTCTTGAGAGAGGTCAAAGAGACTCGGAGCAGCGACAGTTATGGAGGGCGAAGTGCTTGGGGATCGGATTGCATCATGACGATTGAGGACGAGAATGTGGGACGATATCAGTTTAGATTCTAAGTTTGTAATATTAAGTAATTAATAATAACATAAAATAATATATAAAATATCACGATTACAGTAAAAGAATTAGTATAATGTCATAGGGAGTTTAGAATCGATTAGACTGAAGTCTTGCTGATTTCGGGAGTAAAACGTGAGGAACACGAGTCGTTGGGGTCTGGGAGTGAGAGAGGGAGTGGAGTGTTGATTGAGTGATTGAGAGAGGAAGGAGAGGTGGGAATAGAGAGAAGGAGAAAAAAGAGAATGAACATGTTGCTAGAGAGGATTATGAGGGAGAGAAGGGACACGGGGAGGGAAGGCAAATCGTTTTCCGGATCGACTAGCGTGAATTAACTGTGATGATTCATTCGAGAGTGGCACAATTATCGAATTCGTGGCAATTTGAAAACGAAAGGAAGCTATGAAGGGACTTTCCTACTGATCAGGTGGGAAAGCTAGTGCCCATTTGGGTGAGGAATCGAATGAATCAGAGCGAAAAGGAGGAGAAAAGACGACGCCGACAGCTGAGGAATGACCCCTGTCCTCTATCGCTAGCCAATCCAAGTATGAAAGAGCCGAAGGAATGGTGAAAGGACGTTCAAATAATGGAAAGGCTTTGATGCAAAGGTCTATCGGTGGTTGATTGATCATTCCCGATGCGAACTGAGCAAAAAGCGCGCGGTAATGAAAAGAAACACAGTCGTATCTCAGAGGCGATGAGAGCGAACCGCGTCGCGCCAAGGGGGACGCGTCGCGGTCCGGAGGAGCGCGAAGGAAGACCATTGCCACCCCGGCTGACCCAGGCAGTGGACAGTGTGGCAGTGGGCAAAGTGTCTCTCCCTCTCTCTGATCTGATCGGGTCAGGCCAGCCTCTCTCTCAGTTCGTCAGACAATAGAGGTGGGATAATGAACGAGCAAAGGAGGTGAGGAGAGGAGCCCCCACTGGTCTTCTCGAATCTGTCACTATTTTTATACTTGGCAGCACCCTGAATACCAAAATCGAGAAAATATGGCGATTTCAACCCAGGTCTGTTTACGCGGACGGAATACGTATCCGAACAAGGGATCACTAGAGGATGCATGAAAAATTCACAATTCATGCACAGGATAAAAACAATGGGACTATAGTAAGTTACTGTCTAGTTTTTGAAGCGGAATCATTGAAATCACGAAAATGTGTTATACAATGTATTATTCCCTCCTTCTACAGTCAGACTTTTATCAAAGAACCGGATAAAAGGGCAATTTTCCCTCACTTTTTTGTTTTATTCAACCAAATTTCTGGGTCAGGTTCTTGACTCGATTAGCATACAAATGCCATCCTCATTTCGATTTTTTATCCTCTTTACCCCTCCCCTTTAATCCATCCATCGATCTCCTCCTTCCTCTTCTCATTCTCGCTCTTCCTCCTTCTTCTTCTCTCTTCATCATTCTCACATTTCTCTCCTCTCGACTACTTCCACTGTGACCGCTCGGTGGTGGTAATTCGACATGAACACCCTCGATGAAACCGAGCGCTCGTTGTTTTTCACTAATCGAAATGTGAATCAAATCAACGCTAATGCTGCGCGGTAGCAACTCGTCGTTTGATATCGTACGTGCAGATCTATGAACGTGCAAACCATCCCTCTATTAGTCCAATGTCACTTGCCTATTTCTAATCTTCCAAAATCACGTGAAAAACGTGATCTGTTCTGCTCATATTATAAATTGTATATTATATTATAATTATATTATTTATATCATATTATACTTTAATATCAACCAAGTGAGGCCTCCTTCTGCAACGCCAGCTCTCTATCAGCTGTCACCCCGCGTATCGTTTCGTCTGCAAACATTGAGCCCAAACCATTGATAAGGCCCTCTTGAGAGTCTCTGATTATCTCCCCAAGACGAAGAAACCTATTAAATTCCATTACTCTACCGTCCGTGAAAAAGGCAAGGAGCTTTGGCACTTCTTCGGTTTCTGGCCCAGACAATTATGATTTATCTACCCCCCCCCGGTTTTTTGAATTCCATTCTACTCCTTTCATTTAAATCTGCGCTGTCGCATTCTGGGCAGGAATCGAAGAAGTTCGGGAACTTTCAGCCAAACATAAAGCGTTCAGCTTCTCACGGTTTCTTCAGCAAATTCTCAGTTCACATCGCCAAGGTCAGTGCAGTGCGCTCTTGAGAGAACGCGAAATCACTTGTTATCGGCTGCGAAATTCGATCGTTTTCGTCGTCGAACAAAACAGGATCGGCTCTGATCTAGTTTTCAGGAACCATCAAAGTTCAGAAAACGTTTATGAGAGGAATCGCGAGATTTTCGAGAGAAATGACCACCTCGCGGCGGTAGGAATTTGTATCACCGATCTTGCTGAAGAGTGAAACTTAAGCACTTTGAATGATGTTCTTTCAAACTGCGTTTGCCGATTTTCTAAATCGCATCACATTTCCGAGTAGTGGTAGGTCAAACTAGGTACCCAATGAAATTTTAGGCAAAATTTGACTCACGAAAACGACCATAACTCGTTTCGAAATTATGCTAGAGACAATTCCAAAACAGCGCGTTCGAATGAGGAGGTATAGGGCAACATTTAATATGTTGGAGATGCCATTCCACGTCCATGCGCTAGATCGGGGCGGTCGGTTTTTAAATAAAGTGGTGTAACTTTCCAAATACCGATTTCCCCAACAAGCGCCTTTATACGTTTTGAAGTCACTACTGGTGCCTATACACCCCCCAAAAATCAGAGGACTCGGAGGTGGTAAAAAAAATTAGCTCTACATTTTTTCCGAAAAAGTGCCGATTTTAACTGTTTTTCGGTTATAACGTTTTTCTTTCAAATTCTTACGAGCAGAATCATGTCCCTATAGGATTTCCTGGCTTATTGTCGAGCGTAGAAAATGAATTTGCTAACTGGATCTCATGAAACATCGAAATAAAAAAGTTATACCGAAACCTCAATCGGCCCTGAAAACTATCTAGAACAGAGTCTCTGTATATCTGAGCATTCACTAGGAGCAGTGTTATTCAAAAGGCTTATGATGAATGATGACTAGCCTCCGATTTGTTACTCCCGTTCCTACCGTAGTACGAGAGATGTCATTTACGAGATCGGAAGTCTCTAAACTGTGTATGTCTGGTTTCTATCCATGTCGGCTAATCGATAAAGTGTTTACATCCTAACGAGTCATGTATGTGTTTACGGAATGGTTGAATAACCATGTGTATATCTTTGCCCTGTTCACTCCATTTCATCAATTTATCATCGGAACCGACCTCTCCTCAGTTCGCGTGTTCTCTAGTGTATCTGACCGGCGAGATAGCAGGCGAATTGAGGAGAGACCGTTTCGATTTTTTCTCACTAATTTCAGTGAGCCGTCGATGTGAGGAAGCCAGCAGAACAACTGGATAGAGAGTAGAAGAAGGACATTCGTAAGTTTATTCATCCCTGCCCTTTGCGACGCTGTGTGCCGTTTCAAAGTTTCCATAGCATTTCCCAGCCCGAAATTACGTGGGATGGAACCCTCGCACTTTCGACTGAGTGGACACCACTTGCTGAGCGAGTTATTGGCTCTTTACGTGTTTACCAGACGACACTAGTATTCTTAGATGCTGTATGTATCGCTAAAACTTTCGAAATACTTCGAGTATTATCCATACAGATTATACCATATCCACTGTTTATGATCCCCATAAAATATCATGCACGTTTTTCCCTTTTTGGTTTGAAACTGAACATCCTTTTCAGGTAGTTGCTATTCGCGGGTTTTGTCGTTGAGAGGATGGAACCGAATCACAATGGAAGAGTACACGAGAAGCCCGTATTAGTAAGTTTTGAAGCTTTCTAAAAGCTTTACACAAAACATTTAGATTCAATAATAGCATGTTTTCATTGCAGGCCTTTCTCGATGGTGATGACTTCTTCAAGGAGCTGGAACAACTTGAGAGCGTGGCTGGACCAACCCAACATCAGCCCTTTCCTCACAGAAATGCACCATCGTCCTCACTTCCCTACCATCAACAGTTAGCCTACGGTCATTCGAAGTATCCGAATAACCCCCATCAAGCGCCATGCCCACCCTACTATCCGCACAACAATCAGCATTTTCTCCCGCAGAACTACCAGAATCCGCAAGCCAGCAACCCGCAGAACTATCATGCCCAACCAAGTTATCTGAACAACCAGCCTCAACCGATTCGACAGATCCGCCCGAACCCAGGTCCCTACCAGTATCAGCCCCATCCCTTCCCTGCACAGCCACCCCCTCAAGTCTATCGTCCACCCCAGTTCTCGCATTCCCAACCATCGGGCACTCCCACTCAGCCGCAATCCGCGTATCCACACGACTACCACACGCCGACCCCCTTCGCCGACGAGTCTCCCATGCAGCGCATGCAGCAGCTGGCGACGGCGCAGCACGGCGGGCCGCTGGCCGCGTCCGCGGCGGCCGCAGCCGCAGCCGATGAAGCGCAGGCGACGCGGCGCATCTCGCCGGACGGTCGCAGCAGGGGCCGCAGGTCGGACGGCGAGGTGACCGTGAGGGACGTGCTGCATCGACAGTACATCGAGCAGAGAAGGCAGCTGGAGATGAGTCAGGTTCGGTCTTTGCCCGTCATCAAAGTACGTCCATCCTAGTGGCCTTTACACTCTGATGAAATGTCAAAACTTTCTGAACGTTTGCTCCTTTCGCAATACTCCTAACTACTTTAGTGACAAAAAAACCCATACACATGTCTGGTTTAGAAAATGGGAACGAAGCCTCATTAGCTAATGGATGGGCTCATCCCATTGCTCATTCCGGAAGGGGCTAACGTCATCTCGTTCCGAGAGAGATCAATCCTGTTTTTCGATGAGAAATGGCTCTTCTCTTTCTCTCTCTGACTCTCTACACTTCCAAATTGCCAAAACGCACGCATCCATCAAATTGGCCGATTCCCACTGAAGTTTGCCACTTCAGATGCACCAGATGCATCCACAGTCGTATCAGTCGAGGTTTCCTAATCCCTCCCTTCAATCATCAATCATCCCTCCGGATCAATCGACTCCGACACTGCCCAGGTATCATATATCACCGCGAAGGTTCTCCAAATACGAATTGACTTGCATGTGTCTACAGTAACTAGTTGAACTATTTATAATCTTATTTTGCATGATACAATGATTATTTGAATCGATTACAGTATGAACGGCGCCTCTACTCTCTCAGATGTCCCACGATTTGATTCACCCTCAGCTCCGTTAGTATTTAATTCTCTTTCTCTCATATATGTTTTTCCGTTGTCACTATCTACCTGTTTGCTTCAGACCGACGCCAATCTTTTCCTTCCCCTTGGTAACGCCGACCGCAACCGTCACTCCTCTTCCTCCTCCCGTCGCCAAGTGAGCTATCTGCCTTTCTCGACCAATGACGGCCTAAGCTCTCTTGTTTTTCGAGCAGCTAGGGTGACGTGAGGCGCGCTTGATAGAATGTTCCAATAGTCGTAATATTCAGCCAGCCCCCGAACTCCGGACCGAGGGTGGCCTTCGAGGCTCCAGAAGCGCCAGCAAAGGTCGCCAAAGTTGAGCCTCTCGGGGCGCTCGATACCGATGCGCAAAAGGCCGAGGTGAGCAATTAGAATAAGATTACGGTATCAAGTGGGGTACGGCATCAGGGAAAGAGCAATTAGAGTGGGATTACTGTAGAACCCGAGGAGGGATTACGATACCGGGAAGTGTTACTGTACCTATGAGGATTACGGTTTCTTCAGTTGATACAGCGGCTGAAGACGGCGCATGTCATGAGCGAGTTGGAGAAGGCGAACACTGCTGCGATGGCGAGCGGTGCCTCGGTGGAGAAACTGAGTCGCGGCGCGCTGGTCGGTCACGCCATTTTCGGCTCTTATTCACTGCATGACGCGCAATGGGTTGAGTTTCTGCACACCTCATCTTCTCTCAATTCGAATTCCATTTTGATGAAAAGTATATGAGGATGGCTCTTAGGCACCGCTAAGAACAGCTATAAAACGTGCACACTAACCTTTGGCTTCGCTAAAAGGTCCCTGGAGCGTAATGGCTCGTGAATGAGTTGGGCATGTTGAATGAGATACCGACGACTAGCGATGTCGTTTCGGATTTCGACTCTCTTCATTCTGCACTATCCCTGGCCAGACGAGAGAGAGTGCGGAATGGAGAGGGCTAAACCCGAATTCACTTAAGGCGACTTCTCGGAAATCATCTCGCATGCATGAGACATATCTCATCCGACTCAGGGGGCGGGGCGGGCCTCTCTCTCAATCCGCCCTGTATATTCCAGCACAAGGCTGCGAACGTGGTGCGGCGTCTGGAGGCGAAGCAGGAGCAGCCGACGTCGTCATCGACGAGGAAGAGGCCGCTCGACGAGACGTCGTCGCCGCCGCCTCCCACCGATACCGCTGAGCCTCCTCTCGAGCCCGGTCCGCGCATCGAAATCAACGAGAACGGCGAACCGGAGAAGAAGGTACTGGTAATACTACTTTATCGTATTTCCGAACGCTATTTGGTTTCCGTGTTTCAATGTTATTACACACATTCGAACCCCTGTAGATTACGGTACCAGGGAAGAATACGATATCAGGGTGAATTTCAGGTGTACATGCTGGTGCGATACTGTAACCCGAACGACCCCGAGCACAACCCGAAGGGCGTCCTCAAGACGATGGACCAGATCAAGAAGGAGAAGGAGAAGGGAGACGTGAGTTGAAGAGCATGTACTCAGAAATTCATAAATTGCTAAATTTTCAGATGATCTCAGTCTCTTACACTTCGCACATTATGCCGTATGAGATGGTCGATTTCCGCATCAAAAAGTTAGTTTAGACAGAAAACAAAGGATTTCGTTCATATCGAACACAATCATCGTGAAATGGCACATGCATAGTGCAGGACCGGGGATCGAACCCGTGTCGTCCGCATACCGGCCAGATATCTTAACCATAAGACTATATGTTTCAGGCCGGATGGCTACGTCGACACTGCTGCCGTGGCTACTGCTGCTCCAGTTAAAGAAGGCATCGTGCCTGCTAAACTTCAATAATTCAACGATTCGTTTCAACATCACAGCGCTCAGAGAAACACGCGAGTGGAGGAACGGAGAAAAGGCTTAGAGTCGCGTAACCCCAGAGAATGACCAGCTTATCGAAGATTATCACGACGGCACTAGGTCGGATGAGAACATTCGGATGATATTCGACTGAATGAGTGTCATTTGCATACGCGAAATAAGTATTATGACAAGGTATTGCGAAATAGTGCACATTCGGTATATATAATGCGAATATTGTCATCCGATCTAGTGCACTGTTGTCCGTTTTGTATCATTCTCCAGCGTCCTGAATTCAAATTGAAAAGTGATCGAGCTCGCTTTGTTTCACTTGAGCACTGTCGATGTCATCCATCAGGGCGATTTTCTTTCTCTTCTTTTCTCATTTGTATTTTATCATCTCCTCCCCCCCCCTCCCCCCAAAGTTATATCTCGTTAGTTGTCAGCGTTTTCCGTAGAGTTTTGTTAGTTGTTCGATTACGATTAGGAAGGCATCATGTTATAATCATCGGAGATGTCGACTCAACAGATTTTTTCAAAAGAAATAGTATAATATCTCTATTTTACTCAGAGTGCATTCCATCGAATATGAGTAGTCTCACTTTAGTTGTACTTATAATCTTGTTTCATCTCACTTTTAGTTGTAGTTGTTGCATTCCTGTAACGTCTGTCGTTGATTTTCAGGATTTCACAATAACGATACTTTCTTCTTCTCCTTTTTACGTTATTGTCCACAATTTCTTTGACTTTTTCCCCCCTTTATTACGTTACTTTGCAAAATACATACCGTAGTCTACAAGTATTTCGCATCTCTAGTCGATCATGTCTATTGCTTATGGGAACCGTTGCATCGGAGTACAGTCTTCGTATCTTGCGTTGTTGATTTGTCGACCGATCCCAGGACTCTCACACTCAGCCCCAATCTTACCCCATCTCATCGATTGAACCACTTGAGTCTATTCAAAACTCTTTCATAATTTCCTATGTAGTCATTTCATCATCGTGTTCCATTCCGTAGTATAAAACTGCTTGTATTGAACAGGTACCATTTATCATGAAAACAAATATATCTCAAGATGGACAATGAGACAAATGCTACGACAAAGGCTTGGTTGTTGGGGAGTTGTGATTTCTTTAGCAATCCATAAATAAGGGACCGGACTCATTGCCAGTTTATCGATTTTGGTGGTGGACTCAAGGAGAAAAAGGGGAAGAAATGTACAGAAACGACCGACGAATCTAGTCATTGTAGGCCTCGACTAGGGTTAGTAATTCAAGGATGCACTCTTACTTTCGCTATCTCGCTTTTCAGACCGATGAGAGTGATTGAAATGAGCAGAGGCATCCTTGATTTGTCAACCCTAGTGTAGTCCAGACAGCTGCATTCAATGATGGAGATACAGTAATCGGGTAGATCAAGAGCTGTTCTAGAGAACGATTTACTGGAGTCGGGGAGTGGAATGGGGGGCAGTGAGAATATTATGAACTAAGAAGAGCAATCGACATCAACTTGCATAACTCGAAAGAAGGGATTCTCACTGAGTTCCGAGCAAACACGGAGATGCCGATTGTTAATCGAGGGTAAATATAGGGTAAATGATTGGAAGTCATCCCTAGTGACTGATCTGAATTGTGATTACATACTCAATCTATAAATAAGCCCCTTCAATATCGCTCACTTATCAGTATTAGCACTAGGAGTGCGAGAATTGTGTGGTATGAGTAGGGTAATGGTTTTGGGTTGAGTGGAATACGGTAGTGCTTAGGCACGTTCTCCGCGGATGCGACGGGCGAGCTGGATATCCTTGGGCATGATGGTCACTCGCTTGGCGTGGATGGCGCACAGGTTGGTGTCCTCGAACAGTCCGACGAGGTAAGCCTCAGCGGCCTCCTGAAAGGAAAACGTTGAAACTTCCAAGTTAAAATCGAAAATCACCCCATTGTTACAATAGCCTCGTTAGCTTTTTATCCTATGTTCCGTAATTAGCATAGTAACTATGAA
Organism: Pristionchus entomophagus; assembly: GCA_036245825.1. Lineage (NCBI taxonomy): Eukaryota > Metazoa > Nematoda > Chromadorea > Rhabditida > Neodiplogasteridae > Pristionchus > Pristionchus entomophagus. Next base: position 32,790,378 of record BTSX01000006.1, read on the forward strand.
TACATAGAGAAGTGAATCCACCAGTTCCCAAAAAACGCCATATTCCACGGTTGATCCAAAATATTTGCATTATCCACATACATCGTATATTTCGCAATAATTTCATTCGATTGTGAAATAGAATGGGAAGAGAGGGCAAACCTGAAGGGCTCCGACGGCGGCAGACTGGAAGCGGAGATCGGTCTTGAAGTCCTGGGCGATCTCACGGACAAGACGCTGTAAGGTAATGGATCATACAAAATCGATAATTTTATAGAGAAAAAAATAATATTTTGGTAGATCTACAGACGAGCTCTGAGAGATTAGTCTGTATCTGCAATCTGCACACTGTGTACCGGACGAGTGATGAGAAAGCGTTTAGGTCAAAAAGCTCTACTCTCCACCCTACTCAGTCTTCAGAACGTCAAGATAGAGTGTAAGGCAGATTGAAAGATCGTGACGTTTCCTAACCTGGAAGGGGAGCTTGCGGATCAGGAGCTCGGTCGACTTCTGGTAACGACGGATCTCACGGAGAGCCACGGTTCCGGGACGGTAACGATGGGGCTTCTTGACTCCTCCTGTGGAGGGAGCCGACTTGCGGGCAGCCTGTAATTCGATGATTCGTTGTATATTAACTGTCGTGTTTCTTTCGGTATCATTGATGAATCTAGCATAAATCGGCGTAATTATTGATCTTAAGACACTAAGTTCTGAAAAAAAAATTAAAGCGTGTTTTCGCCGAGAAAAAAATCAGTTGACGACGGTTTTGGCAAGTGTCCAAGACGCGCATCGCGACTGTCTCGCGTCGCGGGCACGCTGCTCTCTCTGGCGCTCTCTCCCCGCTATTAATTCCCAACAGGCGGCGTTGCTAAGCGAGACAAGCGTATCACGTGTGAAAACAACAACCCGGATTCGACTAAAACTCGGAAGTTCGGTCCTGGGATGGTCGCCTTACCTTGGTGGCGAGCTGCTTGCGGGGAGCCTTTCCTCCGGTGGACTTGCGAGCGGTCTGCTTGGTACGGGCCATTGCTGCAAAAAATCGATAATTTGACTATTATAGTTGGACCTCGTGATGAAATGGTTGCGAAACGCGGACAACAGAGCAAAAATGTGAGAAGGCAGCGAAAACGCGCGAGCAACCTGGAGTAAATGCGGGGTCCGACGCAAACTCGGCCTTTTATACCCGACACCGCCGGATGCCCTGATAAGGCACGCGTTGGCACATGCAAATGGAGAAAATTCGAGAAAAATTGAGCGAGGCTGACTCAGAGAGCTAGTAGGCGCGCACCCGACCTGAGGCTCGTACGGAGTATGAATGAGGAGCGGAGGGGGAGGAGAGAGGCCACACTCTCACCCGATCGATACTTACCCCCGCTAGATTCGACACAAACCATGCGTTGGTGCGCCTGGTACCTTTCCGGCGTCGGGAGAGCCGGGGCGATGACACGGTCCAGCAAGGCCCGCCAATCTGTGCTTTCTCCCAAAATTTCAGAAAAATCGGTTCACTGACGTCACAGATAGCTCAAGGCTTCAAATTATTGTTCTGCGACTCGGGAAAAGCGAATCGCGAAAAGACGGAATTCGTGCGTAAGCTGATTGGTTGGCGTCGTGCCAAGTTCCCGGCAAGTCGCCGCCCATTGGCCCGTTTCCGCGAGGCCACGCCCCCGCGGGTTTTCGCTCCGGCGAACCAGCTGGACGGCGTGCAGAGAAGGATGATGCGGGCGACAGAGCGGGCGGGATTGAGAGAGCGGCGAGAGGGATTCGGTGAGAGAGTGGGAGGTGTCGAGAGGGCGCAGACGATCAGAGCCATCACTTTGCATCTTTGAGTAGGGGAGAAGGATGCGACGAAGGGGCGAGAGATAAGGCACACTAGAGAGGGGGCAGACGAACAGAGAAGATGGAGAGATAGTACTGGATGGTCAGAGAGCGCAGAGAAGCAGCGGTGAGAGATCACGGAAAAGGAGGAGAGCGTATTGAGAGATCGTTGCGAGTCGTTAGACGGCAGACGGTGAAAGAAGAGTAGGGAGCGTGGGGAAGGAAGAGATCCGGGCAGAGAACTCAGCGTCAAGCGAATGCGGGGAAACGAGTGTAGTAAACAAGAAGAGGGAGAGAAGGAAGATAAGGGAGGGAGAGGAGGGAGAGGAGGATGAAGGGGGAAGGAGACAAAGGCAAGTGGATGAGAACGAGAGCATGGTCAAGAGCAAAAGACAATCGGCTGAATCCACGTTCCCATTACTTATATACACATCTGATGACTCATCGGATATGGGAATCGATATTCAGCAATACATGCGTGGAGAGGAGAATCGAGATGTTCAAAGTACTTCATGAAGGACAAAGTACGGCTTCCGTTCCAGTTTCGATTTTATCATTTGAAGAAGAAGAAAAAGGCAAAGAAGAAGAAATGCATTTCACTGATATGTGGGATTCCTCTCATCATGAACGGTTTTATAGGTACTCAATGCAACGCAATGCTCAAGCTACCTTCTCATGAGTTCTGATGCAGACATTATCTTTCCCTGCAAATTGTCCTTATCTCACTGTGAGTTGTAGTGTAATATCTTTCACTCATTTCTGGTTCTACTCAGCACGTGGTATTTTTCTCTGATATTGAACACTGTAGACTGTAGACTGATAAGACGTGTTTAGAGATGTATCAAACAAATGTCTGATAACAACGAAAAGTGAATTGATTACACTACAAATATAGGTATTTGTGAAGTGTCAAGTTGAGACGTGAAAAGATGGATAGACTTCTCTCGAAATCTCAAATACATGTTGAATTCCAATTTTTTACGGAGCGAAAAGAGGATCAGTAGAGGATCATACATCATCAGCATCATTCGTCACCCATAAACAGACTCGGAATGCCAATTCTGATTTGTGAGCTCTTCTCTATGCTCCAGTAGATCATAGTGGCATGAGAGCGGACAGGTTGGAGATAACAAGTATCATCTCGTCGCTCCTACCCTTCTCCACCTCTTTCCCCACAGGCACACTCTCACCATCAGCTGCGCTATGCGCCCCTCTGTCCATGACAATCTGCGAGGTGGCATGGGGATAGCCCCTAAATAGTATCACTCCTCCCCCCTCCCTCTCGCCAAAATACCATCTTTAAAAGGGCGACTTTCTCACGAGATATGGGCTCTTGGTCATCTTGCGTCAGAACCTTGTCTTGATTCTCGTGATAGTGTGCTTCTTCTTCTTCTTGATCTTGATCTCTCGACGAGGAAAGTAGTGATTTTTCAATTTCTCGTGAGTTCCTCCTGCCGAACCAGTTACGGTTTCCTTCCTCTCTCATTCGCTCTGTGCACATTCTCGATCGTTCACCCAACGTTCTCCCTCCTTCTTCTCCCCCTCCCCCTCCCCCTCCTCCCCTGTTCGTCTACTCCCCTCTAGTCCCCCAGCCTATATAACCCGTTGCACTCGTCGACTTGAGTTCAAGTTTTCTCCTTCTAGCCTACTATTCACGTGAACGATGGGCTTCTCGAGAAGACTCGTCGCCGTGGCCTCCGGCCTGCTGCACAACGGTGAGTCTGCAGCAAGTCCGACTCATTTCAAATCAGTCTTGCAGCCGCTGCAGCACGCCCCGCCTCGCAGCAGATGTACGCTTGCAGCCGGTTAGGCAGCAGTGCTGCATTACGGTAATTCGAGGTGGTGCGATGATGAAATAGAGTGGGAATTTTCAGTCAGTTGAATGAGAAGAACGACAAGAAATCGCTCGTGATCTTCGACAAGGACGGTACTTTGATCTGCTTCCACTCAATGTGGGTGCCGTGGACCCTGGAGACAGCGAAGAGGTGAGCACTATAGCATAGTTATAGCAAATCGACATCCGAATCTCCTCAATTCGCGTGTTCTCTCACCGGTAAGAGAAACGTAAGAGCACGCGAAATGGAGCATCGGATGATGATTTGTCATTAGTAGCATCTAGTGATGATTAGAATACGTTATTCATTGATTTGTGAATACTCAATACGAATTCCAGGATCGAAGAGCACTCGTCCCTCGCGATCTCCGACAAGATATTCAAACTCCTCGGATTCTGCCCACACCAGCAAAAGGTACTGATGCTTGTGGTTTTGGAATTGCTTGTACTGAGCGCATCTCAGGTTCGACCGGGTCTTCTCGCCGAAGGTACGATGGCTCAGATCAGACAGAGCATAGTGGAACTCCTGACGGATCACGGTGTCGAAGTCATCAATGTAAGTTCATCCCAATTTCACGCTGATTAGTGCTATTTTGAGCTTCTGGTGATAAGGTTGCTTGAAACTTTGGCTTTTTGGCCCTGACGTCCAGTTTGCAACACTGGTTATCATTCCATGACGCTTCAAGGCTCCAATAGACTAGAAGTTGATTTGCCGATCTGGTCTGTTATTGATTTCTGTGCACTTTTCTTCAGTTTTCTATCTCGTTCCAGGCGCACAAGATCGTCTCGGATGCCGTTTTGGAGTGTAAGACTCACTCGAAGCACACGCTCAAGGAGATTCATGACCTGCAGAAGCTATTCGGGGATTTAAAGAGACACGGAGTCAAGATTGCCATCTGCACTGCCGATAGCAGGTGAGACAAAGGGCAACTGATAGCGAAATGCACTAGTGGAGTCGTTTCGGTTCTCGACTCTCCTCATTCTGCACACTCCCTCGTTTATTTGACAAGCGAGACATTGTGCGAAATGGAGAGATCCAAAACCGACTAGTGACATGCACTACTCGAGTTGAATCGGAAAAGTACTTTGCACTGCATGATCGCATACAGTATGCGACAAACTTCTAGCTTTCCAGTCGCATCGCTTTTCTCACGTAGCGTAGCCTATCTTTACCGTAAGTTATCTCATTTTTCGGATATCTTGGGTGTAACCGTTTCCCTACTCTCTAGTTGTCACTTGTTCTGCAGCTCCCGTGGTAACATCCGCACATAACCTTGCGCCCGTTTCGCATTGTAGTCTCTAGCATATGATAGGCGATTTCACTACAACAAAACAATACGATTAGCTCTCGTTTCGCGCTGTGGAAACTGGGTAGGCGAGAGGTGATAACGAGTGGCCTTGGCCGTGAAAAGTCGTAGTTGAATTTGGGCGGATTTCATCGAAAGTCGATCTTGTTTGGAACCCTTGCAAGAATATCGAGGTCACCCTTTTTCAAGCTTTGAGCGACCGAGTTTCGGTTTTCCCACTGCACCTAGAGCGGAACTTAGTCGCGAAAAAGCAAGAGCTTGGAACGAAGATCACTGAAGATACTTTGAGCATTTTTTCATGATTTCATTCTTGCAGAATCGGAACGATGGGAATGTTGGAATCGCTTGGACTGAACACGATGGTGGATCGGGTGGTCTGCGGCGATGACGAGGGAGCCATGCCCAAGCCGCATCCGCGAAACGCCCTGGCCATCTGCGCTGATCTCGGCATCTCGCCCGAGGTCAGCCCTTGTTCCCATGACAGAGAAAAGCATGCATACAAATCTAAAAGGCTTCTAGATAGTTATTGCACATTCTTCACCGATAAAAAAAACAATACTTAGTTCCTTAGTCGAGGTCGAAGACGAAAATTTAAAAAAAAATATTGAGTTGACATCCCTTACCGACTTTTGATGTTTAGTATTGTAGCCTTATTACCCTGTGAGCAGTGATAAGCGGGCTTGTTTACATGGTTGTTTGACCTAGCGCCTCCTTCCCTAATGCAGCGAATTCCTCGTCTTCCTACTTTGGACACACCACTGACCCAGTTGGGTTGGATTAGTCACGGCAGGAAGTGAGAGATCGTGATCAAATGATGTGTACCACGAGTTTGGGTGTGACTTCGTTGAAATGGATAGCATCTTGTGATGAACTAAATGCACTCGGTCACACTACACAGTAGGCAATTATTGTATTCGTTAGTGGAGACACATCGGAACCCGACTCTCCTCGATTCCCATGCTCTCTAATTTCTCTGACCTAGGAGTGAACACGTGAAATGAGGCCGGTTCCGATTTGGCAATCGGTACATAGTACTCACGTTTTCCCGTCCCTCTCGGGACATTTCATCGACAGCAGTACCCGCGCGAAACAACTTGCTAACCGATGATGAGTAATGTCTCCAAACGAGTTTGCTCAATGAACTATCTTGCAGCAAACGCTCATGGTCGGCGATACAGTGGCGGATCTGGGGATGGCGAGAAGCGCCAACCTGGGAGGGTCGGTGGCCGTGTTGAGTGGGGTGGGCGAGCATCACGACCTGCACCATCTCGCTGATCATATGGTGAGCACGTTAATGAATAATGAATAGTCATCCGTAGGGCTTTTAGAGTGAAGAGTTCGTCTCTGAATTCACCACACCCTCTAGACCGATCGATTGAAGAGATGAAGAGATTATATAAGGCCGTTTGAATAATTTTCGAGCAAATCCGACCAGCTTTGGCACAGCTCAAAAAGGTCAATTCCCTGAAACTGTCTGTGTTGGGAGAATCGAGGATGCTAAAAACGTATATCTTCACTCTGACGTCAATAGTTATGTATAGGCATAAACTTTGATCATTATGGCTAAATACATCCTCGTATTGTTATCAATGAGTCATTCCTCTTCCAGGTGGATCACGTCGGTGACCTAATGCCAATCGTGCTCGGAGCCGCGAAAATCGGAAGTTCATCGGCGCCCCTCAACTTGTAATCCCAAATCCCCCAACATAAGGATTATTTCTGCTCCCGACCTACCTTTCCCTGTTAATCTCTCGTAATAGTATTCCCCCGTGATAACTGTAGATTCTCATTGAATCCTGACCATTAAGTGAGTATGTCCCCTCATGTTAGTCATGACCATAGTGGTCTCACGGCACTAGGTCGAGCGAGAACATTAGGATGAGAGCCTTTTAGATGCGCGTCATTTACATACCTTAGATATACGTTATGTGAGATACTTTATTACGAGAAGGTTGTAATCCAAATGTTCGCATCCGACATAGTGCCGCCGTGTCTGTTATCTAAAACTGTTCTGTCAACTAATCCCGGGTAGTCTTCTCTCGACCACATTATTGGGGTCTTGCCTTGCCAAAACGACGACAAAGTTATACAAACTGATAAATATTTACTATGTACGACTTGGTTGATGATCCTTATCATATCCACCCTCTCCCTCTCTCTCCCAATACAGGCGTCACTCTGCACTGTTATCTCTCTGTCCCCAGTGGTCCTGCCCCCTCCTCCACTCCCGACCTTTCCCCCTCTCATTCACCCCTCTTACACCTCTCGGAGTAGGCACGTCTTCCTGAAAACGAGAGCAAAGAAACAGAGACGGACATGCTTCACAGTCGGTGCTACTCGAGACAGCCTCACTCCTCGTACGAGCACCCGTGCGGAGTGGCTGTCATCGACGAGAAGAATCGGAGGATCGAAGTGAGGGACAAATCACTCAAGTGAGTATCTAGGGATATCTGGTTCATGGTCGACAAAAGTTGAAGTGTCAATCTCTTCTTTCAGTCAGCTCTCTCGAAGATCGACTGGTCGAGAGTGAGAAATGAAGAGATTGTCCCCTCAGCTTCTTTGGACAATGAATCCATTATTGGAACTGAATTCCAAAGGAACCCCAATAGAGTTGCATTATAGAGTTGCCTCCGCATTCCTCACAATCTCTCGTGAACAGTGAAGCTCATTGCCTTTGTAATTGGATTCCGGAATTGATTTCACCAAACGAACCATAAAAATCGAACGCTCCCCTTATCAATCACTTGCTGACCCACGCGCAAGTAGACAGAAAAAGAACTCGCGTACGATCGGCGAAAACAAAGGGGAATGCGTTCTTCCAAAAACCCGACCGAACGATCCATAAACGGGGGTAAACGAGCATTTCAAGCACGGCGTGCGCCGTGCTAGCCGGCTCTTCTGACCATAAGGATACGATAAATGCCATCGCGTACTCTGCACACTTAGATCCTTCAGACGGAATAACGTGATTCTAATTCAGAAACCTGCCTTCCGTGGTCATCCAGAACCGGGAGAGACTCGAGCATCTCAATCTCGATGGAAACTTGCTGTGTGAGAACGCGTTCAACATGCCGGCCTTCCCCCGGCTTAAGAGCCTCAGTCTGCAGAGAAACAAGGTGCGCCAAGGTAGATGAAACGCAGCCCACTTCTACGGTGGCGGAATCGTAAGCAATGTAGTCGTTCGCGAAAAAAGATGATCTTAGTTCAAAAATGGGCTACACGTCCATTTTGGGTCCTGTCGCTCGCCCTTTCACATACCAGACCTTATCTCACACCGTGTCCACTGATCACACAAAAAGGAGGCCTGACACTGGCCGGCACACGGCTGCCGCTTCACCCCCCCCCTCCCCCCTCTTATCTCCCTCCTCATCAGATCCGTGGCATTTCCCGCCTGCTGTAGTATCTCAAGGTGCGATGTCCGCGGCTGGAATCGCTGACTCTCGTTGGCAATCCGGGTTGGCCCCTCAGTCATCGAGGCCTGATCGATAAGCGATACTACATGTACAGGTAAGAGATCAGATAAGGAACAGGCCAAATGATCAGGTCAAACAATTAGACGTAGTTTGTGGTGTAGAGAAAAGTAGATGACGCGAGATAGCTGTTCCGCGAGATAGTAGGGTTCCGTGGGAACTTGTGATGTCGTTTTGGTTTTCGAATTTCCTCATTCTTCATTCTTTAGTTTCTCTTTCCGGCGAGATATTATGCGGAATGTAGAAAGCAAAACCGAAATTACATCACACAAAACACACACGATGTTTCGTGAGCGCATCTCTCATGTGGAAGAAAGATCGCCAATCGGAAGGATTTTATGATGTTATTGCGAATAAAAATGTGATTTTAGGAAACAAACGGAGTGCTTTCTGCCCCGTCTCTGCTACATCGATTCGCTGCCTACCGAACACGAATTTCACTCGAGAGGTTCCCTTCCCTCCACCTCCTCCTCTAACCCTGTTGATTCACCCTCACACGTCATGCAAAACACGCTGTAATTGCCCTTTCTTGGGCAGGAACTTCCCTTGATTCGGATGGAGCGGCGTCCGTGATCACCACTGACTCGGAGGATTCGTGAACGGGCGATGGCAAAACGGCATCAGACTCTCCTCGTTTTGCGTGATGTCTCGCCTCTATAACAGACGAGACATCATTGCAAAATGAGTAGAGTCCAGTGCCGTTTTGTCATCACTAATATGTTTCTGTACAAACTCGGTGATTGATCTTGATAAAGCTAATACTTTTTCTGTTTTCGACTTTACACCCGCGGCCCTCGTTACATCACAGACTTCCTCGCACTCATATCAGAGATCTCTCGTCTCCCTACTCTCTCTCTCTCTTTTCTATTTCACCATTCTATTCAGAAGAACACTGCCCCTCGTCCACTCTCAATGGATTGGCACTGTACTGGTAGATTCCCCTCGCCTCCCAAGAGTGCTAATTTTAAGGCAAAATGTTTTCTGGGGCAGAATCGCATGGCGATCACGCCTGTCTAAATCATTTTTCTTGATTTAAAAAAATAATTTTTAAAAAGTGAACTTTTCACATAGGCCTATCCGGGTAATCCCATATGGACAGATCGGGCATGATGAGAGGATTCAGAACCTATAGTTTCATGCTTTTTGATCACGCGGTCTCCGAGCTACGCGACTTAAAGTGTGTTGAGATTGCAATGAAAATAGGCTTTTTGATTCTAATATCCCAATTACTATGGGGCTAAATACATTACATGGCGAGGTGGTCATGGTCTTCCGGAATTGCACATCCTTTGAAAATTTCGCCGACAGGGTGCGGCAACTTATTAAATATTTTATTTACATTAAATATCCGAAGGAGATCGTACTCTCTAGACTCTACCGTACTCTAAAAAAAAATTGCTCCCAACACCTCTTCTCTCAATCTTTCAAAACACTTCTCAATTAGGCTTAGTCTGACGCCTTTGAAAACCTTTATAATTCTATATTCTTCAAAATCCATAATTTTCAAACATCCCTTCTCCAAATATGACACAAATACCCTTCATCTATCTATTCCTAATCTTAATCTTAAAGATTTAACTGACTTTTATGAACTTGTTCATTCTATAATTCTCTATCCTTCAATCCCAGGCTACAGCGATTGTCGTCTCTTCTGATCCAAAAGGTCGGCGGAGGGGAGATGGCAGAGTAGTCGAGTCAGATACATATGGTCCAGTCACCATGCTGGGGTCACGCCATGGCAGCAGTCCTGCCGAATGTCCGTCGATCGAACTCATAGCATGGGATGGGCATCCCCACACAGTAGCCCGCTAAAAACACACGAAACGAGCCAACACCATCTTGCAATCCTAAATTCATTAAGAGAGAGCATGAGAAGAATATCGCAACTATCGGTGAATATACCTCTCATACCGGTCGTTCTTGTGACAACACGCGGTGCAAAATATGTCCCAAAATGAACTTCAGAATGGGAGTAAATAGTACTAATACTAATGATATATTTCTCACAAACAAAGCATCTGATGATCACTGCATGACCAAGAATGTAGTCTATCTCATAACATGTATTGTCTGTGGCAGGCAGTATGTGGGCGAGACTTCCCAAAAATTGAAGACTAGAATGTCACAGCATAGTTACTCATTTGAGAAAAATCATCTCAAAACCTTCCTTAGTCAGCATTTCAAGGAACCTATGCATCATCGACATTCGTTCACTGTGGACATTTTAGATCATGGAAGAGATAAAACAGAACTTCTCCATAAAGAATTATTGTGGATCAGGGCTCTCAACACTGCTTATCCACTCGGTCTCAATGATTCTATTAAAAACTTCGGATATATTTCTGAGTCGATTAATCCGCTAGAAAAGTCATCCCATCCATACCAAACTATGCGAATATCTGCCTTCCCAAGGAATATTAGAGGGATACGGAAACGTACCCGAAGGAAAGCAGCATACAAATATAATAAATTAGTCGAGGATATCGTGACTGAAATAAATATTCGTGATACTTGCGAACTCTTCATCTATGGTAGATCACTATCACACCACGATCTTCGAAAGCTGGAATTCTTTACTGCCTCGAATGAATTTCAATCGTTAAATCATGAGTTGAGGTACAAAATCTTCTCGATAATCTGTCCACACTATTGGGAGACCAAAGAGACCAAATATGAAGATGATCGACCCAGGTCTATCCTGAGGATACAGTACTTTGGAAGATTCATGGATCGATTCAAGCTTCCTAATCTACTTAATTCCAAACAGATACGTGATATCTATGGTGAAATCACGAGTGATTTGAGAAGGATTCCCAAAGTTCAGATCATTTACTCTTTATCTGATTCAACATCTCGTTTCTTGTGCAATTATGGTAATTTCTTGAGAAATTTGAACACAATTGAGATCGAACGAATCTTAAACTCACGTTGCAAATGCGACCAATTTCCAGAATTCATTGATCCTCACTACAAGCACATTTGCACAGGGGACACTCGAATTATTCAGGATTCTGAGCTCCGGAGTATTTTCGAAAAAGGAACCAAGTTCAGATTACGATCATTCGTCGATCAACAAACCGTTGAAGAATCTATTTTAATATCCTGTGAGACATTGCTCGATTGCATGATACGCAAACACCGGCCTCCAAAAGACAAGATCACTTGTCTCAGAAATAAATTTGCTGAGCTTGTTTCCAATAAAATAACAGCTTCTTCTCGTAAAATCAATTTCTCGCAAGAATGTATTCCCGTCGTTAGCCTTAATCGCAGGATGTCGGAGTTTCACAGAGATTTCGTGTTTACGAAGGTTGACAAAGCATCTGGAAACTACGCATTTACTTGTAAGAGACTATATCTGGAATTCAAGGAAAAGGAACTCAATACAGAAGATAATGGTGATAGAACCTATGAAATCAAAGAGCATCAGAATTCTGATGGGATCAGGGTGGAACATGAAAGATTCACTCGCAGTTTCGGTATCACTGTCCAGACTGACGAAAATAAATAAAACCCCTATAAAATTTCGTTTCATCATTTGTGCTCATGATAGTACGCTCAGGCCATTGTCGGTCGAGTTGCAGAAGATTCTCAAGTTCCTTCATGGACACTTCGGAGGATACTGTGGCACCATCACTGGGCATGACAAAATCAATCGATTCTTCTCAATACAGATTACATTCAGAGTGGTTCAACAATTGAGTACAGTCAGTGACCCTAACTCTAAAATTTTCTGTGCCGATTTCTCATCTCTATTCACGAACCTTCCACACAAAGTTGTCAAAGAAAAACTTTATTATTTATTCGATATTCTATTCAGAAACGCAGGTTCAGAATATGTGGTGGTTCGTGGGACTAATGTCAGCTATGATAGAAATAATTCCAGTACCACAGGTAGAGCATACCATAAGAATGATTTAAAACTCATTGTGGGTTTTATTTTGAAGAATTCATATGCATATTATGGTGGAAAATCATATCAGCAAAACAAGGGTATTCCTCAGGGATACAATGCATCTCCTCAAATAGCAGATCTAACATTGGCTGTGATGGAGTTTCAATACATTCGTAATAACATCAGAAATGGGCATCTGCTTTCATTCAAGCTAAATCGAACTTTCCGATATATAGATGATTTGTTCCATATATCAGACAGAAAAGATAATTTTATAATAATGACTTCAGACATGTATCATCAGTCACTCACTCTTGAACAGACTAACACAAAACCGAACGAGTCGGCATTTCTAGATCTGTTGATCAAAGTTTCACATGGTGGAAGGGTTGACACGTCATTATACAGTAAAACAGACGACTATTCCTTCTCGGTCATTCGATATCCGCATTTTGATTCTAATATCCCAATTACTATGGGGCTAAATACATTACATGGCGAGGTGGTTAGGGTCTTCCGGAATTGCACATCCTTTGAAAATTTCGCCGACAGGGTGCGGCAACTTATTAAATATTTTATTTACATTAAATATCCGAAGGAGATCGTACTCTCTAGACTCTACCGTACTCTAAACGGGAATCCTGTAATCTCTCTGAAATATACCTTGCCCAATAATGAGATCTGTCTCAGACTCAATAGAGGAATCTAATTGGAGTGATTTGGTCGTGTTGCCCTTTGATAAACACCCTTTCACAACAATAAATGTAGTTTGGTCGCACACCTCCTCTCACTCCCCTTCTCTCCCTCGTGTCTCTACGTGACCTCTTATCTCATGACCTCTCACTCTTCTTCCACCTAGCCGAGTGGGTAGATCAAAGCACACTCTCCTCCTCGGGGTCACTGTCTCCTACTTCTTTACTGCACTCCTACCGGTCTTCTCTTCTCCTTGTTCTATGGATTTCCTTCATTTCCCCTTTCTTTCACCCACTTATAAGTTGTTTGTTGTTCAATGTCGCGTCGCGCATCTATTACCCTCTATCCTCATATCTTCTTATTCCCTTACTCACGCTGATCATCGTGCTGACGAGGTCTACCTAGCGTGGGGCGGTTGGATGTTCATGACTTAAAAGACCGAAACATCCAGCCGCGCATCAATCGGAAGTTTATTTAAGTTCATTGGCAGTTTCTCTCAATCTATCACGTTTCAAACCATGTTTCTTTAAATTTCCTCCCCTCCCTCTCCCTCCTCTCTCGTGCGCTCTCTCCATTCCCCAACGCTCTCTCGTCATGAGGGGTCAGGGAAGCGAGTGAGGGGGGAGAGGAAGGTGCAAGAGAGCCCCTTTTCCTTACAATCTCTATACACTGTAAGTCGCTTAACTCGGAGACCGCATGCGCAAATTGCTTGAAAATATAGATTTAGAATCCTCTCGTCATGACTGATCGATCTATCCACATGGGATTACTCGGATAGGCCTGTGCGAAAAGTTCACTTTTTAAAATTTATTTTTGAAAATAATGAAAAATGAACTAGACAGGCGCGTTTGTCATTCAATTCTACCCCAGGAATCATTTTCACCTAAAATTAGCACTCTCGACAGCCGAGTAGCATCTCAAAACGTGATTTCGACGTGACGCCGTCTGGAGCCAATGAGGCTTCTAGGGACAAAATGGATAGCCCCATCGTCTTCAGCAATCTCGATAACCCCAAATCACACAAATCAGAAAATCGACCTTTTTAAGCTGTGCCATCCCTTGCTCGAAAATAAGGCAAACGGCGTTTTCTGAATATTTGAATAGCAATTACACCTTTTTTTCGTTATGTATTGCACTCACACATTGGCATACTTTATATCTGAACATGCATTAATTAAATGCACAATCTGGAATAAAAGAAAGAAAAAAATTCTTAACGTTCAGACCACATAACGTGTTTGAGAAAAGTCAGACTTACATTCAGATTTGAATTTGAACCATAACGGTGCACAACACAAAGAGAGCGAAAACAAGGAAATATAACAATGTCACACATCGTTTATGTGCTTTATGTAAAATGCTGTTCTTGGTTCATTGGTGTCAGCTATCTTGACGACGTACTCTCCGATTTGCGCTTCAAAGAACTCTTCATCGGTATAACCGGAGAAAGATACAGTCTTATCCAAATGATGTAAATGCTAAAACGTATTTTCTCCATATTTTCTCACTAATATTTTCACTGTTGTTCTTGCCTGAAGGAGTTTTTCGGCATCTGCTAAAGTGATCGGCATAACCTCATCGTCAATATATAGATTCTCACACATTAGACTTAAAATTTCTAGTGCAATCGAAATTCGAAAGTTGGAAATATTGAATTCGAAATTATTGTATTTGTAGATTCGTTTTGACTTCACGAATGAGGATAATTGTACGACAGATTCGGTTGATTCTGGAGAACAAAAATTACTGGTCACGGGTTTAGGGAAAAGTATATTGTAATCTAACAAACCATTCTGGAAGAAATCTCCATAGTATGCGACCGAATCTGGTCTGAGTCGTTTTATCAGATTCAGCCACAGGGTCCTGAGAATCAAATTGAAAATATCGGTTATAGATTTCTTTTCAGTTTTAAAAGAAACTAAGTAACGAATACATATAGTATCGCCAAAAGTATATGGCAGCTTTTTGTAGTCGGCATAATTTCTGAACTAGCAATGAGTTCGTGCTGAAATTTTGACTGGAAATATCAAATTCTTCTGGGATTGCGACTTGTTACTGTGGATGTATGAAAGGTGGTCGTTGTTGCGTAGTGATGATGCAACTCAACAACATTTTTTTGAAAAAAAAACATAAGTCAGAGGAAAAAATGTTGTTTCTTTCGCAACCGCCTGAAGTTTGAGAACTAATCGTCTACTAGAAAATAATTTTCAGCTCGCTGCGATTTCTTTCGCAGCGAGCGATTTCAAAACCGTTCATACGGTGATCCACACAGGTCTTGTGAGTATGGTAGAGCTTGCTCATCATTAGCTCTCAGGGCACGAAATAGTCACTTTTTCACATTACCCGTTTTTGATAGTCTTCTAAACTTAGGAGAGGATTCCGAGAAATCCGCTTTGTTGGCGAATACGTTGCATGTTTGTTAGATAATTACTCCTCAAAATTTTGTGTATCTAGTTTTTCCCTCTTTGCATGTCACCTCTTTTACTGATGCAATATGGACTCATGAAATTGCGAAAGAAATCGCAGCGAGCTGAAAACTATTTTCTCAGTAGTAGACGATTAGTCCTCAAACATCAATCGGATGGAAAAGAAACAACAATTTTTTCCTCTGACTTATGAGTTATAAAAAAAAAGTGTTGTTGGGTTGCATCATCATTACACAACAACGACCACCTTGCATACATCCACAGTAACAAGTCGCAATCCCAGAGGAATTTGATATTTCCAGTCAAAATTTCAGCACGAACTCATTGCTAGTTCAGAAATTATGCCGACAACAAATAGATGCCAAATTCTTTTTGGCGATACTGTATATCACGTGTATTCTGAGAGATTGCATGACCCCTAGGAACTGGGAGCCCCAAGTTTGGACAATCATAATACGATAATTATAGTAGAGTATATTGGAGATGAGAAAAAGTTTGACGTCGACGATTTGTCACAGAACCAGCTTTTAGGCATTTTCCGGCTCAGGGTCCGGCTCTATCGTATCTTAGCTCCCAGCTAAGCTATAAGGACGGCGTAGAGCTCGAAATGTTTGGAAAAATATTCTAAGAAACTTTTCTGTAGACTTAAAAAAGCCATCTTTATTTAGCAAAATTTGAAAAACTGACAGAAAAATCAGAAAATAAATCGCCCCGGTTTCCCAACCCCCCTATTTCGGCGAGTTAAGAACAGATTCAGATTCCTCGTACCGATCGGCGTAGAATCCGAATTTCAGCACTAGAGCTCATGTAATCATCAAGGAAAAATGTTAAGTCTTAAAAACGGTTTGTTTCACGACTTTTTCGTCATTTTTGGTATTTGAAAACAACTTGCCACGCCTCCCGAAAAAAGTACCCCATCTAAATAGACTAATTTCGGTACGAGGAATCTGAATCTGTTCTTAACTCGCCGAAATGGGGGGGGGGGGTTGGGAAACCGGGGCGATTTATTTTCTGATTTTTTTAAGTAAAGATGACCTCGTGGCTTTTTTAAGTCTACAGAAAAGTTTCTTAGAATATTTTTCCGAACATTTCGAGCTCTACGCCGTCCTTATAGCTTAGCTGGGAGCTAAGATACGATAGAGCCGGACCCTGAGCCGGAAAATGCCTAAAAGCTGGTTCTGTGACAAATCGTCGACGTCAAACTTTTTCTCATCTCCAATATACTCTACTATAATTATCGTATTATGATTGTCCAAACTTGGGGCTCCCAGTTCCTAGGGGTCATGCAATCTCTCAGAATACACGTGATATACAGTATCGCCAAAAAGAATTTGGCATCTATTTGTTGTCGGCATAATTTCTGAACTAGCAATGAGTTCGTGCTGAAATTTTGACTGGAAATATCAAATTCCTCTGGGATTGCGACTTGTTACTGTGGATGTATGCAAGGTGGTCGTTGTTCTGTAATGATGATGCATCCCAACAACACTTAAAAAAAACTCATAAGTCAAAGGAAAAAATTGTTGTTTCTTTTCCATCCGCTTGATGTTTGAGGACTAATCGTCTTCTACTCAGAAAATATGCTGGAGTATGTTCGGAAAAATATTTTAATAAACTTTTCTGTTGACAAATATGAGCCGAGAGACTATCTTCAATCAGCAACTATAGGAAAACGAAGACAAACATTTTTTTTGGGGAAATTGCTTTCCTAGATCGAAAATCCCTCCAAACATGACGATTTTCTTGGTCAAAAAATGGTTTTTTGAACACAACTTTTTTATTTCGAAGTTTCATGAGCTCTAATATGGATTTTCGGACAATACATGAAAAAAATACGTAGAAAATCCTATAGTCATGTAATTCTGAGAAGTTGACTTTTTGACCAAAAAAAACAAAAAAAGAAAGGGTCGAAAATGGTCGAAAAAGTCGAAATCTCAGAATTACATGACTATAGGATTTTCTACGTATTTTTTCATGTATAGTCCGAAAATCCACATTAGAGCTCATGAAATTTCGAAATAAAAAAGTTGTGTTCGAAAAACCATTTTTTGTCTATGAAAATCGTCAGGTTTGGATGGATTTTCGGTCTAGGAAAACAACTTGCCATGCCTCCCGAAAAAAGTACCCTAATTTGGACTAATTTGTGTACGAGGATTTGTATCTCGCCGAAATGAGGGGATTGGGAAATCTTCGCGATTTATTTTCTGTTTTTCCTCTTTGTTTTCCTATAGTTGATGATTGAAAATAGCCGCGTGGATCTTTTTTGTCAACAGAAAAGTTTCTTGAAATATTTTTCCAAACATAGCCATACTCCAGCATTGTAGATCATCTGGGAGCTGAGATACGTTAGAGCCGGATCCAGAACCGGATAATGCCTAAAGTCCGGTTCTGTGACAAATCGTCGACGTCAAAGTTTATCTCGTCCGCAATATACTCTAGTATGTTTATCTTATTACGATTGTCCAAACTTGGGGCTCCCAGTTTCTCAGGGGGGTCGGTTTCATGCAATCTCTCAGAATACACGTGATATCACATTAAATTATGAAAAGGGTGATGACAACTCACGCGTCTGTTTCCTCAAACAAATAGTCGTTGACTATGACCTTCCCAACCGTTTTTCCTTTCAGAATTTTCGAAAACATTCTAACTATTTCGGTTTCAACAGGTAAAACAATAGATTCAAATTTAGTTTTGCATATGAGAGGCTCGAGCATTTCGATTAATTTTAGCACGTCTTCGGAGTGCATTCTGACGTCCACATTCTGAAGCATAACGAAATAGTGTAATATGTCAACCAGATGATTACCCTTTCATCTCCATGAGATAAATTAAACTGGCTAATTTCAATTTTCTTCTGTACCAGAAACAAGCAGGATCTCCAGATGAAAAAGTGCTTATTTCGGGACAAACGAAAACGAGAGAGTAACAATTTTGTTCTCCTTCTGAATGTTGAAAGTTGCAATCAAATTTGGTTTTTAAAAATTAAAAAAAAAATCAATCGGAATAGGCTAAGGCGATTCACATGTTCTAATGATCCTAAATACTAAGAAGGAGGGGTATTGCTTAATTTCTACGTAGAGTGAATTACGTACATACATGATACCTTCTGACTTCAGTTAACTGAATATTGAAGAATGCAACGTCAGCAAGTGCTTTCGCTTCCTTGCATACCTATACATTAATTACAGGCAACTTGAATAAACAACATGACTTACGTTTCTCAATTGAAGAAGCGTTTCGTGAGGTAAGAAAGTGCAGATCCTCCATAGGACTTTCTCAGAAAGTTTCAAAAGATTCTGTGCCATTCATGTTCCAATAACACCGGACATAATAAATGTAAAAGGGTAAACGCGATCGTTGCTCGTCAACACAAATAGTCGACGCAGGCAGGTTCGACTCCCGCCCGTAGGTGATGTTTTGCAAGAGGTAGAGAAAGCCGCGCGCCCCAACCACTAGTCTCCGTCAAGCGTTCCCGGCGGTAATGGGCATGGTGTCTGACTGGCATGCCGACGCAGGCAGGTTCGACTCCCGCCCGCAGGTGATGTTTTGCAAGAGGTAGAGAAAAAATAGAAACCTGATGTCAAAAAAGTGAATTTCGCAATGAGCGGGAGTCGAACCTGTTCCAATAACACCGGACATAATAAATGTAAAAGGGTAAACGCGATCGTTGCTCGTCAACACAAATATATCGCGCAGCAGCCGCGCGTTTAGCGCGCGTTGTATCTGGTCATATTCGTGTTCGTCGCTTTCTAATCAAGGAAGGTGAAGGTTGAACGAATTTCTTTCAGTTTAATTTAGGGTCGGAGGTCGGACGAATAAGGACAAGGGGTGGTTCACACAAAACTGAATAGGCTCTTCACACAAATTTGCCGTTTTTTTCTTTCTCGAGCTTTGATTGTTTCTGCATAGAAAAAAAAAACTTTCCACTGCCAACTGTGGAAAGTCTGCGATAAGTTATACGGTTGTTCGGAAAATTCCATCGATAACTGATCATATTTAAGGATATTGTTTGGTACGAGGGAGATTTCGATGATTACCGTGATGAAATACTTGAGGAGCTTGCGAAACTCGGATGATTGATTGTTTGAATGTTCTTGTTCAGGACTCATCAGAACAATTGTTTATGTGTGTAGTGAAGCCCATTTGAGACCGACTCTCCTCAATTTGCACGCTCTCTCATTTCCCTGACCAGCGAAAGAGTATTCAAATTGAGGAGGGTCGGTCTTGAATGGTCATCACTAGTGTGTATCCCTTGGTTATTTTTCTTCAGATATTCGTTAACATTGCATCGTGTTTGTTTGATTAGATCATGCCTAAATACATTAGCAACTTTTATTTTCGTTTATCATCTCTTCACGAGAGAAAGGAGTAGTCATTATGGACGTTTACTTCTTCGATTGTTTCTTCGTCGAAGTGTCAGACGACGTCCCACTATCGGACTGATTGGACTGATACGATCACGTCGGTGACCTAATGCCCATCGTGCCCGGAGTCTCAAAAATCGGAAGTTCATCGGTGCCCCTCTACTTGTAATCCCAAATCCCTCAACATACGGTTTTTTGCTCCCAACCTATCACCTTCCCCTGTTAACCCCCCGTAATATTAACCCCACGTGATAACTGTAGATTCTCATAGAATCCTGATCATTAAGTGTGTATGTCCCCTCATGTTAGTCATGACCATAGTGGTCTCACGGCACTAGGTCGAGCGAGAACATTAGGATGAGAGCCTTTTAGATGCGCGTCATTTACATACCTTAGATATACGTTATGTGAGATACTTTATTACCAGAAGGTTGTAATCCAAAAGTTCGCATCCGACATAGTGCCGCCGTGTCTGTTATCTAAAACTGTTCTGTCAACTAATCCCGGGTAGTCTTCTCTCGACCACATTATTGGGGTCTTGCCTTGCCAAAACGACGACAAAGTTATACAAACTGATAAATATTTACTATGTACGACTTGGTTGATGATCCTTATCATATCCACCCTCTCCCTCTCTCTCCCAATACAGGCGTCACTCTGCACTGTTATCTCTCTGTCCCAGTGGTCCTGCCCCCTCCTCCACTCCCGACCTTTCCCCCTCTCATTCACCCCTCTTACACCTCTCGGAGTAGGCACGTCTTCCTGAAAACGAGAGCAAAGAAACAGAGACGGACATGCTTCACAGTCGGTGCTACTCGAGACAGCCTCACTCCTCGTACGAGCACCCTTGCGGAGTTGCTGTCATCGACGAGAAGAATCGGAGGATCGAAGTGAGGGACAAATCACTCAAGTGAGTATCTAGGGATATCTGGTTCATGGTCGACAAAAGTTGAAGTGTCAATCTCTTCTTTCAGTCAGCTCTCTCGAAGATCGACTGGTCGAGAGTGAGAAATGAAGAAATTGTCCCCTCAGCTTCTATGGACAATGAATCCATTATTGGAACTGAATTCCAAAGGAACCCCAATAGTTGCATTATAGAGTTGCCTCCGCATTCCTCACAATCTCTCGTGAACAGTGAGGCTCATTGCCTTTGTAATTGGATTCCGGAATTGATTTCACCAAAAGAACCCTAAAAATCGAACGCTCCCCTTATCAATCACTTGCTGACCCCACGCGCAAGTAGACAGAAAAAGAACTCGCGTACGATCGGCGAAAACAAAGGGAAATGTGTTCTTCTAAAACCCGACCGAACGATCCATAAACTGGAGTAAACGAGCATTTCAAGCCGCACGCCATGCTAGCCGGCTCTGCTGACCATAAGGAAACGATAAATGCCATCGCGTACTCTGCGCACTTAGATCCTTCAGACGGAAAAACGTAATTTTCATTCAGAAATCTACCTCCCGTGGTCATCCAGAACCGAGAAAGACTCGAGCATCTCAATCTCGATGGAAACTTGCTCTGTGAGAATGCGTTCAACATGCCGGCCTTCCCCCGGCTCAAGAGCCTCAGCCTGCAGAGAAACAAGGTGCGCCAAGGTAGATGAGACTCTGTACACCATTACTACGGAGGCTGAATCGTGTTGGGACCGTAGTCTTTCCCGAAACATGATGCTTTTCGATCAAAATGTGAGCCTGCTTGCTTGAGTCCATTCTGGGTCCAGTCGCTCGCCCTTTCACACACCAGACCTTATCTCACACCGCGTCCACTGATCACTCAAAAGGAGGCCTGTCACTGGCCGGCACACCGCCGCTTCACTCCCCCCCCTCCTCCCTCTTATCTCCCTCCTCATCAGATCCGTGACATTTCCCGCCTGCTGGAGTATCTCAAGGCGCGATGTCCGCGGCTGGAATCACTGACTCTCGTGGGCAATCCGGGCTGGCCACTCAGTCAGCGGGGCCTGATCGATAAGCGATACTCCATGTACAGGTCAGAGATCAGATAAGGAACGATGCCAAATGATCAGGCCAAACAATCAAAAGTAGTTTGTGGCGAACAAAAGTACAGTCAATACAAAATAATGTGAACGGTTTATCATAACCTATGATAAGTTATCATAACTTCCCATAAAACATTGATTGCGACGCGGAGAGTATTCCGCTTGAGCTGAAATTTTGAGAGGACACATTTCTTGAATGTCTCTTCAAACTGACATTCTTGAAAAATTGAAATTATAGATTTAAAATTTTTAATAAAAATTAATTTTTTTTTATGTTTACGGTCTGAAAATATGATTTTTTATATTTTTATTTTTATTTGAAAAAAATTTTTTTTCCAAAAAAATTTATTTTTATTTTTAAGACGACCGCTCGGTTATTTTCGACCATCCTCCGGACATCGGTACATTATTTTCGATTCCGGTCTCCATACTCATATGACCTAGGGTGCCTTGGACCTTGTTTACAATAATGGTATGGAAACTGGTCTGGCCGCGCAATGCGGTGTGCCAGGTGCGGGCAAAGTGAAAAACATCGAATTTTCATATTTTCTCAATCGAACAAGATAAACTCGAAATTCCTTTTGCATTATGTTTGACATGTCCAAAGTACACAGGAGCCCTATTGGGAACGATTTCCGGGCAATTCTGAAATCGACTTTTTCCACCCGATTTTTCGATTTTCTCAGTTCTCAGTACTCCAGAGGTGTTTGCACCTTAAATGCACTATATGATAAAGTAGTCTCACTTATGCCTCATCAAACCACCCTATAACAGATAACATCCCGATTTTCCGTTATCGCGAAAAGTTGATAAATTTATCAAAAAATGGCCAATTTCAAGGTTTTTAGAGCATAACTTTTCCCCATCAAAGTTGCATGTGCTCTCATAGCGAAATTCGAATTCTACGCGTCAAACCACGCTAGAAACATCTATAGTAGTATAGTTTCGAGATACAAAATTTTCAACTTTTTCATGACCATTTTTTTTTATCATGGTCATTTTTGGTTCGAAAAGTCGATATCTCAATAGGTTTTTCTGGTGTAATTTTTAACGTAAAAACCGAATTTTGATACTAAAGCACACAAAACAGCGAAATAAAAAAGTTGTGTTTGAAAATATCCTTCTATTGGGTATTTCACTATTCATGTTTTTACTTCCGCTGCTATAGGCGGTTGTGAAAATCTGATTTTACAAAATAAACAACAACAAAAAACATACATTCTCATCGACACCCACCATGCCATTTGTATAATCCGTTATCGAGAAATACTATTCTTTGTGAGCGATATTCGGTGGTTTTCTGTGTGTTTCAAGGTTTTGTGTCTCCTTGTATTTGAGTTCACTCGTCAATTTCATTTTAGCTTGAGTATTTCTTCTTTTTTAATCTTAAAATCTTTTTTAGCGGATATATCATCATACAAATGTAGGCAGAATATAATATGAGTGATTACATGAAATAATAATGCATGAGATGGTGAGGTCTCTTCTTATGAGCAGTCGGATGCTCATGTTCAGCAAGTTCTTCCTCGTTGTCAGTGAATAACTCATCATACTGGTCCATCACAGCTCTTCTCATAATCTCATCCTGATCGAATAGTGGCTCCGTCTCATACTCCAATTCCTCGTCTCCCTGCGTATTGAAAAGATCGTTACTCTCCTGATCATTTTGAGACCCAGGATGAAGGATTTAAACTGAACTGAATTGGGTCACTTTTAGTAATTGCAGGGAGAAAAAGCAGGGAGAAACATAATTTTCGATGAAAAATGGTCGAAAAATCATATTTTCTCAACAACGAAGAAGAACTTGCGGAACATGAGCATCCGACTGCTCATAAGAAAAAATACCCAATAGAAGGATATTTTCAAACACAACTTTTTTATTTCGCTGTTTTGTGTGCTTTAGTATCAAAATTCGGTTTTTACGTTAAAAATTACACCAGAAAAACCTATTGTCAGTTGATTCTGAGATATCGACTTTTTGAACCAAAAATGACCATGATAAAAAAAATGGTCATGAAAAAGTTGAAAATTTTGTATCTCGAAACTATACGACTATAGATGTTTCTAGCGTGGTTTGACGCGTAGAATTCGAATTTCGCTATGCGAGCACATGCAACTTTGATGGGGAAAAGTTATGCTCTAAAAACCTTGAAATTGGCCATTTTTTGATAAATTTATCAACTTTTCGCGATAACGGAAAATCGGGATGTTCTCTGTTATAGGGGGGTTTGATGAGGCATAAGTGAGACTACTTTATCATATAGTGCATTTAAGGTGCAAACACCTCTGGAGTACTGAGAACTGAGAAAATCGAAAAATCGGGTGGAAAAAGTCGATTTCAGAATTGCCCGGAAATCGTTCCCAATAGGGCTCCTGTGTACTTTGGACATGTCAAACATAATGCAAAAGGAATTTCGAGTTCATCTTGTTCGGTTGAGACAATATGAAAATTCGATGTTTTTCACTGTGCCCGCACCTGGCGCACCGCATTGCGCGGCCAGACCAGTTTCCATACCATTATTGTAAACAAGGTCCAAGGCACCCTAGGTCCTATGAGTATGGAGACCGGAATCGAAAATAATGTACCGATGTCCGGGGAGGGTGGTCAAATGGTGAAAAATAACAGAGCGGTCGTCTTAAATAAATTTTGAATTTTCAAGAATGTCAGTTTAAAGAGGCATGCAAGAAATATGTCCTCTCAAAATTTCAGCTCAATCCGAATACTTTCCGCGTCACAATCAGTGTTTTATGGGAAGTTATGATAACCCGTTCTCATTATTTCGTATTGACTGTAGATGACACGAGATAGCAGTTCCGCGAGATAGTAGGGTTCCGTGGGAACTTGTGACGTCGTTCAGGTTTTCGACTCTCCTCATTCTTCACTCTTTAATTTCTCTGACCGGCGATATATTATGCGGAATGTAGAGAGCAAAACCGAAATTACATCACACAAAACACAAACGATGTTTCGTGAGCGCATCTCTCATGTGGAAGAAAGATCGCCTATCGGAGGGATTTTATGATGTTATTGCGAATTAAAATGTGATTTTAGGAAACAAACGGAGTGCTTTCTGCCCCGTCTCTGCTACATCGATTCGCTGCCTACCGAACGCGAATTTCACTCGAGAGGTTCCCTTCCCTCCTCCTCCTCCTCTAACCCGGTTGATTCACCCTCCCACGTCATGCAAAACACGCTGTTATTGCCCTTTCTTGTGCAGGAACTTCCCTTGATTCGGACGGAGCGGCGTCCGTGATCACCACTGACTCGGAGGATATGTGAACGGGCGATATTAGTGATGGCAAATCAACCTACTCTCCTCAATTCGCGTGTTCTCTCGTCTCGCTAACCGACGAGACAACATGCGAATTGAGGAGAGGCGGTTCTGATTAGGCACCACTATTCGATATGTGTCTGTACAAACTCGGTGATTGATCTTGATAAAGCTAATATATTCTCTGTTCTCGACTTTGCACCCGCGGCCCTCGTTACAGCAGATACTTCCTCGCACTCATATCAGAGATCTCTCGCCTCCCTACTCTCTCTCTCTCTCTGTTCTATTTCACCACTCTATTCAGAAGAACACTATCGCCCCTCGTCCACTCTGAATGAATTGGCACTGTACTGGTTGATTCCCTCCCTTCCCCTTCCCATCCCATTTCTATTGCCATTTATCCCGCTCCGAATAGCACTTGCATGTGGTCGACATGCATCGGTTAACTGCTCCTTCTTTCGAAATTCTGTGATTTCCGCCCAGGTCTTCTTCCCCGTTTCTAGATTCCATTAGCGTATAACTAAACATGTCCACTAAACTTGCAAACTTTCCAATGGATCAATTGCCCTCTTACCACTAGCGATACGGCTAGCAGTAGTTCCAAAACTTTGGACCTTTCCTCGGGTATCGAAAAAGCATGTTAGAGGGGGGGGGGTATCCCCAAACGCTATTTCTCGAAATTAATTTCCCTCATGATTCATATGAATGAGCTGCCTTGGGAGCCTGCACCGCACGCTGCTTTGCTTTCTATTTTCGCCCACCACACTCTCCCTCTCCCCCTCTCCTCCTCCTCCTCTCTTTCACTCTGCACATGTCCTCTATATCACACAACCCGCACCCTCTTAGCAGAAGTTCAATTTCTACCCCTCTCTCTCCCTGCTTCTTGGTCGGCTAGTGGAAAAAGCTAATGGGTCTGAATTCTTCTTTGTGTGGCCAGTAGAGATGTGAAGTTGGTTGTCGCTCTCTTCATTTTGCGCCCTATCTCGCTGGTCAGAGAGACTAGAGAGTGTGCAGAATGAAGAGAGTCGAAAACAGAAACGGCATCACTTGTGGCCAGATGCGAAAGTGCTTGCAGTTGTTTATCGCTGTAGTGATGTTTCGGGAGCTTTTCCCGTAAAAAGTCCACCGTCAGTGGCAAAACACTCAAAACTTGGGTAATTAAACCGCTAAAGGGACGGCACTCCCAGTGGTTCTGCCCCATCGATCGACAGGCAGATTATCGCAGTCAAATCTCTGTAGAGAAGGTCAGACTGCCTCCCTTCCCCTCCCCTCCCCTCTCTCTCTTCTCTCCCTTCCTTCCGTGCTCTCCCCCTTCGACTTCTTCTCTCTGTTCAGAATACACTCGGGGCCCTTGATCCGATTCGCTCTTTTTCTTCCTTCGTTCATGCAATCGTGTATCGATCTTGCTAGAAAATCGTAGGCAAATGTGGCACATGTGCTAATTGCCGTTTCTCGTCTACGATAGTAGGAAGTAGTGATGCCCATTCGAGACCGACCCCTCGTCAATTTGCGTGCTCTCTCATGTCTCTGACCGGCGAAAGAGTACTCGGAGTTAGGGGTGTCAGTCTCAAATGGACACCACTAGTCAGACTTCTACCATGTCGTACCAAGACACGCTCAACAGATCGGCAAATTGTGTGTCTTCCTCTCGCGCTGGTTTGATTTGCAAAAACTATGAAGAAGACGCATGCTCGTGTTTGCTCAGTGTGTTTATGGCTCTTATTGGCTCGTCGAGCGCCCTGTCGTACATAACGTCCCGTCCCTGCTAGAGCCGGGCGCCTCATGTTTTGAAGGCTGATCATTCGTCTGTTTCTCTATCATCTCGCCTCCGCCCCGCTCGATCAGCTGATTTCTATCGCTGCTCCATTCGCTGTAACACCGCACTTGCAGAACCATGGGTTCTCGACTCGGCCCCCTGGTAAGATCGAGCCATCTCCTCTCCGCCAGACTCATCTCCGACTCGTCCGCGACGACGACCGCAACGACTGCTGCTGCAGCCAACGCAGCGCGGAGTGTGTCAGGTAGGTCACGATGGCTCTCGGTGCCAAAGTCGTGATTAGGACTGTCAGAGTACACAGTTCGTCTCATCATTCTGCACGATCTCTCGTCACTCGACCGGCCTTGATAGTGTGCAGAATTTAGAGACGAACTATTCACTCTGACAATCTTATTCGCGATTGCACAGGTTAGCAAGGGGCTAGAAGAAATGAATCATTCAGATGCCGCGGCTGCGCCGCCTCCGGTCGATTCTGCAACGGAACTCTCGCGCGAGAGTCAGCTGAGGAATCGGAGAGTGGCGATTCAGGTATATATCGAAATGCTCAACTTTGGTGATCTGGATCTGTTTCAGGCCGCGATCCGAGAGAAGGCAGCCACTTCTCTGCTGCCTCCCTTCGAGGACAATTTCGGAAGGAAGCACACGTACCTGAGGATCGCCCTGACGGAGAAGTGCAATCTGAGATGTGAGTGATCATAGCTTGGGATCTTATGATACTGAAGCGCGAGACTCACACAGATCATCATTAGAATGGAAAAAGGTACAAAAAGGTACATTGTTGACCATTATGAGAGAATCATGTGCAACTGTTGATCGTTGCTCATTGTTGACGATTACAGGCGATCGTCTGAAACTGATGATCGAAACTACTTGTTGTCGATTATAGAGGCATGGTATGACAGTGTACTGTTGACGTTTAGAGGGCCATCTTGTGAAAGCGAGAGACAGACAAGAGGGCAACACTTTCTGGATAGACAATCGAACGATACGATCTGAGAGGGAGTGAATCGATAGTAGAGTGAATCGGAAGCGGATTTTTCATAATACGGTAGTCGAAAGTATGGGGGGAAAGTTTTCTCCATAGCCCTGTAATGAGGTCCCCTGATCGGATTGAAATACTGCAGAAAAGTGAATACGAATTCAGGAATATTTGACGGGGAGACTCTCATTCAAGTGAAGTATATCCACGTTCGGAACCTTCCAGGTCTCTACTGTATGCCGGCCGAGGGCGTTCCCCTCACTCCCAAGCCCCACTTGCTCACCGTCGATGAGATTATTAGGATTGTCGAGGTGAAAACTTTTCCAGTCTCTTTTCGGTTCAGCTTAGCCGTTCCCCTCTCTATCGGACAGCCAACCAGAGATCAATGATCAAACTAGACCTGATCATCGGCAACTTTTGTGTTCAGGTTTTCGCAGCGCATGGAATGGACAAGATTCGACTAACTGGAGGCGAGCCAAGTGTGAGGAAAGACTTCACGGACATCGTCCGTAAGTGACGACCGTAACTCTAATCTATCAATACGAGAACACATTTTTAGTGCCAACTTTGAAGTCTTTATCAGCTAACACTGTCAACAAGAATTCCATTACAGAGATCAAAACAGATTTTGCAGGGAGGATAAAGGCAGTGGAAGGAGTCACTCAGATCGGAGTGACCACGAATGGAATCGCGATCGGAAAGCGGCTACATGAGCTGAAAGAAGCCGGATTGAGTCAAGTGAGCCCAGCAAAAAAAATCTGCAAAAGGATACGCCCCCGGGTGGGTTCGAACCACCGACCTTTCGGTTAACAGCCGAACGCGCTGCCGATTGCGCCACGGAGGCAGGTAATAGCGCTCTAGCAACGCTTGCTCAATAGTGCAGAGACGGGAGAAAGAGAGCAGGAGAGGGAGCAATGGTAAAAAGGGAAGAATATGTCGCGCCATAAAGTGAGGTAGAGCTACGTTTTACGAAGCAATAAGGAACATCAGAGTGGACGAGCAAAGAATCATGAATTAGCTATGCATTCAATGTACATAAGAAACATACAATCCTGATATTGAAACTATAATAAAAAATAATTTAAAATTCCAGATGAATATATCTTTGGATTCTCTGAATCCGGAGAAATACATGATGATCACGAGGACAAATGGATTCAAGAAAGTGATGGAGACCATCAACAATGCGGAGGGGATCTTCGACTCTGTAAAGGTATTTCTTCGGAATCTCTTTTCTATGAACAAGTGCGTACTTCGATAGTGCACGTATCACGAGACTAATATTTGATCGCTCAGGTGAACGTGGTCGTTATGAAGAACGTGAACGACATGGAGATCTGCGATTTCATCGAGATGACGAAGGACAGGGTCAGTAACTTCTTGGTACACTTTATTAATATGAATGTAATAATGATAGTGGGCATACTTCAGTCACTCGCAGTCATATCCAAAGATTACCAATTCCAGAATCTCTCCGTTCGCTTCATTGAGTTCATGCCCTTCGGAGGCAACAAGTTCACGCTCAACAAGTTCTTCTCCTTCAAGGATATGTGGAAGCGGGTAGAGGAGCGATTCGGAGACAGAATTTCTAGACTCGTCGACACTCCGAATGATACCACAAAAGTGGGTGATGTTTCTATCTGTAATTTTTCCTTTTTTTTTTTAAAGTTTGGAGTTCTCTTTCGTCGAATGTAGTATAATTCATTTCAACGATTATAGTATGTGGAAGTTCATAATTCAGGCCTTCCGGATTCGCGGATACCAGGGCGAGTTCGGATTCATCACGTCGATGACGGAGCACTTCTGCTCCACGTGCAATCGAGTGAGAGTGACGGCAGACGGAAATCTGAAGGTTAGTTGGTAATGGTTATTTCAGATGATTATTATTTTTCAATACCGTTTCTGGCATAGTAGTTCCTTGGTCCGATATAGCATAGATGATTTTACCAGAAAAAATAGCGAACTGGGTTTGTCAAATCCAATATTCTTGATCGATCCGGAATATCATATTATTCTTGTCGACTTTCCTAATGATCCTCGCTTGAGCGTAGTCTCTTCGTCTAGTAGATCGGATGCAATTGAGAGAAGGCACATTACACCTTCTCGCTGTAGTCTAAGATCCGAATCACTCTGATCATTGCATGATAGAAAGAGAGAATATCAAGAAAAGTCTTACGGAAATGATAGTTGGGCAATCTAAAAAAGAAGAGAATCGTTCAGGGGTTTTCGTAACTGTCAAGACTCATGCCGAACGGCGAATGACCGGAGAACAAAGGTGTGCTTCAGGTCTGTCTGCACGGCAACAACGAGGTATCTCTGCGCGATGTCATGAGGTCGGGAGCGAGCAACGAAGAGCTGTCCGAGACCATAGCCAAGGCAGTCAAGCGAAAGAAGAAGCAGCACGCAGGTTGGCACTGCTTTACTAGACCAAAAGCCTGGCTTTTGAAATAAAAGCTAGATTAGTGAAAAAAAATATCTGGGATTTATCGATCGATAATTGATCGATTACGGTATGCATATCGTTCCAGATTTCAGGCGTCGAGAACCTCCAGCATCTCAAGAACCGACCGATGATTCTGATAGGAGGATAAGACGTCGTCAGCGTCGTCAGCGTCGTCCCTCAGCCGTCCACCCCAGTCTTCCGTACACTCTTACCATCCACCCACCATCTCGCCTCAGCCCAGACACGGGTCATAACTCCGCTCCTCCCTCGCACTCCAAGCACCTCCTCTTCTCTACTGGGTCTTACGTATCAATGTCCCCGATGAAGTCTACGATACTCCGTCATTCTTTTCTCATGCATAGTACTCCCCACACCTCACCTTTATCGTCGATTCAACGCGCTTTCTGCTCGGATCCCAGCCAATCGGGTTAGTTTTCATCAATTACATATTCATTAATTCAGTCGGGCTCGTTTACAAGAGAGTTATTGTGAGATAGCATCGAGAATATAACTTTTCTTCCCAGTTCTTCACTATTGTATCGATCGATCATGCATTTCATGTGGGCTCGTTCGCTCACAATTCTCTAGATCCTATCGCGAGTACAAAGAGCGAAGGAACGGAAAGAGCTGACAGAGCAACTATTGCTCGATGATATCACTTATTGAATCGGGGGAGGGGTGATATTTATGCGAAATTGGAAGAATTGGTATACAGAAGTGACCAGAGTTTGCATAGATGGGAGTGCCAGAACTGTGAGAGGCATTAAGAGAAGTATTAAGCATTAAGAGAAGTACCTATGAAAAAAGATTAAGATGCATCCAAAGTGACGCGGTTGGATTTTTCGACATTTATGATTAGGGTTTCCCTTTCTGGGTAGGCTCCTAGGTGGCCTGACCTGATCGTGTAGAAAGAGTTTGTAAGAATGAAAGGCACAGGTCACATTGAGACCACATTTTTTAAACCTTAAAATGGTGGAATGACCTGAAAAGGCAAACCCTAATTGGGATTGAAGGGACTCATTCAGATTCTCTGCTCACTCATCTCCGTGGGGATGGAACTGCCCATCAAGTGGATGTGAGCGACAAGAAGATCAGCAAAAGGACAGCCACCGCTCAAGCCACCATTCTGGTCAGTGCGGAGAAACGCCAATAATAGAGTATTATTAACATATATGTGCGAACGATGCTAAGTTGACAGTAGGTTGGTACAAGCTAACGCAGGCTTGTAAGGTTTAAATTATATTAATCCTTCAGCTCACGCCTGTGATCCTCTCGCAACTCCGCTCCAACAATCTCAAGAAGGGCGACGTCCTCTCTGTTGCGAGGTTAGCAGATAACATCTTATTTTGAGCGACTGACCCATACCTATTTGAGGATCGCATCGATCACCGCAGCGAAGGCGACTTCCTCCCTCATTCCGCTCTGCCACAATATTCCCATCACAAAGGCAGAAACGGACTTCGAGATTGTTGAAGTGAGTCAATCATTTCAGACGATGGGTTTTGTCAGTTGTCCACAACAGTTTCCGAGTAGAGTAGTAGAGAGGGTAGATTATTCGGAATCGGGATCTGGCTTTGTGATTGCTCTCCTGCCATATCTGAAGTGACCAGATGGTTCTTCCCATTGCAGGATCCTCCCTCCGTCCGCATCACCTCCACCGTCTCGACCGTCTCTCGAACGGGCGTGGAGATGGAGGCCCTCACTGCTGCCTCTCTTGCCGCCCTCACAATCTACGATATGTGCAAGGCGGTCTCACACGAAATGACCATATCCGACGTCCGATTAGTGGCCAAACGAGGCGGAAAGCGCGATTTCGACTCGACAACCAACGACCTGTAGCACTGCAATAGCACTCGCACATGTCCAATTGACGCCGACTCTCGACGCTCCGCTTGCTTCCTCGTCGGTCAGAGAAGCGATGGAGTAGGTGAGGTGAGGAGAGTTGGTGACGATTGGGCATCCCTACGCACTCACGTCTTCCTGTGGCACTTCGTCAGTATCCCGGGTCTCCAACACATTCCCATTGATCGCACCTTCACCCCGTTCGCTTTCCCCGCAAGTCTCTCTTGTCCGACCGATATCCTTATCCCATTCCCCGCTCGGCCCGGGATACTGTAGTGGTGCGCCTCGTATTGTTTATCGTTGACAGTCGCAATACACGAAGTAGTCTCTCCGTACCCTGCTAGAATATTTAGTACAATAAAGGCGCTAATAATAATAATTTATGAAAGAGCATACATGTGCATGCTTCACGTCAATGGTAGATTCTTCCTAGGTATCCAATTCATCGTCATACTGAGCTCATTCAATTTGACTGTTTTTCCTTCTTCCATACTGAAATTCCTGTCCTCGACACGTGTGTTTTTGCCTAGTTACGATCCACGCTCTGAATTTCCTCTTGTTGATTGGTACGAATAAACTCTAATTGAGCAGATGTCTCCCGATCCAGCTTCTCTGTGTATCAACTCTCGCAAGATCAAGAAATCCGCCTCATTCCACTCTCAGAGATGTCAGATTGGAGCCATATCATAGCCCATCACAATAAGCCCATCGTCTTCTTCCTCTCTTCCTCACTGTAATCAATGTTTGCTCATTCACTTACTTCTTGCGCCGATTAGCACTCTATCCATCCCCCCTATCGCTCTCCTCCTCCCCCCCCCCCCTCCTCCTCCTCTCCATCCGTCCTTCTCTAAGCCGCGCGACATGAACGAAGTTCCCCTGTGTCTACCGTTCCCCTACTGCTCCGTCTATGTATTAGGGGAGGCAGAGGAAGCGCCGTCGTCTCCTGATCATCAGGAAACTACTCAAAAGGATCACGACCGACTCAAACTTGGCGTCGGATACGGCACCGAAGACTCGGACGACTCGGGCATGTCGTCCATCACCAGCAGGAAATCTACGGTACACTTTTCTCCCATTTAAAAAGCCATAATAGTAAGATATTCCGCGCAAGGCGGTGCTTACCATCCCCAAACCAATTCAGCGTTCAGTTTGTTCTGAAAATTCGACCAACTTTTCACTGATGATAGCCTTCTACGCCACCTCGCTGACTTTTTCCATGGCGAAGTTCATTAATGCATGAAAAATGACCTTTGGGAAAACTATAGGTAACACGAATATCTGGCGATTCTCTTTCCGAGGGGTGCTAGAGGGGGATGTTAGGGGAGATAGATGGACACAACGATGGGGGGATGGTTCCAATGTTTGAGACACCTCTCTCTCTTGCTCCTCCATCTCCCTTGTCTCCTGATAAGTGGTCAGTTCACACCCCGCGCGGACATCTGATAGCCTCCTTCTGCTCTCCATGGGCGATAACCTCTACGATACTGTGGCTCCTGACGATATTGAGGTGGATTTGGATTTGTATTTTAACACTAGGCATATTAGGCTTTGATGTGCATGGATGGCCGCTCAGGACTTCTTGCTTGTCTCATGAACGTAGGTCCGAAATTTCACACGAAGAGATGGATTGGGGTGATTCCGATCAATTTCATTGAATTCCATTCCGTTCTAGTTTGTATCGAAGTGGGAGAGACGATGATTTCGTGATAAGTTGATACTCTGGCGCCGCCGCGCTTTTGTTTGGCTCTTTGACTCATGATATCGTCTCTCATATCAGAACTGTTTGTGCGCGAAACGGATAGCTTCTCTCATCTATTTTTTTTCTCGCTTGTTTGTCCCAGGATGTGCTCGGGATCTCGGAAATCAGAAGATCTATTTCGAGGAAGAAATAAAGGTTTCCAGTAGAGTCAAACCAATCTCATTGTCTCGAAAGTCTTGGTATTATGTTGTGGTATTTATCCAAATATATTCTGGAATCAGAAGACGATCGGGTTTTATTTTAACATCCCTAGTTTCCAGCGCATTCGCGGCAGTACCGATGAGCAGTCCTCTTCCTCTCGGATTGGAGACAAGAAAGCGACGGAATGCGTGATCAAATCGACCGATATGAATGATGAAATGCAGAAGGCAGCGATGCAAGTGGCCATTGACGCCATGAACAAGCACCGAGTCGAGAAGGTACGCCCTTTGGAACTTGAGTACTGAAAAAATTGCCGCATTCTACGAAAATTTGGTTCTATTGTAGAAATAGATGGCTAGTATGTTGTCAGATCTTTCCCTGGCCGATCATCATACAGAGAAAGCCCGCTGTTGATGCCGTACACATTCCACAGATTCCTAGCTAGGGCCCGGTCACTGGGCAACAGTCCTCCCCTCATCCATTCATCTTCTCTCTCCCTCCTCCCCTCACGCGACTCCCCCATGCCTCCCAGCACTCCTATTCCCTATTACTGAGGACAGAATCGTTGAGCGCATGTTTACCGGGTTTCGAAATGATCAGTTCAGAGCTGGAGCTGTAGTCAGAATGAAGATTCTTCGCACTGTTGCACCTCCCGATCGTCTTAGAGAGTGTAACACGACAAAAAATCATATATCGTTATAGTTTTGTGTAATAATCGTATCTTTTCTCAAACATACGGCTCTGTTCAGGACATCGCCACCTACATCAAGGAGGAATTCGACAAGCGATATCTGCCGAGTTGGCACTGTGTTGTGGGTGAGTTAATATTGATTGAATTATGGTTTATGTTGACTAGATCAATGCAAAGATTGTGCGTTGGACTATGCCAAATGTACACAATGCAATGAAGATGTCGCTATAATTAGCTAAGATAGACAATATTACCGAATTTCCAGTAGCTTACCGTATTTCTTTCACAGGTCGAAACTTCGGAAGTTACGTGACTCACGAGACCAACCACTTCATCTACTTCTACATCCAGCATGTCGCAGTGATGCTATTCAAGACCGGATTCTAATCGATTCATTCCATGACACATATTCACGCTGCTTTACAGATAATAAAGAATAATCACTGAGTTGGAGGCGCGCTACACTATGGCACAAACAGGTTGATTGTCTGAGATCGGGGGCGATTGGAGAAGGACAAGGGACGGGATAGAGTACACAAAAGGATGTATCACGAGGCGAGCTGATATTTGAGTGCGAGCAGAAGGGAGATCAGCAGAACTGGAGAGGAGACGGTGGAGGAGTTGCAGTAGTCCCGGTCGTTGCAGAAACAGTACCACCACCTGCATTAGGCACTTGGGGGGTGACGATAGCAATTCAAGGATGAAGCTCCTCATTTTGAATGCTCTCTCACCGGTCAGAGAAGAAATGAAGCGAGTCAATCCTTGCATTGCCAACCCTAGTAGTCACCATTAGTGATGATGAATCGGAACACAACTCTCCTCATTTGTGTAATCTCTAGTTTCACAGTCTGGACAGAGAACACGCGAATCGAGGAGAGTCCGTTCAGATGAGGCAAGTATGAATATTTGCCAATCAGTTCCCATCTATCCACTCTCTTACTCACCTTTTGACTGGCGCGGATCCATCCTGAAACGGATAGCAGCCTTTCGGCTGGATTTGAGAGAGGTTGGTGGGGTTGACCTGAAATTGGTCTATTGTGAAAATTCCCTCGGCACTCGTCCCGGGGATAATGGATATTTTCAACAGAGAAGAACGACCCAAATATGATATCCTTCTTGATCAATTCTCAGGAAGCGACACTGATAAATATTGAATTGATAATGTTTACCTGCAGATTTGGCGCGTAGTAGCAGTCGCTCTTGAAGGTCACATACGATGAGCCGGGCGTCATGGCATCGATGATTTTGACGCAGAACTGAAAGGAATCTCGGTCATTTGTCAAGTCTGCAAACAGTGGTTACTCACATTTGAGGTTTCGCATTGGTTGTTGATATTGTCACATGTTGAAATGGAGGTCTTGTCGGGATATTTCCCATGCCACCCATTACATTGATGACATCGGAGTGAGAGGGCCACTGAACAAATTCTACTATGAACAAAATCTACAGTTAGGACTAACTTAATAACTCGGTAACTAAAATTCACATAGAATCCCGATATGTGCTCCGTCACAAAAAGTATAAATTGGTTTTGGAAAATGAAGGAACGCACCGGTCACCGTTGACAAAATGAGCAACAATCGCTTCATGACAAGGACTGCCTTGAATAGGGGAGAAGAGGGGAATGAAGAGAGGGTTGGGTTGCGCGTCTATGGTTACGATCCATCTCGACATTTCACTTGGAGACGAGTGGAAAGCATCGAGAATAGTGCGGGCGTAGATGCAATAACAATAATCTTCATTCCGACAGATTATACTCGGCAGAAAACACAGATATTACCCATCATAATGTAGGTATGATTGATATTTGATCAGAGATCACAAAATAGGTCGTAAGTAAAACAAATACGAATGAATAAGCGAAATATGCGTTTCGTAGAAAAAATTATGTGAATCATAAGAGAAAATTATCCACGAATATCAATGAAACAGATGAAGTAGAGAAACTCTTAAGTGCCGATGTTAAGTCTCAAACTCACATGCTCGGATGAACGCTTCAGATAATGAGACCTTTGGAAATCGAAAGATGATGATGGGAAGGGGTGAAACAACTAATTCCTTGATAGGTGGCACGTCGCACAAAGCCTTCATCGATATAACAATTATGTAGTTGTCGAAGCGCGTAGAGCTTGTATTGGTATGATAGGGCCTCCTGAACGCGATTCAGTGTTGTACAACTGGTTGAAACGGAGAATCTCACAAAGAATAGCAACGAAGAAAAGATGCCGGTATCTGTTGAGATGAAGACTGAAAATTGAGAGGATAATGATCAATCAAGTACCTGTTTTAAATAGCGAGTCTGGTTCTTCTCATTCACAGGAGGACGTCATTTAAGTGCGCTTCCAAATACCATCAGAATAAAAATCCAAAGTATTAAAGAAGTGTGAAGATGCGAATAGAGTTAATATTTGGTGCTTGGAAGCAATCATTCTGTTCACGTATTCGTGTTGATCATGGTAATGAGAGTACGAAATCGAGCGATGACAGGAGGAAGATAGTTTATTCGGCGGATCTGCTTGTGTATGTACAAAATATTGTCAGTAGCGACTCGGAATGTGGTGCTAGAGGCGATTCCACAGTGGTAGATCACGGGGACAGGATAACTCGGATGGGATTGCGCACATGGATAGAGAGAAATGATCAGTTGATAGTAGAGATGTCGAATCGATACCGAGCTTTCTCCTAGGTCAGAGAACCGGGAAAAATAATGCAAATTCAGGAGAGCTCAGTCTCGATTCTCTCAGTGTTTCTCAGGAAGAGGACCAGCCTCGGGGTGTGGCACATTGGCGTATTGGGGAGCTCCAGGATAAGGAGGGGCAGCGTTCGATTGAGGAAGCGGAGCGTATCCGGAAAGAGTGCTGGCAGGGTAGGCAGGAGCACTTGAGGGATAGCCTGATGAACCGGCCGGATATGCGGGAGCTGGACCGCCTGGAAGGAATACGTTTCTGGAGAACTAATATATCCTACCAAACTAATACTATGCGTATTTAAATCGTGAGACTTGAGGGTGTTCTCAAAAGTGACTAACGGTGCATAATCAAACGATTGTTTAGAATTATAATTGAATGTTCATCTTTAGACCATTTTTCCGATTGTATCTCAATGCATTTCAGTTGCAATCAATTCGCATACCTGGAACATTGGGCTGAGTAGGAGCGATTCCAGGATACGGAGGAGGAGTATCGTACACGTAGACGTTTCCATCTTCAATCAATATCATACCACTAGAGTCAGTGACGTCCTATTCTGACACAAGGTCGTATTTTAAAATACCTCAACTCAATTTAGCGTATACGACAAGTCTAGACTCTATCCGTCGATGGAGCCACTGTTTCCACCGTAACTATACTGTAGCCATACCTGGACGATCGGGGAAGACGTGGGTGGGGGCGACGAATCCATAGTAGGGTCCCTTGGGCGCCTCGTAGTAGGTGGGGGCGGCGGCGGTGTAGTGCATCTGTGATGTGGGCGCGTACTCGGGAGGTGCCTGAGTGGGACGCTGGCGAGAGGCTGCAAAGAAGTTGGTAATGTTGAAATGTCGTTGGCGATGTACTAACTGGTCCAAACTCTGTCCTACTCCAAGCACCATACCTGTTGTCTCAACCATACGCCTTTCTATGACTAGTGATGCTAACCTATGCGAGGGACATTTTTGAATTACTTAAGAATGTTTTCACATTGATGTAATCCTCAATACAATTGTTATACGTTCCCAAACAATGTTCTTGCCCCTTTCCTCATATTTCCTTATCGAGTCGTGACTCATCATTATGAATTTTCGACCTGTACACGCATCCATTTCGATATTGGTCAGTGATTCATCCCCATTGCTCTCGTGATTCAACGCGTTTTTGGCAAAGTTCCAAAAAAGACTTTCATAATGATGCTTCTCCGTGCGATTCACCACTCACCGATATGCACCGCCTGCAGGAGTGCCTGTCCGAAGTCGATGCAGCCTCCCTTGGGGAATGAGAGTCGCCACTTGACTTCGCCCTGGTAGTTGCCGTCCGGCAGCGCTTGGATTATACCCTGCAAGAAAAAAAGGTGAAATTCAGTCACAATCAAGGAAATTTTACATCGACTAGTAACCACGCGGGTGGGCGCCGTCAGTAACGCGGACTGATGCAACTTATGGTTGTCCTTCACATTGCATTCGATTACGTCGTATCTCGATTTTCGATCGTACTAGCTACTATTTAAGTCGTTACTCATATTGGACTTATTTTGGACTGGATAAGTGTCCGAAGTTCGCAAACTACAGGCTGACTTACCTTCAGGTAGTTGGAGCCCATCAGAGGCTGCTCCAGTTTCACATTCTGCAGGCCGAAGAAGGGCATGGCGAAGGAGCGGAACGGTTTGCCCGTGTTGCCCGACACGAAGATTATCTGCAAGATTCAGATTCGTAATTGTCACAATTTCAGACAGACACGATGTTCAAAAATGACACAAATTGGAACTTTTGTGTGAATACTTTTGCCATGTCTCGTTGTCATGGAGGTGTCACAAGCGTTTTCTATTAGCCACTACGATTTCATCTCATAGTGCCCTCTCTTGTCATCGACAAAGAAAAACTGAACACGCAAAAGAGTATGAGACGACTTCCAGACCAAGCGAGAACTGACCCTGTGACTAGTAAGGTAGAGAGCGCCCTCCTTCTTTCCCTTGAAGTACGGCTGTGGGTTTCCATCAAATGACATGACGACATTCTTAGTGTAGAGGAGGATCCTAAAAGATGGCAACTTTCAATTATTATTGATTGTTAACTCACAGTTCTCCATTGTACACGAGCACTCCCCGGCCATCGGGAGTCGTTGAGGTGTTGAGAGACATGCTAGAATGCGGGTTTGAGTCGATACTGAGTGTGAATAACAGCGCGAGAATGAGAGAAAAGGCTCTGATTAATCCCTAGCTAGTCATCTGTTCTCTGTCTCCTTATCAATCCCTGTTGTGAAAGAGCGAAACCGATGTTGAGAGGCACAATGAGAGAAACGGGGGTGCTAGGTAAACAAGCACTATATTGTGTGGAAAGCAATCGATAACGATAGAAATTATGACTGATGAGGAGTCAATCGCTAAACGAATAGGAACGGGGAAGGGAGTGGAGGGGGGGGGGGGAGGGAGGAGACACGAGGAATGAGTCATCACCCCCAGTGCAAGGGATAGCTTGCGAAATGCACGTGAAAGAGAAGAGAGAAAGCAGACCGCGGGAACGTTGGAAAACAAGATCGAGTGATGGCCTATGATGCGCCCCCGGAGTTCCCTTTGCCTGTCATTCACATCGAGCGTAGTTTGTGATTCAAAGCGCCTTATTCTTCTCTCACATTGCACACTTTCTCATTTCCGGCAAAGTATCCAATTTCAGTGGCGTTTCCTAACCTATTAGTGAGCAAGCGTCGATATTGAGAGAGGGGACGGCGTTTCTAGGGAGACGTGGTCGTCTCTCATTGCGCCTGATTCAAGGTATGAAAAGGACAGAAACCAATGTACTGTAATCTCGGGACTTTCAAAGTGATAACATTTTATCATTAATATAATAATACAATGTTCATGTGGTTACATGTTATTAGATCTGGCTACGGTAACTGTGAGCTACAAAATGACTAGGAAACTGGGCGCATACATTTCTGGCGGTTTTGTCATGGACACTTTCGTTGCCTGGGGGTAACAAATTAGGAAAATTAATTAGGTGAGGGGATATATTGAATACATAGTGTCAGGGATCGAGCTTCGGAAAATGGGTATTCAGTAGAGAGAGGCATCCCCTAGGGAAGCGAAGGCGGCTTTCGAGCGGAGGACGGCCACCAAAGGATGGATGAGCTCTTGTAGGTCCTGAAAGTTGCAAGTTCACATGTAGCTCAATGCTATTTCAAAGTGCATTTTCCCGGAGACGTTTCCAATACTTATTCAATTCATCTCTTGAAAAAGGTCCTTTCTACCGTTATCTCAAGTATGCTTTACGTTACCTTGAAGTAAGTCTCGAGGGAGGCGATTCCCGCACGGTAGAAGAGGTTGTGCTTGAGCTTGGTCATGTCATTCACGGGCTCGGCGAAGAATCCAGCATTGTTCACCTGAAAAATAATTCCAAATTATTATTTGACCATCGATGATCGTCAGCTCTAGCGCCACGGTTCTGACAAACTTTATGTCTGATACCGAAAGCTGTTGCCTAAACGGGCATAGTGATAGTTTTGACACTGATGTCTGAGTTGTTCTAATTTTCAGAAGAAAACACAACTCAAAGGGGCTCAATCGTCATCTATCTGGTGACTATGGGAACAACACATCAAAGAATGTAATATTCTCATTCTCTCCGTTAATCGGGAAAATGACGAACCTTGTAATACTGCAGGAATGCGATATTGGCGGATGCGAGGGCACGAACGGCAACTGGTTGAGGAAGCACCTCAAATATGCATTTCCCACTCCTATTCAATCCACATTTCCCATGGATAGACCGTAGATCCGGGGAATTGCTTGCGCCACTCGTAAATCGCAGTTTTCCCGCCTTCTTATGTTGAACTTTTGCGTATGTCATTCTGTCGGAGCATATCGCTTGCACCCCCATCCTTGTTTTTGTTGAATAGATGAGAAACACCCAATGTATTCACAATTATTCAATCAAGAATCCCCATCTAACTCTCGCTAAGCTCGTCTCAGCTTGGATGTCAATCCTTCGTTTATACTAGTGGTTACCTCAGTATTGGTAATGATGGGAAGGACGTTGGTTTTGAGGTCGTCGCCGAACATTCTCTTGATCGCAGCCAACTCGTGGATGAACGGCCACTCAAGGCGAGACTCGCCATTGCCTGAATTGGATTCATTGTTTTGTCTCTCCATTCTGCACAATCTCTCGTCATTCTAATCGGAGAGTGAGTGCCCTGAATCGAAACAACACTATACGGGCTTCACAAGTACCAATTCTTGACAACGAGGTGTTTTTCTGGGTAAAATTGTGAAACTCACGTAGAACAACGGAGATGGCATCCAGACGGAACTTACCGTTGGCGATGAGCTCCTGAAATAACAATAACCGATAACTGTATGGTACTTTCTCGATAATGCCTTGCATCTGGCCTAGGCGAAAATTACTTATCTATCCTTCACTACTTTCGATGTTGATTCATGAACGGAAACTGAACAAGTATATCAGTTTTAGTCAATCCAACGTTTTCTCAACAAAGGGACAGTAATCTCTCACGACTTATTTTCAAATTAAAATAATATGATATGATCGTACCCTCTCGAACCAGCTCTTGATGAGTGTGGAGACGGTCCTATCGGTCTGTTCGGATCCCTTGGTCTTCTCGTTCGAGACTCCGGGAGTGTCGACGATGGTCACGGAGAAGGGCAGGATCGTGTGGTTGAAGACGTACACGTGCACTCCCTGCGTGGCAGCCACCGCCTCGGAGATGACGAATCTGAGAATGATGACATAACATCCAGGTAGACTTTTGAAGCTAATATGTTTTGCACATGAAAGGTAAACAAAGACACGAGGGAAATCTTTAACTCTTCATGATCAATTTTAACGTCAAAGTTCGCCTATTGATCTATAAAATGCTATCATCCAAACCGCCTAAAGCGTGTTAGCCTATTCATATGTGCCTCTAGCGTACGTCCTCATTAATATCAAAGAAGATTAGTTCACTCGAGATTCCTCTTACTTTTGATTATTGCAATATTTTGCAATCCCCTTTTTGCCTTTCACATCTTAGTTCACTCTTTCATGTGTGAATTATAATGTCATCGACTCTTATCTTTCCACTCCATACAATGCTTCCTCCCTCTTGAATCGGTTCAAAGTCAATGATAAGATGATTGTGTGAAGTGACGTAATAGTCACACTAATGATCGAAATCCTTTTTAGAGGTTTCGGAGTGCTTACAAGCGATAAATTAGATGAATCTTACCTGAATCTGTTCTCCCTTTTGACGTCATAGAGATAGTTGAGCATCGAGTTGAGCAGGGAGCTCTTTCCGCTTCCAGTGGGGCCGAACAAAAGAACAGTCTGTAATGACCAAGGTATTCTCATGTGGTTGAATATCGAAATTAAATATACTAAGAACAATATCACCTATGACTTGTTTGGCTGATGTGGACAACTTATCTAATGTATCCAATCCCTTCTCACTCAAAGAGATAGATTACTAATGGAGTATACAGTAAATGAGTGTATGGTTCAGATCTTGCTCAACATATGCCCTTAATCGCTCACCTTGTCATCATCCGACGGCTCCGCCTCTCCTCCGATGACGTACTTGTGAATGGACTGAGTGCCGAAGCCCTCGACTCTGTGCATCGAGGGGATGATTATGGTCCTGTTGCCGGAGCGACCGACCTGCAGTGTTTTAGATAAGATTGATTTTGGTCTTAGATACGATTTCTGATTGTGTTGATCTTCTAGTATAATACAGATTGCTTATATTCTTTTTCCATGATTTTTCCGCTGGATTTAAATCAATCTCGAAATGAAATATTCAAGGGTAATAAGTCAAGTCATCACTGACCTCGGTTCCCAACTCGATCTGGTGACGGGCTAGGGGGCTCACACCGACGTCCTCTTCGTAGATGGCATCGACTTCGCCTGTAAACGCATTTGTTTTCATTTTTTATGGCTCTCTTAACGTAAATCGCTATTTTCGGGAGTTTCATTTAACATTTGATCGAATCAAAGTGTTTTCATATATAGGAGTTCGTGTACTAGAATTGGAGTTTCCCAACGAGACCCCATCAGGTCAATTGAGAGAGAGAAAAGAGTCAGCATAACTCACTGGCCCACTTGTCGTGGTGGTTGTGTCCGTGGACGGAGTGGCGATGAGAGATGATGGAAGCGGCACGGTGCTTCCTCAGCGCCTCATGCTCGGCGATCTGCACAACAACTATATTTTAATGTCACATTTATTTCAAATGCCGACATCTCAAATCTAATATAATGATGAAGTGAAAAACTATAGGTCGAATCAGTTCTGAATATGTATCGCTTTGTTGCATTAGTCAGATAGAGCGAGAGAACAAGCCATCACTTCAGTGTTTAGTGCCATGGCTCTTCTGCATTAGTCATAACGCTAGTGAAAACATGATAATAATCCTTTGGATAATCTAGCGACATTGGCAACATTTAGTGAACGCATTAGGGATGTCAGTCGAATACGTATTCATTGTTTTAACCCCAAAACATTGGGATTGGGTGACGGTATTCTACCCAAGGTATGAAATGGATTTTGAGGTTTGTGTAGTGTTTCAATTTTATTAGTAGGCACTCACTCTGGCTTCAAGGAAGGCGATCTCCTGTCTGGCCTGGGTGAGCTTGTTGTTGAATGCCTCGAGCTGAGCGACGTCATCTTCATTGGGACGACGAGCGAGAGGAGGAATGGGGGCGGAGAAGATCTTGGGCTGAAGAAATCCACTTATTAGACAAATTAGTGATGCTATTACCGCTTGCAAGTAAGCCTTGGCAAGTTGCCAAGTTTTCACTTTTATTGAACCATAATGCTTGATAAACGAGTAAACAACAGATCCAGATGTTCGCTGGCTTAGCGTCACAACTCGTAATAGTAATTATCTGGGATGCGCAATCAAATTAAAATACATGTCGCGAATAATGTGATCCATGCGTCACCAAATATTTGCAAAGACAACGTTAATTCCCGTAATGTATACATTGGGAACTGATTTTTTTGAAATTTTAATTTACAATTTCCATGAC
Organism: Pristionchus entomophagus; assembly: GCA_036245825.1. Lineage (NCBI taxonomy): Eukaryota > Metazoa > Nematoda > Chromadorea > Rhabditida > Neodiplogasteridae > Pristionchus > Pristionchus entomophagus. Next base: position 32,834,767 of record BTSX01000006.1, read on the forward strand.
ATATTTTGCTTGAATACTTAACAATGTTTCGTGATTTTTTTCACGAACTAACCTTCTTGACTCGCTCGTAGGCAACCTCATTGTGGTGAAGGTCCAGTTCTTCGGCCTGAAAACAATCATTTCGTGATTTATTACCGTAATCTCTTCCAGTTCTCAGTTGAATCCACTCTGCCATCCCACGCTTAGTCTCATCAGTGATAAAATGTGCACAAAGCCCCCTTGCTCAGTCAGAGTGATAAGGCGTTTGTCATGATAGAAAGGAGGAAGAAAGAGAGTGACAAAAGAAATGGGAATGGAGACAGAGTAGGAGTATCGATTGCATCAATCTACACTATCAATTATGAATATGGTGAAACAATCTCTAACATCGATTGACTATCGCATCAGGCTAACAATTCATTGATGAAAGGTCTAAGCAGCAAATCGATTCAATGAGATACCGTATCTAGAGATGATAGCACGGTATATTTGAGCTCACCGTGTACTCATCATTGTCATTGTGCACATCGAACTGTCCGAATCTGCTCTCGGCCATCGACGCCAGCGAGTCGACGGTCATCGAACGATGGCGAGGAGTGAGACGCGCAGAGAATCCAGAGTGCACTAAAATTTGTTTTAGATCACAATAGTTTATGCTTAGGTTACTGTATCTCATCACTAATAAGATACACTCGGATTACGGTAGGATTCTGTATCGCACTACTGCAGGGATACTGTACAAGTCAGTTTTCGATCACCGCCGACTACGATAGGCCACCGTATCCCTCACCACTGCTCCTTCTGCTGACGCTTCTGCTCATGTTCTCCTCGAACTGATCTTCCAGCTCGGCCATGAGCTCGGCGGCGCGCTCACGCTCACGCTCCATCGCTTCCTGAGTGGATATGGATTGGTTACGGTAGGCTGTGGAAACGGTAGGAGTACGGTACCTGCTCCAGCTTCAGTCTCGCCAGCTCGTGCAGCACCTCGCGCTCGTGCTCGTGCTTGTGCCTGAAACTTTTCGAAAGTGAAACTCCAAAAGCCATAAAAGAACGCGGCGTAGTGAACTCGTCGGCTGTTTGCTCACTGATACAATATGGCTCTGATTCACACGCTGTGAACCTAGTTATTTTTTCTATCGCGTCACTCGACGTGCTTATTATTGGATATTTGCAATAGATTTGACTTCGGACGCCGTTTTTTCCACATTCTGAGTGTTCTCTCGCCACGCCACAGAGATTGCATGAAACTAAGAGAACTCTAAGAATGACCGACGAATCGTTTGGCCTCACGAAACTCACAGAACATGGTCCACAATGGCGTCCTTGATAACATGCTCGGCGATCTTATGAGCGATCACCTCAGCGACCACGGCCTCTCTCTGAGTTATACGATTTCAAAGGAATTTTTTAAAATGGCATTTTGTTGGGCTCTATCAACTTTGCTATACGGTACACAATAATTGATTCCTTGTTATTATTGTTAATTTTTGGTATTAAACATGGTATTTTGAATGTTCTTGCTCACCAGGGAAGAGGGCGCGGGGCTGGGGAGGGAGGAGGAGACGGATGAGGAGCGGTAGGAGTGGGAGGACTCGTTGGCGAGGGCCTGGTCGAAGCTGGCGATCGCGCTCATCTCGGCCTGTCGGTGCGAGAACTCGACGTCGGGGAGGGTGATCGAATTGAAGATCTATAATATAAACACGCGTTGAGCTGAGCACATCTTGAATCTCGAAAAGTGCTGTTTTGATATGTGCTGAAGGAGGTTTTTGAACATAGTTTTGAACGAAAGGGAACACGATTTGAGAGGTAGTTTACGCTTCTAGAATCGGTGAAATCGCGCACTGATAGTAAACATATAGACATGGTGATCAAATTGAATATCAGTAAAATTTTACTAGAGTGGAGACTATTAGAGACGTTTTGGGACGTGAATCTCTTAAAAAGGTAATGGCCATGGATCGAGATGGGCATTCAACAAGTATTTGGTAAACAACGCTAGCATCACTTTCCAACATACACCAACGTCAAGCAAGGCTAAGCGGAAATGTCAGGACAACTAGGGAGAACAGACCGACATAAATCATCGTTTTTGTCATGAATGATTCAAAGCATTGCCTTCACCAATCGCTCAGAGGGGATTAGGAGAGAGGGGAACGATCGGAATCGGGGTGACTGTGATAATTCTCACATTCGTCACACACCTATTCTTGTGGTCATACTGGTCTCAAATACTGCCCAATCCTGGACGCGCTCATTCATAGATTGTCGTTATTCTACTCACAATATTACTCCTTTTCGTAGGTTTACTGAGCCACATTTCATCTTCATCTTGCCGGCCAATATGCAGAAGCAAAGTTCAAATGGACTACTTCTCGATTCCGGAAAGATCAAGAGTCCACTAAGCACTAAGCAAAAAAGGGATAAGCTATTTCTGAGGGCAACAGAAGGGGAGGGGATCTAGCGCATTTGCTAAATCAGAAGATGGTCCTCACCGACTCCATCGTGGCATCGTCGAGGGTCGGGGTGACGGCGTGGTGGTTCCCGTTGGTATCCTTGATTGTTGAGGCGTCGGAAACGCCGGAGGATGCGCGCGACTTGTTGTGCTGATAATGGTTACTGGGAAAGCTATCGCAATTTGAGTCCACTAAGCACTAAGCAAAAAAAGTATAGTAAATGCAATTAAAATATAAAATAAATATGTTTTAACTAACCTCGAGAGTGCCGGCACGCGACGACCGGTTCGAGTGGTTGAGCAGCGCCGATTCAGCCACCATTCTCTGGAATTTGGGATGAGTTTAATTTTGGAATGATTGATCAAGGGCTAATCGAATAAACACGCAACATGGGTTATTGGGCTGATGAGCTTAGTTTTTCCAGTTTCATACGAAAACAATTGAGCATTATGGATAGAGTAATATTCGAAAAGCTATCTTAATGGGTAGGTCAAAACGGGCGAGGTGCGGCTCGCAGTTTTCCGAATGGAAGTGACATTATCGGTCTTCGCTCTTTCGTCCCGTCATCACAATGGAAAGAAGGGGGGGGGGGGTGAAGAAAGAGAAGAAAAGGCATGCAGAAAGCAATCATCCCTTGGCTTATCGATGGTGATAAGGGGTGAGGCTGCCTCTCTCTAGAAAGAGAAGGGAAGGCTGACTATCCCCTATGCCTTTCTGAGGATAGGGGGCAAATATGATGTGCACTCTTATCCATGCATGAGTACGCCCTGTTCTATGCAATTCATCGGCCATCTGCTCGTCGTTTCAACCATTTCATAAACGTATTTATCATTGGAATGAATGTCTCACAGAATAGAACTTGTTTGTCAAAATCAGACAGCGATGACCCTATTGATGAGCGGTTCGGAAGAAATTGGGAGACAATATGTGCGTGAGGAAGGTAATGATGAGCACCTGGAAAGAAGGGAGACAGGAAGTTGGCCTTAGGCCGGAGGAGAACATGAGGATGATAACTTACTGATTGAACATGAACGGAAGACAGAAGTTATGTATAAGAAGGTAATGATAACCATTTCGTATGGAATCACCCCAATGTTCTCATCCTAATGTGAGACAACAATCAAAATGGAGAAGATGGAGTGATGGAAAATCAGAATCGACTCTCCTCATTTCTCATACTCTCTTCTCTGTGGAGAAATCGAGAGATCACGTGAATGGAGGAGAATATGATTCCGATTTGACTGCACTATTGCAATCACAGATTTATGGATACACTTCGAGAAGGAGCCGATTCGTCCTCGATATCGATTATTTCTTCCTCCGCGCATCGAGGAGACATCGACGCGGCGAGTTCCTCATGACGAGAGACGAAGGCGGGAGATCGCGAACTGCTGTAATTAAATTGACGAGATGTCATTTTATTTACTCAAGAATTTAATAATTATTCACAACTAAAAGTGCTACAAGGTGTAAGAGAAGGGAGAGAAGCAACATATGAGCCCATTCGCCAAAGAGTCAGTAAAAGGCCACCAGCGTTCGGAACATGAAAAAGATAATGTATGCTTAAAAGTTGCCCTCAGGGGTAACTTGAGTCTGAATCGAATGGCCTTTTCCGTTTTTCGATCTGAGCCTTCTGAATCCCGGTACGACCCGACGTCGATTTGGCCAAAATCTTGTTCTGCTATTAAAAACTACCCCGGAAAAGGTCTAAATGGGCACAAATCTCGCGTTCCCGACCAGAATTTAATTCTCTACAAAATGAAACTTTGTGCAAGGTTCTATCTTTATCCGGTACCGAGTTATGATCGATTTTTGACATAATGTTTCGGCGCAAAAAATACTTAAACAGTAGAAAGAGCATGTTTTTGTGATCATTTTTATTCATGGGATGAAGGCTTTTTCAGTTCGCAAAGTTGTTTCTCATTACTTTAAGTGTCGAAAACCTGCGATTTTCACAGTTTTTCAAGTGTAACTTTTTCCTTTCGCATTTTCAGGATCTCTAGCATAGAAATTCGATTTCTTCGTGCAAAAAAACCCCAGAAAATCCTATAGCCATATATTTTTGAAAATATGACTTTTTCGGTTCTGGTTCTGTTTCATGGTTCCATTTTTGGGTCAAAAAAGTCATAATCGATAAAACACATCACAATACGATTTTCTGGTGTTTTTTTTTTGTGTTTTTTTTTTTTTTTGCACGTAGAAATCGAATTTCTATACTAGAGATCCTGAAAACGCGACAGAAAAAAGTTACACTCGACAAACTGTGAAAATCGCATGTTTTCGACACTAAAAGTGATGAGAAACAACTTTGCAGACTGAAAAAGCCTTCATCCCATATATCAAAATGATCACAAAAACATGCTCTTTCTAATGTATAAGTATTTCATGCGCAGAAACATGATGTCAAAAATCGATCATTACTCGGTACCGGATAAAGATAGAACCTTGCCCAAAGTTTCATGTTGTAGAGAATTAAATTCTGGTCGGGAGCGCGATATTTGTGCCCATTTAGACCTTTTCCGGGGTAGTTTTTATTGCAGAACGAGATTTTGGCAAATCGACGTCGGGTCGTACCGGGATTCAGAAGGCTCAGATCGAAAAACGGAAAAGGCCATTCGATTCAGAATCAAAAGTTACCCCTGGGGCCAACTTTTGAGCATACATTATCTTTTTCATGTTCCAGACTTGGTCTGACTCTTACGCGAACGGGCTCATATGTCTCTCATGCAAACTCTCCTCTGGAATCTCCGACCAACTAAACTCCAGCTGAAATCAATACAACCTAATAGTATTTTCTATCGTAGTAAGTTTGCGTGCATTATCGATAGAAAACTAAGAGAATGAGAGGAAAAGGACGACACGACACTCACTTGCGTCTATTATTGCGAATGGCCTTGAGACTCATGGAGACTCGTCTACCGGCGGCTACGGCTTGCCTTTTCCGCTCTCCGAACTTAATGATGTGATAGAAGAGGATGTAGACGGCGTAGATGACCAGCTGAGCCATCGACATCACACTCGCCCCCGCCCATAACGAGAGTTGGCCTGACGGGAACATTTGTGATGCCAAATTGTATCCATCTTTCTATGTAGATTGATTGTACGAGCGACCCTAGAGCAAGTCTAGTGACCTCCCCCATCCACCCAATCCCTTCCCTATGACATGTCCTGGATAAAGTACTGATGTCAAAGAGAGAGCGACATTCCACCAAATGCTTCTGCCGAACGAGAAACCATGGCAATTGCATAGCGTCAGTTAGCGCTATTTCGTTCCTAGCGCCTGCAATGACCGGTTATGGATCGGAAAAATCTGCTGCCTGAGATAGCACAAGGGTGTGCCGATCTTGTTAGTTCCTCGTTTGCTTTTTTTGCGTTATTGCCCTCCGAACTTCACTTTACGTCTCAGAGAGATCCTTCTTCCACTTCATAATCAATCAAAATTGCGTCACCACTCGGGAGTGTGAAAACAGCCACCACCTCATCTACCACTATGATGTTTCTGCTGGTGACAGGCGCGAAATTGAGTGGGAGCAGATTCACATAACCCCGCAACTATGCCACCTGGGCGGATGAACCAATTTAATGTTGATCAAAATTCAGTTTGAGCTGCCAACTCGAATGTCTAATATATTTTTGCGTAAATTACAAGAGAAAAATTAGGGGAAACATCCTCGATAGGAACTAGGGCTGCCAGAGCTTTGAGTTCCTTCCGACTAAGGATCAAGTGGTCAGAATGAAGAGACAAACTCATCAGTCCTAATGAAAATCACCTCCAAACTGAGCGATCGCCGACGACAGCGGTAGGTTCCTGATGTGCTTGATCACAGTGTACTCTAGCTCGGTGTAGAAAGCATCGATAACCATCGTCCTCTTGAGTGACTCGAACTCCTCATCCGATTGGATGAGCTCACGGATCTATAATTGAGTAAAAGTTGTTTTGCTCAACACGGATAGCAGGATAACCGGATTCACGTATTGTAATCACTTTGTGGTCCCTTACATTACTATTTCCGCCATGATATTGTCATTTCCTGTTCATTCACTGGAAGTCAATTGGATTCACTCGCGAATTCAGTAGAGCACCAAAAACACTCACGTGTTCCGCCGGAAACTTGGCGTACGACAGTGTCTTGCTGTACGACCAGTACTCGCACGGGGACGTGCAGCGCTTTTTGCACTAAATGCTCAGCTTTACGTGGCTCATCAATTAACAAAACCATTTTTCATTGCCGGATATTATACAATCTATGATCACTATTAAGAAAAATGCACTGACCTCCTTCTGCTTCTGGACGTTGTGAGGAGCATCCATCATGTCCACGTGATCGTAGTAGCAATGATACAGTTCCTGGGCGGTAGCGAGGTCAGATCGGAACTAACTCTCCTCTTTTAGCGTGCTCTCTCTCGGTCAGAGACACCAGAGAAAAGAGAAGAGTCCGATGCCGATTTGGATAGGCGGAAAATCGACTCAGAGTAAGATTGTATCAGTGGTTGCAAAACTCGCGAAATAGCAATAGAAAATTGAAGTGAAATCGCGAACTGGAACCCACTTTGGGCGTGCACATGTTGCTGTGAGTTTTGAGCATCGACGCGACGAGGGAGCAGTTGCACGCCTTCTCCGCACGCTCCATCAGACAAGACTAAAATAGAGCTAAATCACTATGTTCCATGAAGTCATCAAACTCATTGTGCAGTAGAGACATTTGTCGCGGAATTTGCGGGATTTCTGTTCGTCGACAATGTGAATAGTCAACAGAGCACACGTTTTTCCTCATTTAGGACTCACTAATTCAGTACCTCAAAGCACCAGACTCGACTATAGTTTCGATTGTCGCCCTCGGCGCAGCTGAACTTTGGCGGATCGTTGAGGAAACTGTACTTGGTCGCACTTATGGAGAGCAGTGTGTGTGTGCCTGGAGATTGTTCTTGTAATAAATCATCAAAACGAAAAGCCAAAAAGTTTCAAACCTGACGGAATGAAGCTCATGTCGTTGTCGATGCCCTTATTGCTCGCGGCAAGTTTGATGATGATGCCGTCATTCGCGAAGTTATTCGCGCCAGGATGATAGTCTTCCGTGGGCAGGTTCACAATCACTTTCCGACCCATGCCGAAGCCAGGGAGGTACTGATAAGGAAACTTTTAATACGTAATTGAATGCCAAAGCTGCTCGGATCTGCTCGAAAATTAGAAGAACTCAGACGTGTTTCATGCTTGATCAATTATTTTTTCTTTGCACACATCACTAAAGATGCTTCAAGACGGTAGAAGCGTCATTCGCTCACTTGTCGTTTCCCTCGTAACCGGAAGCATTTCCCAGCGAAGGTCAGCGCTTCTTCTGCGTGTGCACACTCCAGATCATCCAGGAAGGCATTGCAGGGAAGAGTAGCCTGAATCAGGTGTAGAACGTTTCGAAATCGCAGTCTTTGCACTTTGCACACCCTCTTTTTTTTGAGAACTTGTGTACAATGAAATGACGGTGATATGTATTTTTATCACAAATCAGGTGTGAATACTAGGCGCTTTGGAACAACAACTATGTCATGAACACAGTAGCAAACCAAGCTCTAGCAACTCACATCTGTGATGAATTCAGTGAATGTCTTGTTCAAGTCAACGAGAAGATTATGTAGGTCAGTATCGTGTTTGAGTAAATGTCTACCCGTTTTTTGCACGGATCTCTGCAACAAAATACCTGATAGCGAAACCGTTGATTTTGTATCTCACCATTTGAAATTGATGAACCGTCAATCCAGGATATGTCATCTCAACGTATTGCCGAAGACCCAAGGACATGTTGAACTGTGCGAAGTACGAGCGATTGAAGCGATTCATCGGACATATTAGAAGATCGGGAATTTCTAGAGAATCTGAAGAGTTTCCGAGCTCAGCATTTGGTAAACAACTTGTGATTTCCGTTCAAGACTTAGTTTTCTCAATCCGTGTTTGATCTCGCCGGTTAAGCAAAAGAGCTAACGTGTCACGGCTTTCTACTGGCAAAACGCCAAGTGAGATTTCGTGGTGAGACCTTTGCGCACTCTCTTGTATTTGCATGCTCTCTCGCCATTCCCCTGACCGCTCTCTAATCTCTCCCTCATCCCATTCAATGCAGAAACTTACCATTCCCGTGAACAAAGTACGATACAACCACTTTCTTGTCCATAAACTCGGTGAATACCTTGAAAATCGGGCCAATGATGAAATTGATGCGGTTTCTCACCTGTTTGCACCCGTGAAACGTCAAAATACACGCGATTACCAGTAGCACGATCCATATTAGCCTGAGGTCCCTACTAGGAGACACGAATAGGTCTCGAAACCCATGAATTGTCGAGTTCTCCTGAACAGCTCATTTCCAAGCCATAATTGAGTTGACTCACTTTGAAAAGTATGAAGAAACTATGCTCGTCATCTGTTTTAGCTCGAGTTGTGCCTTCTACAGTCACTGCCTTTCCATTCATGGCCCGGTTGCGTTTCCATCTGTCTCGTGACCTGCAAGTTGGCGTCATTTCCCAGTAAGGATAAGTGTCAATCATCCCTAGTCTTGGACTTGCTCTCACCTCCTACGCCTTCGAACCGCGTTCAAGCACCCCATGCCTGATCTCTTTGATCGAACTAGAGTTTACTCTGCCGTCCAGACATGCGGACGCTTTTCTGCCTGCTGGAGTGATTTAAGAGCGGCGGAACGAAAACACTTATAAACAAGATGATCCGGGGAGGAGATAATGGGACGTCGTAAAATATATAATATTGAGATGAACGACGCTAAGTGGAAGTGGACGAGAGGAGAGGAAGGGGTGAACACGCCGTCTCAAAGTCTAAAGCAACTGTCGAAGGAATGCGAGAGCGGGGAGAGGAGTGAGGGGAGATACGCAACAAAAAAGAGACGAGTCGTGAGGATAATGAATAGATCGATGGCGCGTTACGAGAATCAGAGGATTCCAAAATGAGAAAATGCCGTAATGGACAGAGCGGGAAGTACTATGAGATCCCTCTAGTGGAATGGGGAGAGGAGGAAAGAGAGGTCACCAATATCAAATGGGATGAGCTCAGTGTGAAAACGGAGGAGCAAATATGATGTAGCCCCGGGGCAAGTCCAGAAAACGGAGCCCCATGAAAGTCTGCATAAACTTGTTACGTGTAGTCTGGAAGAGGTGTGACATTGCGGTTAGATACTCTCGATTTCGCAGTATATCTCGCCGGTCAGACAAGTGAGAGAGGCGAAAGCCCGCACCCCTAGTGAGAAGAACATCAGTGGGGGTGCGAAGAGGTGCTAAGGGCTGTCATTGTGAAGAATTTGTCTCATGATTCTGCACACTCTCTATGCCGTTAGAGCGACGAGAGTGCGTGCAGAATGAAGAGACGGGTTCTCTGACAGCTCTAGAGGTGTTGCCCTTCTCTCGCCTACGCACCTATCATATTATGTTTCAGTCGCGAGGCTTCACACTTCTAGGGAGAGAATGCCTTGGGAAAGAACTCTATGAACTTCTTCGATTTCTGGTCCAGGTTGCGCTCAGATTGAACTGATTGGGTTTGAATGGAAATCGAGATAAGGGGGGAGAAGACAATCGCAGAATTATCTCAGTCAGAAACCGAAGAAGCGCCGAACTCTTCAGTGGGCACGGCGACTAGACCAGATATTTACCAGCACAACTTAGAGGAGTCGGTCCTAGCGCACCGCGAGGCAAAGCAAGAAAATCATTGTACAATGAGGAAATGCAGGTGTGATGATGATTAATGTTGTGACTGTCGCCAATCGTAGGTGTGAGACATTGTATGGGAAATATATTATAGTGAGTAAATTATGATGCTGGTATTGTGGTCTAAATAATTTTGTCGTCAGGAACGTAAGATATTTTCGTAATGAGAAAAAAACATGGTAAAACTGCACCACTTTTCTAGTCTTCAGAACTACCACGTGACAGCAGAGGCAATCGAAACCAATAGTCGAAACACGTAACAGCTTCTTCTAGGAATAATTCCCTTCATATGACACCTGAAGAAACCCTAGACTAGAATAGAGCAAAAAAAAGAGAAATCAGAGCTGGAAGAAGGTGGTGGGGGTAAGTCAGGGAAAGCCTAGAATATATGGGAAATTGAGAAATCGAAGGAGGAACCATTTTTCCGCACTCGATTGCGCAAAAAAAACACGATCACAATATCGAAATTTTCCAATCATAGCTGTTTTTCGCTATCATATTGGCTTCTTATATGAAGTATTCCGTTCAGATGTAAAATAGGCCGTAGATCCTAATTTACAACTTCCGAGCCATGTTTACAAATTATTTTCATGACAATATTTTGTCCAGACCGCCTTCGACGCAACAACAGAACTAATGCAGACTCTCATTTTTGAGCGTTAAAGAGCCTCGGTAATTCTATAATTACTGCGATTGCTCTAAGAAGTTACCTCATCGTGGATATGCGTAGAATCCTCTCCCTCTTTAGCGTCGCATTCTCGGCTCTGACGGTCTCTAGCATCTTTAGAAGCGGCTCAGACACGATGTCATTACTGCAGATTGGAGGCGCGACTGAAGAAGGACGGATTTCAAATAATCGGGCCGCAATATTGAAGGACTGTATACCCATATTGGATTCTCCTTCGTCTTCGGAGGAGAGAACCGAGTTCCTCCTGTCTAGGCTTGGGTGCGATGACGGTATTGCGTGGGATTACGGTCTGAAAACAAATGGATGTGAGAAGGAAACGGAGCAGGGAGAGAATGGAAAATTGGGTTTCCTCTGCGTTTTGGAAGGGCTTCCTAGAGGAGAAGGTCGAGAAGTAACTAGTTTCCTGCAGAGAAGTTCTCTGAGAGAACGTGTCTAATGACATAATTCTAAGTGGAGACATAGCTAGCTACAAATTTCTACAATTTCCCGTCGTTCTGAGCACGAGAGTTATAGTTACAAACGAGCATCTGAGTTGTCAGTTCACTGTTGCATTGATAAAACGGCAATGACGTTAGATGATTCACATCTCATATATCATATAATGGTTGAGTAACATTTCATTGCACGAATGCCATCACGTCTGTATTTAAGATAAATACGTACTATCGCAAACCGTTGGTTGTGTAACAGTGGAGGACAGTCGTAGCTACAATTTAACCTCTGCTTGTGTAAGTTATATACCTTTATTCAATGAATTGTCGTCGCTATTAGACGAGAGAGGTGACTAGAGGATCTCCGCGATTCCTTTTAAAGAAGACCCGAAACTGGAGGGGGGATGGTTGAGTCTCGAGTGGTCCTATTGCTATTCCCCCTCCCTCGATGATTCTTTCCCTCCGGATGTGCCTTCCTCCAAAACAATCATCAGCGGTCTATCAAAGGAGGGGGCGGCAAAGTTCAAAATACGGCTCGTTTCTCTCTCCATTTCGCACAATCTCTGGCCACGCGAGCGATCGAGAGTGTGTGCTTATTGGAGAGACATCGTCCCTCATTTGAAACTATACATAGAGGACCTGGGAAGTGAGTCACACACAGCTTGAGATCAAAGTGCATAGTTGTTCGGTGATCGGACTATGATCATGTGGTCTTATCCATAGTCGTCTGAACGTGTGCGCAGATCAACAAGCAATGAGTCAGTGTGACGATGGACAGCTGACCGAATTTCCTTCTGCCCGTCTGTTCATCCTCCTTCCTCTTCCCCTCCCCTCCCCCCTCTCCTCCCTTCCTCTCATACACTAAGAGATTAATGAATGAAGAGGGAGAAGACTTCGCATCACTACCCCCGATAATCAATTCGTCCCTTTATAACTCCTGTCGTCCTCTGTTTCTTATCAGTATTGTTATTTCTTCGGTCGTCCATTCTACCCCTTCCCTTCTAGACAATATGTCGCGCATCTACTCGCTCCTTCTCCTCCTCTCCTTGATCACGCTGTCCAAGGCCTTCCGCACCCAAGCGGTAGCCGTCAAGGGCAAGCTCATGTGCGGAGACAAACCCGCCGTCGGAGTTCTGGTCAAACTGTTCGATGAGGATGATGGTAAGTGGTCTTTGATCTTCGATCTTACTATCCTTAATTATGCCAATCATCAATCAATCGAGGTTGAACGATGGCTTGACTGGTAAAAAATCTGTCGACTTGAGTTTCTGTCCCTCTAAATCTTCGAGCGCTTATTATGAGCAGCTGTTCATACATCTCAAAATACCGCATTGACGCTCTTTTGAACTCTGTTCATAAACCGTTGATCAGGGGCGATGTTTTTAGCAGACTATCTGTTGCTATTGCATGGCGGGTATACTGATAATGCTCCAAAGTAAGGAAGTTTAGATAGAAATGTACACAAAAGAAAGAAGGTGGTAGGATAATGTGGAAATGTGGAAGATTTTCTCGGAAAATAGTATCTTTTTGAAAATTCGCCCTACCTGTTCCCTAAAATTTTAAAAATGATGTTAAAAGATGAAAAATGATAAAGAAAAATCAGTTTTCCCACACAAAAAAAACACAAATAAAATCGCTTGCCTCCAGGTCCGGATCCGGATGACGTGCTCGGCGCGATGAACACTGGACCCGACGGCACCTTCTCCCTGCAAGGATCGGCAATGGAGCTGACCCCGATCGACCCCGAGATCCGAATCTACCACGACTGCAATGACCACGGAAAGGTGGGTGATGATACGCTATCGAGCCCGACTCTCCTAATTTAGTGCGCTCTCTCGTTTTTCTGATGGGTGAAAAAAGCGACAACTATAATGGCTGTCAGTAATAGTTATCTAGGACGGATACAGTGGGCAATGGATAGAGACTGGCAAATATGTGAACTATGAGCTCCTCTAAAACTCGATGAAGTAGGCAAAATGGAGAGGAATCGAGCGGGAATGTCCGGATAGAAAGAGGAGAATGGGGGGGGGATTTTAGTGGTTCGCTTGCTCTTTCCTGCCGTTGAGTGATCCACCAGGCGCTTTTCTCATCCCATTTCTCACGATGCTTTTTCTTCATTTTGCAGGATGTTGAACTGAGAAACATGGCAGTTTACATGAAAGTTTTAACTACTATACTATAGTTCTTGACTAGATGTTTGATTTGTCATAGTGCTCGCAAATTAATTACCCTATCTAGTTTTCTCAGTCTTATTTTATTTCAAACTTTTAAAAAATTTAAATTTGTATGTCATCATTTTTGATCATTGCAGCCCTGCCAGCGAGAGTGGGTCATCCGCATCCCGAACAAGTACATCTACAGTGGAACTGTCGTGAGTTGTTTTCCCTATTTTACAATGCCAACTTATTCCTGGCCATCGTTATGAAATCAGCTATTTCGAGAACGTGTGCAAGTTTGTTTACACTATGAACCTACAATAGTGAATCTAAACCGATTCTCCTCAATCCGCGTGCTATCTCGTCCATCAGAGATGAGAATCTCGTTGAGTTATTATTTATTGAAATCAGTAAACTATAATTATCGTTCAGGCCGCTAAGCCGATGGATCTCGGAACGATGAACCTCGAAGTCGAACTGGAGTCGGAATCTCAGTCATGCCTTCACTAGAATATACTAGCTCACATATTATTATTTACCAATTCATTTTCTTTCAGTAAAAAGCGATCGTTCTTTGTTTTTGTTGTATTGTTTTGTTGTCAGCTGTTCGAGTCAGCTTGCATATCTCACTTATTTTATTCTCTTTTTCAGATCTTATAATCCGTTTCAGATGAAATTTGTTGTCTTGTCACTTCTCGTCATTGTCGCTTCTGCTATTGATATTCCCGAGCAATTTACGGGAGAGCAGAGCTATCGTGTGAGTTTAAAACATTATCACATCATTTTGAACTAAAGATCCTTCTCATTCCTTTTGACCTTGTGGTTTATGGTGGTAATCATCAAAACTACAAATAATCAAATACTGTTAACTGTAGAACTTCAAAATTATGAAATATTTTCAGGTTTCGGGCATCTTCATGTGCGGCGATGTGCCGGCCAAGGGCGTCCAAGTCAAGCTCGTCGACGATGACTTCGGTTAGTTTGGCGCATTCTCGACATTTATTATTATTGATGCCAGCTCAATACTTTTTCACTGCGTTTCGCGACACCATGGTATTGGACGATATTGTACATTAGCAAAAGAATTCGAGCTAAAGCTCATATTTATTAAATGGATATTTAGCTTGAAATATCCTACTTTTTGTATTCGAAGTACTGGGTTTGCAAGACGATTGGTATCGATTTATCATCGATTCCGTTCAGGCCCGAACCCGGATGACGATATGGACCAGACGTACACTGACGACGAGGGCAGATTCACCCTATCGGGAAGGGAAAGCGAGTTGACGACCATCGATCCCCATCTCAAGGTCTACCACGACTGCAATGACGGCATTATCGTACGTGTTTTCTTTTTCTTTTGGAAAAAATACTGGAAGACAAATCAGCGTAACTTATCTCATGTTTTCTTTGGTTTTGCTCACATTTGAAGCAATGATTTCTTTAAATTCGATTGGATCTTTTCTGAGTGAACTCGGGTCATTGACGAGTGGTCTCAAGAGTCAAATTCGGAGATAATAAAGTCCCATTTCCAGCCGTGCCAACGTCGATGGAAGTTTGAGCTGCCCAACCACTACATCACCAAGGGCAACACGCCGTCGAAGACGCTCGACATCGGAATCTGGAATCTGGAGGCAAAGATGCCCGACGAGAGCCATGACTGCCTCCACTGAGTGTATATCATGATCAAGTCCAAGTTCCATCCCTAGTCAATTCCAATTCCTTAGCAGATGTCGCTTTTTTCACCCACTCAATGTGTATTTGTCAATTTTCGTAATAAATTAAAAACGGAGTGTGTTTTAGGGATGTGCGAAGAAATACAGTCCACTAAATCGACCCCCCCCTCCCAGTCGGCCCTAGGTAGGCTGAGAACATTCGGATGGTATATTTTCTCGCACCACAGTTGTCTCGCGTATGCAAATGGTGCTCATCCAGTAGGTTATCATGCTTTCATCCGACCTAGTGCCTCCTAGTCAATTCCAAACCCTATACATTGTTGCTTTCTTCACCCACTCAATTCGTATTTGTCAATTCTCGACGAAGAAATTAAACACGGTGTGCGATTGATGGATGCGTGAAGAAGAAGAACAGGGAGAAGGGGAGGGGGAGGGAACGTCGTTAATCACGGAGAATGGGGGGATTGAGACATTGTGGCATTCGACCAATGAAGATATATGCAGCTCGAACCTACGGACCAAATGTCAGGTTATGGTAGCTGTTAGCGATCTCCAGACTCTCCTCAATTCGTTTGCTCTATCGTTTGTCTGACCGACGAGTGAGCACGCGTATCGAGAAGAGTCGGTCAAGAATGGACAGGACTAGTAGTCGCTGCTTCTGATACCGGCCATAGGTAGAAAACAGCTTTCATATCACACTTTTTCGAGATGCTCGGCCTCGATCGGTGTTGCATGACATCTCCTCCATTATCCTTCTGACCCATAGAGTGCGCCGGCTCACAATTACTTTCACCTTCTTCCTTCCCTTTGAGATCGTCTGGAAATGAGAGCGAAAGCGACAGAGACATTACAATCTCACAGTAGAAAAGGAGTAGAGACGAGAGATGGATCAAAAACGCACAGCCTTCTTTTCCTTTCACTCCTTCCTTTCTAAGTACTCTGGCGACACTTTGACCCAATTCGTGCCCCCTGTGTCCATTCCTCTCTTTCCCTTTCAGTGCGAGGCTCTTTTGACCCTGTGCTGAGCTTGATGACATACCATCTCTTCCTGATGTCAGATGCATGTTGTTGAATCCTCGCAAAGCTCGGCCCCCTACGGCCACCTCCCTCTCTACCGAAATGTTTGAACTTCCCCCTCCTTTTCCAGATATGTTTTCGCCTCTGATCACTTCAATCTCTGACACACTTGAACATTCCCGATGATGCGCTCCCCCATACAAACCACCTCTTTCCCTTTCCTGGACCCTCCCCTGTCCCTCTCTTCCCCCTCTCCATCTCTCCCTCCTTTCCTAACTACAGTATGCGTTTGTCTGTGCTCGCTCCCCTCCTCAGGAGGGAAGACCAGTTCGTTTTCTTTTCACCTCTCAATCCTCAGTTGACCCCGTTTTCCTCCTATTCCCTTTCGTTTTCTTGTGAGATACAGCGAGACTTGAGAAGCGTCGCGCGATTGATTCTTTGCTTCATGATTAGTTGCCAAATCTATGCGGGACAGTCGGATTTTGATAGATTTCATCTGATTTTACGTCGAATCATGTTTTGATCCTTTCTCCCGTAATTCCCCCCCCCCCCCAATTGCTGTCATGTTGTTCCCATCAAGAGACCTAATTCTAGAGATTCCTTCAGCGCGGAAAATCAAATTTGTTCATCCTTATTTTCTCGTGCTCTTATTTTTTTTGCTTGTGATCCATGAAGTGTGTTGCATTAGGACGTACAGGATCTGCAGTTAGGGCGACAGGATAGTGACTCATCATGGTCACTACACTAATCCATCTTCTCTGATCAATGATATCATCATTTTTGCTATATTTTTGCTCACCATCGCTTCCGCCTACATTCACGCATTCACGTATTTCCACAATTTTGAAAGCCATATTTTCGTTTCAGATGAATTCTCTGCTCACATGCTCAATAGACGACCATCTGCAATCAAATTCATGGAATTCATCCGATCTCAGCCCCTCCCAATTGAGTGACGACGATGACTTTGATTCGTTCCCCGCATCTTATCCTTCTTTCACCGAATCATCTGAGGAATCAGTAAGAGATACTACCAGGTTAGTTGCATTCGACATTATCGACGTACCTTCGTTATCTCAGTGAATGAATGAATTCTTTGGAAGTGTTATAGTCAAACATTATTTTTAGTTTCGAAGAGTCGAATCAATCTGAAGTCTCGGATGGGAGCGATTTTCCGAAGAAAGTTAGTGAATTCGAAGGAATTTGGGATCAAAACCCGGTCCTGGTCATCAGGGCTACTGCCTTCCTACTCTGCCCCTCATTATCACACCGCTGAGTCGATTAGTGGGAAAGGGTCACGAACGGGTTTTTGCGAGAGCAAGCGTTCGAGAGATGAAGGGGGAGAGTGGACCGAGTGGTGTAGATAAAAAAAAAGGCGAAGAAGATGAGAGTGAGATCACCGGAGGGAAACAGGTCTGATGAGAGGGAGTGCCTGACTCGAGATTAATGAGTGAATGATTTGCAGATCGAAGACGACTGCGATTCCTTCCCATTTACCCATCAGACAACTCAAGGTATCATTTACAAATTGAAAATAGACCCTCCTCATTTCGCATACTCTTTCGTCTCTCTGACCGACGAGAGGGGTTGTGATATCGGGAGAGTTTCCGTTCTCAGCTGACCCTCATGCATTGCAGTGACTAGCTCCTACCCCTTCAATACCGACTACCCTCGCAATGAGTCCCTTTCACACAGTGAGTCAGGCTTATCATTGCTCCTGTGACATTTAGAGGAAGCGCCCTCGCCCGTGCCAGTCTGAGGGGCGTCATACATGATTTTGAGCTAGGGATGGAGTCTAACGTCTCTTGATTATTTCGCTGGGCACTGTGCCGGATAGGAACAGTAGGATGAGAACATACTGGCTAAGCACAATTCGCAAACGAGAGACAATTGTGATGCAATATACGACTATAGTTTTCATCAGGTAGATTTCAGTCCGAGTTTGCAAACTATTGCCTTCAAAAGAGTGTGAATAATGAAGATCACAAGCTCTCTTTTCAGGTGATTCCCGACTGGAAAGCGAGCAGAAGAAAGAGATGTGGGAGCTGATCCAGAGGCAGAACATGCAGGACTACACGACGGTGTGCGCCAATCTGCAATTGCCACTCAGTAAGCGATTGATCTTTGATCTTTAAGATGCATCGCAAGCGAGAAAGGCTTCAAAAAGAGGCGAAAAAGTTTTTTTTTAAATATAAAAAAACTCAATAGTTACTTTATCTCACTCTCAAATTTAAACAAAGTAATGGGTCGACTACCCTTAGATTTGAGTAAGCTTTCGCTCATCTCTAAGATTTCACTTTTGCCTGAGAATTATAGAAAAATTCTGAGAGAACAAAGACCAGTCCAGCAGTTCGCTCTTCAGATGTGTAGTACTCTCATTCTCTCCCTTTCTGGGATGCAAACACAGACCCTCAAGTACACTCATACGGCAGTTAGCCCCCACTCTCCTCCCCTGAGGAGACTGAGAGACCGAAAAAATAGGGCAAGACTCCCCATCCCCTTCTCCCCTTTTGTGGAATGTGTTAATCCAACCTACATCTGACGAGTGCTACTGCTGGATGAAACAGCTGGGTGAAATTAAGACATTTTCCTCGTGAAAGGGAGTGGGATTGAAACTAATCACTACAGTCGCTCAAATAACTTCACGAACACGTTCACAGCAGTCATTATGAACAATGCACACAGATTGACTTTGTTTCCAAAATGAGAAACTTCGTTGATATAAAATATTTCTAGATATCGAGACGTGGACATCGGACCAGTCAGCCCGCTGGTTGCTCCATCGCATCGATCAACGCCAACTGCCTCCTCCCTCATCCCTGTGCATCGCTGGAACCAGTCTGACCAAGATGACCGTCTCCGACTTTGATCTCATCATGCCCATGGGCGGCCATCTCATCCACGAGGATGTCCAATTGTGGAAAAGAGGTGAGACTCGTGATACCAAAATCGGGAACGACTCTTCTCAATTCGCATACGATCTCGCTACTCATAGATACTAGGGACCACGCAATTTCATCATTTGTGGAAATATCATTTCCTTGCTTAGTCATAGTATCAACACTGCAATATGCCGGCTTCATCCCTCACTTGTTCGCGTTGCTTGCTTGCTCATTAGCGCTCAAAGAGCGGTAAATCTTGCCGCAAAAGGGAAGGGCTCTGAGTCGGCATGCGCCCATTATGCCTATTCAGCTTCACTTACAAATATCGTACAGTGACCGAGAGAGAGGGTGAGAGAGATAGTTCCCAGTCAGAGAGAGAAGTAGTGTGAGTTATCAGTGATGAGTAAAGTAGAATAAAGGGACGTCCCCCTCACTTCTTTCTCTTCTTCTCCTTTGTCGTCGCCTCTCGTCCATGTCCGAGATTGCATTCAACAATGCTTTCGGTAGTTTCCCCTTTTTTCAATTGTCAATCGATTGAAAAACTAGGATCCAAAGTAGCAGAAGTAGCCTTTTTCTTCTTTGCAATCGATGAAAAACCTGCATCCAAAGTAGCAGAAGTACCCTTTTTCCTTCTTTGCAATCGATGAAAAAATATATCACCACCTAAGTGATGAAATTATAAATTGCAGCGTTCGAGACGTATGCCAGTTCGCATGCGCAGCCGATGCAGAATGGTTGCCTCACGGCCGCCGATAATGGGATGATGATGATCAAGCAGGAATGGGTGAGTCCAAGTTTGATCTACCGTAATCATCTACCGGAGGTGGCATGAATGGTCTATAGGTTAAGATATCTGTCTGGTAAGCGGATAACCACGGTTCGATTCCGGGCAGCAACCCTTTGCCATGATTACTACCGTAATCTTGAATCTTGATTATTGTAGAATGACAACAACAACTACTGCTCGCATCAGCAGCAACGAGAGGAGCAGCAGCAGCTGCTGTACAACCAGCAGATGCACGGGTACTACCAGCAACAGCAGCACCATGGTGAGTACAAACAAGATTTTAGCAGAATTGACGTCGTGAACCTACTCGGATTCAGGGCTCATATGGAATGACAGAAAACGTCAGAAGCTTCAGAATCAAAACTCTGGCGCCAACGTTTGAGCATGTCCAAATTTTCACCTGTTCCAGCCTCTTGTTGATCCTAACGCAAATGGCCTCATATTCTATTCTGTCTACGTGCGGGGTGCAGCGCGATAAGATACTCTTTTATAATGTGCAATGCAATAATTAAATACCAATCGCATGAGAAAAAAATTTGATGAGTCCGATGAATGGCTTGTCGATGTACAATATTTACGCATTAGTTGGGAAAAGAGTAGAGGCATAAACTCTTTGAGAATAATAGCATCATTTTGCTTCCCAAATTTTGAGTTATAAATGGCAGAAGAGTGACGTCGGATCAGACAATGAACTCTGGTTCCAATTTTATCCCCATTCAGCCGTTGCATTGTGTCTCAAATCTTGAGCAGTCTTTAGTAGAAAACATGATAACGGATAGTTAAAACTCTTGCTGATTTACGGGGGGGAAATGATAGTTCTGAACTCTCTCCCATTCAGCCGTCGCTCAACAACACGCAATAGTGCATCAGCAGCAGCAGATGATGGGGCCTCCTCAGCCCCTCCCTCAACCACCCCAATTCTTCAGCAACTTCGCCGTCGCCAACAACGTCCCCACAGACTCCGAGTCTGACGGAGACGAGAGTGAGTTGCATCGCTAATTTCTTCAAGGAGCAAGCTTCTGAGCTTCCCGAACCCCCCCCCCCCCCCCCCAGAAAAACGAAGAGTCTAATGTACTTGTGATAATGTGCAAAAAATACAGTTGCTATTTCGCATTGCATTCACTAAAAAACTTATCTTTTTCAGTGACAGAAGACGATGACGTCTCATCGGTCCTCGCCGCTCCTCATGCCTACATTCCGGATATGGTTCAGCCCCTTCCCCGTCCGGCCTACCATCGAACGGGCGGCAATGTGCATCTGTGGATATTCATTCGGGAACTGTTGGAGTGCCCGGACCAGTACGGAGGCTGTGTCCGATGGGTGGATAGGGTAGCTGGTGAGTCATGATTTCTAGAGATGTCAGACCAAATACTTGATATTGTTTCTCTCAAGTACTTGGGTTGAATGAAAGTTTTCCTATTTTCCATTTAAGTTTTTAAAAGCTTCTATCATTTCCTTCTATGCGCGAAATGAACAGATCTCCGGTTTCGCAGACTGTGACCCTGAATAAAATTCATCTTCACAGTCAGTATAATAGTGCATTTCAGGCACCTTCAAGATCGAGAACTCGCAACACCTCGCTCAGTACTGGGGAATTCGCAAGAATCGATCCGCCATGAACTACGATAAGCTGTCCCGATCCCTGAGGCAGTACTACAAGAAGGGAATCATCCAGAAACCAGAGAAGAAGCAGAGACTAGTATATCGATTCCTGCCGCCCTACAACCTATGAGTCATCTAGATAGCGTTTTTGACTAATTTATGAGTTATGTCAGTTATGCGTAGAGTGCAATAATCTCAACTATCCCATTGCTCGTTGACGCATTCCGAATCCGAATCAAATCATGAACCGTCGATCTTAATTTCGAAACTTTAGCGCTGACCTAGCCCAGACTGCAGATGCTTTATCTCACCCGACACTCACTCTCTTTCATAGGCAATTAATACCGTTAATATATCGGGAATCCACACTCTCGTGCAATTTCACTCCTTCATAGAGGTCTCACTCTATTTGATGCAACCCTGGTCTAGCTAGGAGCTTTTTTGATCCGTTGTTTACCCCACTATGAACCCATGATAAAGTGCAATATTGAGTTGCATCAACAAATACATTCAAATTCCGGTGGATTCAGTTTAGGGTATGGAACTCGACAACATGGGACATATTTTTCGTCCACATGATTGGGAGAATAAATCACAACCGTTCATTTCAGTTCAGTCAAAGATACCGGAAATATTCGATTGAAGATTTTTTTCCTATTTGGTGCACTAAGTTGAATATTTTCTCACACTTTTCATACTTATAAATAAAACACAAACGTATGATGTCTGTTCGGGTTACGAAATCGAAAACATGTCAACAGATCCTTCTTACTATCCCTTCTCGATTGTAAAATACTGCTTCCCGAAGCGATGAGTTAATTGAATGTGGTTTGGTTTGTTGCGGAAAGCGAAAGAGGACGGAATTTGATGTTAAAATGTCGAAAATGCGCGCAATGTTCCACGGATTATTTAAATCCCCTCCTTTTTACTCTCATTTATCTCTCACGATCCATGCCAGTTCCCACTCGATTGCACAACATTGCCACACATGCTCTTCCTCTCTTATTTCGGTCACTCTTTCCCTCACTCTCCCCTCGTTTCCCTCATCACTCTTTGCGTCTTATCGCTTTGAATTCATCGTATATTCCTGATTATTGTCGCTGCTGTAGTCGTGTCCCTCACCATCCAGGTTCCCACTCGATTGCACAACATTGCCACACACGCTCCTCCTCTCCTCTTCCCCCCTCTATCCCTCGCTCTCCCCTCTTTCCCTCTTCACTCCATGTGTCTTATCGCTTAGTATTCATCGTATATTTCCCTCCTGATTAGTGTCTGCAGTAGTGATGTCCATTCGAGACTGACTCTCCTCAAATCGCGTACGCTCTCGTCGGTCAGAGAAACGAGGGAGCGTGCGAATTGAGGAGAGTCTTTCTCGATTCGACATCACTACTTCTCTTAAGAATGATCGAGGACCATCGCGACCGTATTCTCGCGCTTCTCAAGGAGTCTGGAGAGGATGTGGATGGAACTGTGAGTTGTATTTGTTCAATGTGATTCCAGAGATTGTTGACATTGATCGGACAGTCATTAATCCGATTTTAGCAAACAAACTCGGGTACTTTTCCAATGTCAATTGGCAGAAATAAAGAACTACCGATCAGGAGCTACTCTCGTTCAAGAGACTCGGAGAAGGGCTGGGCTACACATCCCTGCTGTGGAGTGTCACCATTGGAGAGAATAAATGGTAAGACACGACTTATCTTGTTTTAGGACCACCTTCTACAATCCTTTCAAGTCCTCCCTCTTTGAAAACACTTAATCCGAATACGAGGAATCGTTCAGATTACTGACCTCAAATCTCGCCTAGAAGAAGCGAAGAAGATTTACGGAGCAGATCGGGAGAAGATTGGTGAGGCGACTTATTTTTAAAAATGTTTTTTCTTAATCATTGTTAGTAAAATATAATCAGAATCGCACACGACCCTCTTCGCTCAACAACACAATCGGGAGCTGCAGTCGTATTGGTGTCTCGAGGTGAGAACTACTGATGACCCTCCTCAATTCGCGTGATCTCTCGTCGGTCAGAGAAACGAGAGATAACGCGAAAGGAGGAGAGTCACTAGTGAGCACCCGGATTTCCCCCGTGAAGAGAGTATTCAGTCTGAGCTATCTTCATTTCTTTATGATAGCAGAATTATTTGCGCATATTAAATTGTTCAAAATGACGTCCCAACTATTCAGGGACTTATCATCATGGAGGATCTGAGCGAGACTTCGGTGGCCGTTGAACCGAGCGAGGGAGGGCTATCATTGGAGACGGTTAGTCAAGACTTTGGCGGATTCACTTGGCCTCATCTCGATGCACATTAGGGATGTTCGAAAAAAACCTTCCGAAAACCCGATGACCTGGCCTAATACAAATAGGTCGGTATTCGGGTAGAGAAAGACAATGGAATGATATTGTATGACATTCCTATTGAACAGGTCATTCGCTTTTTTCGTTGATGGTTTTGATTTATCAGTGTCATACATTTTCAGGTTCTCTCAATGATCGACGGTATCTGCGGGTATCAGTCGGCGTATCTATCCTCGAGCAAAGAGGTTAGAAGGAAGTATTACAATTCTCGGCATTCTATTCGAAAGTCGGCATTCTCCATCGTCGATCAATGATATCAAGCGAAGCCATGGCTGTATTGAATAGTTTTTTTTGGCCGGTGATAATACTGTACAGGACGGGTGTTGACAAATCGGAATCGACTCTCCTAATTTCGCGCACTCTATCGCCGGATAGAGTAGCGAGATAGCGTAAAAAATGAGGAGAGTTCGGTTCCGATTTGTCATCCATATTCCGTACCGAAATCGATTCCAGGCCGTTCTCGTCTCCAAAGATATTCTCTTCGTGCTCGGAGGCGCCCGATGCACGGCTTGCATCGTTAAAGTGGATGCTCAAGGATATCTGAGCGAGAAGTAGAAGAGGTTACTGTTGTGTACTAATGATGAGAAATCGGTACCCGACTATCCTTTCGTGTGCTCTCTCGTTTCTCTGACAGTCGAGATAGCGGCGCGAAATAAGGAGTGTAAAGTACGAATTGTCATCATAATTGAGTAAATACCAGTATTGGTTGATATCAAAATCGATTAGTGCTCTTCTATCCTGGTCGACGCCCGAAGCCCTGCGTGACATGCAGTACGGAAGGGAAGAGGACGGTATCCACATTCAGATCTTCTCTATTTAACCATCTTAGCTACAACAGTACAGGTACGATATCTCTACAACTTCTAGTAATGAGAAGAGAAAGTAGTGAACCCCTCCCATTCTTCCGATCTTGCAGATCCTCCACTGGTACTAGGCCACACCGACATGTGGACTAACAACATCCTTTTCGAGCGAAGAAAGGAGGGAGGACTGGAGCTGCTGGCATTCGTCGACTGGCAATGTGCTACTGTCGGTGAGAAACTTCGGGCTTTTCTATGTTTCGAGAGTTCAGAAACTACTAAAATGTATGTGAATGAATGCAAGGCTCAATGATGATGCTTCTCGAAGAAATATACAATAATACAATATTTATCCTGTCATCAAGGCACTGGGCCTGCAGGATGGTAACATCGTCTAGGGAGGGAGTGGGTTTTTCGATTTCAAAGTGTTAGGATCAAGACATGAAATCTTCTTTGGCTTCTTGGGTCAACTGTTAGAATGTTCTTGGTCGATCTCCATTGTGCAGTGCAGTAGATCATCCAGCTGATGTTTGCAGGGCTGGCGCTACTCGACGTAGCCTCGGTCGTGGGCATCAACATGAGTGCAGTGGAGAGAAGGAGGACTGAGGAGACTATTCTGAGTCGGTACACGAACAGAATGAGGGAGAGGAAGAAGGAATTCGTGAGGGAGTTCGACGTCACGTTTGATAGTGTAAGTTGTGGGTTGTAAATGAATTATGTAATAAGTATGGGGGCTTTTAGAGTGAATTATTATCGTTTTGTACACTCTCCTTAGTAGATACCGATAAAAAATTCAATACAGGTGCGCCGTCTCTACCTCCGCTGCCTTCGCTTCGCCGCCCTTCAGTTGTGCCTGACCGTTGGGGGTCTGCTCACTGCTCCAGTGGGAGATTCCGAGGAAGTCAAAGAGAAGAGAAGGCGACACGCGGAACAGTTGAAGCACTCCGCCGAGAGATTGAAGGGGATTCTGGAGGATATCGTCATCTAATTATGTATTCACACAATTTTAGCTAATTGCTCGATAAAGTTTGATTACGGAAGGCTTTGCACATGGACAAATTAACAAATATTTGTGCTAAATTATGCGAATCTTTGTATCTTTGCACTTCTACGAATATTCGAACGAATAATTTCGATTGCTACAGAATGGCGAAATAATCGTCATACGGGTTGTGTTCTGTGTTTATCCGAAATTAAAGAAGTACTGTCAGCAATGACAGCTAGCGACTCCCTCCACGATTTGCCGGGACTCACTACTGCGTTTAGCACGGACATGATCATGTCCCTTCTAAACATAGTAGTGAAAGGGCGGGGCCATTTTCTATTGAGATATTAGAAAACCGATGCATGAGTCGCTCAATGTTCCATTTTCGAAAATCCCGAAGATCCGACTGAATATCTAGCTGAAACTATTGATGCATCCGAAACTCCAGCTGAACAAATTAGAAGTTTCTGTATAAATTCGGTTAAACTATTAGTCAACACAATAAATTATTATGAATTTACACCAGATTTGAATACAACTTAATGGAAATCAACTTCGTACAGTGAAGAGTTTAATGAAAAATAATAATAACGTGTTGTAGGAAATTTGAACTGTGTAGTTGCTTTTTCTCATAATGGAGGTGAGCATCATGTTGAACCTGAAATGTTCTTTGTTACATGATTCATAACTTTCGGATAGCAATTTCCACTCAATAATCAATATATTGCTATTATAACTTCCAATTTCATTGATATCCCTCCATCACCTCGAAATTGAAATAACTCACAAATAAAAGCGCGCACGGAGCCTCAGAAAGCATTCGCCATGAGGTTCCCTCTCTTTGCAATGTCTTTGCTCTGCCTATTATTCGGCGTCGTCGAAGCCTCGGACGAAAGAGATCTACCCGTGTATCTTCGAGGCATCAAATGGAGAAATGTTGAAGCCGAACTACGGCAAACATATAATAATATGCATAATGCAAAATTCGATTTCTTTGAGAAAAGATTTACGCCTTTCTTCCTCTGTACATCCAATCCACTATAACTTGAACTTGACTGTCTCTGTAAGCGGTTACGGTAACGCCCAAAAGTCCACCTACAATGGCATTTTTTTAAACGCTCTATCAAACCGTTATTAGGTACGGTTGATATTACTCTCAACATAACCGCGATTGTGAGGGAAATTGAATTACATTCACTCGGATTGACAATCAATGAAGTATGTTATGCATTCCCGGGTTTCCTCAGATATACGTATTTCTCACAGGCAATACTCTTTTCATCGAATTCGACTGGATATTGGAGTCCAATGAAGAATTCTGTCCTTCAAATGAAACCGAGAAACCATAGCTATTATCTCACAACAGCTCCTCGTACCAGGAGAACGGTTTGGACTACGGGTGATTGGTGATTGATATGAACAAATTACTTTCTTTCTCCTAGGTATCTTATAATGGAACAGCGTGGATGAATGGCGGAGGTTTCTATGAATCTTGGTTGAACTTCTTTTAGATGTTCCAAAAAAGTGTGTTTTGAGGAACCAACCAGAGACGGATCAAGATCTTCCTTACATTTCTCTTCTGACCCATTGTGAACCCGCAGATGCGAGAACCTGGTTTCCGTGCTTCGATGAGCCTGATAAGAAGGTGGTCGCAACAACTACAGAAGATAAAATCCGTTTCCAGGCGACATTCCACTTGACAGTTACTCATCCGATGGAGACTACTGCCTACTCTAACACACGAATGATCGCTACTTCTGATAAGAATGGGTAGGAATGCATTGATTAATGGCAGAAATGTTGGTGAATTTCCGACCAACACTTCAAACGGAGTTCGAAGACACCGTTCCTCTTCCTCCGTATCTAGTTGCCCTTGCAATAACTGCACAACCAGTGGCCGTACTGACAGTGGACGGATACGAGGTTTCAATCAAGCAATTCTACTTTGATCAATAATATCAATAATAATAATACTACTTCTAAAAAAATAATGATATGATAATTTTTAATAATGAAAATAATTTTCAATGAATATTTATAGTATCGCGCAATCGGACACTTTCGTGAAGAAGCCGTTAAAGTAGCCGCTGAGGCACTAAAGAAGCTTCAAAACTATTCTGTATTCGAAGGGGTTGACTTCTTCCCGAAGAAAACCGGTGAGATATAGAATTAAGGATCAAAAAATTACAATTTTACTAGATATTTTGGTCGTCGATGATTATAATGTTGGAGCGATGGAGAATCCAGGTTTGGGTGCAACATGTTTACAGAAAGAAAACAATGATTGGGTTCAGGACTCATCACTTTCAACTTGGGAGCTGCGACAAGCCTTCCCATACATGTCCAGGAGTTGGTGCATATGGTAGCTGTCTTGCATTTATCATTATTGATTAATGTTTTTTTAGTATTTCGAAAATCTCGTTACCCTATCTACTTGGAACGACATATGGTTGAACGAAGGCTTCGCGTCATTCTATGATGCAGAACTCATACCAGTGGGCTAACTAATTCAACGAAAAAAATCCACTCTTCAAGCAAATACTCTTACAGGAGAGTGATTTCGTTCCTTATAAATCTCTCCATGACATCCCTATGCACAGCGAGAAAACATACACGTCTTCTATTATACTCGGCAATTCGTTTGGTGCTCAAGGGGGCATTCACTATGAGAGAGTAAGAATTACACTTCTGATATACCATATTAACCTATTTCATGGTTCCCAATTTCTTCGAATGATCAGAAAATTTGTCGGTCCACAAGTATTCGATCGTGCAATCAAGGTGTTTTTCTCTATTTTTGCCCTCTTTATATTATTTTTTTAGAACTATCTCATCGCGAATAAATACGGGAATGGAGATGCAGTCAAAGTGATTAACAGTATACTAGATGAATATGATGGAAACCAACTGCAAACAATGCTGCATGAGTGGATTTACCAGGTTTTTAACATATATCATTTGTTTAAAAATGTATTTTCGAAAATATAATAAGATATATTTTTTCAGGCGGGAACTCCAATCATTTTTACAGAACGAAACGAAGAAATGCAGGAAATGAAGATTCATCAAATTAGATTCCACTCCTCTTTTTTCAACGACGAATTGAGAGATTCACAGTGACCAACGTTATTTGAATTAGAAATAAGTTAATATTCAGCACTCGATTCACGATTCCCCTATTCTGCGAGATTGATGGGCAACCGCTGACCGTCGTTCTCGATAGCAGCGGTTTGTGTTTTGTTTTACTTTGAAATATCTTAGAATCGTTTTTAGAAGAGTATATTACCATACCGCTCTCACGCAACTCCACCTTCACTATTGAGGATAACTACGGATACCTGTTCGCAGTCTGGTCAGAGCTGAAATAGCTACCAGTGCAGCACGAAATTGTGAATGATTTTATAAATTTGAAGCTTGCATCAAAATTTCAAGATCGGCAATTGGTTTGCCCTTTCCGACAGTCTTGTCCGATCGGGTCTGATTCAACCTTCGACATTCTATTATGCCGTGTTTCCCGTTGCGGGGCATCCGACTGTTCGAGCGGTACGAATAATCATGTTTGAAATCGCGCCACAACATTAATTTTAGATATTGAAGAGGCGTATGCGAACTGAGGAAAAAGTGATGAGTGGTCACGCTGATGTCTGGTAAATGATACGATAGCGATGCATATTCGTCTAATTCCGTGGAAAACAGGTCTGATCGTGAAGAAAGATGTGAAAGCGAGGAAATATTGGATGCTCCTTTGAGTCAAATCTTCCCGAAATACCTCCAGGAGGTGAGGTATTTCTGCCGTTACAAAAAATCGTATATCTTCAGAATAACGTGTCCGCTCTACTCTGTAGCCCCGAAGCAAGAGACAGAGATAAAACGAAAAAGTTAGAAATCGAAAACGAACATTTTCTGAACATTAATTCGGGTTGCTGTACCGTAAGGTCATCACTGATGATCTGAAGATCAAAAGTAACGACTTGGGTCCGTTTATCACTGAAATCGAACTACTTCATCCTGAAGCAACAAAGGAGTTCGTAATGGAGGAATTGAGGCGCCACCCGTGAGAAATCCAGTTAAAACGAAAGAAACTCCGATTCTTAGAACATCACTTCAATTGAGAAACAAGATGGGCACAATCATTCACTCAGTCAGCCTTTCTGCCGTTAGTAAATGTTCAAACACGCATATCAGACACACGATTTTAGCTCCAAGATATCATCCGACTCTACCCAATGATTGCTGCCGAATCTTACGATGCGATTGTGAAGAGATTGGAACGCGCTTATCTCGAGGAGGAATTGCACGACAGAAATCATCTTGTGCATGATGAAATCACGAAACTGCTGGAAGATGTAGCCCCCATTGATGATGAGACGACGGATGCAACTTTCGTTGATCGCATTGTCGATACCGAAGAGCAAATTATTCTAATCAGATGATTCAAGTATTCATTCCGGGAATAATAATCGATAAATTGGTTGCGTCAACAATATCGGCGGAATGATAGTCCTGTAAGAAAGTTCGAATTGAATCGCAACGAATCGCGGCATTTTCTAGTTCACTACCGCTTATTTTTGTTCTGAGCAGTTCCCCCCATGATTACATATTTTCATATTATCTATCCGAGTAGGATTTTTTTGCCATTTTCAACGAAGAGGTATTGAGACCTTCTATTATCACACTCTGAGAGAAAATTCATCGTGCAAATAATCCGCCGAGAAAAATTTTCTAAAGCACATCTTATTCGTCACTTAGAGTGTCCATTGAGTGAATTTAATTGTTCAACATTATATTAAAGGAAATTTAACATGAATATAATACGATTAGACTACAATTCAAATAAATTAGTAATTCTACGCATCTAATCAGGCGAGTTTCGACTTCGCTGCGATCACTGCTTTTGCCACGCATTCGAATTTCCCTCCAGTGATTCCCTTGCTGTATCCCGCGCAGTAAGTACTGCAAAGCATAATTGTGCTTATTCGTCAATCGACTCTGCGAGCATAACACTAATTAGTTGAAATTGAGTTTAAAAAAACAACTTTTTCGGGAATTTGCACATTGCGGATCCGCATTCCTCGTATCGCTGAGCGACGCCACTGAAAATGTGAGAAATTTTGGCGAGTTTAGTTGGAAAATTTAGAAAATAACAAACTTACGAGCACTTTCCCGTCTCCTAGCAAGTTCTCGATGCGATAACGCGAACACCGCAGTAGCCACAGTTGTCAGAGCAGGCCGCATTCGGTGTCTGTGATGTGTTATTTGGTGATCCGGAAGAAGGACAATCGGCACATGGGAGATGGGGATACAATCTACATAATTGAGGAGTTTATATGCTCGATCTGTTCAGCTCAAACATTCGGTGTATACTCTTGCGACAAGATAATTCGCTCATTCTTACCGATATAATCCTGCTAGCCAAGGGCTGCTCATCATCGCATGATAGCGAACTACCTCTTCCTAGTGATACCGTACCTCGGTCCAGGCGCTCCAGGTTGGGTCGTCCGCACTGACAGCGACTGCGACGATAAGGAGGGTGAGAAGGAGTGGAGACTGCATGTTTCGAGAGAGAAGACGTGGTGTGAAATGGTCTGTCGCTACTTTTATACGCGGAAGCGATCGGGAAAATTTTCTCTATCTCCTGCAAAGGAAAGCTGATTAAGCGCGCGCTTAAACGTGTAAACCGAGAATCGCTTATGCTAAATGAGATTCGGTAGTTTCGCTTGGGCGAGTAAATGCAATCTCTGATATTGCACGTTTGGAGAGATTGTATAGTAGAAATTGTTGGCAGATTGGGATTATCTGCCCCCCCCTTCTTGTTGAACCATCTGTGATTCTATCACAGATTTCCTCTTTTTTGAATATCTTCCCGAATGTCCCTGTTATTCCTCTTCCCTACGAGACACTCGCAACTAGCAAGGGTGCCCACTTGGACTTCCTAGGCCCGGAAATAACAAAAAATAATTGTTAGACAATGAGCACACACAAAACCACACACGGACGAGCACTGCACACAAATGATAGTCGAGGAAGGGAAAGGGGAATAAGGGAAGTGTATGGAAGACACTCGGTAGATACCATAGCGAAACAAATATGCAGTTGAAGCATGACCTATGGACAGCACCAGAATATTGATAGTGTCCTCAATGTTCGATTGACCATATCAAACAAAGAGGAAGACCAGCTCGCTGCAAACCAGTCAACAATTTGTGCGGGATCAACGATGCATAAATTCAGAATACGGTTTATGGATACATGATTACGATACAGGGCAGTTATACGATAGAAAAGGGATGTGGTAATGGGGACGGGGACTAGGGGGAAGGAACTAAAATAGGAGTTGTGGAGAAGAACAGGGTATAGGGTTGACCGTTCGAGGGGCTCGTATCCCCTACTACACACCGGAAGAGCACACATCGCAAGGGACATACGTGAAAGTTTTACACAAGCAATGTTTGCATAGTTTATCCAGGAACTTCAATACATCTAGCGGATGGAATGTGTGATATCGATTTTTTCACGTAAAATGGCATTAATTTATAGGGCAGCGAACGGAGAGGGAATCCAGCCAGTTCTGAAATTGGTTCCAAATAATAAAATAAGGAAATACAGGATGCGAATACGAACCTCTGTGATACACTATCGCGAACAAATATCCATCCACGCGTACCGCTCTTGATGAGGACCACCTGGAAAAGTTGTTATTAGTAGAAGCGATTATTATTTACTGTATTTTTTAATCGTACACCACTGATGATGTTTCTACAAGTACAGGATGTCCGAGATAGGAGAAAGGAAATGAGAATACAACGACGGAAAGGATGCGTGAGGAAGTAAGATCATCAGAGCTTCTTTAGCTCACATACATTGCTCGACAGCTTCACTAGTGGGTGTAGCCACCTCATCTCTCACCTTATCTCCTTGGGCTACCGTAATCTGCTCTCCACTGCTCGCTCCGTAATCTTGCAGTACAGTCAAGGTCTTGCCGTAGTCGCTTGCGCCGAACTGCACCGGAACCGCAGCCACTGATTAGATAGATTTTATTTCAAAATAAACACTTTGTATCTGTATTTAGTGCCCGAATTTGAATAATCCGAATAATACATCCCCTCCCTTCCACTGTCATCTTCCGAACTCTACTGTACTTATGATCTTGTCGCGCCTCGGGCGTAGATAGACTATTATTATTATTACTGACCTGGAGTCTCCGCTCTGACCACTGGCTTGGGGGAGACGAGCGGGGCCGAGACGAGCACTGGCTGTGTGTGGTGGATGACGGCGGGGGCGGCCACGGGAGGCGGCGTCGTCTCGGGGAGCATCGCCGGACGGAGGTTACGTTGCGCCTGATAGGTAAAGCTAAAAATGTAAAGGGCACCGGTTTCTCTAGGAACATTCGTCCTGCGGGTCATATTGCTAGGCCATTGTATTTGCCTGAGAACATTGCGCAATTTGCTTGTTCAAGAATCTTTTTTTAAATTAATAGATCCAAGGATCACGTGAGACGAATCAATATCACTTCAAGGCACTATTTCCGTCCTTGATAGAAGCAGACAATTCACAAACTCACATCAAAATAGGGAGACTGGACCTCAGGGGATTGAACGGGCGCCCTGTCGTAGTCGTGCTCTACTGGCTACAATTAGTTCTATTAGAGTTCTGAAAATTGCCAATTGCCAATATGTGATCCGATCTTTTTCATAGAATGCAAAGCAACGAATCGGTCTCGAATATATTGTCTTACTATATTTGTCTTTTCAGATTGCCTATTAGTGCATACCCCCTACACCGAAACTATCAAGCCCTACCTTGAGTGGTTTCTGCTCGGCCAGAGCGGAAACGGGCAGTACTGCCACGGCGACTCCCCTCTTCTGTAGCTGTTCGATGTACTCGTTCTTGTCGTTCTTCTGGGGTGGCTCCTGCGATGCGAAATTTAATCCATGAACACAGAAAATCTTAGCACTGAGTGTGATCAAAACTTTCTTCTCTTGGAAATACAATTTTGCACTAAAATGATCTAATATGCGTATTGATATAAACGAACGTACCGTGAATTCGTGTCCGTGATCGTGTAGCTCTTCTTCCTCTGCCTCGTGGAGCTTTTCGTGCATATGCTCATGCACTTCCTGCAAATAAGCATTTTGATCCGACGGTGTCTTCGATTTTTATCCTAGTTTATATTATTAAATGATTGATAAGTAAGGTTGCTTCGCAAGTACCGTTCTGACCGACATGATTGTACGCGCAGAATAAAATACTGTTTCGTTTCTTGCCATTTAGTTTTTAATTGAAACTGATATCCGTACATGTTCTACAGCCTTCACTACAGCGTCGTTGATCTTCTCTTCGAGATCGTGTCGAATCTTCTCCTTGATTTCCTCCTTGATAATTGCCTCCACGATAATTTCCTTGGCCTGAATTGACCTACGCGTTAGTGAATGGACATCAATATTCCATTTTCTCGGACATTACTCTCAAGATCGAAATGGGCTATTTTTTGGTCATGTCAAGCCGTCAAACCGATTCTTCACAAGATACACTAGCGAAACACTGCTCTTATGACTCATAGCTTTCCGAGTTCAAACGAAAAGATCATGAGTATTCGAGTTCGTTAGTGGGTTCGATGACTGGTTGTTTTCAAAACCCGTACCAGTTCGTGATTGTCATGATGATTCTCGATATGCTCCTTGATTTCTTCTTTGATCTCTTCCTTGACCTCAGCTATTTCCTCTTGGATGAGGAACGACTCAGCCTGTTTCAGCATCGGCACGAAACTGGAATAATAATATTTTTAAATATGTGTTAAATGAAATCCAGAGCATTTGCAGGTGAATTGCTATAACATTTCGGGATACGCAGTTCCTTGGTATCTGATTCAAGATCTGGATTGTCTGTAGAATTGCGTGATGAAGTAATGTATGAAATTTATTCACGGTTCGCCCAGTACTTACTAAGAGGCATTCTGATCAATCGATTTCTTCTCACCTATCGTCACGCCCTGGCTGACTCACTTCTAATCTTTCTAAATTCCCTTGCTTTCCGACAAAGCCGAGCGCATTCCTAACAGCGAGTCATGCAAATATAGCGCTCATAGACATCACGAGACTGATCGATGATCACATTTTCAAAGTCAATAACAATTTATTTAAATTTCAGGCGGTTTTAATAAATGAATAACTTTTTTGACCTAAGTACTTCGTTGTGATCCGTGACCAGAATGACAATATATTCAAACTGAAACAGTATTTTGAAGCTGACCTGTCAAACCACTCGAGATGCTTATCCACGAAAAACTTGTATCTCATCTCCTGTTGACTACTGAAGGATCGCGCCTCGGACATGTAGAACTGACCGAGTTCTTCTTCTGTCTGGAACGTTCAGTTTTTAAATTCATGGATTTTCAAGAATCGAGCCTCAACAAGTTGTGCTGACAGTGTACCTATGAGAAATTTCTGTGAAATTTGTAAATTTGCAACAAAATTGAAGTCAGTTCTCACCTTCTCCTTCTTCTTCTCTGCCCTGAGAAAGTCTTTCTCCTTCTTCTGATGGATTGTCTGCATTTCCTTCAGCTTGTCCTTCTCCCCATTGGCGTATGTGGTCGTTTTCGAGGCGAGGAAGCTCAGCTTCACCAACTGTGCGAAATCAATCACATTCGTAGTGAATCACTCATTCATTGATGTCCTTTCAAGTAAAAAGCATAGTGCACTGATACAATGAGTCGCTTCTATTATTTTCTTAAATATACAAGTCGCTTACTGTGCTCTTGTGCAGTTTCAGCAGTTGCTCATAGTCGGATGTGAGTCTCTCAAGGGCGATTCCGTGTTTCTTAGCTCCAGGCTGCGCGGTTTTCGCGGATTCGGCAAGAATCTGTAATCGATGATTGCATTCTGAGAAGTTTTAATATACCAAAGGGTGATTTTTCTCATGTTACTCACTCTCAGAGCTATGACATGGCTTTCGGCCGCTTTCTCCAATTGCTGATGCGCTTTGTAGAGATTGACAGCGGACTCGGCTACGTGCCGAACGGCGGGAAAATGATAACATTAAGATTTAATACTAAAGAATACAAAACATATTTATGTTTTAATAATAATAAAGTTAAAAATAATAAATTCCATAATTACAAAGTAAACTTTCAACGTTTCACGTGGTCACATCTTGCCAAATCAATGGGATGAAATAATTTTCGGCTTTCAATAGCATCGCTCACTACATTGAAAAACACTTTTGCACAATCGGGGAAGAGAATATGCAAGCGCGCTTAGATCAATGATCTGATATGATGGCATTCAAGAAATAAAAAAGGAGCAGCGAGTGTCGATATTGCACCACGCATATTACGATTCGGTAGACGTTAGCAAAAGTATAATCACTCATCATATTTTTCTGTATCATTCTTAGCCTGTTTACCTGGCAAGAATCCCTTCTCTAGCTGATTGTGCACGGAGTTGATGGTGCTTTTCGCGGGCGCAAACTCTCCCGACGCCTTGCCCAGCGACATCCCGAAATAGGCAAAAACGATGATGAAAACACGCGGAAAACAAAAAGTGATCGATAGCTGAGGAAAAGAATGGATCGAAAGGAGGGAAAGCGGCCAGGTATCCTTATCATATCGCGTGGAATTATGGGGAGAGGGGCGAGAGCTGATCTGCCCCTCTCCGCCGATTCATTGATAAGGCCCCGAATGACTAATAAAGCGCGCCCTCTCTTGATGGTTGTGTTTGCCTTTGCGAAACACTCGCATGCCAAGAAGCGACTCGCACTTTTTGTACCTGACGTCGAAATATAATAGTCGCTCTTTGATTGAGTCTGACACTTGCACAATGTCTATTTCTATGAAATGTTTTCTCTTTGGCTAACACTTTCCTTGGGCCTCTCATCATTATGTTAGGGAAAATAGTCGATAAATTAGATCTTTCACTTTTTCCTAAAATATAATCATCTTTCATTTTTCACTTCGGAAACGCAATCATTTATCGATGACACGAGGCGAACGATTCCGTTAGTACACAATAGACGCATAATGTGTGTGAAAGATTACAGAGAAATGTGTGCTATTATGGGAAGCACAAAATGTACAATATATAATATAAAATAGATAGACCTGTGTCAAAATTGCATTACACATGCTTTGTGTGTGCGTCCTGTTGGAATGCTTTCTGTGCAGAAATTCGTTGTAGCATGGTCTTACAAGGGCCGGATTGTCGGCGCATTTTTAGTGTCGCTCGTGAAGAGTCGCTTCAGCGCGATTTGATAGTCGCGATTGAAAACCTGCAAAGAGCCTCACGTACTTAGAGCATTTTGTTTGTGCCAATTTCGATACTCCCACAAGATGTGCAGAGAATAGAGCGTGGCCATGCATAATGCAGTGGAGATCACGGCTGCAGCTTAGACAAGTGCGCTCTATTCCATAAGATGACGTCATGGATTTTTATCACTTTCCTGATGCCCTCGTTGGCTCCACTCACCGTATAGATAATGGGGTTCATGGCCGAGTTCGAGTAGCCCAGCCAAGTGATGAACATTTCGATGTGTGGATTGACCTGGAAAAACAACTATTTTGCAGTTACATCATTTTGCTTAAAAATTTTCTATTTTCCACAATTCCACACCCAGCTTTCCCGCATTAGTATTCTCTCTTACATTCTCCTATCCCGAGCATGCTGTACTTTTTGAACCACCTTCAGTGAAGTACGATAAATAAATGAATAAATAACAAGTACCTTGCACGAGTCTTGACAGAACTGCACGACGACGTACATTCTGGAATTAGATTGGGCTCTATTATTCATGAACTTGTGGGTGGTGGTGGGAGGAATGCACATCGAACGCAACGACGCGTAAGCACGTTCACTGCTCAAGCGCACTCGGTCCCGTGTCCTTATCTGCTGGCATTTGAGTAATTTGGTCGATTCTAAGGATGAATTTACAAGAGAAATGGTTCAGTGAAAGATGATTGGGAAAGTGCCTACATGATTCAGAGGATATTGACAAAAACACTTCCAAGATACGCGACTGGATGTTTTGATAATGAACAAACTCACATAAAGAAGGGCGTCCAGCAGATTGTGAAGCATCCGAGGATGATGCCCAGCACCTTCACGCCCCTCCGCTCTTTCGCCGCGGAAATGGCCTTTGGCTTGCGCTGCAGACTCTTTCGGTAGTTGCGCTCCTTCCTGAAATCGTGACGGCATTATGGTCATGTTTGTCTCCTCATTCTTGCTGCTCAATGTTCAGTCCCGGTAAGTGATGATAGACAGGAAAAAAGGCTAACCTGATTTTGTGTCGCTGCACTTTCTCGTACGATATGCTCACCGTACTGCGGATCGTCTTTTGCTTGTTTTTGCTGAACGCCACCGACCTAAAACGCCGGGTTTTCTCGAAACCGAATTAGCGGCCACTCAGACTTCTCTATTTTCTCCGGAGGCAGACTCTTCGTATACTGAATCTCCTTCTTGATGATATTCCGCTCGGGCAGAGGCCGCTCGGAGACCGTTGTGTGCACCTGAATAAATGACTCTAATTATATTAATAATAATAATAATACTATTATTTAGAATGATATTATAATAATGTGTGTTCTTTCATCTCTTCGAAACTCGAATGCTTTCGGCTACTGCTGATTACGATTCAGTGAGTCTCGCCGATGAGTATTTACGTTGCCGCATACTAAGGGGGTTTGCGGAATAGTAAATAGTGTATTTAAAATATTATTTACATTAGTCGACTGCGTGGCGGCGTCGTTGCCGTCGTCTGAGGACGTGCTGAGGTCATCTTCGGCCGATTCGTCCTCTTCCACTATCGGGTCGTTCTTCAACCCGTTCTCAACCTTCTCTAAGCTCTCGCCTGCAAAACAATACTCGCATATCTACTAGTGCTGACAAAACGACATTCCATGCCGGCTTGAAGTCTGCTTCAAAGCGGCATTTTCAACAGTGATGCCGGCATCAACCCTAGTCGAAGCCGGCATGCCGAGTTTGTTTTGCCATCTCTAATATCTACGTAGTTCTACCTCACAACAGTTCTTTCAATCTCAAACGGTGATCGTGATTCGAAATCCCTCTGTAGGCGTTTCAGTTCAGTTGTGATATTGAAAATCATCAATTTCCGATTAGGTTCCCTCTCCCCGACCGTCAAATCGTCCTCACTCTCATCATCCTCCTCCTCTTCCTCCTTTGCGAACTCATCGCTGGTCGGCAGAACGTGACTGATCTCGTGCAGGATAGTGGACTCGATGTGCTTTCGAATGACCTGCAAGGTATCCTCTCATATCGATCCCCAGTCCCCCGTGCTGTGAAAATAGTCACGGTGAAGAAGGAATATGTGGATTTCCGCAATTTTATAACTCGATTCCAAGGCACGGGAATTCTAATATGTCCTCTTCTCCTTGACTTTTTCCACAGCAATCACGGCATGGCTACTGCTACAATACTCAAAAAGTTTGAGTTTACGCTGGTACGCATTCGAAGTAGCGGGTTACTTCCAATGATCGTTATGACTACACGCAGAGAAATATGTCTGTTGATATGAATAGCGTTATTCTTCGGTTCATGGCTCACTCACAATACGAAAGCTGACTCGATGCACTCTTTTGAATTTGCGGGTTCTGGACTAGCAATGGAACCAGTGACGAAAGCTTCTCTGTATTCATATCCACCGGCATGTTCCTGTGCGTACTGTGCAACATACACACACATTCACACTCGATTATGCAATTGGGGCGGAAAGAGAAAAGGGACGAGCTCTTCTCGCGAGACTCAAGCAATTCGACTTGCTTTTGCCGTATCGAATAAGCAATTCGAGAAGAAAAATCAGTCGACCCTTCTCTTCTCTCTTTCTGCATCGAAAACACCTCGAGCAAGCAATCAAACCGTTCAGTATCTTGCAGCTCGAAATTCGAAATTCGCTTGTGTTCGTTCTGTGTTCCCGATGCTCCGAATTTCGAGCCGAGTGCTAATATGAGAAAGCATCATGCATCATTAGCAGGTCGGATTTGGTGCAGAGCGTGAGTGTGAGGGGCGGGGGAGGGGAGTAAGCGGAGCTATTCTCGATACGGTGATGCAATCTAGGAGAGAATAAGAGAGCACGAGGAAAGCTGCAGAGATCGGCAATACCTTTCATGAGGACATACGCTTTTATGGTCCTATTCGACCCCACGAAGCGACAACGCTACCTCCTCCCCGCGCACTGCGAAGATGAGAGGTAGCGGCGTTGCTATGTGGGGCCGAAGAGCCAACTACTCAAAATCAATTATTTAGTCCTCATGCAAGGTATCGCTCCCGTCTGCGTGAAGGTGCAGTACCTCGATCATCGGATGGCAAATGAGGAGGAAAATGCTTACATGGGAAGAGACGGCGAGCTAAAATGAGAAAACTGATTGGACTGGTACAGCAAAGTATCGATCGGGGAGGGGGGCAAGGAACGATTCTTTAAGTGACACGAAAGTGTGATATGTTAGACAGGCGGAAATGGGGGAGATAGTCAGGAGAATGTGGTCTTGGTCAGCTCATTCCGCACGCTCTCTCGCGCCCTTCGAGATTGGAACGGCAAAGTGCTTTTGCTCTAAGGGAGTGGGGGTTAGCGTTAGACGAAAGACAGTATCATGAGAGCATGCTCAGAGAGAGAGAAAGTCGTCACCAGAGCGTGCGGTCTCAGCGACTTGATCGAACCGAAATTCGATCCGAGCTCTCAGCCAGTGGAAATGGGGAAAGGACTATGCTGGGATTCGGCGAGAAAAGGGAGGAAAACGGTAAGGGAATTGTTATTTGAGCTGGGCGGTCACTGGAATTCAGTAGTGACAGATCAATAGCTGGTGCTTCCATCAGAGATTCTCGTGTGACCGTCCAGTTGGGGGAATAATATGGGGGCTGAGAGAGGGGTTTTCTCACCTTCTGACGGTATATCTGGCGCGCGCGATGCTTCGCAAACGCCTGATAGATCTTGAAGTAGACGAAAAACATGACGAGCGTGGGAATGAAGAAGGAACCTGTGAAGCGAGAAGACTGACAATTATGAAACATACAGAAGCAGTTGATTTATACGCACTTTGATGGTCTATGTCGCATACTCGGTTCTCTGGAGGAACGAATCTACGACTCACGGAAAGACATGCCCTCAACAGAGAACTATGGAAGCAGAAGTCATCCTTTCCTGACCCCGTGATAAGATATGGACCCTAACATCCTAACTACTCAAATTCGGGAAATCTATGATTTGATTTGAGAAGAGGGACCTACCCGTGGCAGAATACACCGTGTACGAGGGCAGATCGAGAAACGCGCACTGCCACGTGCCATTGTGATTTTGTAGATTGCCTCTCTCCGCGAGCTGAAAGGATTTATGAATAAAATATTCAATTCAATCCAATTATTTATCCACCAGGTATCATGGGAAAGGAATAGCGAGGATCTTCTTTAGTGATTTGGTGGGGGTCCGTCATCTTATTTCAATATTGTGGCCCCGATCAATGGTTTCATGTCCCCCATCCAGCGGACTAGCGCC
The DNA here is from genome assembly GCA_036245825.1 of Pristionchus entomophagus. Classification (NCBI taxonomy): domain Eukaryota; kingdom Metazoa; phylum Nematoda; class Chromadorea; order Rhabditida; family Neodiplogasteridae; genus Pristionchus; species Pristionchus entomophagus. The sequence goes on from BTSX01000006.1 coordinate 32,875,769, forward strand.
CGGTTTTTGCTTCGTCAAAGATTAACGTCATGCCCACATCCACTCGATGCTCTAGCAAAAGGGGCGATAAAGTTGCAAGAGTATGCGCAGAGGGAGGCAGAATTGGGGCCTACTCAAGAGAGTGACCCTTCTTGCAATGAAGCCTACCCCGTTCTATGTTCTGAGAGCGAAGTCGATCAAAATATGAGAATATATATTAAGTTTAAAATTAAGTTAAATCAAGAGTTCACCTGCTTCCATCCCAATGTGGGTGCAAGTGAGATCAGCGCACTGGAGATCCACACAGAGATGATCATTATACCTTGAATTTTGGATAAATAAGTAAATATTAGCGTGAGAAAATATGCTAATATTACCCGCAGTTTTCTTGTTACGTTTGGCCATGTAGTCGACAGGTGAGGTGATGGCCCAGTACCTGCAGATTGATCTTTGATCTTTGCTCTTTCAACTGTTTTTCTTCTTCAGAATATTAGAATATTCATGTGTACAATTGTCTGATTAGTGAATGCACTTCATCTACTTCATCGCATATGTCAGAAAACGAGTTGGCGGAGTAACATTCTTCGAAAATGCCTCGACATCTTTGAGAAAATAAAGAGTGAGATGAGGATCTGTTTTTACCTGTCGAGTCCGACTATAGACAAGTTCCATATGGACGCTGTCGAGCAAAGAATGTCAGCTGCAATCATAGATAAATTAAATTAAAAATAAATAAATAAATTTGTAGCTACTTTTGAATATAAAAAAAAAAATGTTTTGATATCGAATTTCATTAATTTGTCGAGTTAATCATGTAGTCGGCCTAGCTAAGCTGATTGGATTACATTTTCTAATTCTCGAGTTAGTTGAGCAATTCGGCTAGTCAACATCTTCGGTCTCTCCCATCTCATTTAGCCAACTACGGCTCCACAACAACTACAGCAACCTAAAGCGAATTATATTGTGTAGATCTTTGCTGCTACATTTTTTTTGAAGATAGAGGTCCGAACAACTAGGAAACTTGTTCTTAGTCTCATCATCTTTTTATGCCCCCATGAATAATTGAGTCGGACAGCCCTCTAGTTCTCTTTAGGACACAGGCGCTAATCCACTTGACGTTTCTCTGTCTATCCTTCCTCTTCTTGCTTCAAGTGTTTCAGGCCCAATGAGTGTGTGAGGCCACAAACCGACCGATTTCCTCTAGTGCAAATAGGTCCATTTGGCATCCCCCCTTGATAGACCTCTCCCTCCTCTAGATGGGAGAAGAAGATGGAGATCGCAAGGAGTTGAGAGAGCCTGCCCCGCTCTCCGCTTCTCCCCCGGAAACGAAGCAACTTACAGGCAACTCCCCCTCTCCCCTGAGATTACTTATGATAATCCCATCCGTCGAGGGAAATGAGAGACAACACTGAAGTATCTAATCGAGCCGTCGCCATATGGGGAAGATAAAAGCTTCCGGAACGTTTGGTCCGCCAGAACATCCCCCACCCTCCCCTAATGCCTGGATGACGCATAATAGCGGGAGAGGCTAAAGAACAGTAATTACCCCAAGTTCAAAGCCCACATCCATCAATTATCAGCATACTAGAGTCAAGTTCGTTTTACCTACCATGCCACAATATAGAGGTGATTAAAATGGAGTTGCAGTTTAATAACTTGTTGTAACTCACCATGTGATTGAATCGCACTTGCGACAAGGAAGTTATGGGGGGAAAAACTCGAGAAACATAGAGAGGAAACGATTACCGGATACGAAAATCTCGCAGAGCGTGTCGCCCAATATCCACTGATTCGCGATCGCATACACTGAGCTGAGCGGAAGGACGATCAGCCCCAGGCAGAGGTCAGAGAACGCTAGATTACCCACCTGGAAAGTAATTGAATCGGAACCGAAAAAGATGCATACGTGCAGCTTTTCTGCTCCATTATGGAAGAACTCGCCCTGCTATTTCTATGCAAAGAACTCCATTAAGTCAAGGTACACGTGCCATGAGTACACTGATAGGTCAGTGTCTATCAAGGGCCACTTCAGTCCGGAGAGTCCATACCCTTCTTCGGACCTATTACCTGCGTGATTTAGTAATCGTTTTTCTCTTTTGTTTGCTAGATAATCGGAACAAAAAATCTTAGCCTTCTCCATTCTCTCCATTGTGCAAAGGTCGATCGAAACCGTGACTCATCTCTGATCTTTCTCTATTTTGTTTCAGACGAGAGAGCTATTCCGGCTAACTTCTCGCAAGAAATTCATGGCGCATGCAATGCAGATGAAATACCAGGGTGTCTCTCAAAACACGAATTAGAAATGCGCGAACATGCTCAATCTCGGGAAATTGCGATGAACTAGCCCCCCCCCCCCCGACTAATATCTCGGGGCGCTTACACACTGTGTGCAAGAACTTGTCGTCACTGGGTATATACGGGACAGAACCGCAATGAATTTCAGAAACGAAGATTATGCTTTGACAGTTGCGTTAAAAATAAAGATCAGCGTTACTTTAGTTTACTCATTTTCTCCACGGGAAAAACGGTGAGCCGTATTTCGAACTCAACTCACCAGTAGATTTGGAACTGTCTGTAGACGGGGGTTCTTGTAGAGAACGATGAAGACCAGCGAGTTCGCCGCTACTGTCCATGCCACCAAGAGGAAGAGTGCGCCGCCTTTGAAGAACTGAAAAATCGGGTAACATTTATCAATAATCTAGACAATCTCCGTGAGACAATACTGATATTGAAGTGCCTTTGATGCCATCAATCAATATTATTTTGTTTTCTACATTGTTCAAACTCGTTCGCTGCACGCTTTCGGCGTGACAATGCTCGTGGAAAAGCCGGACACCTTTGCTGGGCGGAGGCCCGGCATTTCCCAGGGCTCGCTAATAGATTGAGCAAGCGCAAACAGCCGAACACAGTTCGCGCTTCACTGTTTTCCTCATCTCAATTCTCAGGTGAATAATTTGTCTGGCCAGGCATTTACAACAAAATGTGCAAAACCAATTAGACAAATGCATAAAATATAGCATTCCCTACCTGGAATAGCGTGATTTCTTGCTCCGCACTCATCACATTATCTCCGTCTCGCACTTCCTGCTTGGCTATCCTCTGGACTCTGAATCGTGGATCAAGGGTGCGAAATTGAGATACGCGAGAGCCACCGGAAATCTATGGCTTCGACAGAAATGAGCGGATGATATTAGAGAAGAGAAAGGGGGGAGAGAGAGAGAGAGAGAGAGAGAGAGAGAGAGAGAGAGCGAAGAGAGAGAGCGAAGAGAGAGAGAGAGAGAGAGAGAGCGAAGAGAGAGCGGGAGAAGTCGTGTCATGTATCGGGAGAGATTCAATTTGATATGGTAATATAGCGCATTAGCAATGAGCAGAAAGGAAAGGGAAGTGGCTATCAAGGAGTCAGGACTAGGAGTAGAGTTGGCAATTCAAGGATTGAATCTCTTCATTTCGCGCGCTCTCTCGCTTCTCTGATCGGTGAGATAGTATGCAAAATGAGGAGAGTCCTCCTTGTCAAGTCAGGGCTTAGAAGCAGTGTCGCAGGCTCTTCACGGAATTACACACACGCACAGAGACACACAGGATGAGGTGATTCGCTGTCGGAAGGAGAGAGGAAGGAAGGGAGGGCGGAAGGGAAGGGAAGGAGGAGAAATGGAAGGGAGAGGAGAGATGAAAGGGGGGGAGAGGGCGATGCAATGTAGAAAACTACTGAGAAATATGTAGAAAGAGTGGGCGCAACGTCATAATCGGAAGACTAAAGCCCTGAGCTCCCTCTTCTTTCGAAGGGTCGCGACTAGTGATGACAATTTTGAAAAGACTCTCCTCATTTCGCACGATATCTTGTCGGTCAGAGAAACGATAGAAAACGCGTTTTGAGCAGAGGAGGCTTCCGATTTGTCACCAAAAGTCGCGACCACCAAGGGAAAGAAGTGGAGCACTCTCTAGTCGGTCAGAGCGACGAGAGAGTGTGAGGGATGAGGAGGGCGGGCTACCAGGGAGTACAGCCGGCGACAAAGACCGCGCCTATTTTGGCACGCTGAGACGACAATTAAGAGGCGCTCGAGGAGAAAATGACGGGCCGAACTTTTCCTCGGCCCCGGTCCAAAATACGGAGAATAGTCTCGGGAATGTGTTCTAAGATCCGGACGACTGCGTGAAATAACAAAATTTTTGTCTAGCATACTTACTTTCGCAGACGATTAATAAAATACAGATTAAAAATGCATGAGACGGAGCAAAACGAAGTTTTTGTGACGAAGAGACACAATCAAGAAGCGCCCAAAGGAAGAACGGAGTCGTAGACTTGGCGTATTTGCGAATTACAATAGAAAATGGAAAACTGTCTAGAGAGAACAGAAGGAGGAGACAATAATACCTAATAGATGACGCCGCTGGATGGTTCGGTCCATTAGGTTTAAAATACGGAAACATGTGTTCACCTTGTAGTCTAAGAAAGACGGCTAGAATGAAAGAGGGTTGAAAATATAATAAAGTGCATCTTAGAACAGTCACACATCTAAAACGCTTTGAAAGTTTAGCGGTTATATCCGCTAATCTAGGCACTTGCTCTCCCTCGCGGAGAAGAAGAAGATGCGATGAAGTCTATGTGACTATTGGGAGAAGGGAGGGAAATTAGCTGTGCGCTGGTAGTAACCATAAAAAGGGGGGATGGGCTCCCCACGGCTGCTCACCCCACCACGAGAAGCTCCTCGTCGCCGTTAGAGCAGCGAATCCGATAAGTGGCCCAACTTTTACGACGCCCAAACTATTATCCGTGGCACATGCCTCTCACTCGTGGGTATGTCGATGAAGAGCTGGGGTATAGCAGGGATTGCGGCACTGTGACAGTTAAAGAGAGTTTTAGCGGAAAATTCTACAGATAAACGACGATCGTAGTAGGCGTCTTGCTCTGCCGGGATAATGGCCAAGTGCGCTAGTATGTAGGGTGAATGCAGAATCTCTAGTGCTCCCCGTCGTCTTGAGCAAGCAAAAGGAGACGGGGTCAGGAAGCTATTCTCGGCTCATTTGCAACTCTCTCGCTCTCGGGAACTGTGACAAGGGTAAGGAGTATGGACGGGAGAGAGAGGGGAAGTCCACCGTAATCCACACTTGGAAAAGGAGTAGTAGAAGAAGGAGAAGAAGAAGAAGCGATTGACTTGATGAGAAAAGTGAGACGAAAAAAGGAGGGGACGAAATACGAGTCAGGAAAGGCGGAAAGCCAAGTTCGCCTGTCGTTCATTTGTGGCCGACTGTTGTCGACAGTGCCATAGGGTCGAGGAATCAAAGATCGGCCTCAATATTCGCACAAATATAGTCGACAGCTCCAAAGATTAGGCTTGGCATTGGATAACAAGCTAGAATGTCGATGGATGATCAGTAGGAGAGACGTCATCGCTAGGGTTATTGTCTGAATGAAGAATGCGCGTAGGCGCGCCCTCACTGGTCAGAGAGTCGAGACGATATGTGAAGTGAGGAGATGCGCGCTGCTCATTTGCTATTACTAGTCATATGTTTCCTCGGTATTGTGTGGGTCTATCTTACTACGAGAACAGAGGAGAAGAGAGTAATCGAAAAGCGAATAACATCTCAAAATAGCGGATTAAACTTTCATAGATGTACAATGGATACTTGGAAACTGCGTGTCATCGTAGAATAAAAATATCTAGTGAATGGGGTGAAGGACAAGCAAGATTTCACCTCGTTCAATCCCTGAGCTGAGTTGTCAAGTCAAGATTTTCCTTTTCTACAAATGCCGCCTGCACAGTCTTGTATTGTGCAGAGCGGACAGGCGGGTTTGTTCTCGCAAAAGAAAGCAAAGCGCAAAAACACGCTCTCGGGAGAGCTGTGCAAATCTCGCTCACCTAGTCGTTATTATTGCTCGCGATTTACCATGGTACAATCTCGTAGTGGACTGGATGCAAAATACTCCGACCGAAAGGGCTTCAGCACCGCGACTATTAGCGGTAGTGATGTCCAAAACGGAAGGTACTCTCCTCAATTCGCGTATTCTCTCGTAGGTCAGAGAAAGGAGAGAGCATGCAAATTGGGGAGAATCGGCTTCCGATTTGCTCTTCACTAATTAACGGTATGACGAATCTTTCTGGGACCGGGAAATTACGAAATACGGTCGGATTATATGGCATAAAATCTCATCGAGCAACATTTTCCCCTCGACGGTGTTTGTGTGATAATAATAGATAATATCAGGAAAGTGAAGCAATCTGCCAAGCACAATTTGTAGCCTCCACCTTCCTATTTCATGGATGTATAAACAAATCAGGGAGGGGGTGGGGGGCAGTAGCGTATACGAATCGAAATCGCCTTCGAGAGGGAAAGTTGAGGATGTGTGTATGGAAAGACGACGGGGGAATGCATCCGACAACTTGGGTTGTCGTTAAAGTGAGGATGAGAGTCTTTGCCTCACTCAGCTACTAATCCAATTCCCTCTTCGACCCGAGGAGAGAGAGAAGATGAGAGCAGTCTCCTGACACCTTTTTGATGAGGAGGAGAAGCGAGGGATTTATAGTGGCCTTCTCGGCTCGTGTAAGCAGCGATGTTAGATGCTAAAGGGCGAGAATCTAGAGTCTTGAACTCGGAGGGAATATAATAGTGAAAATGGCGTATCTCGCCGGTCACAGCGACAATTGGGCAATTGCAATAAGGAAAGTTGGGATCCGGTTCTGAACCTATTCTACTAAATATACGTAGACAAAACCGCTGGGACAGGCTAGAAGCAATTTGAACGCGCTGTCACTCGCTTAGAGGGACAGGTAGCACAACTCACAACTAGGGTTGGCAATTCAAGGATGACTCTCCTTATTTCGCGCGCTCTCTCGCTTTTCTGATCGGTGGGAGGAGTATGTAAAATGAGGAGAGTCATTCTTCAATTGACAGCCTTATTCGTCACTCGTCGATCAATAATTGTGTCCTAGAGGAGATCAAATAAGAGGGGAGAAGCGTTAGTCTCTCCTGCTCGCACCTCGTGAACAATTCAACAGTTCTCGTCGGAAACGTGCAATGAATAATTGAGAGGGGGCAAACAGCCGCGAATTTCACACTCTGAATGTTGAGCGGCACCGCCTTTTCTGAGAATGATCGAAATGTCGCTTTGCTAATACTGATGACAAAATGCAGTGGCAAGGCATGGGGTCAGTATTGCTTCACCGTTGAAAATACCGGATTGAAACTGTCTGAAAAAGTAGTTTTGTTATTACTAGTTATTAACCATGAGCGCAATGGTAGATATTGCAGGTGAATTGTCATAGATCTATCCAATTACCTCAGTCGATGGGAGTGGAGGAAAAGTGTTAACAAAAAATGCGAAGCAAGATTTGAAGTAGAGAGATGTGTCGCTTCAGAAGGTTCATAAGAGCGTGACACATCTCGCGCATATTAATTTTTTGTTTTTGTTTTTTTAAACAGTAACAAGACTCGGCCTGTAATAGGCAAGCACACCACTGCAGGAAATAGAAGGAAAAAATGAAAATCCCTTTTGTTATTCTATTTTGAGTATCTCTCTCGATCTCTCGCGTGGTGTGGTGGCTCTCGCAAGAAGATGAAATTCGTTGTATCGACGAGAGATGAGAAACCGACGAGCAATGAAAACCACTTCATAGAGCGAGTTATTATGCTTGACAGAGTAAATACAAGAAACACCTGTTGCAGATGGGGGGGGGGGGGGGGTGGGAAATGATAATACGAATGGGTTTAACGAGATACGATCCAAGGGTGTGCAAAAAATTTCCCGCACTTCTCATTTCTCATGCTTTCTCGTCTTTCTAACAGGCGAGAGAGCATGAGAACTGAGGAGTGCGGGAATTTTTTTGCACACCCCCCGATACGATCAACAATAGGCTTTGTACAGTTTTGTCTGGGCTTTCATCGCGAGTTTGACCGCCTTGACGAAGTCGTGAGGCTGCAGAGTCAGCGTGAACTCCAGCCCGTCGCGCACTCCCTCGAGCATTCGAAATAACTCGTCGTTTCGCGACCTGGAAGGGAGGGGGGCGTCAAATCGGCATCGACTCTCCTCAAGTTGCCTGCTCTCTCGCCGGTCAGAGAAACGAGAGAGCACGACTGGACTTCTGGAAGACTACTGGAAGAACGAACGAAAAACAATGAGGCATAAGAAGCAATTCTCCTAAGTATACACTGGCGCGGTTTATCGAGAACTGCTTTCCAGGAATAAATGCTCAGTTGTTGACAGTTCCGTCGCAGCTTTTCGCAAATTCTCACCAAAGTCCAAGTCGCTTGCCGTTGACGTCCGTGATTGCGGAAGGCGTCATCTTTGAGGGGTCTGGAATCGGAGCAAATCGTTTAAAATTAATTAAAATGTTTGCAATGCACGTGATGATACAACTGACTAATGTACGAACTATTTACAATCGCATCTTCTAGGACATATGTTTTTCTTTTGCATATGTTCTCTGTAAACAGTTTGCTTGTATCTTGCCATTTGGGATACCTCTGAGAGACGGAAGCTCGGCAGGGACACCTCTCCTGTAGGCTATGGAGTCCTCCTCTATCGATTCTATCTGAAAATATTTTGATAAATTAACGCGAGAATTAGTGTTAATTGTAAATCATTTTTTTGGAAAATTTGCAATTGTGTTTCATAGCACTGCAATCGCAATGGCATGCAGAAACAGTTGACTGTATTGGACCTGATGATAAACCAAATAAATTATTTTCACAGAGACGATTCATTAACATCATCTTGAAAATTGACGAAAATTGAGCGGAAATACATGCAAGCGTATGAATTTTCAAGGATATTTCTGTTCAGTATTATAGTGAAAATAAATATCATTGATAAGCCAGAATTATTAGAAATTTGCTGCTTAGAAACACCTCCGCATGGATGAATGCGGAAGAAGACTCGATCCAAATTAGAAACCCCGCAAGCGGGACTAACCCGTTTCTTGATGTTCCCATCTCTCACGTCACTACCACCCACAACCGAATCATTTTGATTCGATGAGTGAGTTCCGGGTACATCGAAAGTTCATCGAGGAAAAAAGTTAGGCATCCCTTTTTGCGAACTGTCTTGAGATGTGATTTGAATTCGTGAATTGCTAACTAGAATTTTGTGAATACGTATTTTGGAAAGTGTTCAGCATGATAAAGTAACTATATCCTATAACTTACCCTATTCTTGCCATGATGCAGGGCAATTCCGAGGTTCCATTTGGAGGGGTGGATGGGTTTCACGAGCGTATACGTGATGGCGTGCGGCTGTTTCCGAATCGTGACCCTGAAATATTGATGAATTTGGCCTCACCATCTTGCAGAAATGATAATTCAGGTACTATTCTTGTGCATGAAGTTGTTTTAAGCGAGTCAACCAACAACTGGGCCAGAAATACTTCAAAAAAGATGTGATTTCATGCTTGCGAAAATAGCCTGATGTGCCCATACAAGTGATGTTATGCAACCGCATTGATGCATCTTCGAAATTCAATCAGCAACGCATCTGCGGCATATTGCGAAATTTTGAGACGCACATGTTGTTAACACTTTATGAGGGACTTCATCAGCGTGGCTGGTATCAATTCAAAAATTTTCTCCAATCGAGCATATTTCCGGGTTCTGGCTTCCCACGGAATTCACGTATCCCAAGACCTTTCCGAATTCGAGGAACCACCTCAGGATAATGAAAAAAAGCAAAGAAAGGGGACTGCAAACAACGAAGTGATAACCTCATCGGGGCTCCTGGGATCGCGTTGCCGTAAATGTAGGAGTGGACGCCGGTTTCGATCTCGCGATCGTTCACCTTCAAGATTTCATGAATTATCTAACCATTGGGGAGTGACAAACCCCACAAAAAATCGTATTGTTTCATCACGGAATGGATAGATTTGAAAATTACATGTAAATGCCACATCTCTCGATCGTTTTTATGTATAATAGCCCATTTCATGAATGATCAATCAACATTTAATGAATAATCGCACCTTTCAAGAGTAGCAAAAATCAATTAAAAGTCATATCAGAATGAATTGGAGGTGGGTATAGATATGACTCGATGAATGGGCGAGGAAATATTATTGAACTCACACAGACAATCTGATCTCCGACATGCAGAGTGCCAGGCATCACCTTCTCCATGTTTCGAGACCACCCGGCGACCCTGGAACGTGATTAGATATTTAAAATATCTCAAACACTGGAAAATAATATTGCAAATAATGTTATTCATCTCGTGCTATTACCATATTTATTTTGTATTGTCTCTGTCGAACCCAACTACATTTTTTGCAGTGAACAATATGACGGAATCTCAAGTCTATTTGGAGGATCTTCGAGCAGGAATTGATGGTTTTGTGCACCTTCCAGGGATTACCGTGAAAAAAGTATTCATATCGGAATCATCATATCTACTAACAGGGTGGGTTCGACCCCACATTCAGCTGTCTCCGGTATCCTTTGCTCACCAAGTTTTCTCCATCACTGTGACGAGTTTGATGTGCTCGAAGAGGGTCGTTAGCGATAGAGTAATCGAGTAGTCCGAGTGTATCTTGTCACCATTGAGTCTGGAAATTGGGCGGCGAGATGAGTGCCAGAACAAAATCTCCTCTCCTTTTGAACCCTCCAACCAATTGCCCGCCCGTGTTTTTTCTGACCGAGTCTAAGTGATTCTGGAAGTGGTTAGTGTTCTCAATTCCTCAGGTAAAGTCTTCTCGTAAACGGAACTAAACAGTTTTAAGGGGGTCGGTGAATACACAAGTAACCATTGCTCTGATTCTATTGAGAAAAGGGCCGACAATCGGTCTGTGCTGAATGGTCGATTGGATTGTGGTCAATTATTCTGAAGATTAAATGCGGAAGTGTGCTAGTTCTTTGGTCACCACCCACTGATCCATATAGTACGAAAGAGTTATGCTTTACTGCAAAATGGATCTCTGTCAATTTCTTTAGCATGGAACACTGCATGCTGACGTTCACCCGGTAGATCAACACATTTTTAGCAAAACTCTTACGCGTTCTCATCATACTTACATTTCCGAGCTATTACTCAACGTCGAGCAACACTGAACGTCGCCTATGCTGCTGAACGTAAGCGATATTCGCGATAGTCGAGTAGAAGAAGATTGACGGGAGTCTGAATCCGAGGTGCTGCAAACAATCTCTTTATTCTTAGATGGAGATTCTGCGGAATAGCCGGCCAAACACCGATTTAGTGACGAATAATGCGTCAGTAAACCGTTGTTGTGCTCCCTTTTCGCAGATGGAATTCGTGAACTCGACAGCGCGTCTCAAGGGACAAGGGGGAACTTCTCAGACATCGGGCTCTCCTTTCGCATTCAATCACACTATCCTCCTCGGTTTCGCGAGTGAATGCACGTGCAATAGTGATGACAAATCGGAATCGAGTCTCTCCGATTCGCGTGCTTTTGCTGCGATCAGATAAACGAGAGAACACGCGATGCGAGGAAAGTCGGATTCCGATTTGTCACGAGAAACTTATGAAACGAACCTCATCGACAACCGCGAGTCCTTGCCGCTGCTAGTGCTCCCCTTGTCGATGAGCAGTGACCGATTCACCGGAGTACTGCCGCTCCGCTCTCGGGGAAACTGCAATATTAATTTTTAAGGAAAAAAACGATTACTTCGATGTACTTCCGAGGTCAAAAGTCGACCTAACGAGGAACTCGCTAATGCGACCGTATAACAGCCCAAATCCCCTTGGAAACATGAGATTCACAGACTAAATCCCACCGAAACGTGACTTGTCAGAATGGGACGAGGAATGGGTGGGAAAGGCAAAGACGGAGTATGAACAAAGCCACATCGGAAGGGGCTGAACCTCAGCCTAGAGAGAAGTGAACAAGCAAATTGGGAATTGCGATCTTAGTGCATGATTCTAGAAATGTTCTAGTCGGTTGGTAAATTCATCGTTAACCCTTCAGACTCACATTCGTTCCATTGTAGGAATGGGTGAGCAGGTTGCTGGCGAAGGACGTGAGGACGGGTATCCGGGACGGTTTGGGGGCGCTGCACACCTCACCCCGCCGCCTGTCGTCCATGCTGATGCTCAGTCGCTGAAACAGTCTCTCGTGATGACAATTTGGAGTCAACTCTCATCATTTTGCGTGTTCTCTCGTAGGTCAGAGACACGAAAGAACAAATTGAGCAGAACCGAGTTCCGATTTGCCATCACAGTCGGATTGTAGAGGAGAAGCAATTAGGAGATATGGGAAGCGGAAAAAAACGGCATAGTTAGGAAAGCGCAGCGTGACAGTGTGCTTTTTCGAGCGCGCTCTCGACCGGCTTTCCGCGCCGATGATAGAGCCTTGCAATTTGTTATTTGCACTGGATGGGTGTTTTCGCTCATCGGGGGCATTGATTAATACTAAAAAACGAAATCACAGGAAGGCAATTCCCATACAGTCTACACGAGTCGTTTTGATTTTCCCGACTAGAAAATATGGATACAAGAAACATTCAAAGAATGGCACGTCTGATGTTGTGTGTTGTTGAAGGAAAGGTCCGGTCTTTATAACCCCAAAGTTCGGGGTCATAGGGGCGGAACCTATTCGGCTTATTTGTAGCCATAAAACCGGAAAGCGAATTTAGCACGTGTGGTAAGTTGTGGCAATATATAAGACAGCGGACATAACACGAAAACACTCTCGGTGAAGGAGGCAAGCAGAGGGGGGGGGGGTCGGGGATATGAATAATGCGAGTGGTTGGTTGTTCGTCATTGTTCAGAGCCCTCGCTCCTCCCGTATTACTGGATTTGTCACGGAACATGTGAACGGGATGGATTTCGAAAGGGTTTCTTGAGCTGGGCGCAGTGGCAACGAAATAATATATCTGCATTCGGAACTGAGTATGAACACATTAGTTAACCTAGAAACATCCGACAATCTGGTGGGGTTGCGAACAGGAAGTCTTACATGTGTAAACGCGAGAAGTTTTGTGAGTCAATTTGATTTATGTCAACATTTTGTTTCTGGTGCGTTTTTAAGTTGAGAGGCTAAATTTCGGGCGCTCAAGCATGACTAAAAAGCTGACGATCGAGAGTGCATAGAACAATTGAAGCCATGTGGGTACGTATTTGTGCGTAATAAAGCGAGTCTAGTTCCGTGTATGGAAAACAGTGGATTTGGGGAGAATGCTTTGAAAGCAGAATGCCCTGACCTACTAGAGAAAAATATCAAGAACGAATAGCGCACACTTCCTGGAAAGGACCGAACTATTGGGCAAAGGATGAGAGGAACATGCGCAATTAGCAAACTACGGAGCAAGTATGGCTAAATTGTCCTTAAAAAATGTCTGGAATAAATTTAATCTGACCCTTCGTGTGGAATGAACGGATAGCAAGAAGTTACAGGCACAAACATCGAATCGAACGATGACTATGAATAGGATCTCGTTTCTGCGCCGAGATCTAAATGGGAAATCTCAACTAAGAATAGGCTCTACTTCCTCATTTCTGGAATGGGGGGAGCGGGTGGATGGATGGGGGAACTCACTTGTCTCGGGATGATGCGTGCAGCGGCCGCAATGGCGGCTCTCTCGCGGGACCGCCAAGTGTCATCCATCTCCGGATCTCCGGATTTCACTTTCCTCTTCGCCTCCTCCTCCTGCTCCTCCTCCCACCGTCTCGCACTTTCGCCTCGTCGTGAGACCTTTCGTCTGCTCGTCCGCGCTCCTCTCTCAGTTCGTCCTTCTATCCTTGAATATCGCCCAGAGTGGATGGGAGTAGCTACTTTTTTCCATTTCACTAAATTTGCCCGAGCGGCTCGATTCTCTCTAGAGAGGGAAGGAGGGAGCCAGTACAGCGAAGTAAACAAGAGCGGGGAGAGGGGGCAGCTTCGAGAAGGAGAGGAGCACCTCTCTAAGTAATCTGGAAAGAGAGGAGACCCCGGAAGGAAGAGATGAGTTCTCCTGAGCTCTAACATTCTAATGCCCCCGTAGGAGGACAAGGGTCGTGTCCTCCAACTGGGCACTTCTCTGAAATGACAGCGACTACCCGACGAAATATTTTTACTTTACTAGTTCAAGAACTTCCATTGGAAATCTTACGAATTAAAGAGTATTCGCATTATCCAGGGATTGTCCAACAACCCCTAGTATTCCCATTTGATGTTTTTCCTTGAGCAAATGAGCAAGTGGCGAGAACAAGGCAATACATAGTTTATTCTCGAACACGATTCAAGAGCAGAGAGAGAGGGGTGAAAGAGGGGTCAAATTGTGGCGCGCGAGAGGGTTGCGGCGTCGTCAAGTTTACAGCGCTAATCGAGAGGCGGGAATTTCACTCGAGAGCGATTCCCAGTAATTGCGAGGTGCTGTCCTCCTCTCGCTTGCGCTTCTTCGTCGAGGCTCTCCGTCTAGAGGCAGCCTCGACAATGCTATTTGATGAGATGGATGAGTTGGATGTAGACGTAGTCATAGACGAGGCATTCGAGGTCGACGACGATGCTGGCGATTCTGAAGTGAATGGCACAGCCGTCGTCGTCGAGAAGGCCTCTCCTGAATCCGAGGACGTCGTGTTGCCGGTCCACACAAAGTCCAGATGCTTGGGCGGGTTCTTCGGTCGGAGCACATTCCTGAAGCGGGAGTGTTTCAGTGAAGCGCACTAGCGATGTCGTTTCGGTTTTGCACTCTCTTATTTTTTCTCTCGATTCTCTGACCGGTGATACAGTGTACAGAATGAAGAGAGCCAAAATAGAATTTGCTTCACTAACGCAAACTAGATGAACAGGGAAATAATGGAAGCATTCTATTTTTTGTTGTTGATAATAATGTAATTTCGCTGACCGCGCAAAGTGATGAGAGGTCATGATGTTGCCATGAGGCCACTGATGGACGACGACAAAGTAGAATCGAGCAGGGAAGTTCTCCGACGAGCGAATGTTACAGCCGCCATGCGTTTCGCCCCTGGATAGTATCACATTATCCTTCCTATTAGTGATTAAATATAAAAAATTAGAATCTCATCATTTCGGGAGTTATATTTTATCAGAGAAGTGGAATGTCATAACTACCCTGGTTACAGATATAGGAAAAAATAATAGATCTTGTTCATCAAGCAAATCTCAAGTGCTTACCATCACTTGAAAGATATCTTGCACAGCTATCGAAACGAGTTTCTGCCAATCATCTAGTTAGCCCAGTTTTTGTGTGCGTGTTTACCCAAAATTGGATTAGTGCGATCCCTGCACCGTTTACGGCCGCGTTTCCTCTGGGGAATGATTATGTCTGCAGAGTCTCGGGAACATTGGCTATGCAATAGACGATGTTTCTCTTTCTCATACTGATCGTGTTTTGCCAAACATTTCAGCTTTTTTCACGTTAGGACAGCGACATTCAACGGTAGAAAAACAGGTAGCATTCAACGGTCGATTGTGTCTTTGTCAATGATATGTTGGTGAGATACCGCTAATAATGGCGGCATCTCAGCAATTGATGAATATAGTGCGCAATAAGGGTAATTCCGAAACCGGAGATCGTCTCCGAGTTATCGCGAAATGAGTTATTGCGCGACGTCTTGCGTAATACTAGTGAAGTTCGGCCAACTCACGGGGAACATTCTCTTCTAGAAAGGGGCACAACCCCATCTGTCTTGGCCTTTAAATATCAGCATTTGAATAACCTCAACTCACGGGGGAACACTTGCCGTGTAGACGCCGATGCCCATCTTCTCAGCACTCTTCCATGTCATCTGAGTGAAGTGAGCAGCAGGCCAGACCATTCCCGGATTGCGAAAGTCGTAGAACTTGATCTCCTGGAGTCAACGGCCAAAGATGCTTGTTTTGTGCAAAATAAGGGCTTTTACCAGACCGAGAAAGCTGTGGAACTTACTGCTTCACGGGGGGGGGGACAAATAAATCTTACTAAACAGGGATTTCCTAATCTCGGCAAGGGTGCACAAATACAATGGAAGCCCTTCAATCTCAGAAGTTGAATAGTTAAAAGAGGATCCACTAAGTGTGTCGAGTGCGGGAGAGATGGGCTGATGCTAGGCTATCGAGTTTCTGGAGACTAGAGTACCTCGTAAAATGCCGTCACAGCTTTCTGGGCTAACTCCTTAGGCGTGATGTTTCGAGAGGAGTAGTAAAAGTAGATGTTCTCTCCACCTGAAGATTATCTTTGAAATCAGATTTTTGTGCAATAATATATTTTCGAATTAATAAGTAGCCAATTTTTTTCCCCTGATGAAACATGGCCAAGTCGTCAACGAGCACAGTTAAAGATCAAAGATCAAGGTCCAGATACCGTAGAGCGAGTGATGGAGACATATCTTGCCTGAAGCAGTAGAGAGATACTCTGCCCACAACTGCGCGGACCTCAATTGGCCCAAATATAACAGGTAAATCACCAAGCAGCGAAAAGAGAACGGGCTAATCGATCAAAATAAATCCTATCTATCAGCTAATCAACAGTATGGTTTCCGTTGAGCCAAAGTTCCTCTGCGTATTTTTTTTTGGACGAGAACGGGTAATATATTGTTTTTAAATGCTCAGGAATGCACCTGGTCAGCTTCTTGTCCACTGTCAGTGCCGGCACATCGTGGATCTCTCGGAAGAAGTTATACTCATGTTTGAGCTGAATTGTTCTAATTTGTGTTCAACTAGTCACCCGCTCATTAGAAGCATAACCACGGCTTGATTCTGTGAATAGCAACGGACAGAGAGAGAATTGATAAATGACCAACAGCCTTCTTGAAGTCGTCCTCGTCAAAAGGCGCCGTCAGGCAGAGTGCTACGAGCGAAGTGAGCAGGAGAAGGTGCAACATGGAACAATTCTCTCGCTCTTGTTCCTTGTTTCTTGTCAATGACCACCCGCACTCTTTTATAGTTGCTGCCACACGCTCTCGAAACATCGTGTAATGTCCATCAACAACGCAATAATCACAACAACCGGCCACGACAATCTGACCATTCGGCCATCCTTTATCGATAACGGGAGTAATTTTGTCGGTTGTAATTTCCACTGCTGACCACTAGATTACAGCTATCGGAGAATCGAAGGCATACTTGCTTTCAGATGACCCTAGATCCTTCTATTTTCCTGCTCGAACGATTTTCACATTATAACGTCAAACTGAAACCTTTCCAGGAATATCATAGTTTCAATTGTTTTGTACTCAATTCCTACTGTCAGAACGCACAGTCAATTGATTTATAGCTCCTTCTGCATTCCTCTCGCATGTTTGAGCAAGAGCTGTCGCTATCAGACCCCGAGCGGGGCACTCTGTTTGAGGAAAGAGGGACAGCTTACACGGGGGGGGGGGGGGGGGGAGTAAGTCGGCTGCTAAACATCGTCGGCATAAGCAGCTTAATGAGGGCAACATGGGCGGAGAAGCTCTTCCCTTCAAGAGATACAATCAGTGACCAGAGTGAGGACAGCAGGAGAGGTGACCATTCCGTCTAGTGCTGGCTGCCCGTCTTCAGTCTGGTTTTCTAATAGTCCCAGTGCTTCATAGTCGACCGATACAGTGAGGTTTCCTCGTCTTTCCGAATACTTCTCCAAACCATCAATACTACCGAGTCAGCTCTGCATTCCTCAAGCGCTAATCAGTCATCTTGTGAGATTAAATGGAGACATAACACAGGTATTCAATCAATTATTCGTCTTCCTCTCTTTTGTTCGTTGCTCGGATGATTTTTATTATCTGGTGCATTATCATTATTGGTGAGCTTCACTAGCTTGTGGTTTCACACGTCCACCAATTAGTTGTTGTAGTTTTCCCATTCAATTGCCATTTTCGAGTGGCGATAGCTCGCTAGGTGGAGTTGTGACCGTTGTTACGGGCAATGCATGATGATAAGGGCTGCCCGTCCCCACGGTTACACCTCGACTGAGTTCACGCCCTCTCGAAGTTGACGTCATTCCCTTTTTTCTTCAAAAAACGCAATCCTCGATAGTATCGACATTCTGAACAGATTTGTAAACGTGGTTATTGCATAGTTTTCATGCGTCATGCGTTGTTATTGGCAAATGCTTCTTTTAAACAGTTATTTATTATTAATATTGCATGATGATTGCTTATTAGAGATTATCACAGGGTGGCACGAGGAGACTGGGGATGAATGTGTGCCCGTAAGAGCGGTTCGAGTCTTCGTTGAACACCTGTATGAATGTTGCGCTGATCTTTATTCCCACTAATTTCTCTCTTTGCCTCGACGAAAATTCACATCACTTGAAACTCGTCTTTGAATAAACACTTAATAGGTTACATACAGGAACGATTGACCATACATGATTGAGTGCACTCACCATGAGGAAATCGACGTCGAAAGTGCGAATTCCATCGGGGAGTTTGACGACCAGATCGCTGCCGTTAACAGTGTCCAGAATATCGTCACTGTTAAATCACGATAAGTTACCCGATTATTTGAATAAAGTCGTTCGATATAGTGCACATTTTAGTGAATTCATTTGTCCGAACACTATAACATGATACGATAATAATGAATGCCGATGAATACGATGACTCACAGTTTCTGTCCGAGTACTCGCACTCGCTGATGGCTCTGCACACTCAGCGGGTAGACACCAGAACCGACGTGGAAGAAGGTGTTTGAAAAGAATAGTTAGAATTCATTGTCAAACAACATTTTTTTCTGGCAACTCGGCGTAATAGTATGAACATTTTCGATACAGGAGGAAAGGCAAGATGAGGAGGTCGGTGTAAAAAGGAGAGCAAGCGTCACCGATTGCGCAATCAGTAACATGTTCGTGGAGGAGTGATTGATAAGAGCAATGACGTAACGTCATAGCCCTACCCTATCGAATCTAGCCGATTTGAGGAGATACAGCGAATACTTGCAGATCGTCTTGTAATAATAAACAGGCAAAATTCAAAGTAGCTAAATTTCAAGGAATACAGAGCGCTGTTTCAATTACATCGCTCGATATCTCCTCAAATAGGGTCGAAACTGATCAGTAAATTGCTCACTGGGCCTCTTGGTGTCCTTGAGGAAGTGGAAGTTCTGGATTACGATTGTATTGCAGTTCACGATCTGGAAAAAACACTATTTTCTATCTTAATTTCAACTTTGATAACTTTAACATGTATAATTCTGACTTGCACGGAATCACTGCTGACGTTTGCTGCAACTCCAGTGAGCGGAGAGACTGACTGAAAGATCAAATATCACAATTGATTCGTCTGGAGTAACACATTTGGTCTAATGAGTGTTGATGTTAGAGGGATGTTAGTCTGAGAGATGAGTCCGCAACCTCGAGGTCCGGAATCTCTGATCCGGCGATCTCATGCAGTTGGTAGGCCTTCTTCGTGCACTGATCGTAGATACCCAGCCAGTGGAAGTCAGCTAGTTTGCCGTGTTCTCTTTAAACGATTTTTTCTGCCTTGTAATTCATTCATTTGACAGCATATAAGTTGCGAGGTTGCGAGACAACAAAATCTCTGATTTTTTGGCAATATCACTAATGTTTCACGCATAGTTGCCATAGTCTGACAACTTTTAGGTCATAATTGCTTAGAAAATACTGATCAAGGGACCTGCCTAAGACTGAACGAAGCCCGTCCTCCATCGAGTTTGGGCAGGGAGAATTCGGTGGGCTTGAATGACCCTGCGGGAGCATCCGTCGAGTCTTTCTCATTGGTCTCTGAAGGAAATCGATGCCCGCAACAAAAAATAGTCCAAGAAAACCACATTGAAAAAAATGAGAAGAAACCCAATAATTCTTCGAATGCCAATGAATTAGAAAGAATTAGAATTGCGCCTACCACCAAGCTGATTCTCTTCCGCCTGTCGTGGGCTTGCAGAGTGAGTACGATTTCCCATCATTTTCTCCTGAACTTTCATTCTTGAACAAAATGCACACAAATCACTAGACTATGAAGCTAGAAAAAATCTATCAAAGGTGGTTCGTTGAACTGACAAATTCCTTAATTGCGACAATTTTGGTGTACCTCCTCTCCTCTATCCTCCGTCATGGTATCATTCGAACCCTTGCGTCCACCCTTCATGTGGCGGTCTGCATAAACATGTTTTTGAAGGATAAAATTTTTAAAGAAATTCAAAATCAAAGACCACTGACCGTGACGTCCGGCGGGTTTCTTCTTCTTGTGGGGCTCTTCCATTCCACTGCCCTCGACCTCGTGATGTTCGACCTGGCGCTTCTATAACAGTAAAGTTTTACTGAATTTTATCTCAAAACGCATTGTTGTTTTCGGTAAATCGTCGGAAATCTTAGAAAAAAAGGAGTGAAGTGATTCAACCGAAAGCAACAGTATTTTTCCTTCGAAAAAAAAATCACCGGTAGACTAGAGTGAGTAAAGGTATTGCACCCACACTGTGCTCCTTGATAATTGAAGTGCCGTGGTGGTCAGCGATATCTACTTCTTCAGTGACGGTAGAGTTGGTCAATGACTCGGTTGTGGAATTGGCCATTAACTCGACCTGCAAAAAAATTGTTCGGTGAATCAAGCATAGTAGCTCAAAAATCGATATAACAATGCAAGACATGTAATACGGGTTGTTTCATGAACCATATTCCCTTCATCACAGCACCTCTTCCATCATCATCTCCTCCATTTGGGCGACCTCCATCTCCTTCTCCTTTTCCTGTTCGTCGATTTGCTCGACCTTAACATTCCCAATTTTTTCAATAATTTTTCGCTTTTCAGTCTCTAGGAAGTTTCGCTCCATGTGTGACGTTACACGTTTATGGATGATTTCCTTCTAGTTTAAATCTATATTCGCTAACCTTTTTCAGCTCCTCCGTCCTGGCGCCGTCCTCCACAAAATACTCGAAAGAGTCTGAGTCGAGCGGCATCTTGCCGATGATGAATTTCTCGTCGTTGACGTCTTCGAGCACCTTCCTGAAGTCGTCTTCGGAGGAGCTAAATGAGAGTTTCTTGAATCGATTGAGCTCTCAAGTGGATCTACTTGTAACGAAACAAACTTAAGTAGAACTTGTCTAATCTCGCAAACGCTTAGAGATCACAGATCATAGTTCAAATACAGAACACACTCGTTATTCTCGACGCTCTCAATGTCGCGGATCATCTCGAGAGAATGGACATCGCCGTTGATCTCCTTCCGCTTCGAGGACCGCTTGTTCTTCTCTAAATGTCTTCATGATTTATATATCACGCGTGTCGCCTAAAATTCGAATAAATCTCGGCACATAGGAAAATTCTAAAATAAGTTAAATCAAATTTTCAGTAGTCCTCATGGTTCCTCATAAGATATCGTTGAGCTTTGTTCCAAATTCTCGATTTCAACGACGACAGACGTCTTTTTAAAATTCTGAAACGTGCCTTTTTGAGAGGCCTGTAGTTTATTATGGATCAATGATGGATAAATAAGTCCAACAGACAAATTGTTCCAAATGACGAGGAGAATACGCCTGCATAAATGGCCCATTGAGATTGATTTTTGTTTTTTCATAAATCGATTTTTTTGAATAACTCTTATCACAATTTCGGGCCCGAATGGGCCAACCGACCACCTGGTCAGGCTCGATGAGACGAATCGAATGATATGCTGATCATATAGTTTATTTTTATGTACAACTAGTGAAATGTCCCTTTTAAGCTTTTCCGGCGCGACCTCTAAACAGGGACGCCAGCGTGGGAAAGTACGGAAATTTTTTGGCCAGCTCCCTTACCCCGCGGGTTCAATGCCCCGCCGGTGCAGACATCTTTTGCTGCATTTTTACTTAATTTGCGTGCTTTCCCGATTCCTCATTTTTATGGAAATATCATACAGCTACTTTCTGGGAACTTTCTGAGATGGTTTTCTGAATATTTAAGAGCGCTGATATATTTGTGCTCCATTCATTTCTGCTCAAATCGTAGTCAGAGTAATTCTCTACAAAACTTAATATTAAATTTATATATCCTGTTTATCCTAAGAGGCGTTCTGAGGGCAAGAAAGTGACGGAGTGAGGTAAAACGATGAATTTCCACAGTTTTCCAAACATAACTTTTTTATTTTGTTGTTTGGTGACCTCTAATGTCGAAATTCGGTTTCTACATGCCGAAATACGCCTGAAACAGCTCTATTCATATTACTTTCAAATTTCGATTTTTCGACTCAAAAATGGCCATGGTAGTATCGAAAATTTGTAGAGATTTACTCTGGCTACGATTTGAGCAGAAATGAATGGGGCACAAATATATCAGCGCTCTTAAATATTCAGAAAACTATCTCAGAAAGTTCCCAGAAAGTAGCTGTATGGCATTTGCATAAAAATAAAGAATCGGGAAAGCACGCAAATTAAGTAAAAATGCAGCAAAAGATGTCTGCACCGGCGGGGAATTGAACCCGCGGGGTACGAGAGCATGCCAAAATTTTTCCGTACTTTCCCACGCTGGCGTCCCTGTTTAGAGGTCGCGCCGCAAAAGCTTAAAAGGGACATTTCACTAGTTGAACATAAAAATAAACTATATGAACAGCATATCATTCGATTCGTCATCGAGCCTGACCAGGTGGCCCATTTGGGCCCGAAATTGTGGTAAGAGTTATTCAACAAAATCGATTTACGAAAAAACAAAAATCACTATCAATGGGCCATTTATGCAGGCGTATTCTCCTCGTCATTTGGAACAATTTGTCTGTTGGACTTATTTATCCATCATTGATCCATAATAAACTACAGGCCTCTCAAAAAGGCACGTTTCAGAATTTTAAAAAGATGACGACGTCTGTCGTCGTTGAAATCATGAATTTGGAAGAAAGCAAAACGCTATCTTGTGAGGGACCATGATGACTACTGAAAAACGTATAGAAACGTATGGTTCAAAAAATGTGCTCACTAACCCCAGATTTTATTCGAATCTTAGGTGACACGCGTGATATTGAGGTTCTCATCATCATTCTGTGGATATTTTTGCGCGTAATTTGGGTGAATCGGAATTATTAGACAAACTAGTGACTGATTGATAATAACCTCTTCTGCCCATGTCAACGGCAAACGCCACGAGAGACACCTCCTTCTCTTGTTCTGAATCGATTTCGAAGGTTAGTTTTGAAATCAAGAAAGATCAAAGATCAAAGATAAAAGACCTGCTCACCTCTAGCGGACGACTCACCGCTTCCTGCCGCCTTCTCATCTGCAGCTCGCTCGATGAGACTATCCATCCTGTAAACACTGTCCTCATTCTGCGTGATATCTCGTCGGTCAGAGATACGAGAGAGCACGCGAATTGAGGAGAGTCTGATATGCCATCACTGATACTCACTGTACTCTATCGACGACAGGAGGAGCTGGTGCAACACGGGGATGAGCCACCTGACCGCGCGCTTGCTGCCGCTTACTAAATATTAGTGTTGAGAGCATTTCGGACCGGATCTTCTTGATTAGCGCACTCTATCGCCGGTCTGATGAAGAAGATAGCATTGACATTTCTTTTTTTTAGCACATTTCGCACGCATTGAGGAGGAGTTCTCAATTCCGCATCACTACTGACTATTACCGTTTCCTTTAGTTGTTACAGTAATTAAATTTTAGCATGGTATTGAGCATGTGATTGATCTAGACCATGATAGAGAACGGCCTTTCAAGCTGTTGGAAGATATGGGATGCTTACTCTCTGGTGGCCTGCATCTCCTCCGCTGACACCGTCATCTCAGTGCTGGAAGTAGAGGAATTATTATTTATAGTTATTCTGTGAAATTTGAGACTCTCGTCGATTTTATTGCTAGGGAATTTATGGCAAAGCATTTTAGCTACTGTATTCACCTTCTCTTTCTTCTGAGAATGTTGATGGGCGAGTATCGGAGGAGGATTCCATCTTTGGTCATTTTCTCGCCTTTCATCGCGTCACCCTGAGTCGGCGCAGGACCAAGGATGATCGAGTAGCCTGCAGGGATTTTAATTTTTACTTTTTTTATTATTATTATTTATTTTTTAATCTTGTGCGAATCAATAGTTCCATATCTAACCAAGGGGTGAATTTTTCGCACTAGATTCCCTGATGTCCTCTTATTGTTAGGGGTCAGAGTAAGAGCACACCAAAGAGAAAAACAAGATAAGTCCATTCAGTTCGGCACGCATCTCTCTTTTTTCGTACCCCTCCCAGAACCTAAAACCAGAATTGACTCGCCCTTTCTGACCCTTCTGGAGAGAAACGAGGAAGTGATGGGCGTTGCAATTAGGCTACCCGCTCACTTTTGAGCAAGTTTGCAAGACCAAAGAGTTTACTTCCGCGACTTGGAAACGTTTCACAGACCCGGTTCGCATAAAAATGGATCAGGAATATGATTCATTTAGCCTCTTTGAAATCTTGAAATCAATTGATCGCAGGTGACAAAGATCAAAGATCAGTCGCTCACAGCCAGTGTCCTCCTCAGGCAAGTGCGTGAAATTTGTGATAATGAGTGTTTGAGGGTCAGCGAGGTACAGCATGCCACTCGTACGGGACTGAAAGAAATAGTATTTTGCCTACGGCAGAATGATCATGCATAGTGAAAATGCCTGGTGAGGTACAAAGGCGAGAACGGTCATCGAATTTCCAGGAACAGTTGAAATCCCAGACCTGCTCGTGTGAGATCTCTCCAACAGGAAATCCGTAGTATTCCGATTCATCCTGGCCGAGCGCTGAAATTTACTCTAACCTTGTTACAAGAATATAAACATGAGGTATCCAATAGTTGGTTTCAGAACTAATCATTCACCTGTAGCTATAAGAACGGCGCTGGCGATAATCCGTAACATTCCTCTCTTAGGCGGATGATCAAGGGATGGATTACTTGTTACGCTCTACTGCTGCCATTGACAGCTTTTGCCCCCTCCTCCTCCTACTTATCTTGTTACAGATCCAGTCTCTTATCTGGTATGTAACAATGTTCGGCGGAGTTGAAGAGGGGGAAGGGGAGGTGAGTGAAAGTGAGATGAGGCTGGATCAAGATGACGCGGTGTGTCGGCCACTGGCTCGCATGCCACTGATGGGTACTTTGTATCTGGCTTTCGATATTCCGCGATTAATTGTGCAACTTTCAAATATGCAAGCGATACACGGGATCCTTTAGCTGATGATGTTGTATGCATTTTCGCATAGATATGTGTAACGGCTGGCTGCAAAACACGATACTATCCTCGGTATTGGGCGTTATTGCTATAACCCTTCGAACAACATGTTCGAATCATGGTAGCTGCTATTCACTCGATCTTTATCACTTTCCGCCGAGAATCGAAGCACATACAAGGGAGGAGGATGGAGGGCGAAAACAAGGGGGAGAAGAGGAATCTAGATGACGTTAACGGGGAGGGTGGGAGACGATTGCATACACTGTTCACTCTGTCGATTTGCACATGACACAAGAAGTATGAAAACAAGAGAAAGAGAGACAAACGAATATGGGAAGCGATGAGGGAGGGCGGCTTCCTGGGATCAGATGGATAATGATCTATAGGGATGAGAGGATAGAAGAGGGACCGATCTACTTCCTTCCGGAGGGAATGAAGTGGAAGTTCTCGCCTCCCTTAGGGCTGGCCATGTACTCCGCCAGCGACAGGCCCATCGACGCTGAAACCAGCCTTTTGTATCAGTTCGCTTAACTTTTGAATCATTCTTCTGTATCAAAATTAGAAAGAAAGACAACTCACGACTGCGCTTGGACTTGAAGAGGATCGCTCGGTAGGCGTTGGCGAGGCGGTTGTAGGCCTCGTCGTCAGCCTGTAATGCGAATTCCCATGCATGGAAACGATCCTTGGAAACGGCGGAGCCATGTCTGGTACCAAGGAACCATGTCTTGTGCCATGACTACCAGAGGGGAAATCGGCAGTACTTGTGATGGCGAATCGGAAGAGGATTCTCCTAATTGCGCGCGCTACCTAGTTTATCTGGCGGCCGAGTAAGCTCAGAAACTTATTAGTCGTATTCGTCTTGGTATCACTAGGACACGGTATCATGGCACCAAGTATGGTGCCCCGGAATCCAAAGGAGAAACCGGGTACCATGTCCATGGCGGACGCGGTGATAGCGACGACGGCGATGAACAGGGCGAGGAGGAACAGACGCTGCATGATCGGGGAAAGTGAGTGTCTACGGAAGACGGGGAGTTACCTGCAAGTTGTCTTCTCATTGAGAAACGCCCCCAAACCCGCTCAAAAACCGCGAAAACATGGTCAGAGAACGGCGTAAGAATGGCTGAAGGCAACGACAAGGCAACAAGACGGTACCACCTAATCACATTACGCTGGTTGACTGATGAGCGGGGGCTACTAGCCGAGCAGAGCTCTTTTATATGGGCCGCCGACCTAACTAGTCCGCAGGCGGCCCACGCGAGCCCTCGTTACCGCAGCCGAGTCCTCCAGGGAGGATTCCGATTGTAGGGTGCAGCAGCACAAGCATCAGCAAGGGGCTCAAAATCAGCGAATGACGACCGACTAGAGAACGAGGAAGAGGGGCCAACGGGCGGAAGGACGACTGCATCCGGAGTGCGTCCGCTCTCCCATTGCGCCGCTCCATCGTTCTAATTGGCCCAAGATAGCGACCCCGAAGCGTCCGAGAATAACAAACGTCAGATTGAGGCGTAATCAGAATCCGGCAAACGACGATGACGAGCAGAAGAGGGGACTGACGTACCGAGAGGCCCGCGGCGCCTGCTTATATATAGATTACGCGGGCAGTGCCGCGACCATTCATGCGCCGCCATATGGGTCTCATTGTATGGCGGGGATGCGTAGGGAGTGGCCTGAATGGCAGGGCGAAGCGCTTCAACTGATTGGATTAGCGCAGATATAGGCCCGACAAATGTTGGCGATGATTATTGCGAGGCACTTCAACGAGGGGCACGTCATCTGCGTGGGTCGAGCAGGAAGTGGAGGGTGGATGAGTACATTCGACGATGAGGTCTTCACGGAATGTGCTCGGCCGCCTCCCGTTAGCCCTCCTACTCTCACTTGCAGGTAACGTGTCTGTAGGTCGTTCAAAGTGATGCTCTTTTCCGGAAAGATGAGCACCAATTAGCCCCAACATTTTCGAAGGAATGGACGATCAGTCTTCATTTAGAATCGTAATTTACAATATGGTAAATATATCTGATCGATTTTGTCCAGCGTTTGAAGTCTGATTCAATTGGTGAATCACATTATGGTGTGTGATATTGAAAAAAAGGTTCATACAATTAGTCTCGTTCATTTCCTCCGGGAACCATTCGAATGTGGGAAATATAATAAAGAATAAAACAAATGTTGTCACTTCTCGATATTTAAATGAACAAAACATGCAATTAGTTTCAATGAAAAATGCATTGTCTTTATTTTATTCTACATTTTTTTTCGATTTGCTTCCGATTATTACTCAAAATGATTTTGGACGATTTGATAGAAGTATCATTGGTTTTCTACGGAATGCTAACGCTACTCTACGGAATACTATGTTTACTTTCATATCATACTCCCTATTTTATTTTTTGGTCCTTGATTCCAAATTTAGTAATTGTGTAGAAAATGTCGCTGAACCTATTTATTTATTACGACGATTCCATCATTAATAATCTATGAAATTCAGGACCGTTTGGATACTTTTAATTGATTTTCTTTCAATTGTAATCATAAGTCATAATTATACACGCAAAATAATTTTCCACTCCACGATCTACGATAAGAATATTTCAATTACGCCTCTATTTTCGTCATGGATTTATCCATCCATTTTCTCTGTCGTAAACATTCCCTAAAATTCCTAATTTTTTAAATTATTTCTCATTGTCACCGTTATTTCTAGAACATTTTAGGTGCCCACGCACCCATTTATTGGTCTTTGTGCGAATTTCTATGTTCAGTTTCCAGGTCATTGCTTAAGGAGAAGGGGATCCGAAACATGCTGCAGTTTGACACGCTCTAATGCTCAGATGAGGCTCCATTCTCTCTTTCTTTTCTTCTCATATGCCAGTCTTTGATTTCTGATCTTTGCCAAGCATTCTAGTAACATTCACCTGTCGTGTCTACTCCGTTCCCCTCGTCCTTCTCATCTAGACGCAGGTTCGCTCTCCCTCTTTCACACTCAGACGGTCTCAATAACCACTCCGAAACAACAAGGAGGGAAGGAGAAAGAAAGAATGAGAGAGGGGATGCCCAAAATATGGGGCTCTGTGGGCGGTTTCCCACCTGCCTGTCTCCTCCTCTCATCGTCTTCCCTCTCTCCTCCCCCCTCTTTTTTCTACCAGGAGAGCCGCCAATCTCCGCCCCTTGACGCGCCGCCGAAGCCAAAAATCTTCCCCGCCGACGAGTAGTACGCGTAACTCGGAGATAAAAGGAACGAACCCCGAGGACTCTTCATTCGCTCAAGATGACCTCGTCTTTCAATGGCAATGGGAGCATTGTGAGTCCACTTTGTTGTCGTCTCGGACGCCCTTTTTGTCCCCCATCATTACTCAGTAATGTCAGTTCGTCCGAACTCAATAACAAGACTTATATGATCATTTTGGTTGACGAAGTCCGATAGTCGTAGATCCTATTTCGTTGTTATCGTTGCTTTGTTCAAGATATAAGTTTTTGCAGCATGCCCACACCGACCAATTCGCGCTGAACAAGAGTCTCATGGAGGGTCAGTGCACAATCGTTTTCACCCACTAACCCTTTGGGTCCAGAAGAACCGGAAAACATAGGTGGTCCTTCCCCCTTCCGACGTCAGGAAGAGTATGAGTGGAAGAGTGGGCAGGCTCCTCCACTCTTGATTGTGCTCATTCTTCCCGTGGTCTTCCCTCTCCAGACTTGTCCCTAGAGGGAACAAGAGAGGAGGAAGATAGGGGAGAATGGGATAAGATGCGCACGAACAACAAAAACTCGGATATGAACACGCCTCATTGTCTGCATTGATGAACATTCGGAGCCCAGATTTACCGCTGAAAAACTTTGATGTTTGAAAATATTTTTTTAAAACAGAGATCTGATAATATTATCTCGTATTCTTCTTCGGAATGCAAGAACGGAGAATGAGTGATGATTCTTTCCCCATTCTTCTTCTTCTCATCCACAATTAATGGACTCGCATATTCAGACGCGCCATTAGAGACGATGGGGATAAAAGTGCAGAAAGAAGATTCTCTGTCGATCCATGCTGAAACTTTCGAAAAATTTAAGAAAAAAAATTGTTTGCAGAATACAAGGCAGCCTTCGACTTCTTCGATGAGAACAAGGACGGATGCATTACAAAGGAGGTTTGAGTATCTGTCCTAGAATGAACCCATGAATTTAAAAAAATGCTCATGTATTCATCTCAGCAATAATATAAGACATTGGCCAATTCCACAGAATCTACTGGTTCTCTGAGCATAAAGTGACAATTCTATTCACTTTCTTCATTCGTATCTCCTCTCGAATCGGTGCATTGCCGATGAGGGAACCATTGAGGGTTCTCTGCATCAATCTCTTGTCGCACTGAAATGCACTGAATATGAGAGGAGACAACGAATAATTCTGGCAATCTTCGAACATTTCTGAAAATATTGCTTTAGATCTGATAATGAGAGGTGATGATGAGAAAACAAAAGCCATGAATAATTATATCACACACACTTTCACCGGACGATGATAAAGAACGGATCGAGCGAACATATGAAATGGATTATTTTTTTTAAATAAAGAGAATCTAAAACAATAATTATTGCTATAATTTGGATATTTTTGAAATCGATGTTTTTTTAAAAAATAGAATCTAAAACAATAATTATTGCTATAATTAGGAACTGCATCTCGCAATGAACAAATGCGGTCAGCGCCCCAGCAAACTGGACATTGCCCTCATCATGTCACAAGGAGATCATGACGGTATTTAAAAAAAATATATATGTTTGTTCCGTCTCATGAAAGCGAGACGTTATCATCCCTCTACGCATAACTCTCGAGAACAAAGACAACAGAAGTTCGCTCCGCCGAAAAATAACTGATATATCATAAAAATTCTAGATAACGGCGTCATAACTTTCGACGAATTCACCGCTCTGATGAAGGGCAAGTGCACGAGGTACGTGACTTTCAGAAGTAGATGCCAAAAAATAAAACTTATCTATTCTGCATACTCGCGCGTCGATTAGAACGAGCAGAATACAAAAGGAGAGAGACACTAATCCCCTCAACACTGATAACTATGAATAGAATTTCGAGATCAGCTTGAGTAGGATAATATTGCATGCTTTTTTTTTTTTTTTTTTCGTTTCACACGATGTCTCGCGCGAACACGTTGTTTTCTCCAAGCGTGTAGACGAGACACTTAATGATCAGCGTTCTCGAAAATCGAGCAAGCTAGCGTGTCGGAGTCTCACTTTCATGAAATTGATGATGATCGTCATTCACGATATCTGCATTAATTCAATTTTTATTGACAACATTTCAGAGGCAAGTACACCTACTCGCAGCTGCGCGAACAGTTTGAGCTATTTGATAAGGTTGGTTGATCTTTAGTCTTTGATCTTTGACCGCAATTAGTAGCTGGCTTCACTAGTACATCAATGGCTTCCTTTGAAGAAGCCCCATGAAATATTAAATGTAGCATTACTCGGAGGGTTGATCGCTGAGCTATAGAAGGAGCACATTCCTAGGCGAATTTTTGAGAAGCAAAGTTCAAACTATGCTTTCCTTCCGGAGACTCGTGCCTACCTTCTCTTTCCCGGCCTTCCCATTGTGAGAAATGCTCGTAAGAGCTTTCAATTATGCGTCGGTCCTTGAATTGCAAATTCGGTCTGACAGAAGGTGAGGGGGGAGAAGAAAGAGAAGAGAAAAAGATGAGAGAAAGGAGCTCTCGAGCGAAAACTTGGGAGAGAAGTGCTGATTAGCACCTTTCTTCTCTCTCACGATCTCTCATCTTTCTGACCGGAGAGAAGGAATGCAAGTCGTCGTTCCTTATTATCCTCTGCACCCATTCGTCGAAAACACGATAATTGGCCAGATTGGTAGGGACGGGAGGTAGGAAGCCAAAACAGCCCCCCTGGAAGCCTCAACACGAATAGGGCAGCAAGTCGCCATCAATCGTCGACACACGCGCAAATTGAATTGAGCCCATAGGAGGGGGGGGGGAGCCACCCCCGATGTTTTCCTGTTTTCTGGTACTGCGGCTAATTCCGCTGTTTGTAAGAGGCAGACAAAGAAGATAAATGGTAACGAGAGGATTAGGGGAGTAGACGAACTCCCTGATCAAAGGACAGAAAACAGAAGGCGAAATGCTGAGATATGATATCTTACTCAATACGTATGGCTATTCGGCGTGGCATTGCGGCGCCGCTACCCCTCGCCATATTTCGTAATAGGCTCTTGGGGGAGGTAGCGGCGCCACTACGAGATGCCGAATAGCCAACTATATTTCTCAGCGGTTTTCAACAGAGATTAGCATGTCAATTTTGCGCGCAAAACGCATAGTAAACACACAATTCTCAATGTTCAATGATCAATTAACGAGCAGTCACGCAAGGAATTACGGAACTGTGCTTGCAATTTGACAGAACGCAGTAGGTTCTGAGTGTGCATCGGAGCATTGAGGGTTTTGCTGCAAGTATTATCAACGTTGGAAGACAATATCTGTCGCACTTTACATAATTCAGGATAAAGAATATTTGATGATTTTTCTTTTTTTCTGAGCTTCAATTGGAGGTTGAGTGGGCTATTTTGCAGGACAAGGACGGATTCATCGAGAAGCTCGAGATGATCGAAATCGTTCGTGAGCTCGCTCTTGGCTCTTCGTTTCCTCGCGAGGTTTTAAAAAAAATTAATTTTTCTTAATTAAATACATTAATTTATTTTTTAAAGCATCAATCACTGGTTCCAGGTGATCGAACAGCTGTTCAAAGAAGCAGACGTAGACGGAGATGGGAAGATCTCCTTCGAAGGTGCGTTTTAGTGATGACAAATTGGAACCGTCTCTCCCCAATTCGGGTGCTCTCTCTTTGAAAACAAAGCGAGCACACGAAATGTGGAGTCGGGTTCCGATTTGCCCTCGCTAGTATGTTTATGAAACACGAAACGCTTATATCTTTACAATGACAAAAACAGGACTACTTTCGAAATTCTTTGCTATTTTGGGGGCGCGTTGACTCCAGAATAGATCTCGTTTGCATGGAAGAGAGATTAACTCATTTTGCCACCACGGCTGCTTTTCGAATCGGATTCTGTCTCCTTCCCAGAATTCTGCTAGAAAGGCTTTGCAATACCAGGAAATTCGACGCCTTTGAAATTACAAAGTTAAAAAAGAATATTATAGAGTTCATCCTCGCAGTAAACTGACAGTACCGAGTCAACGACATCTCTTTCACTCCCTTTCACACCTCAAATGAGATCTAAACCATTCAAAAAATGCTGATATGTCTAAGTTTCCTCCCACGATCAATGTGATGTCGGCCTATTCACGGACCATTTCCAAGTATACAGATACCGTTTCCAAATTACAAAATCGAACTATTTCAGTCTCAATGTCAGCAACTTTCCGATCCGAAACCTTTGCAGTGTATTTCATTCTGTAATCAAAGCTTTGATCTCATCATGTGCAGCATCCAATAAACTTTTTGTTAGACGTTAATGATTTATACAGAAACATGCTCGAGATAAATTACAATGCTGATGCATGGTAGAGTTGGTGGAGTAACCAGACAATGTTTATGAGTTAGCACTATTCAGAAATGATCAAGTTGTGCTATCAGTACTGATTTGGTACACGGTTTGTGGATGTGATCGTTGGTTGGGTAGCTATTCTGTTGTTTTCACACCATCTGGGCACGAGGTTGGAAATCGGGAGTGTTGTCGACGAGCGTTCTTGGCGACTCTGCAATGTCTGAGAGGAGTCTACAGAAAGAAAAAGGTCCGAAAATATATTAATTTAATTAATTAAACTTAGTCAGTATGTATTGCGCTTGTTGAGCGAATATATTTTCAGTAAGTAAGCAGTCGATATGCGTTATGTAGTGAGTGTTCGCATGATTTCAGAAAGGTGTTCTAAAGCGTGTTATTCTCACCCGGAATCTTCTCACCGGAGAGCTCATTCTCTTCCTGTCTGCTCAGATTCGTGTAGGCACTGTTTGCTCCGGGAAGGGATGGCATCGGAATATTGCGGATGTTGGTGAAACTGAATTGGGAAATAGAAATCAACTCATTTATTAGCATTTTATATTTCCGAATACAAATTCTTCGTTCCCTTCACTCTAAAAAATATATGCCTCCATTTATCTCTTTCTAGAATCGAGAGGAGAATGAGGACGTCTAGGAATACCATTAGTCAATGTGCCCTCTTCTCTCTATGAGTTGAATGGAATGCGCTCCCATTCCCACGCGCATGGTACCACGTCATCGTTTTCAAAGAACTGTGAAAATTTCTCGAGTGGAACGTCTTGAGTTCCCATTTTTTTCGTTCCACAAACAACAAAGAGGTGGAATTAGATAACGCTAGCAACTTCGCGATACAACGTCACGATGGTGAAATTCGATAGTGTGGTTTTCTTTTATTTTTCTCATAACCCGAATTTTTCGTCGTTCAGTTTCAAACATCTATCGCAAAATACGCGTTTTTCAACTTCTATCCTTGACTCACCGGTATCCCTTGTTGAACATAATGTAACCAGCAGTGACGAAAATCGCAGCACTAATCACTCCGAAGAGAGCGAAGAAGAATCGATAGCCACGGGCGTAGCGAGAGCCGCACAGCTGAAATTAATCGAATAGTTTGCATGAATTCCTGTCCATGAAAAGTTTTATTTTTATTAATCATCGAGATTAGGAATGAGCAAAAAACAATAGAGTAACAGCATCGATGTTCTGTTGGTTAATGGGACAATACGATGACAGACTTACTTCCTTAGTCAGTGCCTGGTCGAGATATTTGCCATTCATCTCCTTCGGATACGCGCATCTGAGGTATATTCACATTTGTTTTATACTCGCTTGAATTCCTCAGTCTTAGATAATAAAATAATGTATTGAAATCTTAGAGATACAAGAATTTCTTAATGAATTTACGTCGTTTGCTTGTGCTTCTCACCTTGCGTTAGTGGCGAATCCGCTGGGGAACTTGACATTTCTCAGGAAAATCATGTCGCACGTGCAGTTAAGAGGCGACCTGTCCAGGTCGAGTCGTTCCAGCTGTAAAACACTATTTGCTTCTAAAAAACAATTAATTTGGTAGGAAAGAACACAAAACCCGCTATAATTGTTCTTGCGAACATTGGAAGCACGAATACGACGATAAATAATATGAACCATACCGTATCATATTCGAGCATGAACGTCGAAAGAGTGCTGATGTTGGATTTGCTGAGTTTGAGGTCCTGCAGCATCAATATAAAATGTAATTGAAACGCTAGCTTCTCTTCTCTCTATGCATATGAGAGGAATCACGAGATTTTCGAGAGCCTTACGGCGGTAGGAATTTTTATAGCCGATCCTGCTGAAAAGTATAAATTAAGCACTTCGAATGATGCTCTTTCAAACTGCGTTTGCCGATTTTCGAAAACTCATCTCATTTCCGAGTAGTGGTAGGTCAAACTAGGTACCCAATGAAATTTTAGGCCAAATTCGACTCACGAAAACGACCATAACTCGCTTCAAAAGTATGCTAGAGACAATTCCAAAAGATCGTTCGAATGGGGAGGCATAGGGCAACATTTTGTATGTTGGAGATGCTATTACACGTCCATGCGCTAGATCGGGGCGGTCGGTTATTAAATAAAGTGATGTAACTATCCAAATACCGATTTCCCCAACAAGCGCCTATATACGTTTTGAAGTTACTACTGGTGCCTATAAACCCCCCAAAAATCAGAGGAATCGGAGGTGG
Organism: Pristionchus entomophagus; assembly: GCA_036245825.1. Lineage (NCBI taxonomy): Eukaryota > Metazoa > Nematoda > Chromadorea > Rhabditida > Neodiplogasteridae > Pristionchus > Pristionchus entomophagus. The sequence continues at coordinate 32,910,432 of BTSX01000006.1, forward strand.
TAAAAAAATTTAGCTCTTCATTTTGTCCGAAAAAGTGCCGATTTCGACATTTTTTCGGTCATAACTTTTTTCTTTCAAATTCTTATGAGCTCTCATGTCGAAATTCGAACTCAGCACGCAAAAATACGCCAGAAAATTCTATAGTGACATAAAAATAAAAATGTTATACTCCAATAAATAACCTTGACCTTGACAAAAAAGTTGCCAGGATTTTGGTCATAACTTTTTTATTTCGATGTTTCATAAGCTCTAGTTAGCAAATTCGATTTCTACGCTCAAAAATAAGCCCGGAAATCTTATAGGGACATGATTCTGACACAAAAATATTTCGACCAAAATCCGATCAAAGGTGAAAAAGTGGTTAGAGTCGAAAAACTTTTTGTCTCGGAATCATTTCACTGTAGAATTTTCTGGCGTATTTTTGCGTGCTGAGTTCGAATTTCGACATGAGAGCTCATAAGAATTTGAAAGAAAAAAGTTATGACCGAAAAACAGTCGAAATCGGCACTTTTTCCAACATAATAAATGTTGTCCTATGCCTCCTCATTCGAACGCTTTTTTGAAATTGTCTCTAGCATAATTTTGAAACGAGTTATGGTCGTTTTCGTGAGTCAAATTTGGCCTGAAATTTTATTGGGTTCCTACTTTGACCTACCACTACTCGGAAATGAGATGAGATTTTGAAAATCGGAAAACGCAGTTTGAAAGAGCCTCATTCGAAGTGCTTAAGTTTCAATCTTCAGCAAGATCCGTGATACAGATTCCTACCGCCGCGAGGTGGTCATTTCTCTCGAAAACCTCGCGATTCCTCTCATATATCTCTTAGCACATCTGCATCGGAGAAATGAGCCGTCGTTACATATGCGAGATTGAGTGGGAAGCATAATCAGCCTAATGAGAAAAGCAGTCGACGTCAACGATGGGATGTATGCCTCCCACACTGCATGCATTAGCAAGCGTCTTGAATGATTGCAAAAAAATGCGCATTCAAAACATTCTGTGCATCAGTAGTGCGTTTCTATCGTTTTTCTACAAACAAGTGAATACTAAAAAAAAAAAAAATTAAATGTGACGAACAATGAGACTTTTGGCGCGATCATCGACAAACTCCATGAACCCGAAAGCGTTCTCGTCAATGATCGTCAATTTCGAGCTGTTGTGGAAGGACAGCGTCTAGAAAGTGTTTACAAGATCGGTTATCAGAGACATTGCAAGCGCAAAAAATTGTAACAAAAAAAATAAATACATTCGAATGAGAAGTGTGAATACATTCTACTGTTAGAATGTAACAAAAAAGCGTAAATTAATCACTTTTCGTCCTAATCAATGTATCTATTGTACCTTGAGGTGTGTGAGCCCACAGAAGGCGCTATCCTGAATGGAAGCCAGGAACGGCATGTACTCGAAGTAAAGAGTAGTTAGCTCTGGTTCGCCGACGAATGACTGGCGATGTCTGCAATTTGCTGATTCTTTTTTCTAAATATGATGACAAGATATTGGTAATGATTCTGATAGTTCAGCAATGTTCGTGTAATGTAATGTTGACTGGCGATGACTGCAAAACAGTGATGTCAAGTAGGAAACGACACTCTGCTCGCTCGTCGTTCAGAAAACGAGATAGAATTGAGGCGAGTTTGATTCCCATTTGATTTAAAGGGATCCAGTACCCAAAAATGAAGTGCGCCTCAATCTGCTCGTTGATGCTCCTTTACTTCAATGGCATAAAACAAAAAAATTAAATAAATTTATTTAAAGCAAAAAGTGAACGAAACCGGCTTATAGGTTACACTGCTGGGGTGGTGTGGCTTTCCGATATATTCCAAAAATTACGGTAGTCGAAGCGCATCGATTGGAAATAGCCCGAAATGTCCTGCTGTTACTTCATTTTCACTTTTCGCCATTTTTCGGGCATTTTTCAGCAGCTTTTCCGGTTTCATTTTATTATTTTCAGGTTATTGGGTTGCATTGCGCTTGATAGAGCTTTCAATTATAACTCTAGACAGTATTTGCCAGCTAAAAGTCGTGTAAACGGTCGAGAATGCGCTTTGATTGCGTCACGAACGTTATCAGTTTGCAATTATTGCTTATTTTTGCTCCTAGTTTGGTAAAAACACGACCTTGCGTGACCTGCAAAGCTTCCTACCAAACAACAGCTCTCACACTTCGTGATGTGAAGGGAATGGGTAGTTCGTCTTAACCTTCTCGAGCAAGAAATGGAGGAGTTGGACGACAGAAGCGCCTTCAACGGAACTTCAGCCGGGTAGTTAGAGTTACTAGTTTTTCTTTAGCCTCATTCCGCGGGCTTAGCTTCGTGTTGCTCCTGATCCGTCTTTATTTCATTTTACCAGATTGGAGGCGGAGCCAAGGCATATTCTTACGCTGCCTAGGGTCATGATTAGACCATAGGTGCTTTGGTTCTTGCTTAGACTTCTTTAGGACATATTTAGGATGATAAAGATCAGACATAGGCTAAATATTTGTCCGTAATCTAATAAAGGGGAGTAGTGCCGCCAAACCCAATCATGTCATAGAATGTGCTGAGGAAGCAGATGATACACATTAATATATTGACCCTGAGGAGACAAAGGAAGAGATTTGAAGCATATCATATTACTAGTTTGTTCTATCACAGCAAGAGGTATCGATGAATACGGTATACGGCCTACTCATACCGACTGATCTACCCATCAATGATCGGCCTGGTGGAGCATGATAGTCTCTCCACCCTCACCACAATTCGTGCTCGGGTTCGTTGCATTATTGATTCTTCATTTGAGCATATACAACAATGTTTATTCTCACGAAAGCACTAACGATGATCAATCTGTACAAATGAAAGAACCGAATCTAGACTAATCGAGATGCCATATTCGTCGTTGAATTCTTCAGATTTTCAGTCGCATTCAACTTCTCCGATCGCTCGTTCAGATTCTGAAATCACTACCGTATTTCTTATATCGATAAATACCGTATCCTGTTGAACGAATACCGTAACCTTCTCCTCTCACCTGAAGTGCCATGGTTGCTGCTTGCTTGTCCTGCAGTCGCCCCATTCAGACGCGCAGATCCTAAAACAAACACCTTAGTTAGATTAGTCCCTCACTTCCATTGAAGATGACATTCATACCAGTCCAACCATGGCGGCGACATTTTTGGACTAGGGATGGGGAAACATGGGCGCACGGTGCGATACATAAGCATAGACTTAGCGAACGATTGGGACGTTTCGCTCTGTAGTTACCCCTTATATCTAATTAGTTGAAGCCAATCGATACGTATTTCACGATACATTCACAGCCCCACTCTTGCTGTAGTCAGTGGAGAAGATTGGCATCTTCACGGAATATCAAGTTACCGTACCTCTCCTGGACAGACCGTATCCATCTCCACGCTCGTTGCGTGCCGGTGAGCTGCGGTGATCTCTGTAATTATAGTTATTAAAATATTGTAATGACTTTAATTTTATGGCACTATGTCGGATGATAACCTATTGGAAGATATTCATTTTTTAATGCCGTCTATAACAGAACAGTTCTCGTTTATAAATGGTGCGTAGCGTATCATCCGACCTATCGCCAAATTAAACGAACATACCATTCAGGAAGATCAGTGCTACAGTCACTAGACAAAACCAGTGGCTTGCCTATTTTTACTAACCGCAGCAGCATAGAAACGAATAAAACTAGAAGTCGTTCGCGATACCAATTTGAGTCAATTCCCGATGAAATAACATTGGAAGAGCGTCCTTGATCTACCGCGAATGAGGTGGGGAAATTGTTATAGCTGTTCTCACCGTTCCTGTCTCTCGATCGATCCCTTCCGTCTCTCTCCTCGGCGATCGATCACGACGGGACGAGCGATCTCTTCTTAACCATTTATTTAATTATTTAAATAAAATCTGAATCAGCAGTCTCACTTCGAGTACGCTATAATAAAGATATAGCCGAGTTGGCTGAATGAGCTGATAAGACTCAAAATATACACCAGCATGCTGCAGGTTACATTTCCAGCTAATTATATGTTTCACCAGCATAATTTCACAAAATTGGTTTGCCATAATTTAGTCAGCGCCGGCGTTAGAACAATAATCATTAATGTTAATGCGAACCTGTGCGATCTCGAGCGACGCGACGGGGAGCTTCGATCCCGTCGAGGTGGCGAATCACGACGACTAAATATAATCAAATATTATTTAAATTATAGAAATATGAATAATTTGATATACACAGGGTCGCCAACATCCCGAACAGCGCATTATTACAGACGTTTTTATAACCGACTTGAAAACAATTGGAAGGAAGACAAGACAAGGACGCGCTAACTAACCGATCATCGCGTCTCCTCTAGTCCCTGCCGCGCTCCCTTCTGTCGTCGTGACGAGGCGAGCGCCGACGATCGTCTATGATTATATTAATTATATATTAATATTTTAAATAACAAATAGTCGATAAAATAGGTAAAACTGGCCAAAATAAGTGAAAACTACCTTGGAATCGCGACGGCGCTTTCGGGCAGGCGGCAATTCGGAACGCGCCATCTAGAAAAAACGGGTGCTATCGCAACGATATCGAGTGACCAGTCAAGCAAATAACGGTGATGTGGCGAGGAAACGATCAAACGCAAGCGCAGCTACGCGATAGTGGTAAAATATCACATCACGACATCGTCGTGGACCTAAGGTGAGACTCTGATAAGAAAAAAGTAAGCGAATTGGTCAATAAATCAATAAACGGCATGAAAGAAAAATAAAGTAAAAGGACGCGCGTCCGGAAATCGTGACCGGAAAATGATGTGGTGAACCTCGCCAGAGTTCACCACCCCGTTCAAATTCTCGCTGGTTTTATTTAGTCTATTTAAAAAATAAAGTAAAAATTGTATTTAATTTTAAGTTTTCATTTTGATTTTAATCCAGGTATTTCTGTCGATAATGAAAGTATAAAAAATAATAAAAATTCAAAGTTTGAGGCTACTGGGTCCCTTTAATCAGTACTGTAAATTATTGATCGCAGTTTCGCTGACCCTTGACAAGGCATCATTTCGAGAGAGCAGAATAAGAAAATAAAACTCACAGTTCAGCAATGCTCGTCTCTGAGAGATCCAGTATCTGCAGGTGCTTGATCTCCTCGAGAATCTCCGGCACTTCGGTGAACTTGTTGCCGCGCAGTGAAAGCTTCTTCAGATTCCTGAATGCTGACCAACTGCGATTTTCAATGATAGTTTTTCAACAGTGTTCAGATGAAAAATCTAGTTCTAATCTGTTTTCGCCTTCATACTCCATCACTTACTTGAATGGCTCAAACAGGCCCTTGGGCATGTTTTTATCGTCGAAATCGCATTCGTCCATGGAAAGAGTCTCGAGTTTGTCAAGACCCTCGAAGAAGTCCTGCAATTAAAGGAGGGGTGGCTCGAATATATGACTAGATGAGTTAGATAGGGAAGGTGGTGGGGATTTGCTACCCGCTCACACTTTCGAAACACCCATTTTACCAATTTTCGTTTGAACCGAATAATGAGCGATTGGCTGTTTGCCAATCAGCACTGAAACGAGGGAAAGAGAGGGGATAATGGAGAGAGTGCTCATGCAAATCGGGGCGCACGGATCGATTTTTCATGCGCCTTCGTGTGACGCCTTCTTTAAAGGAGCTATCGAATTAATTTTTCAAACTATTAAAAGTTGCAGGTGTTAAACAGACCTCATCCAAAACGAGCTCGTTTCCGTCGAGCACGAGCTTTTTGAGGTTTTTCAGCTTGCGGAAAGGAGACTGTAAATGTGTATTCCAAGATTTTGTTTTATTTATCGTATGACTACCTTCTCCGTCACTTTAATGCGATTGTAGCTGAGGTCGAGAGTGTGGAGGGTCTTCTCGAGATCTCCCGCGAACATATCACTGAAAGTGAAAAATGACCGAGTGGAAAACGCGGGGATTTATGGTGTGGAGCGCTGTTGATTCATTCACCATTGCGATAAGTCCTTACAATTTCTTCTGAGAACTTTTAAAAAAAAAATTTGTTTGATTCTTGCTCTGTGATTCACTGCACCTTCTGATAGTCTTCAACCAGTTCTTTGAGAGGACAATCTTAGAAATGTTCAGGAATCCGTCAAATGCCCGTGCGTCGATCCTGGAGATTTTGTTTCTCTGCAGATAGATCGCGGCCAGACTCTCCTCCATCCCCTCGGGCATTCGGTTCTGAAATGTTGCAATTGTAAACGGTTGTCACCTCTACACAATCGATTTTTTGAGATACATTTTATTTCGAAATTGTCACTTGTTCACCGAGTAAACAACCCTTTGTATGACTTTATCTGCTCTCAAAATAAGTGTGTGTTCATTGTTCATATTCCACAAGCAATTAATTTTTTAGCGTTAAAAAATTAAATTAATATTAAAAAAATATATATATTAATATTTAAATATTTTGGGTTTCTCTGACCCTTTGCAGCCTAGTGATGACGTTATCCTCGAAGTGAGCTACCAGCGGCTTGAATCCCTGCAAGCACGAGTTTTAATATCTCAAAGAAGATGCCAGTTTCAATAAAAACGTTGAGAAAATTGATTATAGAGACGTGATCATGTTTTGTTTTTTTACTGTCGAAGTGCCAGAAAAGTTCTGTTTTTCATTATATATTTTATAGTGTTACGGTAACCTTACTTTACTGCTCACCTCGAGATTCTTGTTCTCTTTGGATAGTGCAACATCCGCTGAGCTCATCCCGGAATCATCTTCGAAGATGATGTTGACACAGTTCACCTGAGGTTCAGGGCGATTACAGCAATATCATAGCAGGAAAAGGTGTCAACATCATTACCCAAGTAACAGTAAATTTAAAATTAATTATTGTTCAAAAATGTTTAACCTCATTAATTTCACAAGTGCAGGCTTCGAGCTTTGTTCCATCACAGATGAGAAGAGGTTTGTCCTGAAATGACTCAATATTTGTTAAACATGCTATTCAATGCGGCCTTTCATTGTGATGAGTCATAATCTGGCAAACTTGATTGACATACACAAGATTCAAGCTGAAATCATGATAACCGTTCTTGAATACGTGACACTATTTCAGCTCGGCAAGCAGTTGCTCAGTGGTACCGATAAACGTAATGTTTACAACATGAGAATTAAGAAAAATAACCAGCTCTTGCAAACCATAAACTGACACTCTCATCAGCTTCTTCCTTCTTTTCCTTCTTTCCCTTCGGCTCAAGTTCATTGGAATCCTTATCATCTTTTCTTCGCTCGAGAAATTCTTGTGTTTTCTTGGAAATGTGCTGAAAATAATGCAAACTATCGTTAATGATATACAAAACACGAGCACTCACTTCATTGATCTTCGTCTTTTTTCTGTGCAGTACAGTTTCAGGCTCTTCGTATTCATACTCATCAGGTTCTTCTTCCTGAACACGTGAGCTTTTAGGAAACATGATACAACAAGACACATATTTCGAAATTGATTATGTTTTAAATATATTTCCGTAGTCTAAAGAGCATTTTTATTTTATTTTAGGAGATAGCTCTTTATTTTCTAAGGAAGTGGTTGTTATCAACACTCACACCAAGCGATTCCGCCGAAACCTCAGTCTTCCGAGCAGCTACTATTGATACAGTAGCAAGGCCCAGCAGTATCAATACACGTAGTTTCATCGCCTGAAATATCACAATTTTGGCTCATTACTTTACCAATTGTGCACGATAAGTGACTGAAACTAGGAATGGAAAACATGCGAGAAAATCATCAAAGTTAATTTCAACAAAATCGAAAAACCAACAGAACTGCCAATATTTGTGTACGGTCGAAAGCGACGGGACACTTGGGCAGTTGAGTGATAAGCCCGCCGTCCTGATATGGGTATTGATCAAGTGATGGTCTTTTCTCTCCACCCCCGTCCCTCTCCCTTATAACGATAACAATATTTCGAACGACTCTATTGTTTCGCCTGCTATTTTGGGGATCAGATAGACTACTGAGCATTGGGAATGAAGAGCGAGTGAGTGTTCGCCTGAGATTCAATACGATCTGAAAACAAACCATCCACGCAAAGAAAAACCATTGTCGTCTACACCGCCACGTTTACAATATGTGTAGGCGAAAGGCATTCCTATGTCGCGATACATTTCAGATAGCTTTTCAAACAAATTCGAATCTCAAAGATTGTATTTTTTTTGTAGAAAGATGAACCAGATTATGACACACCTGTGTGTTTGTCATCTTGTACGGTCAGGCAACAGTACTCGAAAACTTGATTCTCCATGAACTTTTAAAATCGTAATAATGCGTTTGACCCTGGCTGATCGTGCTGGGCAACCGCCAAATCAAATTGACAAGCTGTTTCGGTTCGGTGCCAGAGTGCCTATCGGGTACGTTAGGGGACATCTGTGATCTACTATCGATTATTGATTATTCAGAACACGGAGATTATTCCTCCATCCATTCAGGCCCATGAACACATCAGGATCGTATTTTCTTCCTCGTTTCCTTGACCGTCTAATCACAAGGGAAAGGGCACTTCTTCGAACCAGTCGATGGCACCTAATCGCGTTAGCTGCCCTCTAGGTCACTCGCCTCTTTCCCTGTTCGCGGAAGCAAGGCCAAGCGTCACCTGATTAGTCGCCATTGAGAATGTTCCAAATAGCCGGAACCAGCCTGCCAGTCGGTCAACCAAACCCCTCTCTAAAATCCATTTAAAAGAGAGCGGTTCCCAGAGCTCAGGTGGTTCTCCAAACTCGCCGAAAAGAGACTCACACTGTGTAAACATCTCTTCATTCATCATATTCCGTACTGGGACTCGTTTTCTGGTCTACGCAGTATCTCGCCTGGAACGCCCGTGACTAATCAATCTGACGTCCTGGACTGAGTGTTACCGTAGTCATGGCTCGAAGACCCAAGTACAGTCTGGCAGTGCTGGAAAGGCCGTGGGCCAACGTCTTATCACGCTACTGCGCCATAGTTGCACGGTGAGTGTTGCGTTTTCGTATTGTTTGGGCTCAAATGAGGTCTCGTATTGAATGTTCTGCCATTAACAAGAGTACAGACATTTCCCCCTGAATTTCGCTATTGTCTCGCTTTGCTGATATATTGGTGTTTCCGGAGTGCTGAGATGCATTGTCGAGGCCTATTTGACGGATGCCTAGAGAAAACGGGTTCCTGTAACCACCGTGCATTCCAGACACCCACTCGTCTTCATTATCATCCCTGTTATTCTCACTGCCATGTTGTCGACTGGAGTGCTGTTCAAGTTCAAGGTCGGGGTTTGTTTTGTGCTTTGCCAGACGAAAATAGATTAGCGTTCAAAGGGAAACATAGTCAGGGATTTCCTAGGATTTATTTTAGAATTGTTTTCAATGATAAAAATTACGATAATTCCATGATGAGAAAAATGACCAGAGATGTATCAGGTGGTTCGTGGTGTTCACTACCTCTATTCGCCTACCGATGCGCGATGGAAAACCGAGGAGGGCGTGTTCAACACGCATTGGGCATCCTCGGATGACCTATTTTACCCAGGTAGGCAAATCACTGTCCTACTGACATTGAAGCCTCGTAATCGTGCCTCACAAGCTCCATGGTCGTATTAGACATATTGTGAGGGCGGTGCGACCCTGCGTATGATCACTGTTGTGACTGCGCTTGTTCCAGAACAGCGGTGGAAGTACAATTCATGAAAAAATTAAATAACCCAGGGAAAGACGTTCTCAGGCGGAAGGGCATCTTTATGATTCTGACTGCGAGAGACGGAGGAAGTGTTTTAAGGTATTATTCATCGAATAACATCTCGTTTGGAAAAGGGGATGCGCTACTGTGCTTCGTTGGGCCTCAGATATTATAACCATTGAAATCTTTTGATGGAATTGTTATCAAGAAAACAATTCAGGCGGAACCACGCAAGCGAATTTCTCGCAGTCCTAGATTGGATCGAGAGCGTGAATTTAACATCAGCTGATGGAGATTCGTATTCATACAAGTGGGTTAAATTTTTTTAAATTCTCCTTTCCATTTGGACTGTCAATCGAACCTTGGTAAAAGTGTTTTATTCAGAGATATCTGCTTCAAATTTCACAACAAATGCTTCGACAATACCCATGTTCGAATAGCTGCTGATCATTTTATTAGAGTGAACGCGGTTAGTGTTCTTATCTATTATTCACAACGTAACAAATGTAATCTTAAACGTCAAATAACATCATTTACAAAATACGAACGTTAATGATTCAGAACCAGCGCGCGAACATCACATGGCCAATATACAGGAGTGAAATGTCAGAGGAGAAGATCGATCTGAGTCAGGTGAATTAAATGGCCTTCCAAATAGTTTGTAAATAGAGAAAAACAGACTGAAGGTACTTACTGTTGCGTCAATGGTTTTTATCCAGGGTCTCGGCAACGTCACGACGAGACGTGACGGAACCATTGTTGATGCCACCTCGTGGATGGTTCTCTATCAGCTGAAGCATGATACGGAAAAGATGGCAAGACGAAGCTCGTAAGTTCACCGTGTTTTTGTATGCTGAAAATTCTGAACACATTGTGCCTAGGTTCAAAACACGTTTACTTGTAGAAACTTCGAAAAGACGATCGACTTTCTCTCTCGGAACGGTCAAGTGCCCGGTTCTCTGCTGGACACTTTCACTTTCCATTCCGATACTTTCGATGAGGAGCTAGCGGACAGCAATATCAGACTGATACCAAGGTATGAACACCTTCGTAATCGATCATGCGGGAGTCATGGATTTATGCAGAGCTTGATCCCGTACAGAATCCTCAACGAAAGAACATGAAACTGTTCCAGATTCTCAGTGACGTTCGGCATTCTGATCTTCTTCTCCGTCATCTGCACTTTCAATCTGCACTGGGTGTGGGTGGAGGTGAGGCGATCATCACGCACGACAACATCAAAATGAGTGTTTGTCAATCAACATGTTCGCTTCAGAAAAAGCGACAACTGGTGGTCGACTGGGTGCTGAGCAAGCCGTTAATGGGCATTGTTGGAGTGGTGAGACATAACCTAAAATATTGATAACGAATTCTTCAGATGCAATCTTCTAAACAATAATAAGGATTATTTTTAAACCAAAAATCATTAGAACTCTCTAAGATAACGACAATGATGGCGATCGTTTCTGCGATGGGCCTTCTCCTGCTCTTCGACGTCACCTTCGTCGACATGTGCACTGTGATGCCGTTCCTGAGTCTGAGTGAGTCTCTATCACTTCTTCAATACAATAATCCGTTTTTTTATTATAATTTCGATCGTTCCGATGCTGTGCGGAATCTCATTTCAAACTTATCGTTTCCGATCTGATTGAATCTGCATGGTCTTAATCGCATTGTAGCCATCGGCATCGACGACACGTTCCTCATCCTCGCAGCGTGGCATGACTCCCCACGGCATCTGCCCGTTCAGGAAAGAATCATCAGGTGGGTATTTTTATATTATATTATTATAAGCTTAATATACCGTCAAGCGGGAGCAAAATGAACCAAATGCACTATTTTACTGTATTTTGGTGTATCAAACAGTAAAGGCTGGCATTTCGCCCAGAGTTGATGAAAAGTTGTAATTTTTCGGATTTGGGACTTTCAAGTGATTATCTCAAATGCGTTTCGAGGAAATTTTGATTGAGCATTTCTAAATATGTGAAATCGGAACAGTGATTTTACGGAGTTTTGTGGCAAGCAAGCGCATTGTTCTTGAATTTTCTAAAGTGATGTTGAAACATGCATCGGTATTTGAAATAGGACGTTTATGAGTTGGTGGTGCATTCAATGTATGTTGTAACACGCAAACGCAGCGAAATTAAAAATTTTAAAAACACCACTTTCCGATTTTTTCTGTTCCGATTTCACATATTCAGAAATGCTCAATCAAAATTTCCTCGAAATGCATTTAAGATAATCACTTGAAAGTCCCAAATCCGAAAAATTACAACTTTTCATCAACTCTGGGCGAAATGCCAGCCTTTACTGTTTGATACACCAAAATACAGTAAAATAGTGCATTTGGTTCATTTTGCTCCCGCTTGACGGTATAATGAGCAGAATACGCTGACGGTGCTCTTAGATAATGACCTGAATAATCTGATTGATTACAGATCAATGAGGCACGCTGCTGTCTCTATCTCAATCACTTCGCTCACCGACACAGTCGCATTTCTCATTGGAGCCATCACGCCTCTTCCCGCAGTGAGATCCTATACTCATGATGTTATTGGGAACTCTAGAGCAAGAGCTCAAACATTTTAGCCACTCGTCGTGATGACCTGTCGACCCCAATTTGGCAAATCCTAAAAAATATAATTTATCTATGTAGGTCCGCTACTTCTGCTTCTACTCCGCAGCTGCCATCGTCTTCATCTTCCTCTACTCCATCAGTATCTTCGTCGCGATTCTCGCCCTGCAGGGAACGAGGGAAGAGAACTGCCAGAACTCAGTAACGGGTGCCCTGGTCATTACGGATTCCAGAGCAGGTTAGCAGATTTTGAACAATATCAGCTTGAGCTTTGTCCAGCTTGTTTGTGGTATCAATTTTTTTTTTCAAATTATTTTTTTGTAGAAAACCTCACCTCATTCGAACGATATTTCAACACCGGTTCGCGAGCGGAGCAACCTCAAAACAAACCAGACCTGGTGAGAATTGACATTTAAAAAAATAATAATTGTTGTATTTTTCATCAATTATTGAGTATCATTCGAAATTACACAAACGAAGTGTCAGCAATTCGTTCACAGATCGATACCATTCCCTCCGACACTCGATTGTGGTATCAGCGATTTTTCGAGGACGTTTATTCTCCTTTCATCTGGAAGTCAGTATGTTCAATATTTATATTATAATTATTTTAATTATTATAATTACTTACAACTTCTTATTACTCGCAAATAAGAACATTTGATGCAGGGGAGAAGTGCGGCTCATGTCTCTACTTCTCTTCGGTCTCTACATTTTCGGATCTGTTTACGGCATTCAACAACTGGTCGTGGGATTTGATGTAAGAATGATAAGTTTGGCGGTGAATCGAGTAACCTTTCATGGTGATGTTACGGATAAAGCATAATGGTTGTAGCTCGTGAACATCATCCAAGAGGACTCGCCTGCTCATAAGTTCTTCGAGGTCAAGACTGCCAGCTATGCTGAGGTCAGTTCTGATCGGGATGTATTTCCATAATTTGGACTCAATCGAACAAGTCCAACAATCCATTCCAGACGATGGCCCGAGCGGAAATAGCTGTTCTGAATCCTCCAAATCTCGCTAACGCCACTCAGAGAACCTCGTTCATGTCTGTACTGAGGGAATTCGAACAAACGTCTTGCTCTGAAGGCTCGTTCATTATTCAAGTTTTCAAAATAACAAAAAAGATTGGTGAAACAGCGTAAGAATGACTTTTGATGGTGACTGTGGAAATGGAATCCATACTCAGGCCCTGCCTCCACTGAGTTTTGGTTGTACGGTTTCCAAGAGTATCTCAAGCAGCTTGGATTCAGCGGTATGATCGAATCTGTTCTGGATGATGAAGACGTAGGTATTTGATCTCATTTTCGTCCCTTAATAATAATAATAATAATTTATACTAGAGCTCACCAATATGCAAAATATAAATCCGGCCTTGATCCGGCTTTCTCACTTTGTCTGACTAATACACTCAAAACAAACTAACTTTCAGTCATTTGCCATCGCACTGGACACTTTCCTGCTATCTTCCGACAGATTCTCTTTTGATATTCTCAGGTGCGCATATTTTCTTTAATATTTCCACTCCTTCGATACTCAGATATTCAAACGGCACTCGACGAGCCTTCCGCTTCTCGACAGCTCTCAACACAGAGCAAACGGACTATCGAATCGTCGAGTGCTGCCGACAGTTCCGGTATTTTTTCTGTAAATCTAAGTAGTGATATTTACTAAATATCGTGAGCTACACCGTGCCATACTTATTTTTTTTAACTATAATTTTCAATTCCGCTACGTTTCTTTTTCACAATATTCCGAAACTAATTATTTTTTCAGTGAATCAGGACGATAATTTCAGCTTCTTTGTTTAGCTCGGCACTAATGGAAGCCTACCTGCCTTGCGTGGAAAAGCCTAACACCTTTACCTTTTACCTTTTTTACCTCACTTATTAACCGTTTCAGGGAGATCGCTGACCAGTATCCCGAGTACAATCTGTCCACGTACACTCCATTCTGGAATCTCGCGGACCAATTCGAGATTATGTGGCCGCAGACCATGCAGGATATCTACATATCGATTGGTGAGTTCGTTAAAAATAGTTTCCACACCAAAATATCCCAATATTAACACAAATTTATTGCAGGAGTAATGATTCCGATCTCGCTTCTCTTCATTGAGCAGCCCCTCTGCGCAGTCACAATCGGTCTCAACATCGCCTCGGTGAGTCAGGACCCGTGTCAAGACTCATTGTTCAGAGAAGTTGACTGAAAAGAAGATAAAACGATAAAATACAGGTGGCTTTCGGAGTGCTCGGCTTCATGGCGATCTGGAGTGTGAATCTGGACGCGACATCGATGATCACGATTGGTAGGTTGTCTTTTATAATTTTTTTTATCTAAACACCCATACAATGAATTCTCCGTATAGTGTCCATCGACGATTTCTTTGTCATTCAGCCATGTCCGTGGGATTCTCAGTCGACTTCGCCGCTCACGTCACGTACGCGTACATTATGGAGGCGAGAAGTGAAGGAGAGGCACTGTTAGTCCCCTTATTCATATTCATCTATGCATTTCTGGTTCATCTTCTCGAACATAGCGACAACATCATCAAAGATCGATCAAATAGGACCAATGCCGTAAAGATCAATAATTCGAACTATTTTCATTGATCGCAGTTCGTGTTGTTAAAGTTCGAAAGCATGGTCGCGTCTCGCTATGATTCTTCGGGCCATGGATATGCATCCTTTACAGTATAATGTGCATTATTGTGTTGATCGCCTCTCAGATCTCCTCGGGACCGACTAGCCGTCACTCTGGGCGTCGTTGGCTGGCCGGTGACGCAGG
Organism: Pristionchus entomophagus; assembly: GCA_036245825.1. Taxonomy (NCBI): domain Eukaryota; kingdom Metazoa; phylum Nematoda; class Chromadorea; order Rhabditida; family Neodiplogasteridae; genus Pristionchus; species Pristionchus entomophagus. Next base: position 32,925,444 of record BTSX01000006.1, read on the forward strand.
CTTCAACGTCCGTGCTCCTCGGTCAGTGAATAATATCTACCGAATATAAGAAAATCATTAAAAATTAACAAATTTGGAGCATCATTGTTCAGAAACTTGTCGATCAAAACATTATCATTTTAGGAATCTCCACCCTAGCTACAGTGGACGCATACGTAGTGCAGACGTGCTTCAAGACTGTCACTCTCGTCGTTATTTTCGGTGAGGTTTCGGGTATTCACTCTCAATAAGTTGTGGAAAATCGGTAACAAGAGGTCCTCAAATTCTATTTTCTCTTGTTTCTCTGACAGGTGAGAGCACGGGAATTCTTTCGAGGCAATTCCAATTTAGCATCAGTCCTTGCTATATTATTCAAGAAGCCTGCTTTATCAAAATTACATGCATCTAGGAGTCGCGAGTGTGGTGTGACAGATTGGACAGAATATTGGGGTATACGGTAGAGGGGATGGGTGGTACTGTAGAAGTACGGTAGTCGACGAGTAGCAGCGAGTGGGTGGGTGTACGGTAGGTAGGTACAGCGTATTGTGTATGATCTCATCTTGCTCAGGATCGATTCACGCCCTCCTCTTCCTCCCACTCTTCCTCTCCAATTGCCATGTCCTTTTCGAGAGAATGTTCAAGCAAGGAAGTTTCAAAGTGGCCGACAAGACAAACGCAATGACAAAACTATGAAAATGTCATTTTTAGTATTATATTATCTATCATATTAATTGTATTTTGCAAATATTGTTTGTACCGGTTTCCTCTTTTCACATTTCTGCAATCTCGACTTCTGCAGGGTTCGACTTTTGATAAATATATTATTTGTTTTGACCATGATATCTCATATTTAATTATTCAACATTTTGAGTAGATTGAATAGTTTTGCTAGATTGAGCAATCGATTTTCCCATCTGAGTCGCGAATGTATCAGGTTGGTCAGAAAGTTCCTGAGGTTTTTTGCGTATACAGAATTCGACCACTCCTGTCTTTCGCAATTGTTCTTTCAGCACACCAATTTTTGTATTCAATGAGGGCTTGTATACTCTTCATAGCGCACATTATATCAAGGCAGACCAATCAGCAAGACAGAAATAATATAAACCGAAAGCAACCGTGATCAAAAATAAAATCTAATCATTTATCAGTCTAGTCTGCGGTGGCCAACAGTTATAGACACCCAACTGGCGTAATATTTGTAAAGTGCATGGTGAACGTATTATATGATGCATGGTGAACGTATAAATTTTCGAAATTTACAAAAAATCGTGTTTATTTCATTTCAAAATAAATTTTCTCTATTTATAAGCAAGTGAAATCCAATAAAAGCATGTGTTATTTATGGCCCGAGGACACCCCTACACTATGCAATGTTAGGGATTCATTCAGCCAAGTAGACGGGAGCAAATTAAAAATAAAAAACCTCGGGAACTTTCTGACCAACATAATATATGAAAGTGCAGATGGAATGCAAAGGAGATTATTTATTGATATCAGTTGGAAAGGACTACTTTAAATTCAAAATACATTGAAAAGATAATTAAATACAATTATTATACAAATTAATTTTTAAATAAATATGCGTTGCAGCAACAGGGAAAGACAGTGTTTGATTTAGCCGATGTCATCAAGAAAAAAATGCGTGTTCAACATAAAGATGGCAGATCATAAATTACAGGATAAGATAGAAGTGGGAAACCCCTGTTTGGAATGCGAAAGCAATTTCTAAGTTGTTTGTTTAGTTGTTTAATTAATCGTCAAAAGATATCTCATCAATCCAATTCTCCATTTGTACCAACTCCAATCGCTGGACGAATTCGAACATTCGAGAATGGAAGTCCACGAAATCATCCTTCGGCGTGGGAAGTGCAACCTGGAAATTTTATTTATTATTTTGATTATTAATACAAGAGAATGCAAGCAATGCACTGCATCACATAGTTTACACTCCTAAAAGCGTTCAATCGAAAATTGGGCATGCGATAGTGATGGATGATCCATTCCATCCTAATAAAGGTTAATACTGATCTTCACACATCTCATTGGAGTGGATGAACTCACTAGTTTTCTCAAAGATTTCCGTACACACTGCTCGATTATTTCGAGGAAAACTGTGCATTTGGACTTGCTCACCTTCCGTCCTCCTTGCACTTTCTTCATCTCTTTGGGAATTCGACGACAGAGGGGGCACGTCTGATTTCTCTGAATAACACCATGAGCATTTGAAAGATTAACAAAACGCTAAGCACACTAGTTCGTGGCACTTATACAGATCTGAATATCATGCACGGTTCCAAAAGCAATTATGGGTGAATTAATACTGAAATAAATCAGAAATTGAATATACCCTAGTCTGCTCGGCAAGCCACTTGGTCACGCATCGTTGATGGAAACAATGGCTGCAGTCGAGTCGAACCTGCATTAAAGAACATTTCCCAATCATCAGAAAAGTTTCTGAAGAACACTCTGGACATAGCCGAGTAGGATGAGAGGACATTGATCATTTTTGCAAGACAAAAAGTTATCTCTCAATCGATTAGCAAATACATAGTGCAAAGCTAACATTGTTCGATTATTAGCTGTATTTCCGCAGTTTGTGTATGCACACTTTTGTGAGTGTCAAATGAATTGATCTCTCAGTGCGATGCAACGTACCGCTCCTCGCCTCATCGATAAGAAGCAGATGCTGCACTGATGATCCTCCCTGGCCGACTGGAGTGGCTGTAATCAATGATTTTCCGTTTAATTGTAACCGGGGAAGATAAATACTCAGAATATCGTTGCACTTGATTACATCTTTTGTTTTAACTAAAGCACTCAGCACTCGGGATCATTACTTCTAGAAAAAAAATATGGAGAGAATTTCAGTCATTCGTGGACTCTTTCCACTATGACGTTGGTGTGTCTCTTAACTCTTGCTTCTGAATATTGAGGCAACATAGATCTTCCACACCAAGTAGAAGCTTAGTTAGCATCATTCCCATTGTTAGGAACTGAGTGCGATAGCGGTCCCTGATCAGTCTAGCGACGGAAAATACCTACCAATTGCGCCTTCCTGTCAGCAATTCGGCTGGATGCTCGTCGAGGTGGAGGAGATGATGACGGTTCTACGTTCACGACACGTGATGAGGAGGAGGGAAGCGACTCCGGGATTGACACCTGAAGTTAAAAATAGCAATCCAACGGGGATATTGAGATTTCAATGGTATCCCACAAGCCGGGTCACTCCTACTCCTTATGAATGAAAAGCAATCAATATCGGGGCTCATGCCCACACTTTCCACACCACGACTCCTCCCATCTCTTATTATCAAGTATAGCCCAATGTTACGATTTCCTGTTACGCTCAAGACCACGCAATCTCTCGCTTCCATTTCACGTTTTGCGTACAAGAGTTCTGTAGTTGCTTACTTGAGGTGCATTAGAACCAGTGACCGCGAGCTCTGAAGCCTCTTTAAGCAGGTTCTCTTCTATCTCTGCTCGGCGAGCGGATCTCCGAAGGATTGCGGTAGGTGGAGGAGCCATTGGAACTGGAATCGATGACTCATACAACCGTCTTTTCATTAAAATGAGGCTCTCCTCAAGATACATTTTTTCTATTGTTTCATGCATGTTTAGGCTCAATGATCTAATCAATAAAAGAGCGTGAGACTTTTGAAATTCAGTATCTTTCATTTGATGAACAAATTGATTAGTGGGAAGTGCCCTACCTAAACAAATTGAGACCTACCGCACAAATGGTGGTGTTGTGTCAAATAACGAAACGGCTGATGGGGGATGTCTATAGATGAGTAGTGATCCGGCGTTGGCTTAGAATGAGCGAAACGCCGGTCAATTGACCCTTCGGACCTGCAAGTTGAATGCACTGTGGTCTAACTCTGATTAGAAAAGGGAACATTGATCGACAGGGGAATAATAATGAATGTGACTCAAGAGAGAGGGCGTCAAAGTGGAACGTTGTTCGCCATTATGCAAAATTAATGCCGAAATGCTTCGAAGCGTGGCAAGTACTCTAAAACATAGTAAACTATATATATATTATGCTAATAACGTGGACATCGCGCATAAATAAAAACACACGCACAGCGTATTAGTGTCGTCCTCTCTGCTAACCAGCGGAAGTCTCTCCTCTCTCTATCCCAAGTTGGTCAGCGCGCGAAAGGAAGCTGATGAAGGCTGGGCAATTGGTATTGCTTCCAGCCGGCCTCATTCCTACATTTTTGCTGAGGACTCGTGATGATACAAAGTACAGAAATAGAAAACAATCATGCATATCATCACTCAACCGATTTTCTACAATAATATATCTGAACGAATTAAGTTCGTATGCTTTTGTCTGCATACAAGGAAGTTGACCTCCAGTCCATGTGATCTCCCTATAGCAGTCTGTAGTGCACATGTACTCGAAAACTGAATCATCAGACACTCATTAGCACGATAACTCTTCGTATCGTAGCTAAGTGGCTAAAGAACGAGGGCAAAGTTTCGGACGCACCTTCTTCTGCGAACTGAAGAAGCTTCTCATGTCTTTGCAAATTGTCTCAATTCTTTCAGGCAATGAAACCAATTACGTTGATCAGCCTGATCTATAGTGTTCCGGGTACTGTATTATATTTACTGACAATACTCGCGGCCATAAAGCTACACAATGAGAGACTATCACCTTCTTTCACTTCCACCTATCTATTTTCATCCGTTGTGGTCAGTTGGGTTGGCAATTCAGCCTGTCGTAGTGACATCACTACCTCCCCCGTGCCTAATGAGCAATTAGGTAAGGGGAAGAGGGGTCAGAGACTGCGCTACGACATGCCGAATAGCCATCCCTAGTGGTCAGTCAATTCGAGAAAGCACGCTTGGAAAAAGTTCAGAACCTGGGAACACATCTGAACACGTGGATCATGTACAGACTGCGATTCGAGCCCGACTTCTTCTTCTATTACAAATGGATGATGCAACCGGAAATGGAGACTATCAAGTACAATTTTGTTTCATAAAAGATCTTAGAAAATTCGAATTTCAGAGATACTCAACAATTCCTCGTTTCGTACTTCTACTTTGCGCAGAACGCTTGCGCATTTTTGTTCGCACTCAATCGATACACTGCCATTTGCAAGTGGAAAGACCACGATGAGGTGGCATTGACTGATAGGGGGAAATTGATTGTAGTGCAAACGGCAAAATATTAATGCCTGACCAAGTATCGAACCTAGATCTTCAGCATACCAGATTTGTAGTTGAAATGGAGAAAATTGTTAAGTCGCTGGGTTGCTATCCCAACGACTATGTGGTAGGTGGTAAGCAAGGGCTAGTTGTAATGTAAAGGTGTTTATTACAATAGCAAGGGAATATTAATAATGGAGAGAATGTGGCTAGTAAATAGGAGAATGGGTCTTAGTTAGGAGCGTAAGCGCCGGCAGCTACATTGGGACCTACGGGCCGTGCCGGGCTACTAGACTACACTAACGGGAGACTAGCGAGGCGACAGCACGCTAGCTCAACGAGAACAAGACCGACTGGGACAGGAAAGTCCTCAGTAAAAGAGGGCGTCGATACTCAGTAAGAATACGTGTGTAATGCTGACGCGCAGTGGCGGGGATATGAATGCTACAGTATACGTGCACAGGGTGTTGGGCTGTGTCAGACATATGACTAATGCTATACACAGCAAAAATAATACGCAAAAGTGTGCAGATCTGGAAGAAGTGCCACTGGCCGATTAGCCTGAGCGTTCATGTGGTCTCATTTGGAGTCTGCTTTGCCACAAGGTATGACGACTGAAATGCGTTATTGTGTGACAAAAAAGCAATGGGTAAATGTGTTGCAATGTTATTACAATTAAAAGTGATTGAGATGGCCGGTGAAGGCCGACTTTGTCTTCAATGACGCTCTTCAAGTGTACGATGTCATATGCAATCCGAAGACAGTAAGTTGAGGGTAGTGATAAAACTGATTTTTTCCTATTTCAGAGCGTCATTCATGCTCTCCATGGTCAGTTTCGGGGTGGTCATGCTCTTTACCTGCACTTTCATGAGTGTTAGTCGCTTTTACCGTCATTAAGGAGTGCAATAACTGTTTAGGCGATGACTCTGCTCGGTCTCATGGGAACTAATCACAGTAGACTAGTAAGGGTTTTTTTCTTACAAAGATTTGCAATAATCCCTTTTTCAAGGAGCGCAATCTGACGATTCAGATGCTCTGCGTATTCGCTTCTCAAGCCGCAAATATCATAGTTGTGGTGGTTCTCTGACTTAAATTTCCGAATCAAACACAATCCGTAGATAATCAACTCGATATTCGTGTTCACGCGAAATATGGAATCGCTCAAAGTGATGTCTCACATCCTGCCCTTCATGTCGGATCTGTTCTCGCTAGGACCCGCCGTGTAAGAACGAATTCCCTGAGTTTTCAGTCATAATCCCTTCAGGTACACCCTGTTCCTGCCCAGCCCCATCCGCTCTCTGTAAAAGAGAGTGATTGGTCGAGCGGTCTACAACCTGTGCACCCCTACGTCACAAAGCGTGCAATCGCTACAACCACCTTCGGGATCTCATTGAGACTATGATGCGACAAGAATCCTGAACAATTATTTCTATTTTGGTGATTGAATTACTCAAATTGTGAACATATATATTTTGTACGCTTTCCAAAACATTTCATTATAACACGCATATTAAGCATTGTTTATGATAGGAAAATTACAATTAAGTGAATGTCATTATGCTTTGTCGATCGGCAAACATCAGCCAGCGTCCATTACTGCTTATTTGGCACCACCGAACGAACGCCATACAATTTCACCTAAAATTGAACTTGTGGTCGTTGGCTAGGTTACTTTAGAAAATATATCACTAGTGCATAACACACTATATCCTCTTGATTATTTAACTTTAAAAGGATTTAAGAAATCGCTTTATTTATCCTGCATAGTCGTAACCACCTATTCAAGAGATATGACACTCTTACTAACTCGTTTCGTTGAAAGAAAAACAAACTAGCAATGGCGGATTCGTTGTACTGTCCGTTTGTGAAGTTTTGATAGTCACCACCGAGACATTCGTGAAGGAATCTTTCTACGAAGCCATACTCAGCCAATGCATTAGGAATGCGCCTAAATTAAACATATCCATGAAACCTTTTTTGCGGCCTTATACCTGGTGGCTGTGTTGTGACTTTCTACTAGGGATGTTAAATCGGAACTCGACTTTCCTCGCATCACGCACTTTCTCGTTTCTTTATATTACTATCACGCAAAAGAGGAGTGTCAGTTCCGATTTGACATCACTACTTATTACCCAGTTATACCCAGCAAGAGATTGATAGAACCCTACCGGAAACCGTGTCCTTCATCGGGATAGAGAACATATGTGACCGGAACGGAGTGTCTCTGTAGTTCTGCCACGATTTGATTTACATGGATATTATGATGCAATAAATGTATTTCAATATCTAAATATTCTTCGCAATGAACAAAACGAGATTCATCTCCTAATCAGCAAACCTGATTCAGCCTGCTTCACTCGAGCGTCGTTAGCTCCTTGTATGATCATCAGAGGCTTCTGAAAAGTTATTTTCGAATTCAGAATTGAGTTAGGATGGATTAAATCGTTTCGTATAAGCTGAAAACTTGTTTCATCTTTTTTCTTCATAAATACGAAAAAACGTGCTACCGAGCCAATTCAACGTGAATTTATCGTTGAATATAAACCCAAGAGTATGTAGGTTCAAATTGGTTCACCTTGACTCGATCGGCGATGAAGAGAGGCGACCTCGCAATGAGCTCATCTCTGCCTTCTGCGGTGTCCGCGTCCCCACCAATCATCTGTTGAGAATTCAGAGGTATCAAGGGAATATAAACATATAACTAAAATGATGAACTAAAATGATGATACCTTCACTAAGTCCTTGCGTTGCCCTTTCCAGTAGGGAGGAATGTTCTCCAGCAAACTGATTAGATTAGATGGACCGTATTCATCGATTCCACAGGTGAATGTGTCCGGCGTGTAGGTGAGACCGACGAGTGCCGCGTAGCCGCCGTAGGAGGCTCCTGAAGGTACGGTATCAGCTAGGCATCAGAGCGTTTATTTATTTATTTATTTATCGTACACCACAGAAGGTGCTTCAACAAGTACAAAGCGTTGATGCGTACCCAGGATGGCAACAGCAGACTCGTTTGCGATACGTCTCGCAACAAGGAATTCCACACCGTCGATGAGGTCGCTGTGCATCTGTGTCATTGTTTATTTCAGTATTCAAAGAAGTGTAATAGAAAATACTGGAAAGAACACTACCTTTCGGCTTCACTCTCCATAACCAGCATTTCGGAGTTTCTTGCCGAAACCCATCGAACCACGGAAGTTCGCCTGGATAATAACTCACCATTGGGACGATATCGCCATAAATAGCTCGTTAATCAAAAGAATGGGTTTATTTGGAATAACTCGAACCCTCAGTACGGCATATCCCCTGTTCGTCAGCATTGCGGCCATAGTGTCGTATCCGTACGAGTCGCGAAGCTGAGTTTTTCCGTATATTTCTTCTCCAACTTTCAGCGAAGTACTCGATATATTACAATTTGAAGACGAACCTGTGGTCCTCCGTGGACATACACCACCAGCTTCTGTGGAGACACAGGCATGATTCCCTGATCTGCGAGAAGCTTGTCTTCATCGGAAACAGTAGACGAATCCTTGAGCGGCAGCTGTTCCGAGAAGATTGCGATTATGTTTTATTCTCGCATTCTTTCACAACAGTCGATGTTGACATTATTTTCAAGGAAGTGCAGGTTAACTTTTTCAAATGATTGATACAATTTTCGAATTATCTTACGGATTAGAATCTTTATGAACTACTAACATCCGGCGGTAGTGCGAGGTATGCCTGAATGATGAGTCCATCACGTGCAGCGAAGTCGAATCCAATCATTTTGCTGTGTCTGTAGCCCTGAGAAATGTTCTAGCTTAATTTTTGGATCTTGTTTTCCCCACAAGATACTTGGTTTTTTGAAACAAATTGGTGTAACACCTCAGTAACCTCTAGTGCAGGCATCTCGTTGAACATCAACTCGAGTTGATTGATTTCACGGTGGTAAATGAAAATCTGCAACTTTTGTAATAAAATGAAATTGATAAGTCAAAACCAACATCGGAGGATCTTTCGGAAGTTGTATGCGTGACAAGCCAAGTTTTCATATCTGCAAACGATCGGATGTTCTAGCATTGCCTCAACATTAATCATATTTCACTGGTGTTATATTTCGATTAACAATATACATAACACGTGTGAAAAAAAACACACCCTGGGACCAATTAATAATTTCCGGATATGCATCCGGAGTGTGATTCTTCAGAATCTCCTTTCTCACTGTTTGGTTCACCGCGAGTATTATAGGATAGTGGTATTTTTCTGTTATGGCAAGGAGAGTGCGGTCCTGAAATATGCTCTGTTCGTTTAAAAAAAATTTCATGTCCAGGTCATGTTACACCCTATGTTGATAAAATCCCAGATCGAAAAACGGAAAACGTCAGTCGATTCAGAATCAAAAGTTACCCCTAGGACAATCTTTTGAGCATATCTGTTTTTTCACTGTGCCAGAAATTGTTCGAATATTAGGCGAACGCTTTCCAATGCTTTCCAAAAATGCATAACAAGTACATCATCGGAAACGATTTCAGCATAAATGTGAGGATCTCCGCGATCCGCATGTTACACAATAAATTCTTCGGGGCTGCAGTTTAAAAAAATCTCACCTGAGGATGGAAAGCAATTTTCGAAATTGGGGCACGGGATGCGGCATAAATCACCTGAATTAATTTTTGTCTAAATTCATAGTGAGCATTTCGTATCAAACATGTGCAAGGTGTGAATTTTATCACTGCGATATGATGATGAACTTACTTCCTTCTGATTGAAATCCTTATAACTCTCAGAAATCAGTTGGCCGAAATTCGTATCCTCTCCCCAGATCAAATACACGTGCTCATTGGTCTTATCAAAGCCGGCGAACCTTAAATTTTCGAATTTAATGATTATAAACATACGATTTTATGTGGCTATTGCAAAATTAAATCCAAACCGACAAAAAAAGTTTTGATAAACGTGTAATGTTCAAGTACTCACGAGGTATTTCCATAATCCTCAGATTCTACTCTAAAATACTCCTCCCAGTCGTCGTTGTCAGAAGTCAGATTATCAGGGTTTGCCTCCGAAAAAACTCTGGAAATAAGAATGTGCGCAGTTTGAACGTCTTTCGTTAAACTGCATATAAAAATTAAATTTTTCATATAGGATACGTTTTCAATTAGGAATGGAGAACCTGAAGGTGGGGTGGCACGAATATCTGACTTGATAAGTTATATAGTGAAAGTTATGGGCAGTAATCCGACAAGGGGAAAAGAGAGGGGATAATCAAGAGAGCGCGAAAGCAAATCACCTCGAGCTGTTTGCCTATGCGATTTGCATGCGCGTTCGTGCCTTCTTTTTTCAAATGTTTTAAATGATCCTCCGGGTTGCCAAAATTGACAAATTTACCGGAAGAAGATTTCCGTTCCATCTTCCTGTAGTTCTGACACCAGTCGAATCTTCATTTCGTTGTCGGTGTAGATCTGAGGGAATCTGGAATTTTTGAGAACGAGAGAGAGTTCATTCTTCAAGAGATCGAACTTGTACACGTTGAAGAACCTATAAGTTATATCCTGAGATTCTGATTGAATTTTATTAGTCATTTTTCAAATGTTGTCTTTCTTATGTTTTTATTTTCAAATCGCCATGCATTATTGATGACTTTTTGATGCGGAAACAGATCTTAGATTCGAATTGGACTTCCTCTCGAGTCTCGTCGTTCATTCCGATAAGGACATGCCCATCTCTTTTGTTGTTGGCGATAATGCGGCTCCGAATTCCGGGAGCATTCGATATTAGTTGGTCTAATCCGTTTGTCCGCTCTGAACATTAAATTATTGAAAATATCCAGGTATTATGTTCGCTCATAACATATCGCGTTCGTCAGCATGTGTTCATGTCTTCTAAAAACGATATAATTGTGTCTAGCGTACGTCATCTCACCTCAGAGATGTTTTTCTTGGAGTTAATATAGTTCTCGTCCCCGTTGTGGTCATTGTCGAAGAGGATGATGTCCTTTACACCCGTTCAAACGAAAGCTGCAACGGAATCGGAATCACATAATGAACAAAAATATTACAAGCACCATAACGCCAAAATGAATCGTAATTCAAAATATTCGCTTTAAAGAACCCTATTACGGTACAATGGCATTCTTAATATTCACTTCACAATCACGCTACGAAACATAATTCTGCCCTTCGCTTCCACGTTTTCTTGATGATCTTTGATAATTTTTGTCTACGAAAAAAGAAATACTCGCAGGCAACATCTCTCTCCTCGAACGTGATTTGTCTTTTCTGTCCATCCGAGAGGCGCCGAGCGAACACGTTCTTGACATTCTTCGAATCCAGTTGAACGTAGCCGACATTCTGAGAGATATAAGATCACAATATGCTACGGGAATGCAAGAGTACTCACTTGTGTTGTTGTTTACACAATTGAGAAACTGACCTTTCCGTCGGGTGACAGGGCGATATCCAGAATAGAATCAGAGGTGGCAAGTAACTTCTCCCTCGGAATCAGCGTCGATGCAACTGCTGCAATGAGCAGGCAGGCTTGCAGCAACTGCAGCATGTCGGCTGAAAGAATATTGTTAGTGTGATCGGCAAATTAAGAGAATCGAACTGTCAAGAATCATTGAATAGGTAGCTAGATAACATGATATCCAGCAGCCAGTTTCATATGCGAGAGCTTATCAGTGCACAAATCAATGGGATTAGTGAGGTTAATATTCGCAAGTAGTATTGCTAATCCGTTGGATCTGGGGGGATAGCGAAGTGGTCAGAGCAGTCAGAGAATTGTGAGGTCTTCGAAGATGGCGCAATTCTGAAATATAACGATGCAAGAAATTCGTTCGCATTAATAGGCGGCTGACAAATGAGTAATATAGGCCGATTCGTTGAGTGATTAATTGTCTGCCTCTCCCGAAAAAACTCATTCCTTTCACCGCACCACGTCGATTCATTGACTACATCACTCGCGAAAAGGGGAATAGAGAAACGGAGGAGGAAATGCCATTTTTGAGAAGTCGCTTCGAAAGGAGAAAGGAATACGATCTATTTTTTAACTTTAGAAATGTTCCTAGGACAAAGACAAGACTCTTATTTCGACCCCAATCCTGGTAAGTAGCAATATGAGAAATGGCAAGTCCCTAACAGTAACTTTCGATTCTAAATCGACCTGTGGAGTCAGGTATTCGATCTGAGCCTTTTTGAATTCCGATAAGGCGCGACGTCAAATTGGTAAAAATCGTTGTATACTATATCACAGTAAACGATTAAAAAAAGATTTTTCTGATTTTTTTCATGTTGAAGCATATCTTGTGACCATATTGATCATTTTGATCTTGTTCATCATTCACAGCTCATCATATTCGCTAAATATTGTATTGAAATGTTTATTCAAATGCGCGTCGAAGAATAAACGATTTGGAACAGTGAAGTTTAACAAAGAGTGGCTCTCGCATAGATAGGGATACAAATAAACTAAAATAAACATCGAAAACTCAACCTCTCTAATTCGTGTGACAGTATGCTCGAATCGTGGAGAATTATTCAAATCTGACGATGTGTGTCTCCGGGAATAGTCTGCATCTTGTTGGCATTCAATGCGAAGCCATCGGATTTCACCTACAAAGTTCGTTCGATGCATGACCGCAATACTCCTTTTCTTGAGTAACTTGCACAACAAGCTTTTAAATGTTTTCATGTTGTTACAGTATTACAGGACAAACAATTGGCAAGCTAGACACTCACGATCGCGCTTTCATTGTACTCTCCATTTGTGTAGGGCTGATATTCGCCACCCAAGCAATTGTGGAGGAACTTTTCGATATAGCCTAGCTCCGAGAGACGATTTTCGGTGCATCTGAAATGGTTTAACCAATATTTCCTTGAATTCGTTTCTATGGATATGATGTTGATAATCTGTTCATTCTGCGTTTTTTTCGTATTCAGTTAGTAGTTTTCGGTAGACCGAAATATAAAAAATATAAACTAAGTTAATAAAAATATATTTTATGGGGCTACCTGAATCCGTGTCCTTCATTGGGATATAGCACGTATGTAACCGGTATGGAGTGGTTCTTCATTGCAGCCACGAATTGTTCTGGAAGCAGTATGTCATACTTTATTTAGGGGATTTAGATCACGATTAGATCCGCTTTGAAGATCAAGGAAATTTTGTATTGTGTTATAAAAAATCTGACAAAAACTTACCCGATTCTCTTTCTTTCACTCGAGGATCGTTGGCGCCTTGCATAATCATCAGTGGCTTCTGAAGAAAAAAATCAGAATATGATGGATGTTAGAGATGATAAATATGAACCCGACTACTTCGTGTAATCAATCGAGTCTATGGTCGATGAAAAAGTGCGCAAATTGAAGCAAAGTAGGTATCGATTTCTGTTCGCTAATACACCTTATAAGCAGGTGCTACCTTCACTCGATTGGCAATGAAGAGTGGAGACCTCGCAATGAGTTCACGTCGGCCTTCCTCAGTGTCGAAATCAGCGCCTAATCTCTGCATTTTTGTTGTTGTTAATTTTCTGTTTCTACATATGTGCTACATTCAATACCAAAACCAAACCTTGACTAGATCTTTGCGAATTCCCTTCCAATAGGGCGGTATTGTTTCCAGCAAAGTTATCAGATTCGACGGGCCGACAACGTCGATTCCGCATGCGAATGTGTCCGGAGTGAAGGTGAGACCGACGTAACCACCGTACGACGTGCCTGCGATCGAAGGATACTGTAATCAGTGATCGCTATGACAACATCATTGCTAAAGTATTAGGAATGAGTGTAGTTTTCGCTGTATGCAAGTATTTGTCTTTGGTTTCGTTCTCATAACCAAGTTTTGCTGTTTTCTTCTCATGTGTAATCTTCTAATCTGAATTCGGACATTAACACAACACCATTATTTGGCGCTTCTGCAGTTGGGTAGACCCCCCACCCATCCCTCCTCCCCTTTTCTTTGAACCCATAATTGCGACGGCCGATCGATTAGCGATTCCCTTTGAAACAGCGAAGTCAACGGCATCGATAAGTTCGTCATGCATCTGGATGATTTACGATTTTGTCGTGTTCAGAATTCCAATAGGGTCTTTCGTTAATCAATAATAGGCAATATCGTGACCTTCCAGCTGAATTCACCATTGCTTGCATTCCTGAGTTGCTTGCCAAAACCGGAAGAACCACGGAAGTTGACCTGATCATACATGTTTGAATTCTGAACTCGTATAGAGATTAACCTGCAGCACAACATAGCTCCTGCTTGTGAGCAATACATTGATGGGCAAGTGCTCAGTAGCGTACGCATCACGGCTCTGCAATGAACATGCATATAGTCATCTGACATACCGCTAAGCCAATTAGTTCATTGTGCTAGAAGAATTCGCTAACATCTGGTCCTCCGTGCACTACACCAACCATCTTCTGAGGCTCCGCAGGGATCATTCCTTGCTCGGCGAAACTCCTGTCTTCTTCGGAAACGTTGGACGAGTTCTTGAGTAGCACATGAAATGGATTTTGGTGAAACCACAAGCAAAATTTTCAACAATGTGTCAAGCAGATTATACCAAAACTTATAATACAAAGAAGACTAACATCGATTGGAAGTGATAAATAAGCTTGGATGATGAGATCATCACGAGCAGCAAAGCCGAAGCCGATCTGCTTGTTCTGCTTCACGTCCTCAAAATATTGGTTAGAATATTAGTTTTTTTTAAATAAAAAAAATTTCGCGAACCTGTACTGAGGGCCTCGCATTGAACAGAAACTCGGCGGATTTCATTCCTCGATGAAAAATGAAGAACTATAAAATGTGGTTAAAATATGTTTTCGAAAGAGACAAACATCGGTAGGGTGTTCAGCTGATATGAAAGTGACCAGCCAGGTTCGCATGTCTGCAAAGAAACAAAGTAGCCGAATTCATGGAGAAGTCCAATGGAATTCACCATTGGACGTTCCACGAATGTGAAGGAATCCTTCCTCGCGGAGACTCTTCAAGTATTCTAGGTCGTCTTCCACTGTGTCGCTCATAGTTATTAACTTTGGATAGTGGTAGTTCTCCGTGTATGCGAGGAGTGTGAAGTCCTCAAGAATACTTGATTGATCATAATAAATTTTTATTTTTTTGTATTCTCTTTTTGTGAGATGAATGCAATGTATACCTGTTTATGAAAAATAAAATTGATTGGCATCATTTGAGCTTTGCTTGAGCTATAAACGACCTGAACGAAGATGTTAGCTGATTTGAATGCTTGGCATATTGTCGATTTATAAATCTAGATGGATCAATATGGTAGCAAATTTATACCAACCCCCCCAATTGAGCGAGGTTAGAACGGATTCATTTTCCGCGTACCAAAGATAGTCTAAGAAGAGGGTATACTTTTTTTCGGGAGGGGTGACAAGTTGTTTTCCCAGAACGAAAATCACCAAAATCGTGTGAAACAAACAGTTTTTAAGGCATAACATTTCTCTTTAATGATTACATGAGCTCTAGTGTTGAAATTCGGTTTCTACGCGACAAAATACGCCAGATACACCTATTTCGAGGTTATTCCAAAACAATTTTTTTTCAACTTTTTCAAGACCTTTTCATTTTTCATGGTAATTTTTGTTCATGGTCATTTTTAGGTCAAAAAAGTCGAAATCTCAAAACTACCTCACTATAGGAGTTTCAGGGGTATTTTCACTCGTAGACATCGTATTTTTATACTAGAGCTCACCAAAGTGTGAAAGAAAAAAGTTATGTGCATTTTAGTGAGCTCTAGTATCGAAAATCGATTTCGACGAGTAAAAATACACCTGAAACTCCCATAGTGAGGTTGTTTTGAGATATCGACTTTTTGACCCAAAAATGACCATGAACACGGGGTCATGAAAAAGTTGAACAAAATTTGTTTCGGAATAACCTCACTATAGGTGTATCTCGCGTGTTTTGACGCGTAGAAACCGAATTTCAATACTAGAGCTCATGTAATCATTAAAGAAAAATGTTATGCTTTAAAAACGTTTTGTTTCACACGATTTTGGTGATTTTCGTTTTGGGAAAACAACTTGTCACCCCTCCCGAAAAAATTATACCATCTTCTTAGACTATCTTTGGTACGCGGAATATGAATCCGTTCTAACCTCGCTCAATTGAGGGGATTGGTGAATCGGCACGATTTATTTTCTGCTTTTTATATCAGATTTTCAAATTTTACACATTAAAAATAGCCTCGTAGCTTTTCCATGTCAACAGGAAATGTTCTTAAAATATTTTTCCAAACATTTTTAGCACTATGTCAGAATTGTGGCTCAACTGGGAGCTGAGATACGATAGAGCCGGACCAAGAACCGGAAAATGCCTAAAAGCCGGTTCTGGCAGAAATCATCCACGTCAAAGTTTTTCTCGTCCCCAATATACTCTGACATAATTATCTTATTATGATTGTCCAATCTTGGGGCTCCCAGTTCCTAGGGGTTCCTAGGGGTCATGCAATCTCTCAGAATACACGTGATATATGCCTATAACACCGAGAAAGTCACGCCCAAACAGTGTGAAATGCCATGTACGAATTAGCTAGCTAATTAGTCACTATTCGATGCTCACTTTGTAATCGGACAATCATCTGTCTTAACGCGAAAGTACTCCTCCCAATCGTCATTCAAGAAAGTAAGATGCTCAGGATCAGCTGTTGAAGAGACCCTACGAAAGTTGATTAATTCATCAGTTTCTCGATGTTGTTTAGCTAATTTTGGATAGAAAGTTATTGGATGTGAACACATAAGTGATAATCTTCAAATTAGAAGGTATTAACAACAAACCGATAAAAGACATCTCTCCCGTCGTCCAGCTGTTCTCTTACTAGACGAATTTTCAATTTGTTGTCAACGTAGATCTTGTTTACGGCAAATCGGGTATTGTTGAAAAGGAGGATGAGCCCGTTTGTCCACTCGAAATCTGTGATCGAAAAAAGTGAGAAAAAATACTGTTAAATGTAACGAGTGCTTTTTCGCGAAAGAACGAGAAGATCAAGAACATATTGCGAACTTGAGAGAACGATTTGGAGGAGGGATTCTCATTTGGAGGAGTATCTCCACTCCACACTGATACGCTGTAGAAACTATGTTATTAATGCAACTTTATTTGATATTCAGTCTCCTTTTCTGATTCCGGATTTCCGTAGTTGCTCACCCAGCACGTCTCTTTTCCCAAAGGTGATTTGTCTCTTGTGCCGATCCCAGACGCGCCATGTGAACACGTTCTTGATCTTGTTCGAATCTTGCTGAATGTATCCTACTTCCTGGAAGAACGAAATATATTTTTTCGTTTAAAATAAATATGTAGAGATTGTATTCAATGTCATAGACGAGAATGGCCGACTATTTGATTCGATGATTATGTGAAAAATACCTTTCCATCAGTGAGTGTATACGCAGTTGTTGAATCGGAGATGAGTTTCTCCCTCGGAATCAGCGCTGCTGCACCGGTTGCAAGCAGCAGACACTGCAGCAGCTGCAGCATATGAGCTAAAAGTAATGTAAATTAAGCTAAACCACAAGAAGAATAACCAAATGGATTATGTAGTTATCATAGCAAAAATAAGAGCGATTAAACGCAAGCGTAACGAAATAAAATTTAATCGCGAGTTCGTTGCTCTGAGCAGTTCGCCTTTCCAAAGCGATGGCAGGTTAGACAAAAGAAAACGAATGAAAGAGAAAGCAGAAAACCGCCCGAGCTAGTACATACACGGGACAGACTGGAGCCCACTAGGCGTGTGCTCTCAGCTTTCTGAGCAACCACTACTAATTGCTCGGAAATGATATCAATGACACAATCAGTGATCGACCCTATGTATGCCCAGTGTACAGCATAGATAACATCGGAAAAATTCTCAGCTATAGGATAAACAGTTTATTGCGCACTCATCCCTCTGGAAGAAATAGTTTCTTTTTTGTAAATGATCGATTGAAATCCTCTCTTCACTCTTCTGATATTTCCATTCCAGTTTCTGCAAGTTCAAACTTTGCACGATTTGTTTTATCTTGATTGAATCTCACGAAAGCCAAAATCATAGTCCAAAATTTTTGATTTCAAGCAACATATGAGGCCGTTTGCGATAGAATCAACAAGGCCACAACAGGGGTCTGGAACAGGTAAAAAATCCGATATGCCCAAAAAACAGGTAAAAAATCCGATATGCCCAAAAAAAGTTGGCCTTAGGGTAACTTTTTATTCTGAATCGATTGGTGGAGCCCGATTTTTGATCTGAGCCTTCTGAATCCCGGTACCTCACAACGTCAATTTGGCCAAAATCTGTTTGTGCGATAAAAACTGGTCCGGGAAGGAAAAAAAACTGGTCCGGGAAGCCGAAAAACATCAAAATTCGCGAGTTTTTGGCACAAAATTAGATGAAAAACCATCAAGCGCCACTTGAAATATTGAACCCCATATACGAAAATGATCAGAAAAGGATGCTCTTTCTTGTGTTAATGGGTTTTCTGCGGCAACTTTTTCTGTCAAAAATCGACCGTAACTCGAGAACGGATGGAGTTGTTCTCGTGACACTCCATTAATTCGAGTAGGTATGCAACGGTTGCTGCATGGTTGTCTGCTGCTTGCGACCAGTGCAGCACTGATTCCGAGGGAGAAATTTATCACAGACTCAAATGCCATCTCCTCCCCTTCTATCGGGTTGAGGAATAAGTAACGCTCGTTTTTTAATTTTTATTCACTTTATCATAAAAACTTTACAAAGCACGATAGAATCTAAAAATATTCTCCATGCGCATCGATGACCTTCTGCCATCTACCAGGCAGCTTGTGGATGCCCTCGTGATAGAAGGACTGGGGCTGGTTCTTGAAATAGTTGGTCAGTACGGTCTGGATAGTGGCTCGGTCTTTGAAGCTCTGTCCCTTGAGGAAACGCTGGAGGTCTGAGAAGAGGTGGTAATCGGAGGGGGCAAGGTCGGGTGAGTAGGGAGGGTGGGGAAGGACAGTCCAGCCATAGCCCGCCAGCTCAGCCTTGGTCTTTCTTGCGACATGCGGGCGGGCGTTGTCGTGCTGAAAGTAGATTCGAGCGTCCTTCCCGCGTGTTTGTTCGACAGCGAGTCTCAGCTTCCGTAGCTGAAGAGTGTAGACCTCTGCCGTGATAGTCGTCCCCTCGGGTAGGAGTTCCCAGAACTCCACTCTCCGCACTGACCACCAGATGCACAACATCACTTTTTTGGGGTGCAAATCGGGTTTGGGGACATCTGCTGGCTTTTGGTCCTGTCCGACCCACTGTCTCATGCGCTCATGGTTGTCGTAGAGCACCCACTTTTCATCACCTGTGATGACATTGTCCAGCCAATCAAACCGGCGATGCAGAGTGAGAAGAGTCGAAGCCATGTCCACTCGGCGATCCTTGTCATAGTCGGTCAGGTCATGGGGGATCCACCTCCCGAGTTTCCACTTCTTTCCAATCGCGTGAAGTCCATTCACGGCAGTTTTTTGGTCGACCCCAAGGAAGTCAGCAAGATCGCGCGTAGTGAGATACGGGTCAGCCTCCACGTCAGAACGCAATCGATCGAGGTCCAACTCCATGGGGCGACCGGGTCGGTCTTCATCTTCGAGGGAAAAGTCGTGTTTCTCGAATTTGACTACCCACTTTCTCACGGTGGTTACATGCGGGGTATGTGTGGGGTAAACCTGCTCCAGTTGTTCATGAATGGCGGGCGGTTTCAAGCCAGATAGAAAGAGAAAGAGCATCACGTTCCGAATGTGAATTCGGTCGGGGACGAAATTGTGCGGCATTCTCGCCTGGGAGACTAGGGAGAACTGAATCGAAAACATGTGTGGAATGCCCGAGGGGCCCTCTCTCCAGTGTAAACAGGGTGGCAGACGGCAACAACAAAAGAGCGAGCACGAGGGTTCTAAAATCAGAGAGAAAAAAAGGAGCGTTACTTATTCCTCAACCCAATATTTCGCCTGACGGCAAGGTAGTTGTGTTGTAAAAAATATCTAATTTAAATTAAATAATGTTCTTCACATAGCGATAAGTTTCAAAATAAATAGTCAAATATTTCCAGATGGTTGGGTTTATTTTCCCTGACCCGAACAAGATCAAAAACGTGTTCACCTGGCGCTTGTCGGATGGGCAGAAGAGACAAGTCACCTTTGAGAAGAGACATGTGGAATGTTAGTTATGGTAGAAATAAGTGGACCATATGCTCGAAGCTCAATGCATGTCCGCCTTACGAAAAATCTTGCGAAAAATGTTTTCACGAAACAACAGTAATTTAATTTTGACACATGCAATCATTACAGCCTTCATCTGGACAGGCGTCAAGAATGTCATCCTTTTCGCTCGAGATCAGAACGGCAATGAGAACACAATGCTGTTCAAGCAGAACATTTCAGAAGTAAGATATTCGATAAAATATAAATATTTTTAAAAAATATGTTTTTTCCTCCAAATTTAAGAGTGCATCGTTGCACGTTCGATCGATAATCTCAAGTAAGGAGGATGTCATGGCCACAATAATCGCCAACAACAAAAAAGACTCACATGTAATGATCGGACTCAACGACCAGAATCCGGCGTAAGATTCAGATAATGTTGCAGCAATTTGGTCGATATGATTGAATGGAGCTCTTTAGCAATATGTCTCATTAGATTTGACATATCAATGCAAAATCATATCGTATTTTACGATATTAGCAACAATACACTTATGACAACAATTCGGTTTTGAAGTGAATAACTGAACATTGCATGACTTACAGCTACCACAACGTTTACAAGTTCGATCTTCTCACAAACAAGCTCACTCTCATTCTAACGAATGAACGATTTCCGTTGAACATGATTTACACAGACAACGATATGAGGATTCGAATGGCAGGAGAACAGATAGCCGATGGCCAGATCGCATTCTTCAGGTTAGTTAGAAATTGATTTTCAAATATCACTGTTTAAAAAAATGTGTTCTTAATATGGCGTGCGGTAGGAAATGTAGTAATTGAGATTGACCTAATCTATTTTTCTGTTGCAGAGCATCCGCATTTGCGAACCTCATTAAGTTGACATCGTCTGATCAGGATTGGGAAGAACATTTTCGTGTGCAACCAGACGATGTGTATATTACAAGGTACGCTTCTCAAAACTGCACATCCCGAAACTCATAAACGTGTTTTTTTTTACAATACAAATAATTATCAATAAGAATAGGTTGATCCGGATATAGAGTTCAGCACATATATTTTCAAAATTCAAACGTTTCCAGTTTCCTCGGCTTCGATAAATCCAACGATAATGTCTACTGGATCTGGGGAGAGGACAGTAATCTGGGAGAACTGATCATCGCCCCTTTCAAGAACATTTCACAGAGGAAGGTATGTTTCCAGAATAGGTAGAGTAAATGGTGTAGAAATGTTGTTTGTGCTACTTGTTCACGTTGCCGCATCAGGTGTTGTACAGGGCTACTCGCGCTGAATTGAGCAAACAATATTTTCGAATTCATCCACAGGTGATTTATATTTCTTCTGTTGTCCATGTACGTTGAGCGCATTTTTTCAAACAGAAGGTTCGAAAAACATGAAAAAAAACTTGGACAAAACATTCACTTGGATCCCTCTAGATCCCCTACTTCAAATAATATCTTCTAAAGAGCGATCTTATTCGATTAAGAGCGATCTTACAGCGAATATTATCACAAGCGCGAATTAGTTTATATCAACGATACAATTAGAGTAGATATGGATTATCTTCTGAAATTTCGTCCGAATGACTCAATACAGATCCTGGACAAATCGCAAGGTATGTCGCAATTTCATGAGTAGGCATTGAGAAAAACAGATTAATTTGCGATAATTGTTTGCGTTCATGCATGGATTTTTTTGCAGACATGCAAACATGGCTAGTTGAATCAACTGCTAACCCATTCGAGGTTAGTCCAGGATTGTTTCTGATATGAGTTATGATAGAAAAAAAATCTTCAGATAATCGTATATCATCGCCAGAACAAATCTATGCAAACCCTTCATACAGGAAATCAGAATTTCGAGGTTCGTGACTTGTACGACAAACGTTTTCGAATCAGCTCAGTTATTGTTAAATAAACTGAACAAATATCTCAGAACTTCAAGCTGAACAAGCAGATAGGCTTCGACTTCGTTGCCCGCGATGGTCTCACTATTCAGGCGTATCTCTCGCTACCGCCCGAGGTCAGTGATAAATGAGCCTCCCGGCATTTATAAATGTTAATTTTGTATTAAACACAGGTGCATCTCAAG
This sequence comes from Pristionchus entomophagus, assembly GCA_036245825.1. Classification (NCBI taxonomy): domain Eukaryota; kingdom Metazoa; phylum Nematoda; class Chromadorea; order Rhabditida; family Neodiplogasteridae; genus Pristionchus; species Pristionchus entomophagus. The sequence continues at coordinate 32,947,812 of BTSX01000006.1, forward strand.
GGATCGTATGACGTTCCTGAGAGTGATAGGCATCTCGCCAAACAAGGAATGTTTCCTGCGGTTCCTCAGAAGATGGTGCTGATAGTTCACGGAGGGCCCAAAGTTAGCTTTTTATAACATACCAGGCGGAAATCGAAGTGGAACAAAATTATTATAAAGAAATAGAGAGATTTTCAGAGCCGTGACTATCACGGCGCTAGAGGAAATTTTTTTAGTGCTTTTATATTATTGGTGCATTCACGAAAGAATAAACAATTAGGAGTTGATCCGATTCCAATATCAGGTAAACTTCCGTGGGTCTATAGGATTCGGCAAGCAACTCACTAACGCAGGCAAAGGCGAGTGGAGCAGGAAGGTTCCTCATTTTCTACGAATTATTGTGTATAATTGCATTAACACTATGATCTGCTAGATGCGGTTGAGTTTGCTGTTGCCAAGGGAATCGCGAATAGATCAGCAGTTGCAATTATGGGTGCGTTGATTATTGCAGTCATGTTTTTCTTAGAACTCAATATCAGTAAAACTTCGTATCATAAAAAAAAAACTTTCGCGAATAGGGCACGCTAAGAATGCCACTCAATGAACTGTTCGGTGCAAAGAGAAGGTTTGATGAACTTTCGTCCTGACATTATTGATCCTTTGATTTCTGTGGTGATTTCTGTAACTTGTCTTTGTCACTATGTCTACGTTGTCTGTTTGCGATTAGCCTATCTTCTCTCGTCTGTATGCTCCCGACCTTCTAATTTACTGTACAACTGTTGCACCATAGTTGCAACCAATGCGCTGTTTCACTCGTCTAATACTCGCGGCATTAGGGGCTGATTACCAGTTGCAGTCAATTACTCATGTGTACATTTACGCTATAGCTTTTGATGCAATACGATTAAAGATTATTGATTATTATTGTGCGATTGTGAGATAATAAAGTTAGATATTCGTGTAATGGCTTTCCTCCAAGTTCTCCTGAATACTGATTCATGTAAGAGTGACTTTCTGAGTCAGTGAACATATATTTGTGCAGATGCTTGGCACTAGGCAAAAAATCGAATTCGCGCTAAATGTGTGTGGTGGTAGTACTCGGCGAGTTTAGCTTAGGCGCCACTGGTTTAGTGTTCTAGATCGATCTCGGCTAAATGGCAGAAGTTTCAAAAAACTACCGTAACCCAATCGACTTTGCTCTTTCGCGATCGTTTCAAATGAGTAATATCTCAAAAATTACACAATATTCATGTCATCACACCTACCAAGTTTCATCCCGATCGCATTGAAATTGTTCGAGAAATTTCGATTTATCGAAAATAATTTTGAATTTTTCAACTTTTCACCTTTCACCTTTTTTATACAATACACCTTTTTATTTCATTATTCTGTAGGGCAAACTATTAAGTAACTATCGTGGGAAAATAAAGAAAATTGAAGCTGCATCCTGGGAGTACTAAATTTTAAACGGTGCATGACTGAGGGCTTGAATTCAAATTTATTTCACTATGTCTAGGCATACATGCAAATTGAAATATCATATACATATTTTAATGTTGAAATATTTACTGGTTCAGTTTATGTAAGAATAATGAGACTTTGCGCGATTTAGAGAAAAAAAACGACCATGACGAGTTATGAATCTCGCGCCACTTACTTTTACAAACACCGTGCAAACGCTCATTTATTCGCTCAAATAACGCAATCTGCAAAATTCGCAATTTTTAAAAAAGTTGAAAACTACCTCTTGTTATTGCTCACTTTGTTCGTTATTTGATGAGAGAAATATTGGAAGATAGAAGAACATAATGAGCAGTAACAAGTGGAAATTTGAAACTTTTTAAACATTGGCAAACTATGCAGATTGCATTTTTGTGCGAATAAATGAGGGGCTGCACAGAAGTGCCAGAGCACCATATCACATGAATTCGATGCAGAAGTAACGGGACTACACACTTATAGTAGTAAGAGCATGCGCTATTGCTGCGTTTGTAAAAGTAAGTGGCGCAAAATATATAACTCGTCATGGTCGAAAAATTATTTTTCTCAAAATCGCGCAAAGTCTCATTATTCTTACATAAACTGAACCAGTAAATATTTCAACATTATAATATGTATATGATATTTCAATTTGCATGTATGCCTAGACATAGTGAAATAAATTTGAATTCAAGCCCTCAGTCATGCACCGTTTAAAATTAAGTACTCCCAGGATGCAGCTTCAATTTTCATTATTTTCTCACGATAGTTACTTAATAGTTTGCCCTACAGAATAATGCAATAAAAAAGGTATAATTTATAGCACCCTAAAGGTGAAAAGTTGAAAAGTTCAAAATTATTTTCGAAAAATCGAAATTTCTCGAACAGTTTCAATGCGATCGGGATGAAACTTGGTAGGTGTGAGGACATGAATATTGTGTAATTTTTTTTAGATATCACTCGTTTTTTTTTAAACGATCGCGAAAGAGCGAAGTCGGTTTTGTTACGGTATTTTTTTTAAACTTCCGTCATTTAGCGGAGAACGATTTAGAACACTAAACCCGTGGCGCCTGAGCTACACTCCTCGAGTACTACCTCCACATACATTTAGAGCGAAATCGATTTTTTGCTAGTGCCAAGCATATGTTCACTAGGTCAGATAGTCACTCTTAATTAGTCCAATTTTGAGATTGATGACGAGACTGGGCATAACTAGCTTGATTGTAATTGGTAATACGATAGGAGTCGATGATGATTGCTTATTCACTGTGCGCCTACTATTTGAGTGATTCATTTTCATATACCTGCACATTTGAGTTCCAAATCCTTTAAGCTCCTTTACTTACTGTCGTTCGAAACGCTGTACTACTCATAATTCACGCAAAGCTCACGCTCTCACATATTGTTTTGAGCATAAAAGCGTTCGTATCGTTTACTGTTTACTGTTCCTCTATGCAGTCTGATGCATCAATCCAGTTTATTTTTGGCTGTCTTCATGGAACTTAATCATTCAGACCGCATGCTGCAGCTGCTGCTTGGTTGTCTGCTGCTTAAGACCACAGCAGAATCACTCATACCGAGGGAGAAACTCGTCTCGGACTCGAGCAATGCGGATAAGTTCGCACTGTCACCAGACGGAAAGGTTTCATAATTCGATGACTAATGCATTTAGTTACAGTTGTCTTAAAAAAGGTCTAAAAATGTGTTTAATGATGACATGTTTTCAGACTGTAGGCTTCGTTTCACCCGATGCTAATAAAACTCGGAATGTGTTCACATGGCGCATCTCCGAGCGGCAGAAGAAACAAGTCACCTTCGAGAAGATAGATGTCATTGGTGAGTGACTCACTCGTTCTTGCACTCAGAAGTTGAGAAAGTGGAGGACGATGATCAGTACTGTTCGTAAAGTCAACACTGTAGTGTAAACAAGGATATCGTGAATGTTCTCGAATTTGTCTTGTGTTGTTTCCAAACTAAGGATTCGAAATGAAAAAAAAAATTCTTTGCTAACTATATGAGAATACAGAGGTAATTCTGAAATAACACTGCAGAATTCATGTGGACGGGTGTCCCGGACATCATTCTCTTCTCTCAAGATAACAACGGTGACGAGAACACAATGATATTCAAAAAGAACATTTCTGAGGTAAACAAATGAGCTAATTTCCCATTCAGAATAGTCGAACTATGTTATCATAAATATCTTTGCTATTTGAGAATGCCCCTCCGCTCGAGCGCATGGTCATCTCAAATACTCCCAGAGTTCAAGCCACACTTGTGGCTAACAACCAGAAAGATGGGCATGTCCTCATCGGAATCAACGACGAAACTCCCGAGTAAGCATGATCAAACATTTAAAAAAAAAATTAAATCTTTTTTGCGACACTGATTCATTTGCAGGTACCATAATGTCTACAAGTTCGACCTTCTCACGAACGAACTATCGCTCGTATTCAATAACACGCGATTCTCAGTGGAGTCGATTCGCACAGATAACGACATGCTGATTCGGTTGGCGTACGATCAACAGGATGATGGAACCAGAGCTTTCTTCCGGTTTGACTCTTCACTTCCGATCATACTTATTATTCGAAAATCAAGATTCTGCACGAAAATTATAAGAAGTGAAAAAATGCGTTGAGAATCATACTTACAGAATGTCAGCAGATGCCAGCCCTGAGAATCTGACATCCACGGATGATGATTGGGAAGAGTACTTCCGAGTGCAATCAGATGATATTCCCATTACGAGGTGAGAAGAAAAATATCCGAACTATTGTTCTTTATTGACTTCCTTATTGATTTGTTGACGGTATATTGTTTACGTTTTCAGTTTCATCGCCTTCGATAAGACCAACGAGAACATCTACTGGATCTGGGGAGAGAATACGGATAAGGGAGAACTGATAATTACTCCATTCAGCAACATTTCCCAGAGAACGGTGAAATTAATGAATGATTTCATTTTTCTTTCGAAGTTTGCTCGAGATTAGTTTTGTTTGAAATTTTGTGTATGAATACATACATTTTGAGTGTACATACATTTTGAGGTGCTGCACACTGCCGCTGCAGAAATGGTCAAGGAATCATTCCAATTTCATCCCAAGGTAACTTCTGTTATCATATCAGTTCCCATAATTTTTAAACATAAAATTTATCGTAGACTGCTTCAGGATCGATCACTTCTCGTGTTCAGCGAGTACCATCACTACATGAAAACTGTGAGCTTCAACGATACCATAAAGGAGGACCTGCAGTACCTCGACAGTCTCCGACCGAACGACCACCTCCTTATCATCGACATGTCGGATGGTACGTACTTTGAATATTTTCTCCAGAATAGAGCAGGACTGTGCATCATTCAGTCCATTTCAATGGGAAAATAACGAAAGAAAAAATCTCCAAAAAATCAGATGAAGAACACATTTTTCATTGCAGATTTGCAGACGTGGTTGGTCACGTACCTGTCGGCTGAGAGCCCCCACGACGTATGTTTATGACCTTAGACTTATCGCGTTAATATCGGAAAACACAGGCCATCATTTACCATCGCGACCATAGGTGGACAGAGTTCCTGTTCAACGCGAAGCCCGATCTCAAGGTAAGCAGACAATAGCAACGAAAACTGGAAATGCGAGGAGGGTCACTTGCACGCATTAACAATATAGCACTATGTTCGGATTCCAAACTGCAATTGCAGGGTTACCCTGGACTCATCCAACAAATCGGCTTCGACTACGCTGCCCGTGACGGTTTGATGATCCAGGCATACCTGTCCCTTCCTCCCGATGTGAATCTTCAAAATCAACTTACTGGAAACTGTCAAAATGAGACAAATTAAAACCTTCACAAGCTATGGTTTCAGACGATTTCTGGAATGCTTTCCATTTGCTAATCCCCATTCAGGTGCCGCTCAAGACTCCTGCCCAGGTTCCAGAAAAGGATAGGAGTTTCGCGGCGCAGAAAATGATTCCTGCCAAACCACAGAAGATGGTCATTACAGTGCACGGGGGACCCGAGGTTGCCTTTCAGTTCAACGAATTAGTACGAGATTACAAGAACCCTGAATTATGTACATGCTAATGCATGCTATGAAAAGGAAGAAAGATTGGTTATTGGTTATGGTGTCTGACTGAAGCCCGCTATATCGCCGGTTCGAGCCCCACGATCGACCATGTTTTGCAAGATGGTAGAAGATGGCTCGCGCCGCAACCACTAGTCTCCGCCATGAGCGCCATGAGCATGCTAATGCATGCTATGACTAGGAAGAAAGAGGCAGTGGAATGATTGTGTTCATACGCAGAGCCGTGATTACTACAGCTACCAGCCGGTGGTTGGATTGCTGACGAGCAGAGGCTATGCTGTGATCCAGGTTCGCTTTGTCACTACACACATACACATGCATTTATAATGTCAGGAGTTTTACGCCAGTTGGGGTATGGATGGTTTCAGATAGGTTTCAGGCCTTTCTCGCTCTGGCACTAACATCCATTTGAAAATACTGCTATTGACAATTATAGTGACTCATGCAGACAACGCGCAATCGCATTCAACAATAATATATAATTTCAAGGTAAACTTCCGCGGATCGATCGGCTTTGGCAAGCGTCTCACAAACGCCGGCAATGGTGAATGGAGCAGGAAGGCGATTTTCTTGATCAGTTTTATCTACGATATAAAAATGACGATCATTCTGATTAGGGATTAAAAAAACTTTTCTCTTCATTTCGCACACTCTTTGGCTCGATAAGACAGACGAAAGAGTGTGCACAATGAGGAGAGTCGAACTCGGAACGACATCAATAATTCAGATGAACACTGATCTGATCGATGCTGTGGACTTCGCTGTTGCGAAGGGAATCGCCAACCGATCTGAAGTCGCTATTCTAGGTTCATTTATCAACTTTACTTTTATAAATTATCGCTCGAACAAGCCTGTAGAAAAGCGCGTAAACGCTGACGAGATCAGTACTAACATACATCATCGATATACAGTAACAATCGCTGTAACCTCAGGTGGCTCATACGGAGGATACGCTACTCTCGCCGCTCTCACCTTCACTCCTGACGTATTTGCGTGTGGAATCGACGTATTCGGTCCATCGAATCTCGTCACTCTGCTTGAAACAATTCCTCCCTACTGGAAGGGAATTCGCAAAGAGCTGGTCAAGGTGACTATTAGTGATGGCAAATCGGCATCGACTCTCCTCATTTCAATTGCCCGCTCGCCGGCCAGAGAAAGCGGAAAGTATGGGAAATTTACAGAGTCAGATACCTAATTGTCACCACTTGGGAAGATGAAAGTCGGATTTTTAAAAAAAATTGTATTTTTTTCAATCTTAGATGATCGGTGCCGATACTGACACTGAAGAGGGGAGGCAGTATCTGATCGAGAGATCGCCATTCTTCATTGCTGATCGGGTCAAGGTAAATAAGACAGAATTTCGAAAATGCAAAATGAAAAAAGAAGAAGAAAATTGAGACGATGAAACGGTTCAACACAATTAATTTTAATTTTGCATTAGATCCATCTGCATGTTAGAGTGCCGTTGATATTCTGTCTATGGCATTTGCATTTTTATCGTACAATTTTATTCTAGAAGCCTCTATTGATAATGCAAGGAGCTAACGATGCTCGAGTGAAGGAAGCTGAATCAGGTATTCGATAGATTTTTTTTTAGCATAATATGCTATATCTGTTGATCTTTTTAAAAATGTTAAAACATTTGTGATATGTGATCCAACGCATTTTCAGAGCAATTCGTATCTGCGTTGAAGAACCACTCGATCCCGGTCACCTACGTTCTCTATCCGGATGAGGGACACGGTTTCAAGTGGCTTTTCTATAATTATGAATCTCTAAAAATACAATATTCTGCCCGGACTAGCACAGACAATTACGTTCTTGCTTCACCGAGGCAACTTATCTATCTACCGATGCAATCAATTGATTCAGACGTCCCCCGAATGTTCTGTCGCAGTTTGGCTACATCGAAAGGTTCCTCCACGAGTGTCTGGGTGGTGGATATGAGCCTTACACGGACGGACAGTACAATGAAAGCGCGATCGTGAGCAACTACCTTCACGGAGAGATTTAGCATATTTTACCTCGATAGTGTTTCGAGATGGATATCTTGAACTAATTCGTTCGTATCTGATTATGCAATTTCAGGTGAAATCGGACGGTTTTGCATCGATTACACAACCAAAACAACCCTCGAAGCAGCAGATTAAGCAGCAGAAGTAACATCATCAATACATTCGATAATCTAACTCGACCAAAAAATCAGCAATAAATCATACACTATAAAATATTCGTCTACATATTGGCTTTGCCTCCCAATTGTTCGTAATCGTTTTATTCTTTTCTCGTATCTCCTGCATCAATGACACATCAACTGAGTCGATCAGAACATAGATGAATAAATTGCATACCACGAATTTGGATGTGTAGTTACGAATAAGATGTGTGCTTCGAGTATATTTTAACAACGAGTAATGCAAACCATAACTCGAAACCCTATATTTTTCGATTTACCATAAATTATTATTTGTCGGGTGAAGAAGAGTGGAAAATATCTAACTGTATGCTTAACTTCAGTTGAGTTCAAGAGTCGGCGGGTCACTTTTTCCCGTTCTGCATCCTCCCACTCCTCGAGTTTGCTGTATCATGTGCTCAAACTGTTCATTTGAGCCGCACTTTTTCACCTTTCTCCTTTCCGTTCTAGAGACTCTCTTTGAAACTATGCCAAGCGGTAACTAGTCAGAAGGCAAATAAATACCGCAGAACACCCATCCCCTCACTTCGCTTTGAAACCGACTGCTATGATGTTGCCACTGATATTCTGGTTGCTCCCTATGATACGAGCCGATTTCGACTCATATCATCTGCATACCTTCCTGAACAACTCCGTTGCTCCATGCGCTAACTTCTACCGACATGTCTGCTCGGTTTCGATGACTGCGAATGATACGGTCGCGAGGAAGTCAGAGCTGTACTATGAAGACTTGGCCAAAGAACTGCAGTCCAGAACCCGCAATAATCCAGTGATGGTGAGTTTCCAGCTATTGATTATTGATTAATGCATAAGTGTTACTGCTGAAACAATTATTCTGTTTTCATCAATCCGTCTCATGTTCTCTGTCACAGAATATGGCGTCCCGAATGTTGTTTGCATAGAAACTCCGTTCAGAATGACATCGCAGAAGCTCGCGCTGATCTCAATTGCATCTTTGACGCCGATGTTTACTCAACGATTCTGAATGAAAGGTGAGACGAAACGTCTCACCTTTCATTCTGAATCTTTTCTTCTTAGAAGCACGCAGCACGCAGCACAAAGTTTTCTTCTTAGAAGCACGCAGCACGTGAAGACACAACCATGTCGATAAAAACGAGCAGTTATCATAAGCCCGATAACCTGTCTCCGATCATACCGAGATCATAGAGTCTTTTCATGTTGCTTGTGTGTGTGTAATAGAGAGGGATGGAGGCATTCTAGCCCCATCCCACTCATGCTTTTTCAAGCCGATCTAGGCGCTCTCTAGAATTGTGTTTTACCGCGGCATGGTGTCCCATTACCGAGGCATGGTGTCTGACTGGCATGCCGACGCAGGCAGGTTCGACTCCCGCCCGCAGGTGATGTTTTGCAAGAGGTAGGTTTGCAAGAGGCTGCTTTATCCATGTTACACAATTCTAGAGAGCGCCTAGATCGGCTTGAAAAAGCATGAGTGGGATGGGGCTAGAATGCCTCCATCCCTCTCTCAGCACGTGGGGTGATGAGCAATTGTATAGGTGCAAGTCTGACTTCGACTGCTACTTCGAAGAGTATCTCTACTTCTTCAAGCTATACAACAAGACGCATGAAAATGTCAGTTGTTGTGTTTCTTTGTTCACACATCGTACACAAAAGCTAACACGACAACAAGGGTTGTTGAAAGACAATGATCTGGCTAAGGTTGACGACAGTCTCAAATTCTACTCAACTCATGGAAACAAGACTAATAATCGAAACATCAATCAATCGAAGAAGGCAACGTCTCGAATGGTTGAACTTCTCTACAAGAACAGTGATCACAACATCACCAAGGCCTTCAATGCAAGTATTCTTTTCCTAGATTTAGTTTCTCTCTATCTATCGCATTGCAAACCATATTTTCTTTATAATTCATTCCAAAACGTGTCATAAGAAATACTTTCTCAGGAATCAGTCAGCTACTATCAACTGATGAACGACAGATTGTTCGTCATGGAGCTTCTCAATAAGAATGCCACTGCAAATTATGTAGGTCTGGAGAAAATCAATAATCTTGCCAAGCAAATGCAGGAAGTCATCAAGAGAAGGTTACAGGTATCTAGAAAACATTATTTGTTAAGAGCGCATTCTACTCAGGAAACATCATGGATGAAGCCTATCAATGAGTTCGGTTTCTCCATTCTCGGCCAATACTTGACGATCCTCGACGAGTTGATCTTCTTCACTGACTTCGATTGTTTCGATCGGAATCTAACAACTATGAGGCAAATGAATCATGATTTCACATCACGGTACTTCGAGAATAATAAGAGGTTAGGATTGTTTTGATCTTAATAATAGCGAGAATCTAATTGACGACTACCGTACCTATATTGTGTGATATTAATATCTGTCTGTGCGTGGTTGCGATTTTTCTTGCGAAAACACATTTGACCTCTCTTATCTTAAGAGAAGTCAAGAACTTTTGCAGAAAGCGAATATTTGACTTGGGGATCAATTCAAGTTCGAGAAACGGTTCTGTCTCTTCATTTCACACACTCTATCTCAACTAGAGCTGTCGGAGAGAGTGTCGAATTAAGATATAACGACCCGTCTATCGACCTCTTCGTTATTTTCAGAACAACGGGTTGCACGTGGTTCGATGTCGTTCACTCCGCCAACACCACTGACATTCAACTGGAGAAGAAGTACAGTGCATCTTACCAGGTGACGAAATGGACAGTTTGCCTGTTCATTCAGCGTGCTCTCTCTTTCACGGTACTATCTTTATTTTACAACGTAGTGACGAGAAGAAACGTAGTGAAGCCAAAGATACTGTAAAGGCAAACATTCCAGACACGAACCAGATACGTTTCAGGAAGAGGTGGACTACGGGAGGGTGGGCATGACCTTCATGTACAATGCCTTCAACTACATGGACGCGAGTATGATCGCCGTCAGTGGGCCGACGTTCTACCCAATCAATGAGAACACGACGGACGCTGGAAATGTGAGAAATAGTGATGTCATATTGGTACAAATTGCGCACTATCTCGTTTCTCTCTCCGGCGAGATATCACGCATTGCTAATATAGATCCGATTGATGAGTGTCACTCTAATCCGAGGAAGTGAAATTGAGAACATGAGTATCGATAAGTTGAGCAATCATTGGGGCAATGCTCTCACCTGAAATTATCAGTCGTACTCTATCCAAGGATGCATCCTCGTTGAAACGCGTTTCAAGTGTACTGAGACCAGATTTCAGCTCGCATTTGCCTACATACTCGGCCACGAGATCTACCATTCCTTCGTCACTGAGGCCCTTCAGAATCGAAGTGAGGAGTACAAGAATGAGGCGGATTGCCTGGCTGAGCACTACAACCAGACCTGTCAGGTGTTTGCCGAGGTATGGCCTAAATTAACTCTTCACCATCAAACATTTATTTCACGCTAAAAGAGGAGGTCGAAGAGTGCACAGGGAATCAGATATCATCATATTTTGTAAGACATCGAATGCAGTTGAATGGAAAACTTTGAGCATGATGAACATCGTAAACATAATAATTCAACGCACACATTTTCAGAGCGAATGCAACAGTGGCTCGAAGACGTTCTCGGAAGACGGACCCGATTTGGAGGGAGTAAGGGCAGCCTATGAGCTACTGAAGCAGAAGTACACCAGTGATCAGCTCATGGCAAGTCAACCTGTGCATCATATCACAACACTTTTATTCAGGATTACGAGTATCCAGACCTGAAGATCACTCGTGATCAGAGCTACTTCTACGCGGTGGCGCTGCGATGGTGCCGAGACATCGCCAACTCTGTGAGATTTGAATAGAATCAATGGTCAATAAAGTATGAACGAATATGCAAGTGGATAAAAGGCAGCTAATAGTGAACAATAGGATGGAAATGATTTGTTCGAATATTCATTTTCAGGAATACCGCGAGCACTCGCCCGAGAACATCCGAATCAACGGAATGTTCTCTCAGATGCCCGAATTCTCTCGCGCCTTTGAATGCAAACCCGACGATCCCCTCTACTCGGAGCCGGTAAGTTCCAACCAAGTTTAATTAATTCAGCTGTGTTTTTCCAGGATCAAGTGTGCTATCTGTTCGGGCCGAATTCGAAGGGAAAGCATGCCAACGTCACGAAGGAAGATATCAAGGGCTCATCAGCGGTGATCGAGACCTTCGATCAGGGAGCTTAGTTGCTGGAAGAGGAGTGAACTAGTGATGGCAAATCCGACTCTCCTCATTTCGCGTGCTCTCTCACCTCTCTAACTGACCGAGAGATCACGCAAAATGAGGAGAATCGATTCCGATGTATCATCACTAGAGTGAACCAGTCTATGATTATTCGAAAATAACCCAACGAGTATTACACATTCATTGCTTAGAACGCTAATTCGTAGACTCATCCTTCTCATCTCAGAAGCATCGCCTATGTAATCGATTACACTATTTTGTCTTGATAAAGCATCACTGTGAAAAGGATGATTAATGTTTGTGTTTGTAGAACATCTTGTATTATGTGTGTTCTTGTACAGTTTTGTTGGGCTATTGAACTCATTTTTATATGGTACTCATCTATCTTACTCTTCTCTGTTTTATCATCTTTCTCTAATCTTTGTGTTCTAATCTGTTTGCTTCTACCCTTCGACCATCTTTCCAGTGCCAGACGCAATGTTCATCTCATTCCACCTCTAGTGCAGCAATTGTGAGGTACGATCGTTTCACTATAGAGAATAGGCAGGATTACTTTTTTGATTGGATCGAGATCTATTCGACGAGTCTGTACAGTTGATCTGCACAATTTTCAATGTTTCCCTGGTCAGAGAAAAGATGAATCACCCAAATCTCACGCAGTGGTTTGATCTCTTGAGCTCTATTATTCACCTATTTTCCGAGTCCGTAACAGTTCGTTGACAGCAAGATGGGCAGCCTGAACATCGACTGAACGTTGACTAATTGTGTGATTGATGCTTGTATATCCACCTTTTCCGCCGTATGCGGAAACTAGGTGTGTTTTGGATTTTCACATTGCCAGATCCGTAGGATAATCCTCTGCAAAATTAATCACGCAAATCCCACGCACTCCTTTAAAATCGTTTGAGCTCTCGTATTAGCGAATGTGTCCCGTTCTAGATGAGCAGTCTGAACATCGACTGGACAGTTTTTGTTCACTAGTTGTGTTATCGAAGCGTGTTTACCTTTTCCAACAAAAATGTTGAAAGTATTGCATGCATGACTACCTGCTGATTATATCATTTGAATCTTTCAGGGATTATGCAGCAGCTGCTGTTTGGTTGCTTGCTGTTTGCGACCACTATAGCAACGCTCATTCCGAGAGAGAAACTCTTCTCCGACTCGAACAACGCCGAAGGCGTCGCATTGTCACCGGACGGAAAGGTAATTGAAATCATTCCAAAATTATTGATTCTTGCAACATAAATTATCTACTGGAAATCAAAAGAATTTCTTCAGTTTCTCGGCTTTATTACTCCCGATGCAAACAAGATCCGAAACGTGTACACATGGCGCATTTCTGATCGGCAGAAGAGACAGGTCACCTTCGAGAAGGGAGATGTCATGGGTGTGTCACTTTTGTCTTGTGGCCATCTATAAGTTACGAAAGAGTAAGTGAACAGCCAATTGCAAATGCAGACGCTAGAGAAAGTCGGGAAAAATTGTGGTCAACAACGATTGTAATTTATATTCCTTTTGACCGAGAACAACTGTTTTGTTGCAAGATATTTTGATTGGTGATATTATCATTTGACATGGTAGGATTCGTGTGGACGGGTGTTCCTGACATCATTATCTTCTCGGCGGATCCCAACGGCAACGAGAACACGATGCTGTTCAAGAAGAATATCTCCGAGGTGAACAAACAATAGATGCGAGGATATTACGCGTGCACAAAGTGACTTCACCCATTACCTCATTGCAAAATAATGGGTTATTACGTGTCATCTGGCCGATTGTGTAAAAATGAAACTTCTAGTGAACTAGCGGCCAAAAGTGACATCAAGATTTGCAGCATGTTTCTCACGGACATTCAAACGGTCTATAATAGAGTGTTATGATACTGCGTTGCGATTTGTCATTTAACTCTGTCAATTCAGATGGCCTGCCCACTTAAACGTAAAATCATCTCAAACAAACCTGGCGTCCAAGCACTGATTGTTGCGAATAATAAGAGCGGCAGATTTGTGCTCATCGGAATGAACGACGTGACTCCCGCGTAAGCCTCGAACAATCCCTTCTTCTTTGTTTTCAAAATTAAAAAAATAATAATTCAAGAGAAATGCAGATATTTGAGTGACGAAATTTTTGCAGGTACCACAACGTGTACAAGTTCGACCTCATCACCAACAAACTATTGCTGGTGTTCAACAACACGCGGTTCGCCGTGCAAATGATTCATGCAGGTTAGTGATGACAAAACGGTGTATCATGCTGCTTGAAACCGGCTTCAACCTGGTAATCTCAACGATGAAGTCGCCTTGCCGAGTCCGTTATGCCATCACCAATGCAGATAACGACATGAGGATTCGCATCGCAGAAGCGCAACAGAGCGATGGAACCAAAACATACTTCCGGTTTGTTAGAACCGATTTACTTTCGGGCTTATTGTATTTTTGCGAGACGCTCCTCGATTTATCTAACATGTGAAGTCGAAAAAGCCATCAGCTGGATAAGCTGATAAATGTGGCACGTATATAAGGCTTGACAAAATCAGCTGTGAATCTGGAAATAGCGTAGAATAAATATGTGAATAAGACAATTTTAAGTGATATGATCATCGTTATTACAGAGTATCATCGAAGGCGAATCCCTTGAATCTGACTTCGTCAACGAACGATTGGGAGGAGTACGCTAGCGTGAAACCTGAGGACATCGCCATTACAGGGTGAGCGTACAATTCGAAAATCTGGAAAGCTATTTTCCATATTTTGAAAAGCAGCCTGATAATACATAGAAATATATTATGATATGCATGTATTATGATTTCCAAATCTTTATGAGGAACATCTGCAATCATACAATCATTTCATACAATCAATCATACAATCAGCTTGGTCGGATGCGATACGACCAACGAGAACATCTACTGGATCTGGGGAGAGAGCATAGATCTGGGTCAACTGATCATCACTCCTCTCCACAATATTACGAAGAGGACTGTAAGAACCTTCTTCTATTCACACTCGAATTAATTCGTGCTTGATTTTTTTTTCAGTTTTTTAATGCTTTCTAATTATGTCACACTTTGATGCGAGCAACTAATTTCCGTTCAGTAATGTAATGAGAGACAAAACATGCAGGTGCTACATAACGCCACTCAAGCCGAATTGGAGAGAGGCAGCTTCCAATTCCATCCTAAGGTCATTCACCTATCGACCCTATATGTCGACGTAAAATATAATGAAATACTGTTGAAAATATATTTTCACGGGTTTGGCATTAATAGATATGTATAATTATATGGTAAATATTGAAAATATACCTTGAAACATGGTGGTTTCAGGATCGATCCCTTCTCATGTTCAGCGAGTACCGTCACTATCCCAAGATAGTGGCATTCAATGATACGATAAGAAAGGATCTGCAGTATCTGCAAAATTTCCGTCCGAATGATCATCTTCAGATCATCGACATGTCGGATGGTAAGGATAATGCACACTTTTTTTCCTTTATTGGAGATTAAATATAGTAACTGAACATGAAATGCAATAAACACATGTTCTTGTAGACATGCGAACGTGGCTCGTCACGTATCTCTCCTCTGAGAATCCTCACGACGTCAGTTATAGATGTTCAAGTTGTCCTAATGATCCGAAAATCACAGATCATCATCTATCATCGCGATTCAATGTCCACTGAGCTCCTATTCAACAGGACACCCGATCTGAAGGTATGCAAAAGAAAATACAATAAAATTGCTGCAAGAAAAATCAAGAAAATATAATCTGTGATGATTTTCGGAAGAACAAAATTTTAAAAAGAACAATTTAAAAAGCCTGAAATTTTCGGATTTTTTGTGTAGAAGTTGCGTAATAATAGTCCAACATATATTTGCGAAATACAGTACTTTAGGGGTATCGGGGACTCATCACGAAGATCGGCTTCGACTTCGCTGCTCGCGACGGGCTAATTATCCAGTCCTACCTTTCCCTGCCTCCCGATGTAAGTACTCCCTCCGAAAATTGTCCATTCAAATATATTTCTGGCTCAATACGAACACATGGAACTTTGAAGAAAACCACAATGTGCCGATAAATGGCAATTTATGTTTTATTCAGAATTCAAAGAGATAAAATAAATGAGTACATTAATTTTGAATTTCAATTCAGGTGCCTCTCAAAAACACGACCAACGTCCCTGCCACGGACAGAAGCTTCGCAGAGCAGAAAATGATTCCCACCAAGCCACAGAAGATGGTGGTGGTCGTGCACGGCGGACCCGAGGTTGATCACTCTATTCAACTACAGAATATTTTAGACCAATTACAAAATCATGTGCATTTGATCTGATAAGGCCGTGTCATAGCTAAACGAGAATAATATGTTAATTAGCAAAATCAGAGAAATAAAATTAGTTAAGACCAACCATCCTAGCAGTCGGCCTTACCGTCTGCACCACCAAGCGTTGTCGTCAAAAGACGACTGTAAAATCGCTTGATGTGACCACACCTTTACCTTCATCCTTTCCACTCCAGAGTCGTGACCATTACAATTTCGAGCCGACGATCACATTGCTGACTAGCAGAGGATACGCAGTCATGCAGGTTTGACAATATGTCTCCCATTTACGTCTCCCAAACACGATGCAATTTACATCCGATTCGATAAGATTCATAGAAACTTCTTTGTAAAAATATTAATTTTGAGGTGAACTTCCGTGGATCGAGCGGTTTCGGCAAGCGACTCACGAACGCAGGCTATGGCGAATGGAGCAAAAAGGTATTCTATTGATTTATTATGATTATTTTCATTATTTGGTTTGGAAACCATTACATCCAGATGCACTATGATCTGCTCGATGCGGTGGATTTCGCAGTGTCTAAGGGAATCGCCAACCGATCAGCAACCGCGATTATGGGTAACTACTTGCATCGGATTTATTCTAGCGTTGGAGTTCCGGGAAAATCTCTCATCATAGTCTGAGACGGCTTTAGGATTCAATCTTTGGCTAAAGCGGAGAACCACTCTCTGATACCGTAACCAATCACAGGTGCATCCTACGGTGGATACGCGACGCTCGTCGGACTCACCTTCTCTCCAGACGCGTTCGCCTGCGGAATTGACGTCTTCGGTCCCTCGAACCTCGTGTCACTTCTGGATTCCGTACCGGCCTACTGGACAGAAGGACGAAAGGACCTGGTCAAGGTGAGACTGCACGGAATTTTACCGCCAAAAGTTAATTCAAACATTTGCGACGAGTCCATTTACATTCAACTCGTAAGAGCCGCATTGAAGTATCATAATTTTTTTTTTGAAGATGATCGGAGCAAATACGGACACTGAAAAAGGAAGAAAGGATCTCATCTCGAAATCTCCATTCTTCATTGCTGACCGAGTTAAGGTGAGTTTGTGCGGATCATCTTTCAATTAAAAAAAATCTTTTTGATGAAAGTGATGATGTTGTTCTACTTCATGCCTTTCAGAAGCCCCTGATGATCATTCAAGGCGCTAACGATGCACGCGTGAAGGAAGCTGAATCAGGTAATCTGAGTGTTCTCATAAATTTCTTACATTTCGTCATAATTGAGCCAATCGAATGCATTTGCAGAACAATTCGTGGACGCTCTGAAGAACCACTCGATCCCCGTAACCTACGTGCTCTATCCCGATGAGGGACACGGAATAAGGTGGCCCATAAAAAACGCATTTATCTACATGTTTGCAATGCTCAAAGTCCAGCCAAAATCTAGAGCAGAGTTTGAGTAACGAAGGAATGAAAAATACGGAAAATATGCACGGCTGTTTCAGACGCGGCCCCAACGTTTTGGCGTCGCTCGGCTTCATCGAGAAGTTCTTTCACGGGTGCCTGAGAGGCGACTATCAGCCATTCACGAGTGGACAGTACAATGAGAGTGCAATTGTGAGTCGTCTGTATCTCTCATGGCTTTGGTGTTTTTTTTTAGCTTGCGTGTCTACGAGAAATTTTACTTTTCATAATTTTTGAGGCAATTTTCAGGTGAAATCCGACGGTTTCGCTCCGGCGGTGCAACAGAAGCAGCAATAGGATCTTTTCTCTTCTACAACCTTATCGACAATCAAACAACTTGCCTTCAAGCGCTATGTCAGCTTTATCTCGAATGAATCATTCGAAATTTTTGGAATCAGATAAACAGTTTATATTGAATGTTTCCCGGATCTATTTGCATTCTTTAATACTGAAATCAACGAATTGTCATCATCAGATGCACAGGGAGATATGACTGCCGAATTGGAGCATACCTATCCTTTCCGCTTTTCATAGGCCCTTATTTTCTCTTTTATTTTCTTCTACGATGTTTGGAGAGTTCACAATATTTATCCGTTCGAGAAAAGGCACATTTCACAACCGCAAAATTTCCAGCGTTAGCATTGTTCCGATTCGTTTTGATCTTGATGGCCAAGGGAAACTGTTTGTCTGATCTCGGCATGTCTTTTGAATCCGAAGGCAAGCAGCAGATGAAGGACCTCTCCCGTATCAGCCCCCTCATTCATTAACAGCCATTTCATCGCTACGAATGTTGGACCTGAAATCTCGACTTTTCGAAAGCGGATTCGACCATTTTGCTTCATTCAAACCCTGGATCCTAGCGATAAAGAACATTGTCAAGTTATTTTTGCTTCTACCTGTACCTTTCAGGTACACGTAGCAATTTGATGTTCTACGTAGCCACCCCCGCAGAAGAGGAACGTCGTTCATACTCCAATCACCTCTGAATGCTGAACTCAGTGTTGACAGACCACGGATTGGCAATGGGAGTACAAGGGACATCGTTTCGATGGTTTGATACCGGGGAAGTGTGCATTTATCATGTGTAAGCCAGCAGAGGAGAGAATGTGTACGATCCTGAAAGCAAATACAAGTATTCAAACTCCTGACTACATTGCCAAAATCCAATGGAAAAGATCAATTCGCGCCGACTTCATTGGGGGAAAATCGAAGAGATAGTGCACCGATTTCTCTACAAAACATCGCGGACAGTAGATAAGGATCAGATAATGGCGTTGTGAAGATAGCATCGATAAAATATGATATTGCATCAAACTTTTTAAAAAAGAGAAATAAAATAGGGTATGTGCGCATCGCGTGACCCCAACCCGTCCGCTGAGTCATATTTGTAATTATCATTCTCACAATGAATGCTCCCCATCCATGAATTAGGGTAGAATAGGCCATGGATTGTTTCCCTCCCCGCATGAGGACGCTATTTGTGTCATGATTCAACAGAACTCTATCACATCCTCTCAAAATTCCTGTGAAGCACAGCGAAAATACAACAAATATATCATTCAGACATATTCATTGAACATCTTTATGAGCTTGTAGACTTCCAGATCTTCTGTATGAGATGCATGTTCCTGCGTTTTAATTGTTGTCTTATTCAAAAACAAATAATTTTCAAAAACATCTATGTTTACGAAGAGACAAAGAATATCACCCATTCTGGCAGCATAATTTTGCTTTCCCTTTTTTCATAGTTATTATGCAATTCGGCAATGATCGCAGACCGATTTTTCTTGACCATTTCTGCAATACTATCATCGGTGATGGAGTTGTCTGATGGAGAAATAACGTTATTAAAATAAAACATTAACGATCTTTCCATAGAGCCAGTCCAAGAAAAGCGAGATACTCTTCGATTGAAAAAAATCGGATGGGTAACAATTCCGCAACTTGAATTTTTTCCGCAACTCGGCTAAAACGACATTTCCGCAACTCGACATAATTATATTTCTAGCCAATGTAGGATCCTGGCAGAGGTGTTAAAATAAAGAAGAAGTTATCCTGATCAGAATGACACATCTGTTTTGATCCTAGGATGGCTAGAAATAGAATTATGTCGAGTTGCGGAAATGTCGTTTGCGGAATTGTCAACCATCTGAAAAATCGGACATTGCCGCAGAGCTTCCTTTTTTGATAATTCACTTATCCTTTAAAGGGACCCAGTAGCCTCAAACTTTGAATTTTTATTATTTTTTATATTTTCAATATCGACAGCAATGCCTGGATTAAAATCAATATTAAAATTTTAAATTAAATACAATTTTACATTATTTTTAAATAGACTAAATAAAATCAGCGAGAATTTTGTCGAGGTTCACCACACCATTTTCCGGTCACAATTTCCGGACGCGCGTCCTTTTACTTTATTTTTCTTTCATGTCGTTTATTGATTTATTGACCATTTCGCTTACTTTTTTCTTATCAGAGTTTCACCTTAGGTCCACCACGATGGCGTGATGTGATATTTTGCCACTATCGCGTAGCTGCGCTTGCGTTTGATCGCTTCCTCGCCACATCACGGTTATTTGCTTGCCTGGTCACTCGATATCGTTGCGATAACGCCCGTATTTGCTAGATGGCGCGTTCCGAATTGCCGCCTGCCCGGAAGCGCCGCGACTCCTCGTCCTCTGCTTCGGGCTCTGACTCGGCCAGCAGCAACAGCTCCAAGGGTAAGCGCCCCAGGCACTAAGTAGGGCCGTTATTTTCGAAAATGGCGCTTCCTCGCTTATTCTTTGGCCAATTTGCTATTATGTTCGATTATTGCGGTACTTTCTTTTGCTATTTATATTTAAATAAATAATTTAAATATTGATAGACGATCGTAGACGCTCGCGTTCGCCTCGTCGCGACGACAGAAGGGAGCGCGACAGGGATGAGAGGAGGCGCGATGATCGGTTTGTCGTTGCTTCGTTCGCTATTCTATCGTACCAAATAGATTCAAAGCCAGACGTAAATCTTTTGTAATCTGACTACTGCGCTGTCCATGTTGTTGGTGGCACTGTCTATATCAAGTTATTCATATTCATATAATTTAACTATTAAATAATGATATTTAGTCGTCGCGATTTGCCGCCTCGACAAGATCGAAGCTCCTCGCCACGTCGCTCGATATAGCCCAGGTATTTACCTCGAATTTGTGTTTTACTTTCCACAGGCGGGACTAACTATCATCGAGCTCGAGGTTTGGGATTTTTGTGATGACAGTGAAACACAAGTTCAGCCGGGAATGGTAATTGCAATATAGACAGCGGTTGAGAGTAATTCCCTGATGCTGATCGTTCCGGTGAAACTCACTCGAGCTATGCTGATAATAAAATAATTACTAAATTATTAATTTAAATATTTTAGAAGAGATCACTCGCCCCGTCGTGATCGATCGCCGAGGAGAGACAGAGGATGCGACATGGACAGAAGGGATCGATCGAGAGACAGGTACGGTGAGAACAGCCATATTAATTGCCCACCTCGATTCGAGGTAGATCACGCGCTCTCCCCATGTTATTTCAATGGAAATTCACTCAAATTGATATTGCGACTACTATAGTTTCATTCGTTTCTAAGCTGATGCGGTTAGTAAAAATATCCACTGGTTTTGTCTAGTGACTGTAGCACTGATCTTTCTGAATGGGATGTTCTCTTAATTTGGCGATAGGTCGGATGATAAGCTATTCGATGCGCACCATTTATAATCGAGATACGACTGTTCTGTAATAGACGGATATGGTAATCATCCGACCTAGTGCCATAAAATTAGTCATTACAATATTTAAATCACAGAGATCATCGCCGCTCATCCGCACACAACGAGCGCGGTGATGGATACGGTCTGTCTAGGAGAGGTACGGTAACTTCTTATTCCGTGAAGATGCCAATCTTCTCCACTGACTATAGCAATAGTGGGGTTGTCTTTGTATCGAGAAATACGAATCGATTGGCTTCAACTAATTAGATACAGGGACCATTCATCTCCAAGCCGCAGGAGTGCGCAGTGACGCTAATTTGCGTCAGTGCGCAACCATATAAGGTGTCATTGTCCATAAGCGGTCAGACTTCATGACCACTTCATAACTACATGGTTGCACACCGACGCAAATTTGAGTCACTGCGCAAAAAACCGCCTCAAGAGCTGGACACGTATGACAGGGACTAACTACAGAGCGAAACGTCCCCCCTTTATGTTTTTGTATTGCCCCGTGCACCCAAGTTTTCCCATAAATAGTCGAAAATTGTCGCCGCCAGGGTTGAACTGGTATGAATGTCAACTTCAAATGAAAGTGAGTTATTAATCTGACTAAGGTGTTCGTTGTAGGACCTGCGCGTCTGGATCGAACCACTGCTGGTCGTTTGTCTGCAGGACAAGCAGCTGCCATGGCACTACAGGTGAGAGGAGAGGAAAGGGTTACGGCATTTGTTCAACAGGATACGATAGTTATCGATCTAAGCAATACGATATTGCTTTCAGAATCTGAACGAGCGATCGGAGAAGTTGAATGCGACTGAGAATCTGTTCAACGACGAATAAGGAATCTCGATTAGTCAAGATTCGGTTCTTTCATTTGTACAGATTGATCATCGTTAGTGTTTTCGTGAGAATAAACATTGTTGTACATGCTCAATTGAAGAATCAATAATGCAACGAACCCGAGCACGAATTGTGGTGAGGGTGGAGAGACTATCATGCTCATCACCAGGCTGGTCACTGATGGGTAGATCAGTCAGTATGAGTAGGCCGTATACCGTATTCAACGATACCTCCTGCTGCGATAGAACAAACTAGCAATACTTCAACTATCTTTATTTGTCTCAGGGTTAATGTATTAATGTGTGTTATCTGCTTCCTCAGCACACTCTATGACATGATTGTGTTTGGCGGCACTACTTCCCTTTATTAGATTACTGACAAATATTTAGCCTATGGCTGATCCTTATCAGCCTAAATATGTCCCAAAGAAGTCTTAGCAAGAAGCTAAGCACTTATGGTCTAATCATGACCCTAGGCAGCCTAAGAATATGCCTTGGCTCAGCCACCAATCTGGTAAAATGAAGTAGAGACGGATGAGGAGCAACACGAAGCTAATCCCGCGGAATGAGGCGAAAAAAAAACAAGTAACTCGAGCAACCCGGCTGCAGTTCCGTTGAAGGCGTGCGCTTCTCTCGCCCAACTCTTCCATTTCTTGCTCGAGAAGGTTAAGACGAACTACCTATTCCCTTCTCATCAGGAAGTGAGAGCAGTTGCTTCGCAGGATGCTTGCAAGTCACGCAAGATTGTGTTTTTACTAAACTGGGGGGAAAAATAAGCGATAATTGCAAACTGATAAGGCTCGTGACGCAATCAAAGCGCATTCTCGGACGTTTACACGCCTTTTAGCTGGCAACGACTGTCTAGAATTATAATTCAAAGCTCTATCAAGCGCACTGCAACAAAATAATAAAATAAAACCGGCAAAAACTGCTGAAAAATGCCCGAAAAATGGCGAAAGGTGAAAGTGAAGTGACAGCACGACATTTTTGGCTAATTTCAATCGAAGCGCTTCGACTACCGTACTTTTTGGGATATATCAGAAAGCCACACCACCCCAGCAGTGTAACCTATAAGCCGGTTTCGTTCACTTTTTGCTTTAAATAAATTTATTTAATTTTTTTGCTTAATGCCATTGAATTAATGGAGCATCAAAGAGCAAATTGAGGCACACTTCATTTTTGGGTACTGGATCCCTTTAAGGAGTGCAGAAGGAAAACGTATTTTCAAGAAAGTCAACTTATTAAATGAACCAGTTGCTCTGCTGATCCGACACCGCTCATTCTGTCGGAATTCCTGATCTTCTCTTCCGCAAACACTGAATGACACCTCATTCACCGTTCATTGTGGCTTTTTCCTACTTAGAATTGTTTCTTTTCATTACCTCTTGTTTATCTTGATCACTAACTTTATAGTCCTCAATGACAGATCGCTATGACTCTCATTTTATTTAGCTCAATGTACCTCAATCGTTACTCGTTCGTGTTCTGAAAGTCGTCAATAAAATGAAAAAAAAGAGTTACGACGACTGCTAAATCTGTCACTGTAGTTTTCATCGTAGGTTTGTAAATGGAAGATTTTTCAAACTATTTCACCAATCTAAGCGTTCACAATATTTATCAGTATGAAACGAATGAAACGCAGACCACAAGATAATTCCGTCTACGAATTTCCAAATTTTCCAGTTCCGATTCGTTTTGATCTTGATGGCAGGTTGAGAGTATGGGATTTCTAGATCCACCTCTTCATCTTGATTCCCGGCTGCAGATGTAAGGAGTTTGCGTAAATCCAAGCTCCAGAAGGTTCTTCAATCCCAGTCTGGAGATATGGATGTGCAGAAGGAGACGTCTGGAGTCTCTCAATTACCGGATTTCTGTTTTCATTTGCCTTTCTGAATTTAGTGAATAATCTACTTGAAAAACATTGTCATATGACACATAAAGATAAATTCGGTATTCTACTGTAAGGAAATGACTCACGATGTCGTTCCATCGTTGAGATGCTTCTATGCCGGTGAAAGTATGTGTGTATGGCAATTCGTTTGTTGAGAGAGCCGACGGGGGAGAGAGAATGTGTAATATTCTGCAAGCAAACATATTTATCGAAATACCTGAACACAATGAAAAAGCGCGTTGAAAAAGCGCAATTCAAGCCCATTTTATAGAGCGATCAGCGTATCAAAAGTCGGCGAATTCCACTTCAAACGTCGTCGTTACAGCATAGAACGATTAGACGGTGGGCTTGCATAGATCTTTCCTCGCAAAATACGACAACACAGTGATATTCGTAAAAATGAGCATCCACGACAAAGACAAAATGCAGGCATCGTGTGACCGCAACGCGTCCGTTCTGGCACACTTGCAATTACTCCCGCTTGCTTGCTCATTCTTCCGAGATAATGACAGCTACATAACTAGCGATTTAGTTTTGGAAAATGCAGAATACATTGATTACTTTCTTTTTTTTTAAATCTTTTTTTTAAAGTACACGTCCATTTATCATTCAGACATTGAATTCATTGAACATATTCATGAGCTTGTAGACTTTCAGATCTTCTGTATGTTGAGATGCCAATTCCTGAACTATATTTGTATCTTCCTCATAAAAAACAATCAAACCTCCATGTTTACGAGTAAGCACAGAAGATCACCCAGTCTAGCTGCGTAGTTATGCTTTCCTTTGTGTGCATAGTGGTTATGCAATTCAGTCATGATTGTAGACCGATTTCTTTCGACCATTTCTGCCATATTATCATCGACATTTGAATCGTCTGAAGCAAAAATGGAGTTTCAAAAACATTCACGAAATATGTACGGTCTTTCCATAGAGCAAGCCCGAGAAAAGCGAGATACTCTTCGATTGAGAGCTGAAGCCGTTTGAAATGCGCCTTATTCACTAGCAAATGGCGTTTCGTGTTTTTGATGATTACTCTGAAACAAAGATGCTCAACGGCGTTTGCCTGTGTGATAAGATGAATACGAACTCACGCCATGGCTTCTTCCTTGTTGACTCCAGAGGGACAATCGGCAAGGAACTCATCCAAGTTATCCAGAGAGAATGTTGTGGTGTAGCCGGGCATCCTGAAATGATTCACAAAATATTATTTAACAATAAAATATACTCACAGAGTGTCATCATCAGGAAAATGATGCACCGATCGGTAAAGATCGTCCGCTCTATGCATCAACTCGAAGCTGTTCAAGATAAGGAGTTGCTGCACGTATTCATATGCTTTGCTTTTTGTGATTTTGTGATTATACAATTTTCTTACCTGACTCTGTTTCGATAATTTCCCGTAATCATCAAAGCAAGTATTGAAAAAATCTAGTAGTCCAGTAAACATGATTTGTGCGTTTGGAACTACGTTACTGTATGTAGCAGGGGCGAATTTCTGTATTTTACGTTATTTAGTTTAATTTTGAAACAAAGTTCTTGAATTTTCAACCAACCATAATTCCTCGATGGAGTTTATATATTTGGCCAGGACAGTTTGCGACTTCTCCATTCTTTCTCGTGATACATAATTCGCTTGAATATTTCGGCCGTGAACCTAATTATTAGTAAAATGCTCACCGGTAAGCTGTAATCATCCGATCGAAAATGGGCGTTTCACTGATAGAAGTGTCGCATTGTTGGGACCTACCTGAGGTCCATCGATACTAAACAACTTTGTAGCCAACCTTTCTTGTGGGATCAGAGCATTGGCGTTTCGATAATTCATTCTCCCACCAGTTCTGATTTCAATTTCGAACGCTCTTTGAGAAATTTTCTCCTAAAATTAGCACTGAATATTGAAGCTACACTGATTATAATTTCGAGACGGAACCTTTTGATCGGAAGCCATTCCTGAACTATGACTGAAAAAAGACTGATCGATGATAATTACTGCAGAACGAACTCTTCAAAGATGTGATTGAAAAAGAAATATAAATATCAAAGAAACTCAGGCGAAGAGTGTATACGAGTGAACCAGAAGGCCAAAGTCCTCCGTTGTTAACTTCCTCCCCTCCTTTTTACCTCCATCTCTCCCTTTCTCTCCACTGAAAGGTGACAATAGACCAAGGTCCCCTGTTGCCATGGGAGATGATCCTCACAGGAAAAGGCAATCCTTCGAGTGAGAACGAGTTCGATGAAATCAACAATGCGTACATAGGGCGTACTTAGGGTACAATAGTTCTTGACACGTTTATCGAACTCATGATCTCAGTGATTTGGGTGAGAAACGCTTTCCACATTCGCCGACTCTTCGATCGCACTGACTCCACTGGCCATCGTGGTCGTAGGCGCATTCATCGTCGTCTCCTCACTCACTCGATTCCTCCTCGCCATCCCCACCAATCCCCTTCGATAATCGGATATCAGCATGATCATAATGGCCGAATCGCAGGCGGGGAAGAACGTGGTGAGCGGGACGGCCATATCGTGCACGAGAGCCACGGGAAATCGCATGAATGGCATGTTAATAGTGAAGAGGTAGGGAACGTACACGAAAAAGGAAGGGACTGAGGCCTAAAATTCCTTTTTTTATAACCTTTTTATGTAATATAAGTATATAAGTTGGAACTCTATTGAATTTGTGTGTTCTTATATCATAGTTCAATTTGGCGAAAGAAATAGCGAAATTAGGAGAGTCGTTTCTAATGTGCAGCTCTAGTTATTACTAGTTATTACCTGAGCACAGAGAGCTATGAGTAGCTTTCTCTGGAGTTGATTCGCTTGGGTGGAAATCTTGGGCGAATGCTTGATGTGGTAGAAGGTGAGAATAGCCAGTGAGGCAGCGAGAATTAATGATGGCAGCATGACCATATTTGATAGGATTACGAAAACAAATATGACTACATCGAATTTGTCGTCACGCTGAATTCCCACGTATGCTATCAGGAGTGGAGAATGAAGAGTAAAATTATATCAACCTTGTTGCACTGACCCAGTGATCCAGATACAGCCACGAATTCTCGATTCGTTTCCCGAATTTTATCTCGTAATCATCCCTGAGAGCTCTCCTTGCGATCGTGTCCTCATTTCCCGAGGTGAGGTAGTGGCACATGAAGAACCTTAAAATATTATTATGTATTTAAAAATAATAATTGAATAATAGCATCAAATCACCATGATATAATGACTCCGACGATGCCAATTACGAGGGATAAAATGAAGGGCTTGCTCGAGAAATACTTGATGAGATGGGGTCGTCGCACGGACCAATAGCGATAGAGAAAGTGCAGGACGAGCAGAGAAAATGGAACTGACTCGCAGGCTATGAAGAATGACGAGACACCCTGAACAAGAATGCTTTAATCATGCTTTTATCATAATGGATTTCAAACAAAGGTAGCTAAATCATACCCTATGATCAAGAAAACAGTCGGTTGCAACTCCATGCGTGTAACCGGCCAAAGTTACGCGCTAAATTAGTTTTTATGGTCAATGGAGTATCGGCTTTCATCGAATTTCAAATATTACAAAGTTACAAACCGGTCGCGCGAAAATCTGAAGGATCACTAGAAAGGAGTCTGATAGCGTGAACATTGTGAGTAGATGCTTGTAAGCGCCCATGTGACCGCCGGAAAATCGCCTAATCGCATAAAGTAGCAAAGAATTGAGGAAGAGCCCGGTGACTGTAAGGAAAGATCGAGATAAAAATTATTTGAATTCAAACAAAACTGTGTTAACTCGCTCAAAATACGAGATAACCTCCATCGTTGATGACGACGCCATGATATAATGAGGTCTGAAGATTCACGCGAGACGAGACTGCAAGGCGGAAAGTTCATCAGACCGTCATAACTAAGGCTGTCCGAGTGAAGAGCTCGTCTCTTCATTAGGCACACTTACTCGTCAATAGACTGGTCTAGAGAGTGTGCAGAATGAAGAAACGAACTCTTCACATAACCACGCGATGTTTCTGCGAGAATGCACATGCCCTTTGACAATGAGTCATCTACTGTGCCAAACTAAACCGCAATGTTTTCTCCAGAAAGTCCGATCTTAATAGAAAAAGAGTTGTTCATGGAAAATGGTGATAATTGAGTGGAAACAAGCATGTGATAACGAGTAAGTTAGAAACAAAAGCACCTCGAGTCACACCCAAACGCTGCCGATTAGACGTGATGAGTTCTTCATTAACAAAACGATTATTGGATATAATTAAATAATCATCGTGATATACTAGTAAAACAAAGAAATACAAAGATCGAAAGAGCATCAGTCCCTTGGGGAGAGTGGGTTGATAATATGCACTGAGTATGCTCGCCAGATTATTTTTGCAGCGCATAGGCTGATAGAATTATTCGAAATTGTGATAATTGACAAAGATTTATCCACACCTCTTCTGAGGTATTGAAGGACGTGAAAAAACTACGTGCCAAATTTTTCGTATTTTTCAAATTCTAAATTGCCTCCCATTTCTTTCTTCTCAACATAATAGTTGTTCAATGTGTTTTTCCTTCAATGTACTATAGTAAAACATCGACAAAAATCGATCAAACCTCACACAAGAAAACGTGCAAGAGTTTTTATTCGCACGGCCCTATTCCGCATGATAAGGCTTGTCATTGAAAGTTTCCCAAAACTGCTGGACTCTTGAACTCTTTATCATCCCTTATCATTTATGGGGGGATGCCCCGGTCGAGAAATGTAGTTTATGGAGGGTGAGATGGTGCGTAATAGATCACTGATCAGTGAGATGCCTGCACGGTTGAGCATAAAACCATTTCCGATAATATCTCTGCCCATTCCATTCAATCTTTGCAATCCTAACTGGCGAAATATCACGCGAAATTTATAGACAATCCGTATGTGAATGATCTTCTCCTTCTCATGAATGATTGAGTGAGTGAGTAATCTCATTTTTTGTTAGTCAAGGGATAAGAGGTGATGGCTCGGTTCTGACGGGAGAGGGCGGATCGCCGAGTGAAACTATAAAAGTGGCAACGTTTCTCGCACTCCGATCTCAAATACAATCTGATTCTCACGAAATGACTGTTCGCGCCGCCACCAAGGCTGACCTACCCGATCTCTTTCACATGAACGTGGTAAGCACAGGTCATCCATCTACCGTAACCATGTTCCGCTCAGGAAATGGCCATTTTTCAAAAAGTGGAATCGGAAGTGCACATCAGCCTGGAGCAATTCATACGGGACTTCGAGGACAGGCGCTTCGAGGGCTTTGTGCTGATCGATGATGAGGTACGGTAGGATACCGCATCCCTCAGTTATCGATTGATTGTACAGACAGAAAAGGCGGCTGGCATGGCGCTGTACCACTACGCGTACGATGTATGGAAGGGAACGGTAAGATTATGGTTATTGATCTTTTAAAAAAAGTTTTTATAGTACATTGCGATGGAGGAGTTGTTCGTCCGACCAGAGTACCGTAACAAGAAGTACGGCAAGCTGTTATGGGCGGCTGTCGCTCAGGTATGTATACGGTATCGAAGAATGGATTACTGTAGCACCGCTTCAGTGCAACCGTCTTCCAAGTAGATTTAGAGCGAGTTTCGTTGATTTGTACCATTTATTCGATGCAAATTCATCTCTAACTACGCAAAACTATGTCAATAAATTAGAATCTGTTTAATCTCTACACTCATAATGTTATTTTGTTCGTTCTAATTTCTACAAACGCACAAGCAATGATTATTCGATGTCGTACAGTACCTCTACTTATCTAGGTTGCCAAGGAGAAGAACGCCACCCGCTTGAACTGGCTGGTGCACGACTCGAATAAGCGTGCCATGAATTTCTACCATTCGGTAGGGGGTTGCGGTAGTCCATTGTCTTTCATAGCTGCTTCTCAGGTAGAAGGTGTTGCGGAGGACAAGATGTATGGAGGATTTCTGCCATTCGTGATGAATCGACAAGGAATCGAACGATTTGTTGAATCATTTTCGAATTGAACAAACGTTTCGATAAAAAAATAAATAAATAAGTTTGCTGTGTGTTTGAAAAAAAAGTTTGTTGTGTGAAAGTTGATGGGAAAGTTGCTGTTGCTACTAATCTGACGATTCTCTCGCTTTTCAATGGTTGGAGATTCTCATTTATTTGCTCAAACAAGCTTTCCATAATCTATGTATGGGAAAACGTGAAAACAGATTTAACATAATCTATGGACGTACTGATACTCCCTTTCTCAATAGTGCTTGTCAGGTTAGATTTGTTCAACAAGTGAGACGACCACAGTGTAACGAAAAATCGCCGTGTCGGAGCGTTTAGCAGACTTTTTTCTCTTTTCGATCAGCCGATTACTTCTCACAGTTGGGGAACAGTGAAGGGACCAACCCCACAATCGAAAAGGACGAGGAGCACTATACAAATGAAGCCATAGATCGCCCAGGAAAGGGATCTTTCCATAAGCAACTTCGCTCTACCAGCCCTGAGGCTTTCCAGTTCTATTGAGGAGGAAGCCAAAATATGAAGAAGAAAAAACTAGTTCATTTTAGTGGCGGATGCCATCAGAGCTCTGCTGATCGCTGGAGAACGGATGCGCCCAGTTAGATTCGGTCTAGGTGTAATCCCCCCATCCTCTCCCTCGTCTGAACGGAAGCCCCTTCCAAGGTCAAGCAATACAAGCGTTATATGGCGTCTATTTCTCATCCACTTCGATTCGCCTGCCCTGATTATATCTTGATTATCGTTCATTTATCTTCTTGTTGATACTCTTTTTACTTTTTCGTTGCCCGATTGAAGCCGACTGATGCATATCTAAATTCATTGCTAGAAAATGAGTGCAACTCAAATTTGGAGACTAGACGAAATCGAAAACTGGAGACAGAAGGTCAGCAATCAAAATCTTGTTGAATTGCAGTTTTATATTATCACATATTAGTTTATTTCAGGCGTACACCTTCTCTAGAACTGATCGACTCGGACATTTGATCATAAAGTCATTGGACGTTGCTCAAACAATCGTGAGAGATGGAACGAATACTGAGGTTGGTGACAAAGGACTAAATACAGTATGCATAAGGCAGAGATCATTCCGGGAAAACATATTTATAAATTATTATTTATATTTTATGATATTCAGGCACTGCAGTTCGATGTGGAATCATTGAAGAGAGAGCGAACAAAGACAATGAATGATGATCTCAATAGGTTAGTCGTTGGTCTAGTTCCAAATGAAATAAACTCTTTATCCTTGTCTAGAACTGATTTATCTATTTAGCGATGACCAAATGCGATCGCTTCTCTATGGAATGAGCGCATCCATAGGATTGATGATCGAGTCGATAATCGATAAAAATGAGGAAAATCAGAACGATGATGAAGTTGCACCTACTGAAGGATCAAGAGTGATGACTGTGAGATTTTTTAAATTAAAATTTTTTTTAAAATTTGTACCTAACATTTGAGCTATGAAACGAATGACAAATTGTCCTTCGTCCAGAATTTCGTTAATCTTTTCAGCCACAGTTACAATTTCGGCCTCTTCACACGTCATCGGCTATTCGGTCTATCAAGACTAAGGTAATATCGTCTTCAGTCCGGTTCTTGGTCCTTGAATGTTCTTGTTTTAGAATCCGAATTTCATCACTCCAAAGGCGAAACGGGAAGTTCATGAGATCTCCATCTCTGCTTCTTCCGACAATGATCTCCCCGGATCGAGTAGCGAGGTGTGAGAGAGCAAGTTCTCGGAGTGGTTTCTATTGCATTTCTGATCAATCACAAATTTAATTGTGAAGTTTCAGCCTGATCGCAAGCGCAGACGTGCTTCAGGGGCAGAAGGTGACAACGCATCGGTCAAGAGCTCTCCTAAATCTGATCTGATGTGCACCATCTGTGATAAGGAATTCGTCAATGAGCAAGCACTGAAGTGCCACTATCATACCCACAAAGGTGAGTAGAGGGGCCGTACGAACCCGACTTCGTACACGACCTAAAAGACCCAGATATCCAACCGATTACTTTGGAAGTGTCTTATTTTTAAAAAAAAGAAAACTAAATTCATAGGCAGCTTCTCTCAATCTATCCCGTTGCAAACCGTGTTTTTCTTCATAAATCCCTCAATGCGCACGCGCTCTCTCGTTTCTCTGATCGGCACGAGAGTTTCAGGGCGATATCTTTGACGGACAGCGGCAAAATCTGCAAATTTTCAGGATTCAGATGCGATGATTGCGGTAGGTTTCTGAAGAGTCGTCGTAGACTGGAAGAGCATCGTGATGAGCAGCATTTCGTCGCTATTCTGGCAAAAAACGATCTGAATGCACCGGTGTCGTCGACGACTGATCTGGAGTCGACGATGAGAACAGATCCGAAACTACAGTGTTCTCACTGTGGTTACACCGCCAGTTATCGATCGACTCTCGAGATTCACGTCCGCAGCCATACAGGTCTAACAACAACAAAAATGCAAACTTCGAACAAAAATATGCCATTTATTATCTAACTACGATCAAATTCAGGCGAGAAACCCTTCAAGTGTGATCAATGTGCTCTGGCCTTCGCAAGTGCTGCGTGGATGAAAAAACACCTTCGTGACGTCCATGGAGTCAAACCTTATGAGTGTAGAGATTGTGGAGAGCAATTCGATCGCCGTGTGGAGCTCCAGCAGCATGGATGTCAGATGGAACACATTAGTGTCACTAACGACAAGACACCGCGACACTGTCCTCACTGTGACCATAAAGCCAAATGTCCATCCACTCTGGAGATTCATTTGCGGAGCCATACTGGTATGTGAATGCTTGTTGCGTAGCTTCGTATGTACTTCTTCTTCTAATTTTAAGTCGAAGATTATGCCCAGGCTCTAATGATTTTCAGGTGAGAGGCCATTCACGTGTGATGAATGTGGACAGGCGTTCGTCTGCGCTTCGAATATGAGAAAGCACCTGCGCAAAGAGCACGCAGTCAAACCGTATGAGTGTAGAGATTGTGGAGAGAGATTCGATCGTCGTGTGGAGCTCCAGCAACAAGGACATCAGATGGGACACAACCGCAAGAACAATGTTGCTTGAGTAGACGACGTAATATCATTGTTGTTACAAAGATGATGATCTACTTTGTTTTTTTCGAGTTATGAATTGCTGAATTGCATTCAAATCTGCCGATATTTTTGCTGTGAACTTTTCGAACTAGACCTTAAGGTAAACTGTTCAACGTATATTATGCAATTTTATCTGAGGAACGTTTGATTAGTTTTAGCGGGGTAGCGGTGATTTGAAATTCGGATTTGATATCATATTCAATGCATGCTGACCCGTGTGTCTTTCCCCTTTAAATTCATGTCATTATGGCGCAATGTTCTCACAAATAGTCTAACCATGATATCAAATTTGGAAAAATCTGCGTTCAATATCCTACATTCCAACCCTATCTCTCACTTTCAAAATCGCATAGAGAACTGATCGATCCAGGCGAATTGGACTGCATTAGTGATCGGTATACGCGGTCTCTTCTCAATACCATACCAGATGCACTGTTTATCAAATACCAAGAGTGTGAAACACAATTGATTGAATTCGAAATGTTCTCAAACTATTTTCTTCAGTCCTCCTTCAGCGTATCATTCATCTTTCTTGCCCTGTTTCGAATTACCTCATAATTCGTCCCCTTTATTTCTTCTTGCATTCTGAAAAAAAGATTACCTAACTAGCATGATTACCTAACGTAGTAAGCCGAGCTGAGTGCAAAGGTTAATCAAGAAACGCTACCGTGCAAGTGGGGCGTATGCCATTGCAAAAAACAATAGCATGGCCGGAGCATAGACAAATAACAAAACAAACGTATATTTTCCGGGGCAGATGTGAAGTCAAGTCCAAATTTAAAAATAGCTTTAAAAGTCAAGTCCAATGATATATGGTTCATATGGATCCCATGCCGATGAAAGAAAATAGGTTTGGCATGGATAAAATGTGAGGTTCAGTCCAAATTTTGGAATGACTTTTGATTTGGCATGTACTGGTCCAGGACCCATGTGGATCCCATTCCGGGGAAAAAAAATAGGTTTGGCATGGATCAAATGCGAGGTTCAGTCCAAATTTTGGATTGACTTTTCATTTGGCATGTACTGGTCCAGGACCCATGTGGATCCCATGCCGGGGAAAGAAAATAGGTTTGGCATGGATCAAATGTGAGGTTCAGTCCAAATTTTGGAATGACTTTTCATTTGGCATGTACTGGCCCAGGAACCATGTGGATCCCATGCCGGGGAAAGAAAATAGGTTTGGCATGGATCAAATGTGAGGTTCAGTCCAAATTTTGGAATGACTTTTGATATGGCATGTACTGGTCCAGGAACCATGCCGGGGAAAGAAGTCGTGTTACGGTAGCGATTGGGCACTGTAACGTAAGGATGACGAAATATTGCGAAATATAGATGACGAAATCGAAGATTGCGAAATCTCTTCAAGGGAGGCCGAATGACATCTCACCCGACCTTGTACTATGAATTTGAAGCGAGTTATGGGCAAAAACGCCTTTAGGATTGCGAAATAGTGATGACGAAATCGAGGATTTAAATAGTTGTTGAAGCTGAAAAGCGTAGTCCAAATTGGTACTGTTCACGGACTTTACGGTCAAGTTTGAAGTGAATGAAAAACGGATTATTGCATAAGGATGATGAAATATTGCGAAATGATGATGAAATTGATTTTGATTTTGAAAAAGGAATTCACGAGAGATCGTTTGGTACAGGACTTGTCCTTGTTCGAACGCGTTTTGGCTGATTTTGGCGATTTTGAATTAGCGTGACTGACAGACGCACGGACGGACTGACTGACAGACAGACGTTAAGTTTTTGGTTCGGTGTCGGAAATAAACGACACGTACAACCACTCGACGATTTGCTTTTCAAGATTACAATTTATCCTTTATTTATCTATGTAATGTTATCAACCCGATGCTATAGTATCACCGACTCACTTACTTTCATTCATCCTTTATGAATCCAAGTGTACACTGATCAAAGTCCTCCAGAAAAATGTTGTTGATTTTCAAATTCGGATAGTTACAACCTGAGAAGAAAGGAATTGTACACACGGGGTTCTTTGTAAAGCTACAAGGATCCCGATTTTTGAGAAAGCACCGGAAAACATCGCTGATTATCATGGTTGTATCAGCTAAGACCGTCCCCTTTCGCGGAATTAGCTCTCCTCACGATTGACTCTCCAACTGCCCTTTTTGTCTTTGACCGATTTCGCACTCAAGCACTCACACAGATTTCGCACTCAACGAGCTCTAGCGGGGTTCTTTGTAAAGCTACAAGGATGCCGATTTTTGAGAAAGCACCGGAAAACATCGCTGATTATCATGGTTGTATCAGCTAAGACCGTCCCCTTTCGCGGAATTAGCTCTCCTCACGATTGACTCTCCAACTGCCCTTTTTGTCTTTGACCGATTTCGCACTCAATCACTCACACAGATTTCGCACTCAACGAGCTCTAGCGGGGTTCTTTGTGAAGCTACAAGGATCCCGATTTTTGAGAAAGCACCGGAAAACATCGTTGATTATCATGGTTGTATCAGCTAAGACCGTCCGCTTTCGCGGAATTTGCCCTCATCTCGATTGGGAGCGATTTGAGCCAAAAAATACCAAAGTGCCTCGGGAAAGTGCACTTTTCTCAGCCGCCTTTGTTCTGATGAACTTCTCGTTTATTCTACGCAATAGCCCTGTGTTTTCTGCACATGGTACTATATTCCATTGGTGTCTAGCTTGTTTATAGAATTAGCCCTCCTCTCGATTTGAATTCAAAAATCGCATAGTGCCTCAGAAAAGTGTTGATTGCTCAGCCGTCTTCGATGATACGAAGTTCTAAGATGTGCAGGTGGATTGCCCTGTGTTTTCTCTACAAGAAACTCTTCTCAATTCGCATCTACATATTGAGGGGAATTAGCCCCCCTCTCGATTTCCCTCTCCCTAGCGCTCGCAATTGACGACAAACGCGCGCTCTTTCCTCTCCCCTCTCGAGGCGAGGGGGAGAGAGTCGGATAGTTCCACTGCCTAACCGTCTGGCTCGAACTATTCGAGGCGAGAGAGTACGGGCGTCGAACTATTCGACGCGCACTCGCGCGAGGAGAGAGAGGGGTCGAACTATTCGAAACCGATCCTGCAACCCTAATAGAAAATATATGTGGGATGGGACAAAGAGCTAACTGTGCCGAGAAAGGATGAAAAGTATGCTCTGTGCACATGAACTTACAGGAATGTTTGAGTATTCTCCTTTTGGTGCTGTTATGCTTCTTGATTATGTTCGACCCACGTTCCATTGGTTGTTAGCGCCAGTGAATAGATCGCTTCTCTCGGTCGATTGCTTGAGGCAAACCTCATCGATGAGAACGGGTAGAGTTCGAAAATAAATTGAATCAGGAATGCCTCCAGTTATTAACGCGTTCAGTATAATACATTGTCAGTTTCTACTCTGGAGATTGTGGTGAGCAGTTTCTATTGAAGTTCCACCATCTTTCACAAAGCAGTAAAAGGGGTAGCTATGAAATTGTTTTTACATGTTCTCTTTGCGGGTCGTAGATGCAATAGATTGGATGTAATGGATAGCGACGGTCTTGGGCTTCGGATAAAATACGGAAACACATTTATTATAGTAACTTAAAAATTATATCTTATTGTACAAAGTATTATAAATTGAACAATAGTTACAGGTGGATAATTAACTGTTAGTGAGCAAGTAGTTAATTTTACGTAGGAGTAGTCACAGTCGAGAGAGACAGAGCATCATTCATATCAACGCCTGAAATTTTGGAATGATTCAAAAATATTGTGATGAGCAAAAACTGACCAATAATGACCGCCAAATCCTCATTCTTCTTGACCGGTAGGAGAGTTGTATCGAAGTATTTCACAAGTTCTCCGGTCTTCTTGAGTGTTTCTCCGAAGTGGGACCGCAACCATCCGACTCTGTCCTCTCCATCCATCTGAATTAGCGATTGAGATGGTTCCGAAATGTCAACATGTTAAGGCATTCGAATCGACTAGATGGGTCAGAGAATGAAAGAGGATACGACGATCCATTCTCGAGTCTCGTGCGTTTTTCCCCGCATTGCAAAATTTGCTTACGGGGATGACTCGATTGAAGTAGAGGTCGATGAATGTCCATTGGAGCAGGCTTTCCCTCAGAAGACTGTCCCTCGCCACTCCCTTTGCCTCTCCAATCTCGATGTCTCGCAGGAAAGCCCGCAGAACGTCCATTCTTTCCTCATTCCAATGAATCACGGTCAACTCGGTCAGGAGGAAGGAGTTGAGTCTGCAAATTTGAACGATAACCGCCTCTGATACCCCTTCCTCCTCACTAGTGATGCCAAATCGGCATCCGACCCTCGTCATTTCGCGTTATCTCTCGCCAGTCAGAGAAGCTAGAGAGTACGTGAATTGAGGAGAGACGGGTTCCGATTTGTCATCACTTCATCCTCACCTCTCACTGGCCATGGTGCACGCCAGATCTCCCTCTGGCAGGTTTAGCGCCAGCAGATGCAGAATGCCCAGATACTGCATGTTCGATTCCCTGCCTCCGCCTCCCGCAGACTCAGAGAAGGATCGATTGAGCACGAACTTGCGAATCTGCGATGAAATGATTCTCACGTTGTTTCGTAAAGCATCATGTCTCTATGCGTCTTAGGGGGTCACTGTGGACTCTCTAAGCTGTAGAGATTCAGATCTATGCTGGGAATTCGATCCACAGAGTGAACAAAGAACATTCGGAATAGTTCGTGATTCTAACAAGCGGCATGATTCTAATTATCACCACAACCAGTAACTGACCAGGTTGCACATGTCGAGGAAGACGCGGTATCGGGTGACGGGTCCTCCACCAGGCACGACCGCCTCCAGGTCACTCTGCAATTCACATGTATCAATGAGGCGATTTTTTCTCGATTCTTGACAGTTGATATAAATTTTTAAAACTTTCAAAAAACGCCTCCGCCACATAACCGCCGAATAGTCTCACCTCCATCCTCAAGATTGCATTGTCCCAGTCGGATTGGGTCGGGTCGGACACGCGGATCGGCACTATCATGTTGCAGCGGGCACCCGAATTGTGCAGGGCCGCCTGGAAATAAGGGCTTTGTTTCAGTATCATCGGCCTATGAGGATATCCAGGTCGGTCATGGGACCTAGACACTGTAAATTAATCCAAAGACTGATGCCTTTCGCCATTCATAAATACTGTGAGTTATAGTATCCAGGGCCCTTGACGAACACGCATATTAGTAGTAATACAGTCTGTTAGACAGTAGACAAAGCGTACCTTTGTCCATTCTTCGGCATTCCTTCCTCCATTCGACCGACGGATCGCGTTGAAGTGGCAGTCCACGTGCACCATCACGGACAGCGAAAGGGAGCAGTGCGTGGGCAGGTCTTGCGCTCGCTGAATATCAGTGATGTACAAATAAATTCTCGCCCTATTCATTATGTATACTCTCTAGCCTTCTCTAATCGGCTAGAAAGCATGCGAAATGAGGAGGTTGAGAAATGTTTGCACACCAGTGCGGAATATCCAGTATTATGCTACTGCTTCTAAATATGTGAAATTTCGTATTCGATAACATTATATGCGTTATTTCTAAACAATCACGTAACGCACGACAGTTGCTTTTTTACCGAATAATGATTCAATACTGTCCAGTCTCAACTCACGTATGGGATGGCGTAAGCGTACGTGGCGGGTACCCTCGTCCCCGTCAGAATGCTCTCTCTGCAGATGCAGCATGAGGTCAGCGGGTCCGACGCCTCTCCCAGATCAGGCTCGTTGACGATGGCGCGAGAGGAAACCTCAAATGGATAATTAATTCGCATCCCTAGCCCTTCTCCTCCCTGTTCGAGCATCAAGTGACATTATGTCGTTTAAAAATAACCATCGGTTTGTGATGGGAGACATAGAAAGTGACTCAGATAACGAGACATACACATTTGTTAGAGCGGATGCAACTCATTAATCCAATATCCCGCACTCACCTTCACTTCTCCTTTCCTGCCCATCTGCATGCCCAACTTGCTCAGCTGTTTCTCTCTCATAGCCATCGCCATCTGTCTC
Source organism: Pristionchus entomophagus (assembly GCA_036245825.1). Taxonomy (NCBI): domain Eukaryota; kingdom Metazoa; phylum Nematoda; class Chromadorea; order Rhabditida; family Neodiplogasteridae; genus Pristionchus; species Pristionchus entomophagus. The sequence goes on from BTSX01000006.1 coordinate 32,987,022, forward strand.
TTCTTCTGCTTCGTCTCATCTCGAACTTTGTCGATCTGAGCCGCCACCTGCGAATACAGAGGAAAATATTTGTTCATACCTCTTTCCATGTTTCTGTTCGCGTTTTTAAAGTTTTTTATCTCTATTAAATTCACACATTCACTCTTTTTTTTCCTTGACCCACCTCCTTGTTCTGACTGAGTGCCTCCATCACATTCTCTGCCAGGGTTCCGAGATGCTCAGCCGACGACACCTGTTTTTCGTTTATTCATGCATCTCTAATAGTGCGACATAGGAAAATACTCTCAAAATTTCGCAGCCTCTCTCGACAGACAGTGAAACGAGAGTGCACGCGAAAGCAGGAGCGTTGGGTCCCGATTTTAGACCCACAAGCTATAATCTTAGCACAAACCTGCTCGAGTCTGTGCAGCATCGGCAGGGCTTTCTTCGCGATTTCCACTTGACTCTGCTCGTCGCCTTTAGCCATGCCCTTGAGCAGTCCAAGGATCTGAATACACAACAAAATCACATGGATTCTCTATTACACTATGTTTTATCCTCACTAGGGTTCAATCAGAATCCCCATCTCATCTCCTCCCAAATGCCCTCCTTACCAGTTTGAGCGCGGGTCGAGCGAGATAGGTTTTCCACTCCGGGCTCTCTACCGTGCCGTAGAGCGGCGGATGCATGTACACTAGGGCCTTCACTGCCTGAAATAATAATCGTAAAACAGGTTTTCCCTCGACATAACGAGGTCTAACTCACATGATTGATGGGGTAATAATGACTAATGGGATTATTACTATCTCTGTAAAGTCAAGAAAGGTCACGTACGTGTTCAATGACTCCAGCCTTGATCAGTTTGTGTTTGAGGGCGGTTCCCTTCTCCGTAGGAAGGATGGCATCGACAATGAGGGTGAAGGAATCTGCTCTTCTCTCCACGTCATCCATCCAGTTCAATCGGCGCTTCCTTCCTAGCCTCGAGGCATGGTCGTGACTGAATTACATCGTTACAAAAGTATTCAGTGTCGCTTTCCAGGCGGAGTTACCCATCAACCAAACTAAATTTATATCTTGAAGTAAGACGAGCATCTCTAATGTTATCATGAATGAAATCACGTTTTCTACTTGCAGCATGGTTACGGTACCTGTCAATCTTCTCATTCAGCAAATCTTCCCAGTTCAGTCCATCCTTCAATCGCTTCACTAGTATCTCCTCTGACTCGTCCGATCCGAGCACGGCATTGCCCAGAATCTGAAACGTATTGGTTATCTTTACTAATTTATTTTTATAATATTATTTGGTCATTCTTCGAACCCCATTACAAAATAACTTTTACTTTGCCTGTGTGAAACACACCTTGGTCACTTGTAGCACTAACTGAGAGTGCGGTCTGTCCCTCTTCTCCGGTCCTCCTTCCTCCTCTAGCAGCGCCATCAGCCACTCGCACTCCGCGCCACTGATGCCTCCGAGAATCTGAAAATGGGAAGATCATCATGTCTAAGATTAGTTTTGAACCAGGCTATTATAAATTTTGAGATCAAACATCTTTCCAGGATATTCTAATGGAGAGTTCAAACTTCTTTTGTTTTGGACTGCAATTGGCATTCTTTCCTTCACATCTCAAACGATAATGCTCATCATATAATAGATGCAGATCAATGAATGACTCACCGGATGATGGATAGGATCCGTGACCAGGGTAGTGACCATCTTCAGCAGATCGGTCTGTGCTGCGGCCATAGACTGGTCGTCCGTCACTCCAAGTGTCCTCACGCGCTTCACAACGCCCAGTAGGATAGACACGCCGCCCGAGGAGATCACTTCCCTGCAGAATTGAGAATGATATGGTGGAATTAGAGTCGTCAAAGCTTAGTTAATGTGCAAAAAAAGGATGAGTATTATTGATTTTTTTCTCATTTCGGTCGTGCGAAGGATACGGAAAAGATAGGAAACAACAATTGTAACGAACAAGATTTTCGCTACGTGCGAAAGTTGAAGTGGACCAGGAGGGAGTCACTCACTTCTTCATTTTTTCCACTCTGAGCAGATGCAGGAGGAGTTTCCTCAGTTGCACAAGCAGGAGGCAGCCATTGGGAGAAAGGGAGCAGTCGGAGAGAAGACGGAGAGTCGTTGAGACTCCCCCGCAAGAGAGGAAGGCCATGAGGAGTCGAGCCTCTTCCTCCCCGAGACACTCTCCTTCTGAATACAACACTGTTTTGAGGCTTACGGTGTCACTTAATACAGTAGCTAGAGAAAGTTCCGGATATTTTACAACTTGAAATGTAGCTACACTAGTCACAGCCTTATTGCACTTCTCCATCACTCACCACTCTTATCGTCGATGGTCTCCACAAACGGCTCGACAGCATCTCCCATCAGCCCTCTCATCCGATAAATGATCACCATGTGCTCTCCGGGATGGAAGGGTCTCCAGACGGCATCGTAGACTGCGGAGACGGCCAGACTAAGGGAGATGATCTTCCCGTTCACGAGCAACTGAATTATCACAATAGGCTCGCTGCCGCCCCTCACAAATTTTCTCTCCCAGGATAACACTTTCGTCTGCATCCTTCTTTAATTATCGGCTGCCTAATCGGTTTCTGGATACTACATGGACAGTTGTAAGACACACCCGTCCAATAACGAAAAAGATGCCAATGTATCACTCTTTGTACCTCCATGCCATTGTCATCGTCGAGGAATGCGATCAGTTCACTCTCCCTGCAGATCTTGTTCTTGATGTCCCTCATCAATGGGCCCATCGAGGCATCGCCACTCTTGTAGGGGTTGTGCTGCATTCGGCCCTGTAATTAAGCGATGGCTTATGTATTGGTCGCACTAGTTTGCCTTGGCGGGGGCTATCCCACTCAGAATACCATTCACTCGTTCTTTCCAATCAAGAAGCTCAGTATCTCCATTTCTGTCTGATCTCACCTGCAGGAAGTCCTCCTGCGCCGCGTCCTTCTCCACCTGGATGAGGAACTCATCGGACTCGTTCTCTCTTGGATCGAGCGTCTCCAGAATCACCCCAACGATGTCGGCCCTACAATCGGATCCACCGATAAAGGTTGTTGTATCCGTAATTAACAATAGAACGGAAAATTCTGCCCTTTTAGCACTATAAAAGGTAGAATCGAGAAATGAGCGACCATTTATCAACAAATTTCCGATAAGAGCTTGACCCCAATCTCAGGTCGTCATATCTCACCTGCTCTTCTCGTCCTTCACTTGCGACAGGCAGGCAACGGCGGCGGTGAGCAGGTTCAGTCCCTCCTGAAACAGATTCCCTTCTCGCCATCTCCCATCCTTCCCTCTTACCCTCTCTTCTACTATGTCTATCATACACTAATGAAAAGAAGCAAAATGATATTGAATAAATCAGTTTTGTATTTATTGCGAAAAAAGGCGTATTGATTTAAATACTGTAGCTCTCATATCCATCTCGCTCACCTCCGCAGTGCATCTTCTGAGCAGGCCCTCCAGCTGGTTAAGTGCCCGGGCGATCGGGCGATTCCTCTTGATGGTCACTCTCCTGAGTAGAATGCACGAGTGGAGGAGAGGCACGAGAAGAGAGAGACGAGAGGAGGAAAGGAGGAGAGACTCCAGCCAGGTTCCAGACAATAGGTTCGTGAGAAGATTAGTGCAGTGGTAGATGAATATTCCTGAGGAGTGGGAGACGGAGTGCTCTCCTCGCTCCCATGCACCCAGTCGAGTGCTCTCCTGGAAGGGACAGTGAATGAATGAAGTGATTAACATGAATTATTTAATGGTAGATTAGACAACTGCGAGAAAGATATCCCTTAGTAGACAAAAAGGAGAAAGGAGAGACGTACCGAGAGAATCACTCCCATCAGGTGAAGGTGGAAGTTGGACTGGAAGAGTCGCAAATTGATCTGTCCTCTTTTGATGAGACAGTTGAATGTGAGGAAGAACTGATCACATCTCGAGTCCTCGTTCAAACGAGCGTGCGACAATGCTCTGCAAATGATTCGATTATGCGAATGTTGCTTTTGGCTGGACTAAAACACCGCATTTGTAATAATACCACTACAGAAACATAATTGAGAAAAGTCATGTTGAGAAAATTGTTTATTCCTTTGAGAAAAAGGCACAATAACGATATTGATATTTTCTTTCAATGTGTTTATTAGGAAACCCCCATGACTCACTGCAGGCAAATGGATACGACGGCTCCGGCCTGGCCAGGGACGCTCATCATAGAACGGATGAGATGAGCGATGTGAGAGCGGACGAAGATCGACCGAGAGAAGATCAGTCTCCACAGGAAATTCTCCATTTCCTGAGAGAACGTGGATGAGGACTAGGGAGCCCCCAATATCTTACATGGCTTGCATATTTTTTCCATACCACAAAGCTGATGTATTGAATTATTTTGTTTAAAATTACATATTTAGAGTTTCCATGACTGAGAGTAGCACTAACCTTGCCCTTCCTCCTCTCCTTCTCGATGTCATCGACACTTAACTCCTTCTGACTATTGATAATGGCGTCAATGATGATCCACGCTCCGTCCTCCTTCTCCTCCATTTGCTGATCACTACCCGATGGTCCCCTCTCGTCCATGAATATCTTCATCTTCTTCCTCTCTTCCATCATTTTCAGGACGACCTTGGCCTCCTTCATACTGTCCATGAGCACTTGGATGACGCCGATCTGCGCCTCGTCATCGTCCTCTCTGGCCATCGCGCACTGCAAGTCATCAATCATTGATTGAACCGTATCTGAATTAACTGTGAATATGAAGCAATATAAATTTCATGTGAATTTTCTCATAGTTTCCATGTCAATACTTTTGGAGCTTACAAAAACAACCGAATACAGTCTAATTTCGATTCGATGGACCTCACTTTGTGACAGGCGCTAATAATAATCAATACAATACCAGACAGATTAACGAATTGCCGCAGTTCGTGATGAACTCAATCAATGTTTGCACCTATTCAGTAAAAATCCAAGAATAAAAGATTCCACAACACCCTCACCTGCACCAGAGTGTCCATGCGTTCGCTCCATCCCACACTCTTCATGGTCATCAGAGATCGGGCTAGCGCGGATGGCGAAATTCTTCCCTCCATCACCACTCCGCACAGTCTCTGCACTCCCTCCTCCCGCTGGCACAGACAGATCATCAGGGACTCGCACTCATCGCGCAGAATATCGATCGATGAGGATACTGTGACCTGGAGGAAAAGGGTTACGGTTATGTTGTTTCACCGCCCCGATAAGTTATACTGCATGTATATGGCTGGATGTAGGAGTTGCTACACAGATTACGTTGCTGAACTCTTGTTGTTGATGATCAACTCACCATTCGTTTGTAGATCAAATCCGAGTGAGACAGTATGGTGGCGGAGATGGTTGGGTGGACGGACAGCGAGCGTAGCAGGGAGATGGAGTGGACGATCGAGGAGGTGAGACAACCAATGCAGCCATCATCACTGAGAAGGCATGATTTGGAAAAATAAGATTACTAAACTGCTTACTAGGCAGTGCCTGATGGTGATACCTCGCATTGTAGAACCCAGCATGCGTGGTGGAATGGAGCGCAGGTGAGTAGACTTGCTCCATCTTTCTCATTGCCTCTCGGATGCTCACTAGCTGAAGGGACTGCGAGACCAGGGCGTCACTCGCCGCTCGGATCTTCCTCATGCACTCACTCAGGGCCATGGATCGACTCTGAAAAGGGGGGAATGTGGAATGAAATGGCATAATGATAATTAAAAGATGTAAAGTTGTAGGAAGTAAAGAAGGGCGGAAATGTGGAATGAAAAGGTAATACTTAGTGGGTATGTAAAAGTAGTATCAGGTTAAGTTATCTATCAGAAGAGCATTTTGTGATTGCAAATTGGAACAGGACGCTAAACAAACGCGTGATCTCTCATTTATTATGGCAGGTGAGAAAGCGGGTTGAGAATTCGGGGCAGCTTTAAATTTAAAGGAGGAAACAACTCACATCATTCGGCCCGATCTGCGCCAGTTGCGGGTACAACGGGTCCATGGTCACCCGTCCGTCCACTGGGTACGATACGGTGGGGATGGCGGGGTGACGGATTGTCAGGGACTGAGCGAGTACTGCGTTGATGCACAGCTGAGCCCGATTTGTGTCCATCTCCCATTGCAGCTTGTTCATCGATTTGCTCGCCTGGAATGGACATTTTAAAAAAAGTTATTTAGTTATCGTGCACCACTGAGTAGATAGAGGATTGACTGCGTTTTACTGGCAACGAGTACAAAAATCGGGTTGAGAGTAATATCACATCGTATTGCATTTTCTGTTTCAAAACATGCCAAATGAAATGAAATACGGACTCACCCTAGACGCCATTGGCTTGTCGTTGTCCGCTGTTATCACCATCGTGGGCTGTAGTCTGCCCACCACAGACATCTCCATCCTCGCATACTTACAGTAACCACAAGCCGAACACAGGAAGGGTTCCTGAAACAGGGAAGACTGAGGGACACGGTATAGTCAATGATCTACCTTCTCATCGTAGTTGATCGCTCGGCACTTGACGCACTGGTATACGTTCTCTCCGCAGTTGTCGCAGACTCCGGGGTTTGGGCGGACGAGGGAGGAGCATCTGGATTTAAAATTAATTTATTATGCATTCTAAAAGTGTGATCGCGATGGGAAGTGAAGAGTTGATCTAACATGAAATGCGAAGTTATAAACACAGGGATGATGGGAGGGAAAAGGGAATCGATATCTCGATATCTCCGAGAGATCACTCCATGCTAGTGATATCGGATCGGCAGCATTGTTCTCGGACATGATAATATTTTCGGTAACGATTTGGCCTTTCCATTGTCTTTTTAAAGTAAAATAACCCACCGCGGACAGTGCACCTGACTGTTTCCCCTCGTCTCGTTCACTTCACTCAACTCGATCACCAGTCCATTGGTCACGATCGGAATGGAGACGGAGAGAGTGACCTCGTTGTCCCACGAGGACACCTGAATCAGTATTTATCTTTGTTTCGTTGCCAAAATTATCCCAATAATACCACCTTTGACCTAACCACTGTATTGGAAAATCCCTAGTGCCTTGAGGACAGGATTATATTGAATTTGTTGCTATTAAATTTATTCCTTATCCACTCTACCTGAGTCGTCGCCATCATCTTCCACGTATCACGATTGCTCTTCAGTTCGACCGCACTCTCGATGGCCTTTTCGACGTAGAAGACACTCACTCGACCGAACATCCGGGTCTTCTTGATGTCAGCCAACTTGATCACCACCTGCACAAATTTTACGTTATTTTCTCATTCTGATCTTCTTCTGGATTTTGGAATTTGGATCATTCACCAATAGTAGGATCTGATGTGTTTGGTTGGCTACTCATGACTTCTCGCTTGTCTTTTTCATGTGTGTTTTATAATTTTTGGAAGAACTATTTAAACTGGTTTTGTGATGAAGTCTCAGTTCTCACGAGAGCGAGATAATTCGCTCATCGCAACTCCCTCACCTTATTGATCTCGTAATGCCCATTCAGCTTGAACATTAGGGCATTGGTCGTGTATTTCGCCTCTCCCTTGATGGCGGAGAGCTTCAGCGTTTCCATCATCTCGTTTGGCTGCAATGGAAATTTTCCAATTGAACGAGATTTGGGCGTTTGAAAACCTCCATTAGAAATCCAATTTGAATGAGTCTCATTGAGGGATTCGATTCTAAATCGATGTGAAACATTTGTCGTTATTGCACAATGCAAGAAATATTCGAATCGGTGATTGCTTAATTTGATCCTGCTTTCTCGATTCTTTATTAACCATAATCAGACCCCTTGACTCACCCTCAGACACTGAATGCAGGGGTCGGGAGAGAGGTAGAGCGCCTCCCTCCATCCCATGCCCTCCTTGACCATCCAGTCAGCCGATCCTTTCTGCTCGCTAGCGTCCAGCCTGCAATCAACGATTGATCTTTGATCTTTCTCCTTTTTCGGTCTTTGATCTTTCCTCATTCCCGTACTTGGTAATCATCGCATCCAAATTGGTCAGTTCTTCTACGGCCATTGCGTGTAGGGTAGAGGCGGGCAGGAGAGTGGGCAGGTAGGCGGAGCAGAGATCCGTCAGCTGAGCGCCCCGTTCTCCCAATCGACGACCCATCGGCACGACTTGGTAGAAGAGCAGAGATGCAAGTTCGATCTAAAAATTCCAAGTAATTGAAGTTTCAGAATCGCCTGCATTTTGCTTACATCGCTCATTCTCTCTGAAGAATGGAAGAATGAGATCACTGAGTGGTTGTCACCTCATTGATACAGTAATCACTCACTTGATTCTTCCTTCTGGCCAATTGCATGAGTGATCGGCAGACCGAGTGCATCAGCCATCGACGGCTCTCCTCCTTGCCCAGCAAATACTTCATGATGAGCACCTGGATAAGAATGCTCAATCAGTTCTCTTCTCGCCTCATTACAATTACATCAAAATCTGCTAAGTTCAAGACGAAATCTCTGGACCCATAACTCAAATATCCTGGGGGATAAAACATTGAAATAACTTGTATTTTTCCTACCTTGAGCACATTCGTGCTTTGAGCGCACTCGAACAGCGTATCGGCAATGGAGAAATCGGCGGGTGAGGGAGGCGGCTGAGAGGATCGGCACTGAAACATAGTCGAGATAAGGGACTTTAAGGAGTGGGGAAGCGTACCTCCTTCATGTCTTCATCCTTCGTGATTCTCAGTGCGGTCTGGATCAACTCAAGCATGGCGACTCCGACAGGTTCGGATACTTTAGACGTCAGCACGAGGATCCATCGCAACTGAAATGTGGTCATTTCTCGGATGCTTCTTGTTTTCTACCCGGCTAATGTTGTGGAAAAAGTGAAGGAGATGGTGGTTACACTCCAAAAACAACGTTTCAAGTCGCTGCCTCTACTAGGAGTCGTGAGATAAAAATGTGGTACTTCAAATATTTTTCTTTTTCCGTGACTTTCCCACGCCATTAGAATATTTTTTCGCAATGATCAAACGCACATTCCGCTCGCATATTCTCCTCCAGCAATCATTCTTGTCCATGGCAGTCTCCCTCACTCGACTGATGATCTGTAATTTGTCCATTGAATGGAGTTACCGGACCAATTAGGCATCTAACACTGTCCTCTAGGAAGCATAGTGATCGACAGCCTGAACTAATAGCACAAATTGAACTAATAGTTGTTGATCTTAGTAACGTGAGATGGAGTGTGAAAGTGAGAGCGTCATTTCACACTATCACGCTTAGTATGACCATGAGTTCAAAGCAAATATCGGTTGAACATAATATTTCCATGCAGTTTCCGTAATCATCTGATGGCGAACCATGTTTTTAAAAATAATATTTTTTTAATTATGTATTTATTTTTTTATTTATTCTCACCTCAATCATCGCCGTGCTGTCCTCGTGAGTGTACGCGAACTTGGGCAGGTATTCGAATCGGAGAATCTGCAAGGTGTTTATAATTGGCTATTAGATACATGAAAGTGTTGCCAAATTGTAATCGAATTCGGCACGCTAAAGAGAGTGCGCGTGAAATGAGAGAAGTTGGTTCCAGTTTTCCATTATTGATCCACACATCCAACTCACATCAAGATTCCTCGTGATTGCATACTCGCTCAGCGTATCTGCATATTTCTTGCCATCATTGAATGATGCCTTCAACAGCAGAGTCTGAGCCTTGGCCTTCACTGGGATCTTGTCATCCACCATGATCAACTGGAATGATCATCAGTGAGTTTGCATGGATTTTTGGGATAATTTTTAAATATGTTTGGAATAAGTTTGGAATGAGTTTGAAATGAATCTTGACATGTACCTCGCAGATGATTCTCTTTCTGTCCGCGCTCAGTCCAGACATGGGCGACTTGGGGTGGAGGAAGAGCGTGGGCAACTCGAGTGTGCATCTAGCCACTCGGAGGTAGTACTCGAGCAAGCAGTCCGATGTCGATAATCCCGCAATTCCTTCCTAAATTTAGCATATTTTGTTATTTTTTGTATTGTTTATGCATCGAAAGCGATTTATTCTACCAAACTTGCCTGGATTCTCCACCCGCTCTCCATTTTCTGTCCCTCCTTCAAACCGGACAAGAATTTGAGGGCTTCCTCGAGCAAGCGGAAATCGAGCGACAGCAGTTTGATCCTTCTCGGTTGGTCTTGCAACTGAACATGAAATCGCCAGGTTGCACACGCCTCATTCCTTTCTTTTTCTGTATTCTGACTGTATTCCGGTTAAAGGTAAAAGTTGAGAATGTTTTTCCACAACGAACGTTTGGAAATCCAGAAGACTATGTAATATTTCCGGTCTCCTTAGACTTCGCAATTCCCGTTCTTTCCAAAAAAGACCATTCCACCTTTCACCAGTATCCCGACTCACCAGAGGATTGACAATCTGGTTGAACACCTCCAGTATTCCCTCATCAGTCTCTTCCTTCATTCGACTCTTCTCCTCCGCTTCCTTATCTCTTCTAATCCCTCCATCATCGTCCTCCAACTCATCCTCATCATCAATGCATCTCTCGATCGTCTCGACGCTCTCCTCTCGCTCATTCTTCCCTCTCTTTCTGCAGACTTCTACTATGAGTGCGATCACTCCTCCGATTCGTACATTCTTCACGCGCACGTCGTCTTCTTCTCTCCTTAAATTAGTTAAATTAAATGTTATTAAAAACAAAGATAAATTTATCATGTGAAAACGTATCTAACACGATCCATCCAAATCTAGTAGCAAATTATTTTATGATATTTGCATCTAAATGTGTA